>CM022949.1:59768105-60467140 GCA_012931725.1 Litsea cubeba
CAAGAAGTTTCGGGCCATTTAAAAATTCATTTGGCCTAACTGCGCTCCTCCGAAGCTGAATAGAGCCTCCCAGCGGCGACAGCATCGAAGACACCAAATCTTCAATCAGAGCCTGTGGATGGTCCCAAAATACATCCAAAAGGCTCCACGTCAAGTTTCAAGTCAACCCGACAATGTTTGACCCTACATCAACCCTCGAACAACTAAATCAAGCCTATCGGCGGTGAGAACCACTGAGGCCATCACTCATCAAACAGAGCACATAGGCGGCTTCAAGATGCTTACAAAGGGCTACTCGTCAAGTTTCAGGTCATTTCGACAACATTTAACCATACTTTGACTCTCAGAAGCCAAATCAGGCCTCTTGGCGGCGAAGCTCCCCGGGACCAAAGGGCTACTCGTCAAGTTTCAGGTCATTCCGACATTGTTTTACCCAGTTTCGGCTTCTGGCGGAAAACCGGCAGCTCTATGCGACAAAGTCTTCGGCTTTCCCGGAAAATCAAAAAATTTACACTCCAAAATGCAAGGATTCTCATCAAGTTTTCTACAGGAAAATCAAGCCAACAAATGTGTAAAAATACCAAAAAAAAAAAAAGAATAAAAAAAGACCACGAAATGGCAGAAAAACTACGATCGAAGGGGAAAAATCCCCCCAAGGTCGCAGGCGACCCTGTGAATGGTCGTCGGCGACCATGGAGATCTGGGTCGCCAGATTTGCCTTAGAAGGGCCGTTTTTCGTCCCTTTTCGCATTTCGAAGTTTACGGCCCTGCGATTTTTCAAAATTCAGACTTTTGAGGCACCAAATCCGTCGACATTCTTCAAAATCATGGGTCCATCTTCAAGAGTATCAAAATCATCATTGATCGCCAACCGGTCGACCAAAAAAGTACACTTTCCACCCGATCAATCGAGAAATCGACATGACAGATGTCACCGGCCCGCTGTTAGCAATCAATATCTGAAATTACATGGTCATCCAATGTCGATCAGCATGAAGATCCATCGATGATCATCGCCAGAAGAATTCCAAAAGACGCGGCACGGCCCTCGACTCTTCAACTGCTCGGCGACCACTTAATGTAGTTAATTGACTAGCTTTATTGCAGTCATTAATTCATTACTTTGGACGGCCCAATCAGAAGCAAGCATTCGAGAGTTACAAGTCAAAGGTTTCATAGCATTTAAACCATGAAACCCCGCCCATCATGATGATTAAAGGCGATTAAATGCCCTTAATTTCCACCGGCCAATCAGAAGCCAAGAAAAATGAGTTACAAAATAAAGAAATAAATCTTGTAACTCCTCCCATTATGCAGCTTAATGACAATTAAAGCCCATAAACTCTCTTAAATGGCTACCAAGAGCCAATAAATTGGAGAGCACTCCAAGCATTCCATATACGGAAAAACACTTCGGAAAATTCGGAAATCCAGAAAAAAAAAAAGGCATCAGAAATCTAAAAGAAAGAAAGAGATAAAACTCTGGTGAAGTTATGTACCGACCACCACTACAAGGTGCCAAAACTCCCTTGGGGGTATTCCCCACCAAAGTCCTTGCCTTCTCCTTCTACCTCCAATGGCTTAGACGTGACTTTTCAGCCCGTCTATTTAGCTTTTTATTAGACATAAGACCTCCTCTTGGTCGTTGTCCACTAAAAATATGAGGTTATAGTCAAGCCAAGCGAATCAAAAGCATCCTTTATTCTCGTCAGCATGGGTGATGGCATAGTCCACACATGGCTTGCGACCGTCAATCTGAACGAGTCCCCCACAATCTCTTGAGAAGTTAGATCCTCCTTTTTTGGCTTTTCATTGTAGTTTGTATTTTTTTAAAAGAGATAAAAATCACAACTCTTGTCTTTCATTATTGATAAGAATTGTAAATCGGTTATAAACGCCAAAATCAGCTATAAATGCCAAAAATCGCCTTTCACGGCAATCATCGCCTTTCATGGCAAAACAAATGAAATCATCTTTTACGGCATTTCAAAAACTTGTCTCTTTTCTTAAATATATGTGCAATGGAAACTTGAAAGAAGTTGATTTCCTTTTTACTTGCGAAGGTCGTTCTCCGGATCACCACTTACAATTCCAAGTAAAATAGAAAATCTGGCACACCCACCCAAAAAAAATATTGATACCCGCTTTTTGCCCTCCGAGCGCGAAAGAGTTGGATCAAACGGACTCCCATGTCTGCCGACCTCGGTACCGCCAAGCATGAAAAAGCGCGGTCCATCAAAGGGATAAGCCGAAAAGGACGTGAATGGGAGTAATAATATATCTAAAAAAGTGCAACCTATCTAGGGATTTAGATCAAGATAGACCGGAATAGATAAAAATAACTTATTAGGACAAAGCTATGAGGATGATGGTGGATGATATTTTATTATATAAGAGCCCGTTTGGATGTTTAAATAATACAATATTTACATATTTAAATATTGTAAGAGTAAAATAATACAGAATAGAATAGTGTAATATTAAAATATTATTAGATTTTTATTGTTTGGAAATTTTTGAAGAATATTACAGATTCTAAATTGAGTTGTTTGGAAGATACTATGATTTTAATAAATATTAAAAAAATATAAAACAACAACAAGTTAATGTTATTGATCGTAGTAAAATTCATTATTAGAATAATTTTTTTTATTAAATACTTAATTTATATGTAACTTACCATGTTTAGATGAAAAGTAGCGTAGTAAAGTAAAGATCAACTACCAGTTTTTTTTTACCATAAGTGTAAGATCTCGACCCCAGTTCTTTTGTTTAGTATTGTTTTAATCGTGGTTTAGCTTTTTAAGTGAGATTCGATTTAGTTTGACCGTGTTTTTGAGTTTGACCGAATTTTTCCATAACCGTGGAGATTTTGAAGACCATTGACTTTGGTTGACCGGTCCATATGATATGTATTTTTATGAGAAATTACTTCGGATTTCTAAAAATTATGAATTTGGTGTATTTTGACTTATTTTATGAAGTTTAACAACTTTCAGTTTTGATCATTTTGATTTGATACTCAGAAATCACGTTTTTCGAGGGAAAATGGGCAAAAATGACATTTTCACTAAATCTGTCCATGAATTTCGAAAATTTCAGAATTTGGGGAAAATATACTTTTTGGAAAGTAGATATTTTGCTGATCGTTTTGTCTTCTTCGTCATTTCGTTCGGGGCCCGCAAATATGAGTTTCAGCCTTGTGAAGATCGGGGCCCACAACCCACCTTATAAGAAGGGGAAACCCATCTCTTCTCCTTCATTTTCGTTTCCAGCAACTGGGCTGAGGGAGAGGGCTCCTTCTTTCCCCTTTCCAGCCATCTCTCTCTCCTTTTTGCAAGCTTCTTCTTGTGTGCCAAGTGAGGATTGATCCCACCTTCTTCTTCCTCATCTCTCAAGCTTTCCAAAGACCCTATTTTCAAGATTTTTGGGCTAGAGCAAGGCTCTCATCCAAGCTCTTCTTCCTTGTTGGATTTCTCAAGGTTAGCAATGGTTTTCTTTTCTTGAGATTCTTGTTTTCCTCTCCATTTCGAGTGTTTTAATCCCATGTGCAATGGGTTTTCATGGAGATTTACAATGGATTGGTTTTTCTAGGGTTTCTTTTGAGCTATTTTGGGGATTTTGTGATCTTGGAGCTTGAGGCACTAAAACCTTGTTTGAAGAGTAATTTTACTCCTATCTTGACTAGAGGCAAGTGGATTTCCAACTAATATGATGATTTCTCTCATTTGGTACCATTTCATGATTTTTCTTCTTATGTGCTATTCTTCTTTGATCAGGGAATTACTTTGATTGAATGAACCATTGTTACATTGATTTCAATATATGTTATTGCTTTACAATGCATGGGAAGTTTGCTTTCACTTGGTCATTTAGAAAAATTGGACTATCTTGTGTTAAGAGTTGGTGTTCAAAGAGAAACTTTGGTTTAAAAAGTGTTGTGTTTGATTAAGTTGATGGCTAATTCTTGGTGATTTGATGAGTTTGGAAGGTCAAGGAAGGGCCTGTTGACACCAAAAATGTCACTTTGCCTTTTCAAGATCCAAAGAGCTACATGAAGTCGCAACCTGCCATAAATAGGCAATGCTGCTTCCAAAAATAAAATCTTGTCAGAATCAAACAAAAACTGCAAGATTCTTCCGGACAGCCAAAAGAGGAGTACGCAAGAAGTTTCAAGCCATTTCAAGATCATTTGGCCTAACTTCGCTTCTCCGACAGCCAAATCAAGCCTCTCGGCGGTAAAGCTCTCCGGGACTATGATTTCCAAGACAGAACCTATGGATCATCTTAAAATGACTCCAATAGGTTCCCTGTCAAATTTCAAGTCAATCGGACGTCGGTTGACCGCACATCAAACCGCGACATCTTCATCGCGATAAAAAGCAAGTCTACAGGTTGATAGGACCCCAAACGGCTTCAAAAACTCAAACAAAAGCCTATGGTTGGTCTTATTTATTGCTCAGCAGGCTTCACACCAAATTTCAGGTCATTCCGACATCGTTTGACCCAGTTTCAGCTTCTGACGGGAAATCGGCAACTCTGCGCGAACAAAGTCTTCGGCTTTCTCAGGAAATTGGAAACTTTGCAAAATAAAATGCAAGGATTCTCATCAGGTTTCCTACAAAGAAATCAGGCCAATAAATGATCAAAATGTCAAAGAAAAGTGCAGAAGAAAAAAGAATCAAAAAAGAGCAAAAACGGACGCAAAACGGGACCAAAAAGGGGGAAAAACCCCCCCAGGGTCGCAGGCCCCTGCGACCCTGGGCCAGGGTCGCCGGCGACCATGGACCCCGGGGTCGCCGGGAAAGCCCCGGAAACCCCGGTTTTCGCCGTTTTTTTCGCGATTCGAGGGGTCCAGCCTCTGGTACTTTCCAAAATTCATGCTTTTGAGACACCAAGTCCTCTGATATCCGTCCAAAACACGGGGTAAATCATCAAGAGTATCAAAGACAGTATTGATCGCCACCCGGTCCAACCAAAAAAAGTGTGCTTTCCACCCGACCGATCGAGAAATCGACAGGACAGATGGCACCGACCCGCTGTTGGCAACAAGCACCTGAAATTACATGGTCACCTGATGTCGATCTACATGAAGATCCATCGATGATCATCGACAGAAGAATTCCAAAAGACGTGGCACGGCCCGCGACTCTTCAGCTACTCGGCGACCACTTAATTGCGATTAATTGACTAGCTTTATTACAGTCATTAATCCATTTCTTTGGACGGCCCAATCAGAAGCAAGCATTTGGGAGTTACAAGTCAAGAGATTCATGGCATTTAACCCATGAAACTCCTCCCATCATGGCGATTAAAGGCGATTAAATGCCCTCAATCTCCTCCGGCCAATCAGAAGCCAAGAAAAAGGAGTTACAAAATAAACAATTCAATTTTGTAACTCCTCCCATTATGTGGCTTAATGACATTAAAAGCCCATAAGCTCTCCTAAATGGCTACCAAGAGCCTATAAATAGGAGAGCACTCCAAAGGAATCCAGATCGGAAAACACAGAGAAGATCAGAAAACACACAGACAAACATCAGACAGCAGTCAAGAAATCCAGAGAAAGAAAAAGAGAGAAAACTCTGCGGAAGTTCTACACCGGCCACCGCAACAAGGTGATAAAAGTCCCTTGGGGGGTACCCCCCCCCCCCCAAGGTCCTTGCCTTCTCCTCCTGCCTCCAATGGCTTAGATGTGGCTTTTCAGCCCGTCTACTCGGTTTTTTATTGGACATAGGACCTTCCTTTGGTCTTTGTCTTCTAAAAACCCGAGGTTATAGCCAAGCCAAGTGAATCAAATAGCATCCTCTGTTCTCATCTGCATGGATGATGGCGAAGCCCACATATGGCTTGCGACCGTCAATCTAAACGAGTCCTCCACAATCTCCTGAGAAGTTAGATCCTCCTTTTCTTGCTTTTCATTGTAGTTTGTATTTTTTTAAAAGAGACAAAAATCACAATTCTTGTCTTTCATTATTGATAAGGATTGTAAATCGGCTATAACGCCAAATCGGCTATAAACGCCAAAAATCGGCTATAAACGCCTAAAATCGGCTATAAATGCCAAAAAAATCGCCTTTCACGGCAAATCAAAAAAATGTCTCTTTTCTTAAATATATGTGCAATGGAAAACTTGAAAGAAGTTGATTTCCTTTTTACTTGCGAAGGTTGATCTCCGGATCACCATTTGCAATTCCAAGTAAAATAGAAAATCTGGCACAACCACACAAAAAAAAAGAAATGTTGATGCACGCCCCTGCCCCCCGGTTACGAAAGGGTCGGACCAAACGGACTCCCACGTCCGCCGACCTCGGTAGGAACCAAGCAGGAGCGCGGGTCCATCAAGCTGGCATCACCCGGTGGGACTCGTTTATTTGAGAACACGATGCTAGAAATGAAATATTTGCATATCATATATTTTGCTCTATGCTTATATTTCTTTTCTTAGATTCCTTGGCTACTTTATAATGTGGTGGCCTATGTTGAATTCTGCAAAAAAAAATGAGATAGAATTTTTTGTTTGGAAATTTCTAATTCTTTGAATTTATTTCCATTCTTTCTCTTTTCAAAAAAAAAATTTAAAAAAAAAAAACAAAAAAAAATCAGATTTGTCATTTTTGGATTCAAAATTGAGAAACCTTGATCCGTTCCTATCGTTCATCGCGCTTGCAGAAATGTTGAGCCTGTTCGACTAAGGTTTTGGGCCATGGTTTCTCTTCGATGAGTTCATTAAAAAATCAAAAAAAATATATATATATATAAAAAAAAAAATTTGTAGATTTCTCAATTTGGATTCAAAATTGAGAAACCTTGATCTGTTCCTATCGTTCATCGCGCTTGCAGAAATGTTGAGCCTGTTCGACTAAGGTTTTGGGCCATGGTTTCTCTTCGATGAGTTCATTAAAAAATCAAAAAAAAATATATATATATATATATAAAAAAAAAAAATTTTTTTGTAGATTTCTCAATTTGGATTCAAAATTGAGAAACCTTGATCTGTTCCTATCGTTCATCGCGCTTGCAGAAATGTTGAGCCTGTTCGACTAAGGTTTTGGGCCATGGTTTCTCTTCGATGAATTCATAAAAATAAAAATAAAATAAAAAAAAAGATATTTTAAAAAAAAAAAGACATAGACCACTAAGGTTAAACCAACTGTGTTCTTTGATCATGGTTGATTCAAAGGAAAAGCCTTGTCCAGAGTGTGGAGACAGCTTGACTGTTCTAGGCAAGGGTCCTCCAAACGGGTTCATTAAGTAATCCTACCCTTACCTGGGGGCAATTCTATCAATCAAGATTTCATAAGACCGGGTTAGGAGGCCTATGTGTACTCTCTCGTCTTTTAAATAAAAAAAAATAAATAAAAAAAAAATATAAAAATTTTAAAATAAAAAATAAAAAATAAAAAATTTTTTCAAAAAAAAAAAATCTTAAAAAAAAAATTAATTAATAAAAATAAAAAAAAAATAAAAAAAAGATTTTTTTTTTTAAAAAAAAAATCTTCAAAAAAAAAAAATCTTCAAAAAAAAAAAAAAACTTCCGTCATTTTGGGTTTAGATTGGAGAAATCTTGGTCTTCTTCTTTCTGAGCACTGGCGCTCGCGGAAATCGCTGAGCCCGTGTTCAGATTGGAGTGCCTTTTGCTCTCTTTGATGAACCCGATATTGGCCTTTCAAAAGAAAACTCGTCATTTTTAGATTCAGATCCGAGAAATCATGGTTCATTTCTTTCTGAGCACTGGCGCTCGCGGAAATCGCTGAGCCCGTGTTCAGATTGGAATACCATCTGCTCTCTTTGATGAATCCAATCTTGACCTTTCAAAAAGAGAATCTCATCTCATAGATGCGGTCTCAAAACATTTGTGTCTAGCGGTACTAGTACGCCCTTTCAGGGTCTACTGTATTGCGACCGGCACATTTGTAACTCCAACTTTATATTCTTCTTACCTCGAGCAAGCTCTGCTTCTCGATAAGTCGAATTTAAGTTCACAATTGCTTCTAGCAGTAACTGGGATGCCCATTCCGGGCCTTACCACACCTGCGATCAGAACAATTGTACCTTCTATGGCATTTTGTCTTCCTCATATTGCTTGGGTCATCTTCCTCGAGCAATTTGAAAAGACGAAACCATAGAACTTCCCATTTATGATCATTATATTCTTGTGATTACTAATGGATGTGGTCTTGTTTCAGAAATTTTCGAAAAAACTAACAATGGCAGCTTCACTAACCATTACTTTCGACGAAAGCAAGCACCAACTCATGCTTCAACAGAAGCAAACCACGCGCACCTACAAGCGCCCCATCAGCTGCCGAAGCGTCAACTCCCTCGGCAACTCTGTGAACTCCGGGTCGACCTCGACTCCCCGGACTATCGTCTTCGGGACGCTGGGACCATTCCCACTTCCTGAGGAACAAGCTGCTCCCTCCAAGAAGCAGAAACTCGCCTCTCAACGTGTCACTACCGTGACACCAAAGGCGAGTACAAGAAGGCCTGAAGCCCGTGGCATCCCCACGAAGCCTCAACCTGCAAACAACCAGGTCTACCCCAAGACTTGGTCCCCAAGACCTTCACCAAAACAAAGAAGGTCCCAGGCATCCACTAAGCCAGCATTCCTGGCCCCACTCAAGGAGAACCAGTTCTATCCTCTTGCTTACATGAAAGAGGAGAGACCCATCTCCAACCTGACTTCCAAGTCATCCCAGCATGAGCCGGCTTGTTCCTACAAGCCCAAAATCAAGTCATGCATCACAAGGCCTCCACAAGCATCTGCTAAGGCCTACAAATCTGCAGTTCGACCCTTCATATCTACAGGGGCCGAACTTCACAAATTCAAAGCTTCGCTGCAACTGGCGAAGGATAGGGTTCGCATCCTGTCCTTGCCCAGCTACAAAGAAGACAGACTCGGCTGCTGCGCCCGAGGGAGCACATCCTTCATCGTCAAAGCCCAGTCAGAGCTGACCGAAGCTCAAATTGCTCGTCGTATACGCCGCCGCGCGTCGTATAGACAAAAGAGACTACAGAAGCAAAGGACCCAGCCTCCCACACTTCAAGTCTCTCCCAAATGGGTCGAAAAAGAAAGACCCAACCAAGTTGCTGCCGTCCATATGGTTGGAAAAACCAGAAGGCGCCAAAAATCAGCAACAAAAATCCATGTCCGACGTCCAATGACCCGCAGCGTCTCAAGGACAAGAAGACATTCAGAAGAATCCCCTGCTCCTTCAAGCAAAGGACAGCAGAGTGATCCTTTCTCAAGCTCCTCTTCGAAAGAATGAGCCCCAGCTCAGTCACCAGGACAGTTTCTTCGTTCGAATCACGAAGGATGAATGTCCTGGCTACAAATTCTGAGCCACCACCCCACAATCCACCTCCAGAAGATGCGATCACCCGCATCCAGCAGTTGGAACAGGGCCAGCAGAGGATTGAAACTCTGATGGAAAACCTTCTCCTCGCCTTCCAAAATCAGGCGAACAATGAACCTCCTCCGAATCATCAAGACGACGAGGTAAATAGAGAAGAAAATGAGTCACGCGCCCTTACCAAAAAGGACGTAGACGGTATCCTCGCCAAAGCAAAAGAAGAGGATATACTCAAAGAGCATGGGATCAAGCCACCATATCCCTTATGGATGGACTCGGTCCCGTTCCCCACCAAATTGAAGCATCCTACTCTCCAAACATATACGGGGAAAGGATCAGCCAGACAGCACGTCATCCACTTCAAGATCCTGACGGGAGCTATCGCGGATCAAGATGCCCTCAAGATCCGCCTCTTTGCAAGTACCCTAAAAGGTACGGCCTTCGATTGGTACTCCACTCTGCCGGAGGACTCAATCCAAAACTGGGCCATGCTAGAGACACGCTTCCTGACTCACTTCAAAGGTGAAGATCATCCCGCTACTATGGCTCAGCTGTGCAGCCTAAAACAGGGGGAGAATGAATCAACATATGACTTCATTCACAAGTGGAAAGCAATGGCATACAAATGCTCTGATGTATTGCCACAAGCGTCGCTAGTCGACATCTGCCGAAACAACATGAGAGCCAGAATCCGCTCCATGATCATCGGCAACAAATCAAAAAACCTGGAGAACTCCTAGAAGCTTCCATGGAAGCTGAAACGGTGATTAAAAGACCTCAACAGTCAGAAATCATCAAAGAAAGAGCCAACCGCCATTGCAACCTCTAAACCAAAGAAGAAAGAGGTCCTCAATGTGCAGACCAAGCCAGCTCCTCAGCCACCAAAGAAAGCTGAAAACAAAGCTGCTGGTAAGAGACCTGAACTCTCTGATGCCTTCAAAGAACGAGTAGAGAAGAAATACCCGTTTGATGAAGATGTTGATGAAATCTTCGGGGCTCTTGTGGCAAACGGCAAGCTCACCTTGCCTGAACCAAAAAAGACCGGGTGATGTTGGCAAAACCAACGATCCTCGGTACTGTCCATACCACCAGATGATCTCACATCCTCTCAATCAATGCTTCGTTGTGAGAGAGAAAATAAATGAGATGTGGAAAAACGGAGTCATCACCTTTGACAAAAACTATGGGTCTGCCTCCGTCAACATGGTGACATGTGGACAAACATCAAGATCACCGAAGAAGAAGATCACTACTTCCTTCAAGGTGATAAACTCAATCGAAGCGTCCGAGGAACTGGTTCCTTACCCGACACCAGACGGACAACCGATATGGGTACATCCTGATCTCCTGGAAGATGAAAATTGGGAGGTCGTGAAAATAAAGCCTACAGCTCGACAGCGAAGGCAGGCTAGGAAACATCTCCTCAAGCTCAACGGCAAGAGAAGACCCAGCCAAAACTAGAGGTCAAAGAAAAGGCAGAGGCTTCCTCTACCGCTTCACTGGAGGTAACAAAAACATCCCTTCCAGAGACTTCAAAGGGGGTAAGGAAATTCACTCTCAGTGATTTCATGCCACCTCAATTCAGAGAAGCCATGCAGGAGGCATCATACTCTTGCAATTCAGTAGTTGGATTCTCCATTGATGGATACGAATCCAGCGACACCGATGATGGATTCGAATCCAACTACACAGATGAGTGGGAGGAGTCCCTTGAAACAGGAGAATATCTCTCCGATGAAGAATGGGTTCCTGAGTCTCATCTTATGCCAGTAATCTGGTATAACCCCCTACAGCCACAAGGATCCTGGTCTGATGATGAAGAAGACCAAGAGGCTGTACAAGAAAATGCTGCTGAACCAGCACCTCTCATCACTCCAGTGGAAATCAACAATGTTGAGCCACAAAGGGATGATGAAGAAGAAGATCCGGCTCCCATGCCTGATCTTGAAGAATATGCAAGGATCTTGCAGCGACTCGCTCTAGAACAAGAGCAAGAACGCGTCAACGAGCCTCCTCGCAATCCAGAGCCTGAAGTCCCTGAAGACCACCAGGTACATCCTCCCTTAACTCCTGAAAATGGAGAAAATTGCTGGATAGACGATCCTCTCACATCCGAGGATGAGTCTGACTTCGATCAGGCAACGTCTCCTGTCAGAGCTTCCTGTAATGTGATAATTCGGGATTATAGCTCTTCCGAAGCATCGTCTGATGAGAGCACTTACACTCCGGCGACGCCTAGCAATATATCTTCTGGAGCCACCTCGTCTCACGTGACTTTCACTGAGATGACACCCTCTCAGGTTTCTTCTCCTGAGACTGTGACTTCGAAGTTCACACCCTTCCTGACTGAAGAATTCCCAGCCATTGATGCTTGGGACGATGAATTAGTCAACGAAGAAGAAAGATTGCTGGATGCTGTTCAGGACTTGTTCCCGGAAAACGCTCCATGCAACACAATCACTGAGGATGGTAACTCTGCTGCTGATGCATCCTCAGCAAATGAAAAACGACAGCCTCTTGATCCTGAAGACAATCTTCCAAACGAAGACCCTTCTCAAGAAGCTCTCGAAGTTGGTAAAGGCACCCGCTCTGGCCGGGACTACCACAAAAATTACAACCAATCTTCCTTTACATATGTAAATCCTTCGGGAAAAGATGTTGTAAGCGCCCCTAGTGGCAACAATGATGAACATGCAGGCCCTAAGGAGGCTTTCAAGTATGACTTGATTGAACACTTCAAGCACATACCTGCACGTCTGCACATCCTAGATTTGTTGCGAATGTCTCCGCACACTCGTGATAATCTCATCTCAGAATTACAAAACTGAATGAGGATGTCGACAAACATGCCCCGCAAGTCCTCCAAATTGAAATGGATTACCGGGTCAAAAACTCAGAAGCCTCCTCAAAGGGAGAAAAGAAGAAAACTGAGGGATCATGCATTGAATGCCTCTCGGTTAAAAAAGCAGCCAGTGCAACCATCGCCTTCACAAAGGATGACCTCCTACTTGGCGAAACCAGGCATAACCGACCCCTGTACTTCACAGGGTATATCAAGGAAATGCCTATGCATAGAGTTCAGATCGACCCAGGTTTTGCACTCAACCTTATCTCCACATCGGCTCTTGAAGAGTTGGGCATCCCACCCAGCAAACTGAGCCACAAATCTGTATCTATCTTTGGATACGATGGGAGTACTCAAAGGCCTATCGGCAAAATCAGGTTCAAATTGCAGATAGGTGATCTTATCTCTGAGGTCACAGTGTATGCAATAAAGACCCCTTCATGCTACAACATCCTTCTCGGACGCCCTTGGATCCATGAGAATGGTGTTGTCCCTTCAACTCTACATCAATGCATCAAGTTTGTTGGCAACGACGGCATGATACATCGAGTCTTTGCGGACAGAAAATCCTTCAAAGGTAAAGAAATCCACTTCGCAGACTCACAGATGTATGAAGGTGAAAAAGAAGAAGAGGAGAAGCATACAGCATCCTTTGCCGAAAATCTCCAGAAAGATAAAGGCAAAGCTCCTCAACAATCACCGGAAGAAAACAAACCATCCGGTAAATCTGAAGAGAGCATGCAAACTCCCTTCATCATCTCCCTCAAATCTTCAAAGCCTTTGGTCATCACAACTAAAGTGAAGAAGGCAAAACAAAAGCCTGGGGGCAAATTTGTTGTCTCCTTCGTGTCTATCATGCAAAACACGGACTCGGATTCAGAGCCAGAAGACAACGCATCGTCAAGCCAAGCTGACACTCAGCAAGTTCAGCCTGCTCTCACTCCAATGGAGATAACTTCTGACATAGAAGATCCTACGTCAGCTTCCTTCGTTGTTCCAGCAACTTCAGCAAAGGAAAAGCCGATCTTCTTCCATAGATCGGATGCTTCTTCATCAAACTCCATGCTTGAACCTTTCGAAAATAAAGGTATGCCTCAACTATCCTTATATAGTCCTGTGGCACAAGCTATTATGAAGAAAATGGTCTCTAGTCACAAAAGAGACTGGAGCGACAAAATGTCTGAAGCTTTGTGGGCCTATCGAACCACCGTTCGAGGACCAACCCATAGCACACCATTCTCCTTGGTCTATGGATGCGAAGCTGTCGTGCCCTTGGAAGTACAAATTCCTTCCTTGAGGGTATCCTTGCAAAATGACATGACTCAAGAAAGCAATGTCAAATTGCGACTCCATGAGCTGGACAATCTCGATGAGAGACGGCTCGAAGCTCAACAAAGCATTGAACTTTACCAAGCACGTATGGCAGGATCTTTCGATAAAAAGGTCAGGCAACGCGCCTACAAAAAGAATGACTTGGTTCTTGCGGTAAAAAGACCAATGGTCTTCGCTCACAAGTCCAAAGGCAAATTCGAGCCAAAATGGGAGGGACCCTACGTCATCGACAAAGTTTTCTCCAATGGCGCATACGCACTCCTAAACATGGAAGGTGACAGATGTATGCTGCCCATCAATGGCAAGTTCTTAAAGCGGTACTACCCTTGAAGACTTACCCAACTGGGTAAGAGCAATGCCTGTACGGCCAAAACCGGTTTCCAGGTACACGCTCCCCAAACCCACCCTTTTTTTAGAATCTTCATATCAAATGTTGAAATTTCTAGAAATCTAAAACAATGCTTACTTTCATCGTTGCATTGTTCAAAAAATATATATCCAAGTTCAGGAACCTTTCCTAACTTGACCAAAATTTTCAACCCTTGAACCCAAAATTCATGGTTTGAAACAAAATCCGGATTCAGGGATTTCCACCCTAGTCCACCCTGCCTTTTAACCGCCAAAATGGTTTTAGGTCAAAATTTATGACCCTCGTGTCTTTAAACAAAAAAAATGGTTTTTCAAAAACCGCGAGGAAGCGACGCTTAGTCGATACTCGCACAAATCGGAAGCAAGCGAACCACGTTCGACACTTCCAAAATCGCAGGGAAGCGACATTTCGTCGATACTTGCAAAATCCAAAACCGTGGAAACGCAACATTTCAGTTGATATCCACAACCCAAATTTCAAAGGTTCGAAAAAACCTAAAAAACTGTGGAGACGCAACATTTCAGTTGATATCCATGACCCAAAGGTTCGAGAAAACCACAAATTTCAAAAATCGTGGGGAAACGACATCAAGTCAGTACCCGCAAAACCAAAATTTTTGAAAAAGCAAGGATGCGACATTCCATCGATACTTGCACCCAAATCCGCGAGGATGCGACATTCCATCGATACTCGCAACCGAATGAGCAAGGATGCGACATTCCATCGATACTTGCAAGAACATTCAGCAGGGAGGCGACTTTTAGTCGATACTTGCATTTTTTTTGAAAACCAAACCGGCTATAAATGCCATCAAAACAGGCTATAAATGCCACAAACCGGCTATCAATGCCACCAAAACAAAACCGGCTATCAATGCCACAAACAAAAAAAAAAAAACTTGGATTTCAAAAACGGCTATCAATGCCACCAAAACAAAACAGGCTATCAATGCCACCAAAAACCGGCTATAGATGCCACAAAACAAACCGGCTATCAATGCCACCAAAATTGGCTATAGATGCCACAAACAAAAAAAAACTCGGCTATCAATGCCACAAGAAAAGCTGGCTCTCATGCCAAAATCGGCTTCCATGCCACAAACAAAAACCTGGCTTTCATGCCAAAACAATCATTTGACAAAAGATTTTCACAAAATGACAACCTTTTGATCAGATCCCATTTAGCAATTACTTTTATCACAAAAAGATTCAAGTGAGCGTAGGGATAACAAAAAAAAAAGAAAAGCATCCCATTTAGCAATTACTTTTATCACAAAAAGATTCAAGTGAGCGTAGGGATAACAAAAAAAAAAGTGTTCACAAGCACTACAAAAAAATATATAACAAAAAAAGAGTACCAAAAAAAATACATGTGGTACCAAAAAAAAAAGAGAGTGTTCACAAGCACTATAAAAATAAGTACCAAAAAAATACAAGTGGTACCAAAAAAAAAAGAAAGAAGGATGGTTTCTGTATACAGGAGCTCAATCAAAAATGGTCTCCAGCCAAGAGTTCAGCTCCCCAAGCAGACTTTTAGCTTCAGCTGTCAAGGATTCCAAGGCACGCTTCTTCAGGAACTTGCCATGAGATGCTGGAGTGGGCTGTACCCCTTCTCTCACACCAGGAAGCTTGCCTCGAGCAGCTTGCCATTGTTTATCCTCATCAGACTTCCTTTTGAGAACCCGTTCGGCATCTGCAACCTGGTGAATCAGGACACTCTCCCTGTCGCGAGCTTCTATTATGGCAGTCCACTTAGCAGCGACTTGTGCCTGCAGAAGCTCAAGACGTTTCCTGGCCTCATCGACCTCCCTATCAAGGATGTTAAGGTCATGTGTCAGCTCGATGATGGTTACCTCTTCTCTATTCCTCTTTCGGACTGCCACCTTCCTGCTTTCTGTAGCCTCATCTAGGTCAGACTTAGCCTTATCAGCAGGGTCCAGGAACATCTCCTTGAAGAACTGGTCATCAGCCAAACTCACGGTCTCAAACCACTTGTCACCCAGTGCAATGATCCTATCAACGATCGCCCTGGCACCTGTGACATCCAGACCAGCCTCTTCAGCATCACTGAGAATCTCCTGCACATGCTGGATCATGCCAAATCCGACTTCCAAGTGCCCAGAAAGGAGAGTCTCAATCCAAGAGCTCACGACTCGCACCACCACCTTCTTCGCAAAAAGAAGAGATGGCCCAGCTGAGGATTCGCCCAACTCCGTTGGTCGGCTACTCATGTCATCATCTGTTGAAAGAGTAACAAAAGAACTCTTTCCAGCTGAAGCTGCTCCTGCTCGGGAAGGAATCTCAGCGCGAGGAATCTCCTCAATATTGTCAGAGCTGGTCCCAGGAATCTCTACCTCTGGATCAACCTCTGGCGTCTCTTGCTCTGGAAACGACGGATCCTCCTCTGCCACTTCAAAACCTGCAAAGGAAACACAAAAAGGTATGAATATGACCCTGTTTGAAAATCATTATCAGAGTTATAAATGCAAAATACCTTCTTCGACGACTGGCGGAACACTCTCTTCCTCCATGAACTCATCGGAAGCATCATCAACATTTGCGTCCATCGATGGTTCAAAGTCATCAGAACCCTGTGGCAAGTCAGCTGACAAAAAAAAAAAATGTGTTAGCAAGCCAAGTCACAAACAAAAAAAAAAAGAGCAAAAGAAGTCGTACCAAT
Source organism: Litsea cubeba (assembly GCA_012931725.1). Taxonomy (NCBI): domain Eukaryota; kingdom Viridiplantae; phylum Streptophyta; class Magnoliopsida; order Laurales; family Lauraceae; genus Litsea; species Litsea cubeba. Next base: position 59,784,688 of record CM022949.1, read on the forward strand.
TGGAGATTCTGGATCTACTCCAGAGTCCCTCGGTTCTTCTTCAGGTGCCTCAACAGGATCCATCACCACCTCATCGGTTGGGACCTCAGGCATCACCAAGTCTTCCTCTGCTAAAAAAAAAAAGAGAAGAAAAGCAGAAACAAGAAGCAAATCATAACATGGAAAAATCCCATGAAAAGAAATGGAAAGAGAAAAAGGAAGAATCATACCTTCACCGACGGTCTCTTCTTCTCGGCTTCTCTTCTCCGGAGGCTCGTCAGCATCCACTGGCACATCCTCATTGATAGTAAGAGGAACTTCCAAGTTAGGAGAGTCCTCATGCTGCCCCTTGCTACTATGATGACTCCTCCTCCTCTTACTTCTGCGGGCTCGCTTTTTAGAGGAACCTGCCCCGCCGTCAGAGTCAGGTTTCCCACTTGACTCATCACTGGATGGTCTGCTCTTGCCAGTAGACTCCACGGAAGCTTGCCTCTGCGCCGCCTGCATCCAAGCGCCAAGTTCAGGCTTCCTCCTGTTCTAGCTGCTCCAAAGCCTCGTCAGGTATTTCTCGAACAGCTTCAGAACCGATGACGCCCTGGTCACCGAGAAAGCCTATCTTGTGCTTCTCTCCAGAAAGGAAGGCCCAAACTTCCTCTCGCCGGATGCCATCCGACTTTCCAAGGCCCTTTCCAGATACCAGCTTCACATCAAGCTCCTTCCTGGAAAGTCCCCGATATGCCGAGAAGCTCTCCGCGAACCACTTCGCAAAGCCGGCAGTCCGGGAAGTCAGTAACACAGGATAAGAAATCATGGCTGTAGTGTCTTCAGCACTATAAAAAGCCCATGCATTTCTCCCGTCCTGTAAGCCTCCAAAGCGCTTCACCATGCTTGAAGGCGCTCCAACAACGCCTTGAGAAAAGCCAAGCTGCAAAGCAAAGCGAGAAGGTACATACGGCTGGATGTCAACGAAAAGATGTCTGCGGTACACCATCGTGCCGACACGTATGCTGAAAAGCCACTCTCTCTCTGCATTTGTCAAGGAATAATGCCTTCCCGACCCCGCCCTGGTAGAGTCTCGGGAGGCACCAAAATCAAAAGCCTTCTTCCGCAACTCCGGAGAAAGCTTTACTGAAGATTGCCCCATCTCGACGTCCCTGAACCGTCGGATCCTCATGCGGGCAAACAAAAGTGATTCGGACACGGCTTTGCCCTTAGCCAGTCGAATCATCAGAGGATCATCATCCTGTGCAGCACCCAGCCGATGGAAGCCAGGACAGTGGTATACATACCACGAATAAAAGATATGGGCTGAAAATACCCTATTCATGGGAAGCCCAAGCCGAACTAGAAAAGCAGCAGCCTGCAGTTCGGTACACAGGTAGGAGTAAAGAGCTGGCACCAAAGCAAGCTGCTCTCCAAACGCCATCTGACAAGCCGGAAAAATACAATGCGGCCTGATGTGCGTTCCATCTCCTCCAGCAAAAATAGCCTCACCAAGCCAATAAGTGAGGTAAACAGCGAGATCTCTCCGCAGTGCAATGTCAGGACATATGGCGTTTGTGCTTGCACAGAAATCTCTTAACTCTTCTTGCATGGCCAAGATCTTCTTTGAACTTGGATCCTGAGCTCCAGCTTCCTGGGTCATGCTATCAGAAGGCTCCCTACTATCAAAGAAGTTGGGGAATGAAGAGCAAAAACTCTTCCAACTGCTGGATCTAACTTTCGAACCCCCCTTCTCCTTCAAAAAATCATAGAAGGCGACGAGCTGAAAGTATAAAAGCCTGAACTCCTCAGACTGCCCCTCGAGGACGCTGTCAATCGGCATAAACTCCTCATAGAGTTTGCCGAGGATGGGCAATCCGGTAATAGCGCTCAGCTCCTTCAAAGAAAAACCAATCTCACCATTCGTCACAACGAAGGTATTGGTTTGAGGGAGGAACGACTCCAGCATAGCCATGAAGGCCTCGTCGGAAAAGATCACGGTCTCCCCAAAAGCGCGGACCGCATCAAAAATCCCGGCTTCCTTCAAAACGGCGCCACCAATCAGCAGGACGCGATCAGTCCACGACTTCCACTCGGAGTCAGCATTGAAGCGACCTCGAAGTCGAAAAGGCTTGATCCAATTGCTGCCGTCACCGCTGAAAATACCAAGGCCCACCGGTCTCAAATCGACCGACGGATAATCAGAGCCCTGGTAGCCGCTGGATGGCATCAACAGGTCCATGTCAACAGGCGACCTCTCCGTATATCCAGGAGAACCGCCAACAAAAACCCCGGTCTTGATTACATTTGTCCTTCTCACCCAGCTTGGAGGATCTTCCCTCTTGGGGCACGTGGGGGCAAGGCTCAGAATCGAGACGGTGCGATCAAACATCGACCGGGTAGTAACAGTCTTCTTCTCACCATCTGCTGTGAAGGAAAACTGAAAAGATCTCCTCTGGTATGTAATGTCGTCAGGGACCGCATCACCAAAGAAGAAGGTAGGCTTAGGCAAAATGCTCTGATCTTCCATCAGCCATGGACGACTGCTTACCATGATCTTATAAAATTCCTCTCCCTTGAGAGTGATCAGTCGCTGCCTCATCTCATCTCTGTTGAGGGAGTCGCACTCTTCCAGGTTTCTTTCAACATACTGGACCTTCTCGAAAGCCTGCTGAACGGCCGGATTAGAGGATCTAGAAGACCGACGAGGTACGCTTGTAGCAGGCTCTTTACCCTTGTTCGCTCTGGAGGAACCACCTGAAAAGGATGGAAAAGAAAAAGATCAAACATCAAAATGACAGAATCTCGCTAAAAAAAAATCTGGCGAAATTTTGACATGATGACGGGGCAATTCCGAAGAAAAGGAACTATCCCGAAAGAAATAGAAAGCTTGAAGATGGGCTCAACATCGCTGCGAGCTCCGAAACTCCAAACTTTCGAAACCTAAAAGTCTCCGCAAAATCAGGAAGGGCTCAACATCACTGCGAGCTCCAAGTTCCCAAATTTGCAAACACTTTCAGGTATGCAATCACATCATGCTACAAATTTAATTTACAAATTAAAGGCATGCATGAACATTTAGATTTGCGAAAAAAAATGCATTATCATGATGAGAAAAAAAAAAAAGAAACTTTCTCTAAAAAAAAGAGGGGAAAGAAAACAAAAAAAAAAAGAAAGAAAAGAAACTCTCTCAAAAAAAAAGGGAGGGAAAGAAAAAAAAAAAGAAAAAAAAAAAAGAGGACTGGCCCACAGGCCGTGGCCCACAGGCCACGTGGCCGTACGGCCAGATCCGTACGGATCTGTCCGTACGGCCCACATAAAAAAAAAAACAAACATGAAAAAAAAAAGAAAGAAAAGAAAGCAAAAAAAAAACGTGTGAAAAAAAAAGAAGAGAGGCAAACACGTGAACAAGAAAAAAAAAGGAAGAAAAGAAAGAAACAAAAAAAAAGAGAAGAACTTTTTTTTTCCTACAATGGAATTTTCTTGAAAAAGAAGAACTTACTTGAAGCCATTGATGGAGAAGAAGAAGAAAACTCTTGAAGATCTTGAAGAAGAAAAGCTCTTGGTCTTGAAGCCCTCTTGAGATTATTGCAAAAGAAAGTAGTAAGAGCAAGAGATCCAACCTTCTCCTTGCTTTTATAGAGGAGAGCAAACCAAAGAAGGAAAGAAGAAAGAGGTAAGTGTTACTAATTAGTAACCTTACCAAAAGAAAGATTCTTTCCCAAAAGAAAGATATCTTGAGATATCCTATCCCAAAATAAAGGGATATTGAGAGATTTTCTCCTAAAATCAATCTATGACGGATTCTTTCCCAAAAGAAAGATATCTTGAGATATTCTATCCCAAAAATAAAGGGATCATGAGAGATTCTCTCCAAGTAAAGATATTCTTAGATATTCTCTATCCAAATGAGATATTTTTGGATATTCTTTACAAAAATGACACCATATGAGATCTAAGCCATTTCAAAAGCTTAAGGTCCCATGGGTTAGCCCATATGAGCCAGGTTTGACCACCTAGGCACAAAAAAAAAAAAAAAAAAAAAAAAAGAAAAATTTTGGGCTTTTAGTCAAAGAGAAATCCCTCTTACCAAGAGCATACAAAAATGGTTCCATGCCTCTTTTGAGTTGATTGGACCATACAAAAGAAAATTCCAAGCCCCATGAGCTTCCAAAAATCAAACCATCCAGCCTCATCTACCAAATTGAGCCAAAATCTTGAAATTGACATTTCACAAAAATCAAACCAAAACCTGGTCCCCTAACCTGCCACATACAGCCTGTTAGGTCACAAGACCAAAACCAAAAACCAAAACCTGATCCCCTAACTTGCCACATACAGCCTGTTAGGTCACAAGATCAAGACCAAAATTGATCCCCCAACATTCCACATACAGCTTGTTGGGTCACACGATCAAAACCAAACCCGACCCCCTAACCTGCCATATATAGCCTGTTAGGTCACAAGGTCAAAACCCAAATCCACATCCCTGATGTCATCTTCAAAACTTTGCCTCGAGATGGTACGTGATCCCTTTCACTACCATAAAATTCCCCTGGAAGCTCAAAAGGCTACAAATACCAAAAAGAAAGATTGCTCAAAGACTCTTGGTCAAGTCACAGGCTCTCCTTCAAAAAATCTCTTCGAGGCACATCGACTACAAAAGTTAAGCAACTCGCCGCTGTACCTCGAGGGGGCATTTGTTGACACCAAAAATGTCACTTTGCCTTTTCAAGATCCAAAGAGCTACATGAAGTCGCAACCTGCCATAAATAGGCAATGCTGCTTCCAAAAATAAAATCTTGTCAGAATCAAACAAAAACTGCAAGATTCTTCCAGACAGCCAAAAGAGGAGTACGCAAGAAGTTTCAAGCCATTTCAAGATCATTTGGCCTAACTTCGCTTCTCCGACAGCCAAATCAAGCCTCTCGGCGGTAAAGCTCTCCGGGACCATGATTTCCAAGACAGAACCTATGGATCATCTTAAAATGACTCCAATAGGTTCCCTGTCAAATTTCAAGTCAATCGGACGTCGGTTGACCGCACATCAAACCGCGACATCTTCATCGCGATAAAAAGCAAGTCTACAGGTGATAGGACCCCAAACGGCTTCAAAACTCAAACAAAAGCCTATGGTTGGTCTTATTTATTGCTCAGCAGGCTTCACACCAAATTTCAGGTCATTCCGACATCGTTTGACCCAGTTTCAGCTTCTGACGGGAAATCGGCAACTCTGCGCGACAAAGTCTTCGGCTTTCTCAGGAAATTGGAAACTTTGCAAAATAAAATGCAAGGATTCTCATCAGGTTTCCTACAAAGAAATCAGGCCAATAAATGATCAAAATGTCAAAGAAAAGTACAGAAGAAAAAAGAATCAAAAAAGAGCAAAAACGGACGCAAAACGGGACCAAAAAGGGGGAAAACCCCCCCAGGGTCGCAGACCCCTGCGACCCTGGGCCAGGGTCGCCGGCGACCATGGACCCCGGGGTCGCCGGGAAAGCCCCGGAAACCCCGGTTTTCGCCGTTTTTTCGCGATTCGAGGGGTCCAGCCTCTGGTACTTTCCAAAATTCATGCTTTTGAGACACCAAGTCCTCTGATATCCGTCCAAAACACGGGTAAATCATCAAGAGTATCAAAGACAGTATTGATCGCCACCCGGTCAACCAAAAAAAGTGTGCTTTCCACCCGACCGATCGAGAAATCGACAGGACAGATGGCACCGACCCGCTGTTGGCAACAAGCACCTGAAATTACATGGTCACCTGATGTCGATCTACATGAAGATCCATCGATGATCATCGACAGAAGAATTCCAAAAGACGTGGCACGGCCCGCGACTCTTCAGCTACTCGGCGACCACTTAATGCGATTAATTGACTAGCTTTATTACAGTCATTAATCCATTTCTTTGGACGGCCCAATCAGAAGCAAGCATTTGGGAGTTACAAGTCAAGAGATTCATGGCATTTAACCCATGAAACTCCTCCCATCATGGCGATTAAAGGCGATTAAATGCCCTCAATCTCCTCCGGCCAATCAGAAGCCAAGAAAAAGGAGTTACAAAATAAACAATTCAATTTTGTAACTCCTCCCATTATGTGGCTTAATGACATTAAAAGCCCATAAGCTCTCCTAAATGGCTACCAAGAGCCTATAAATAGGAGAGCACTCCAAAGGAATCCAGATCGGAAAAAAGAGACAGACACACAGACAGAGAGAAGCACAGAAATCCAGAGAAAGGAAAAAAGAGAGAAAACTCTGCGGAAATTCTACACCGGCCACCACAACAAGGTGACAAAAGTCCCTTGGGGGGTACCCCCCCCCCAAGGTCCTTGCCTTCTCCTCCTGCCTCCAATGGCTTAGATGTGGCTTTTCAGCCCGTCTACTCGGTTTTTTATTGGACATAGGACCTTCCTTTGGTCTTTGTCTTCTAAAAACCCGAGGTTATAGCCAAGCCAAGTGAATCAAATAGCATCCTCTGTTCTCATCTGCATGGATGATGGCGAAGCCCACATATGGCTTGCGACCGTCAATCTAAACGAGTCCTCCACAATCTCCTGAGAAGTTAGATCCTCCTTTTCTTGCTTTTCATTGTAGTTTGTATTTTTTTAAAAGAGACAAAAATCACAATTCTTGTCTTTCATTATTGATAAGGATTGTAAATCGGCTATAAACGCCAAAATCGGCTATAAACGCCAAAAATCGGCTATAAACGCCAAAATCGGCTATAAATGCCAAAAAAATCGCCTTTCACGGCAAATCAAAAAAATGTCTCTTTTCTTAAATATATGTGCAATGGAAAACTTGAAAGAAGTTGATTTCCTTTTTACTTGCGAAGGTTGATCTCCGGATCACCATTTGCAATTCCAAGTAAAATAGAAAATCTGGCACACCCACACAAAAAAAAGAAATGTTGATGCACGCCCCTGCCCCCCGGTTACGAAAGGGTCGGACCAAACGGACTCCCACGTCCGCCGACCTCGGTAGAACCAAGCAGGAGCGCGGTCCATCACCTAAGCGAAGCATTTAATAATTGGAAGTACATTTAAAACTGAACAGTAGAAACAATACGATAAAGGTCGATATCGTGAACACTAAACAAATCAAAGCATAGAAAGCATAACTGACAATAATCATAAACTACAGTAATAGGCGGATAAAACCTAGGCGACCACAACTAGCTAAATCCTCCTATTACCGAAGTAATAAGAGCAGACAGAGCGTAGCCACTGAACGTGGTACTAAACAAAGGATCAGAACCGTAGCCATACAAATGGGACCGGCAGATCATTACCGTTGCCATGGTCGGTACAGACGGAATCCAAGCTGCAGCTGGCGGACAGAGTAAAGATCCCAAGCCGGGTGATCAGCCCGACAAGGAGACCTAAGCCTAGTGGTGCCTTTAGTTTTCAAACTCAAACCGATACAAATCTAACATAATACTAATCCCTTTGGCTCAGGGGCTCACACCACATAGCTCTGGCCCCGTCTTGCCTCGGGGTTTTGTTTTCGAAGTCATAGCCTCTTTGGCTCATGGGCTCGCACCACATAGCTCTGGCCCAGTCTTGCCTCGAGGGTTTTATTTTCAAATACGAGTCTTATCAAAACAATAATCTCATCGAAGAAATCCCGAATGTGACGAACATACTCCAAATCTCTTTTCAAATCGAATCGGAGAAAACATACGAATATCTATGGTAAGCCGTTCAAATACGCATCGAGGTGATTTGTATAAAATCATACGAGCAACCCTTTCGAACATGGGAAGACACATGATTTTATAACAAATCATCGATGCTATTTAAATTAGTTCACCAAAGAAAACAAATACAAATACTAATACCAATACAAATACATTTTTCTGACTTGAAATGGAATGGAATTATGTAGGATGACTTAATGATTTACCAAGGAACCATCTCAATGCACAACTATCATTTAAACATTGATTAGTAAAGAGCGCGTTTGATGCCAATGAAAATCCATGATATTTAAATGATAGAGTGCGCATTGAGACTCAGACGAATCCCGGATAATTTTACATACTTTCATTCTCTCATTGGTCCCATTCCCATTTCACAAATTTCAAAGTGTCAAAACTCTTCAAAACAGGCCCATAGCTGGCCTTAATTCAAGTCCAAAATAGCCTACTTATTTAGCTCAAAATATCCCTTTTAAACAAGGCCTAAACCATTATTAAAACAGTCCAAACACTAAGCTTGATTGACCCACAAAACACATCTCAAAAACAGCCCAAAGCTAAACATTGATTGGCCCACAAAACACATTTTAAAACAACCCAAAACTAAACATTGATTGGCCCACAAAACATATTTTAAAACAACCCAAAACTGAACTTTAACCGAGCCCACAAAAACTGATTTTTAAGGCAGCCCAAAACCAAACTTTGAAAGGCCCAATACACAGTTTTTAAAACCGCCCAAACTGGCCTCGAACAGGCCCACAAAACAGTCTTAAAAACAGTCCACAACTAGTCCTTAAATGGCCCAAGGAACAAGTTTTAAAACCAATCCAAACTAACCATAAAACAGGCCCACCAACCAAGTTCTAAAACAGTCCACTAACAGTCATTAAAAACAGTCAAATGTCAGGCCCAAAGATGACCCAACATCAGATCTGAAATGGCCCAATAAACAGTTTTAAAATAGCCCAAAACTAAACTTGAAACAGGCCCAAAGACAAGCCCAAAGAAGTCCCAAAGAACAGGCCCAAAACTGATCAATAAACGGACCCAAACCCAGCCCAGACTGAGCTGGGCTTGCTCGAGCGGACCCAGGCCCGCTCGAGCGGACCCAGACAGAAGCTGGGTCGCTCGAGCGACCCAGTGGGTCGCTCGAGCGGACTGGGCCTGCCCAGTCCGGCCCGAGTGCAGAAAACTCCATTTCTTTGCATTTTTTTCTGATTTTTCTTGATTCTTTTGCTTCCTTTTCATTCCTACTCAATTCCATGAATTGTTGGGCCCTTCCTTGGCCTTCCAAACATATCAAACCATCCACAAAACATCCTAATTGGCCCAAACATAAAACTTTTTAAAGCAAAGCTTAATTGAACCCCATACTTAACATAAAGAGGACTAATTTTACAAGATGAACAAAGTGAAAACCAAATTCCCTACTCATTGTACAATAACAACAAAAGTGAAAATCAATATAACCTTGCTTCATTCATTCAATGCCAATCCATAAACCATGAAAAATTGAACAAAATAAAGAAGAAAAACCATGAAGCTTAACAATAACACAAAAACATCATATTAATTGTGAAATTCACTTGCCTTGGTCAAGAGAAGATGTAAAAACACTCCATGAAGTCCACTTATGGCCTCAAGCTCCACAAATCATAAAATCCCCAAAATGGCTCAAGAAGAAACCCTAGAAATCCACCATTTTCCAAACTTCATGAAAACCCATTGCATGTAGGATTAAAACACTCCAAATGAGGAGGAAAACAAAGATCTAAGGAAAAGAAAACCATTGCTAACCTTGAGAAGTCCTAACAAAGAAGAGAGGCTTGGATGAGGGATCTTCTCTAGCTCAATCATCTCAAAAATGGCATCTAGGGGAAGCTTGAAAGATGGGGAAGAAGAAGGGGAGCTCAAATCTCCATTTAGCATCAAGGGGCAAGAGATGCATGAGGAGAGAGAAAGGGGGCTGGGAGAAACCCTAATCCCTCTTTGTTGCAGGAAATGAGAGAAAGAATGGGGGAGACAAGAAGAGCCCATGGCTTTTATAGAGAAAATGGGCTGGGCCCCATGGGCCCCAAGCTTACTAAAGCTGAAACTAAGGTTTGCGGGTCCCGAATGAAAACGACGAAGAAGAGAAAAACGATCGGCGAAATATCTAGTTTCCGAAAAGTATATTTTCCCCAATTTCTGAAATTTTCGAAATTCATGGACAGATTTCATGTGAAAGGTCAGTTTTGCCCTTTTTCCTCGAAAAACGTGATTTCTGAGTATCAAACCAAAATGGTCAAAACATGAAAGTTGTTAAACTTCATAAAATAAGTTGAAATACACCAAATCCAGAATTTTTTGAAATCCGAAGTAATTTCCCATAAAAATACAAATCCTAAGGACCGGGTCAAACCAAAGTCAACGGTCTACAAAATCTCCAAGGCAAGGAAAAATCCGGTCAAGCTCGAAAACAAGATCAAACTAAATCAAATCTCGCTTAAAAAGCTAAACCACGATTAAAATAATGCTAAACAAAAGGACTGGGGTCGGGATCTTACACTTCGTACAATACATTGGGATCATTCTGCCTATTGTTGACCGGACCCGGTGGTGCAACTGGAATTTGTTCCGGTCTCCTCTCTAGCACACCTAACAATTGTGCTTGCATTCGGGCCATCTCCCTAGCATGGTCTTCGTCTTTCTTGGCCATCTGCTCTTGCAATCTGGCATGTGTCTCATGAGCCTGTGCTTGAAGTCTAGCTTGGTTCTCACTAGACTGTCGTTGCTGATCAAGCATGGCATGCATCATCTGCTGGAATTGATTTTGCATGTTGCCATTTTCTGTGTTTTCTGTCACTGGCCCTGTATTGTCACTGTTATTAGCAACTGAATCACTGTTCGCTGTCCGTTTGCGAGGTGCCATAAAGCTGTAAAACAAGTTGTTAGCACATAAAAATATTAAACATAGGGTAGGTACACATTCCTCACACGATTCTATCTAACGAGACTCTAACGAATCCTCTCCATGTCCTTAAGATTTCTAGTTTCTTTTAATTGACTGAAACATATCCCACTCTGATACCAGTCTGTCGCGACCCCGGACCGGGTCAGGGAACCAAATTCGGGATCCGACGGGTGATGCCACGCCACGTGCATCTCTTTGTCTAATCCGCACAAGGACCAAAGAAAAATAATTCATCCGTGCACGTGATTTCCCACAAGGTTCCGCAGTGAGGATTACACATCCAAGTAAATCACATATACAAGTCATGTACATTTTCAATATGCGGAAGCGTGTAGTAAACCATGTTAGTACCATTCCATTTCATAGATAAGACTGATTTATAAATGATATGACAAGATATCAGAATGAGCAATGATCATTAGCACATTTCCCCAAAAGTAAAGTTAATGTTTATACAAAATATCTGTTCTATAAATTGCCCCAAAAATAAAGGCCAACAAAGGCCAGTACATCTCAAAGGAATATCTTCCCAAAAGATAAAACCCCAAGTTCCCAAAAAGATGTCATAACTCTAAGCATGAATGAGTGTCTACATGACATCATCTGCTTGCCATTCAATCATACGTTGCGGTTCACCGACCGCCTCCTCTAGCTCCTCCTCAATGGTAATGGGTTCGGGACCTGAGTACCAAAAATAAATGGATCAGACACGATGGTCTAGTAGGTGGGTGAAAAGATATAACAATAATTTAAAACAATGATACCTTGGGAAATACATTGAAACCTGTATAAATCATGAATTTCATAAAAGAATGATACATAGTTCATAAGAGATACATATGCGATAAAATCATGTAAAGGTACCAATGATTCGAAAACTAATAAGATGGCAACCACACAAAGCTAAATCCTCTCTCACAAAAGTGATAAGACCAGATCAGAACATTGACCTCAGTCACACAAGGTGAGGAGAATCAACGATGTTAACTTCAGTCACACGAGGTGAGGAGAGTCAACGATTTTATACAATAATACATATATACTATACGGTATCCACGGTAGCATACCGGGCGGATAAACAGAACGGTATCCAAACTGCAGCTGGCAGTACGATAAGGATCTCCAAACTGATGGATCAGACCGATAAGATACATCCAAGGTTAGTGGTGCCGACTCATGGGTCACATTCAAGAAATCAAATCAGATAGATACATAAAACGGGACGGTTTGCCCATAGCCACAAAGCATATTCACATCGGGACGGTCATATACGAGTTAGCAAAGGCTAAACATGTTTTCCATTAATACCTTCGGGATAAGTCCGGTCATAAGACGGGAAGTTGAACTATTCAAGTGAAATCCGGTAAGAATCAAGTACAATAAACATCACTACCTTGGGACCTAAATCGTTAAACATATATACTTTGAAATCTCATGTCGATCATTCGTTTAGATGGTACTCAATATTTAAACGACATTAAAGATATCAATGTGTATACTTCAACCAAGAAGGGTCCACAAGTGATTGGAATATGAATCCCCTTTCATTCTCTTTATTCTTAAAAACCTGGGAAATTTTGGTTACCTGGCGGTTGTCCTGCGGTTAGCCGCCGAAGGGTTCCGTAGTTAGTTGTAGGCTGACCGCGAGGCTGACCGCGGGTCCTGAAGAAATTGCAGCTCTCGGGAATTATAACCGCGCATTTCGGTTATCTGGCAGTTAGCCGTCGAGGAGCTCGGACCGACCCATCAGAACTGAAATTGCAGCTTTCGGGAAAAAGTAACCGAACCTAATGCGGTTAGCCGCCAGGTGACCGTAAGCTGACCGCCAGTTCCGGAAATTTCACATCAGGTGCAGTTTTCAGTGCTTTCTTTTCCCTTTTATTTCTCCATTTAATAACACTCCTTCCCTACAATAAACTGAGCTAAAAGCTCCTCCATTTCATCAATCAAATCTCCTAACTCATCTATCCAACATCTCTTCTCCATTCACATTCAAACATAAGAGGAAAAATTCAAAGGAAATTCATATATAACCAAACCAAAACTAAACACAAATAGCGTGGCATTTTCAAGAAAGTATCAAGTCATAAGATACACTAGTGAGTGCGTTTCCAATCTTAATAAAACACTTGATATGAAACAAGGTTTAAATAATACACAGCATTAATAAAACATTAAACATTTCATAAAATATGATTAAAGGAAATAAATTGTTTCATCCACTTGCCTTGGGTCCAAAGCTAATCAAGTCACTCCGCTAATCACACTCCAAGTCAAGAAATCTCTATCTACACAAAAACCCCAAATACAAACCCTAAATAAAAAAAATCAATCAAATGGAAGAGAAAATATCCAATAATGAAAATGGAGCTTCTCTAAGGTCCAATAAACAAGAATCAAGGAGGGGAAAGAGAGCTCTTACCTAGAAGGTCTTCAAATAAGCAAAGCTAGCCCAAGGACGAATTCAAGATCGATGAATCCCCTAAAAAAACGGTATCAAATGAAAGCTCTTGACGAGGTGAACAAGATTAGTGAAGGTCCTCTCTTGATTTGAGCAAGGTTCTTAGGTGTTTTGTGGGGAAGAAAACAAGAAGAAGAAGTGGGACCGGTGGCTGCTGCTGGAGCTTCTCTTAGCATAGTGTTTAGGTCAGGAAATGGAATGAAGAAGATGGGTTCTCTTATATACAAAGTGGAGAGTGGGTCCCACAACTTCAAACATTTGCCGGGCTAAAAACATGCGTCTCGGGACCTCAAATGAATTTAACGAAGAAGACAAAGTTGTTCGACGAAATATCTAGTTTCCAAAAAGTATATATTTTGTGGGTTTTGGTGTCATTGAAAATCATGTCCAGATTTTGGGTAAAAAGACTATTTTGCCCTCAAATTGAGAAAAGTCGGGTTTCGGGCTCTCAAATGAAAACAAGGTCAACATGAAAGTTGGAGATAATAATAAGATAAGTCAAATGGGATTAAAATATAATTTAAAAAAATCAAGAATAAACCCCCAAGCTCACGCAAATCCGTAATAAGAACCCCCAAAGGGTCCCACAAATCAAGAAGGCTATCAAAATTTCCAAAGCTATTTTAAATGCTATTCTACCCAAAACTAAATCAAAATCCACTAAACACTTATAGCTAAGACACAACTTAATTAACACTAATCGAGAACTCTCGGGTCGGGGTCTTACAGTGAAGTTCAACATTCCCTTTACCAATTACTCAAGTAGTAACGATAGTTCCCAAAGTGGGCTTACATTCATTTATGACCTTCTCATAGGTCTTGAACGCACCTTTGTCAAAGCTGACATGGGTGGTTGCACCAGTGTCAATCCATCATCCTCCACTCTTTCCCATGCTGATGGCATTCACTTCAGAGATAACCGCCACCAGATGTTCCTCTTCGGTAACATTAACTTGAAGCTTGGTTGTCTGAGATTGTTGAGGGAATTTCTTCTGGTGACGACATTCGCTTGCATAATGTCCCGGTTTGCCATAAACAAAGCAACTACCCTTAGCCTGTGGCTTGGCAGTCCCTTGATTTTTATTTGTCCCTTTGTCCTGATTTTGCTTTGGATTCTTTCACTTAAAGGATGGATTATTCTTCTTATTCTTGACTAGATGTTGATCAAACTTCCATTTATTTTCACCACCAACATGGGGTGTAGATTCAGCTATGTTTATCTTTTCACCATTCGCACCCAAATCTTTTTTATCACTGGTCCGGGCTTCTTCATCAATCCTCAAGTGGCGCTCAAGGCGCTCTAAGGAATAATTATTCCTCTTGTGACAAAGAGATTTTTGAATATCCTTCCAAGTGAGTGGTAGTTTTTTAATAATAGTTGCCACTTTGAACTATTCATCAACTTGGATCCCTTCCTTAACAATTTCATTCACTATGGTCTGTAAATCATGTACTGGAGGAAGAACGGGACTGTCATCTACCATCTTCAAATTTAAATAACAACCAACTACATACTTCTTAGCGACGAACTCCTCTGTTTTATATTTTTATCAAGTGCATGTTTTTCAAAGGTCTTTAACAGTCCAAGCATCAGAATACATGTAAATATTGTCTGCTATTAGGTTCAGAGTATGGTTTTACCACAAATAAGTTCAGAGTATGGTTTTACCACAAATAATCATTCTCTTTCTAGCTCTTCTTTGCATATTAGCCAACTGGTCCTTCTTCACGTTCAGGGCATGGCTCGGTCAGGACATATGTAATTTTCAAAGATCTCAGGAGAAATAACACTTTCTACCGCGAACGTCGGAAATAAAGAAATTAAACACTAACACCCGATTTTCCAATCCTTCCCGGATCTGTTGGCGGAAGTCGAAGAGCATAAGTAATCCATGGGTCCTCTAGGTCAAGCCAAGCTAGATTTGCACCCCATTGCACGCGATAATCATGTAGGATGTGCGTCGCGGACACGCGCCCGATTTAATTTCTTCAGACCCAGCAACCCGGGTCAAGCCGACTCGAGTGCGCGCATAGGGTTCATGGTAAAATGATCAAAAGTTCTTAAAGTAAAAAAGAAATGGAAATACATATAAAGCCTTATAAAGTGATTCTCTTAACCGATGTGGGATCCCATGTATTCCATAAAGCCTATAGTACCCACTTTTGAAACAAGTAGAAAAGGAAAAAAAAATATTTTTAAAGAAAGTCAAAACCTTTTGAAGTTCTTGAAACATTAAAAAAACAAGAAGTTCATATCAGATTAATATTAGGATTATTTTATATTTATAATGTAAGTAGGACATCTACTCTTGATTTGCTTAGGATTATACTAGGTTAGGTTTATAATGTGGTTAAATTTCCTTTTTTTGGTTAATGATCTTTATTGTACATAATAAATAGCCATTGGCTATTCTCAACAGAACACAATAGAGACTTTGTCAAGATATAGGTCTTAAATTTTAAGAGTACAAAAAACAATGATCCGTGCAACAAATATATTCCTTTTATATTTTTTCTGAATTAAAGATGTAGGTCCAAAATTGTATTTCACACCATCACATGCCACTCATCCTCCTCAAATCCGTACAACATCTTTCTCTTGGCTATCCAAATATTTATTATATCACAACCTCATAGCCAACGCTCTAATATCACATATTAGTTTTTCCATATCTTCATCTTTTGGATATGATGACTGGAAATTACAAAAGGTTAATTAGGGTCTATTAGTTTGAATGAATCCAAATATATAGGAACTCATGGTCAAATGGGCTACAACCAAGAATTATTAAGAAGGTGATGGGCTTATAAGGACATAAAGTGGAGACATAAATGGGACCCTGGCCTTTTTACGGTTCGAATTACTAATATAATAGCTAGGTATTCATTTCTCATCTTGTCTTAATTCATTTTTAATTAATTAAAGGAAGATTAGTTGATGATCATTGCAGATAGTCACCTTTGTTTCTTTAGTTTTAATCAGTTTTCGAATTAATAGAAGTCTTTGAATTCCTAAAAATTCAATTACTTGAAAGAAAAAAGCCCTTGTAGAAGAGTTTAGGCATACCTGTATCCAAGCTCCATTTTTATTGCTCTTGATCTTCAAAATGTTGACTTGATTTTATTCTAGGCTTGGCTTTCTCATTCTAGCACGGTTCCCGTAATCCATGTAGTTACCAAATCTCTAAGAGATTCTTTATTTGGGTCCACCTCCAAAACCTAAATGTAAATTTCAGCTCCGCCCCCAAATAAAATCCTTGACTCTCCCACAAAATCCAACTACCTGTTTGTTTGGGTCCATCCCCCAGCTGAAAATTATAGGTCCACCACTGGTTGAGTTACAAGTGTTAGATGAATACAAGGCACATTTGGCCAATTATGTTGATCCGATTCATCTTAGTGTCATTCCACTTGCTGGTATTTTAGTATTTCAAGTCAATGCATGGTCATCCTAGGTAAAGTGAATGTAATCTGGATTACATAGAAGATCAAGTTGCAAATATTTTTATATAGGGTTCGATCATCGATTCGAATGAAATGTAGCTGTCATCATTAGTAGAGACAATAACTAGGAGTCTTAAAATTCATTGCTACATCATGATTCTTGGGACCTTGGTTATGTAATTGTGTGGGGATATTTTCAAGACACCGAGATTACATTAGCTCCGGTAATAGTACCAGCTAATCATGTCTCAGCATCGGCCACGTGCACATAGGCAACAGTGCCAAGGCGCCAACCAAGATCAAGCTCACCGCCGACCTCGGTCGTTCCTGACCTCGGCATCGTGCCTTGGCCTCGGTCACCCATCTCGGCCATTATGCCAGCATGCTAGCCGAGACGGGCACTGACAGTTGTACTTCCATGAGTACTCAACCACGTTATGGAACGTGTGACAAGACAAGGGGCATGCGTAGAAATGCGTCATGCCGCCCATAATCCCTGACAGAACGGGATCCAACTGCTACGTCCACATCAGGGCATGGCTCCAGGCAAGGCCCGATGGAACTGGGCCAAGAAGTCAACAGGGTAAGGCCCGATAAGACTTTCATTTATTGAGAGGTGGCCCGACAGGACAGCCATTTAATGAAAAGTGGGCTGATGGGACTGTACTTCTCAAGTAGTATGATCAAATTATGAGCTCGCCACCCAATGTCTCTCTCCTTCTATAAATAGAGAAGCCTTCTCCAACTCAGGTAACACATAATACCATACCCATAACGGTTACTCTATCTCTCTAAAATCTCCCTCCTACTGTTAAGTTCTTGAACTAATTTAGGCATCGGAAAGCCTTGCGCTGACTACAGCCAGGGTCTTTGACCGCTGTTCTTCTTCTTCCCTTTTCAGGTTGAAGGCATTCTACCTTCACCAAGGAGTTGTCTTAATCCATATCATCAAGTCCGTAATATTTAGACACTTACAATACTTACTTAGAGATTTTTTTTTAATTATTATTTTATGTTGAAGATAATGAATTAATTTGTGTGATTGGTTTATATATATATATATATATATATGGTAATGATATGGGATGTCTATATATAGAATTGACTATTTTGGTATCCCATCTAAGGAGTTGGACCTGTCAGACTTGCACATGCAAGGTGAATTGAACTCCCAATGAGAATTGCCGATTGACTTGAAGGTATTCTTTTATGCATTAGTCATGATACACACGTCGCAAAAAGTCGTTTGAAAGGATTTTTGGCTTTTATAAAGTGGTATGTTATCCACTCATCCTCTGCATCGGCTTTATCATCAGTGGGATTTAACAACTTCAGTGCAAATCTTGGACTAAATCGACAGTATTTCAAGTCGCCACAAATGATCAGATGCACATCTGCTCAAGGGCCCACCTGCTGACCAATTCAAAGCGCCATAAAAATAAGGAAACACCACTACGTTAAAAAGACATTTTTCTTAAAAGACGACTGCTAAGTCCATCGGCGGTCGACGACTTGTCACATTAGCGACAGTTTAGGGCAGTCATTTTGTCAACGGACCTCTACAGTCAAAAATATTTTCAGTTATTTTTCAAAAACTATATTAAAAATGAGTTATCATTCCATTAACGACTGTTTGGAGCAGTCGTTTTATTAGATAAGGGGTTTTAAAAAAAAAAGTATTTCATAATTAATTTTTAAATTTTGTATTTTTCTGATATAAATTTTGTAATTCTCAAAATTGTAAGTTAACATCAACCATACAAACATCCATTAACCATCAAAGAAATAACACAAATAAGCGAATAAATCATCCATCCACTTAAAATTTAAATCATCAAAGTAGCTACAGTAAATGGTAGAAAATTAACAAAAACCACGTTCACGTTCGGTATTACTAATACCACGATCACACACATCAGAGTAAATAATACAAATAAAGTCATTTACATAAATTATGTGGACTTAGAAACTAGCCAAAAACGGTTCTATATGTGGGGCATGAAATGATGTCACCCACGGTGAGATCCCCAAAAGTCATTTCTCCACCCAACAACTCTGTGTCAAACTTCAAGATCTCATCTGCAACAATCCTACAGTATCCTTCCTCCTCAGTTGACAAGCCGAGAACGCGTCCAAGCGCAACGATAATATCTTTTCACACGTAATGCAACAGCTTACACGTACCCTGGCGTGTATTAGTGTTTGGTTGATTTGTACATGCTAGTTGACATTAGGAATCATCCTGAGCCTACAAACAATATTACAAATGCATTGTGTTAGTATTCCATCAATAAAAAATAATTAATTAATTTATCAAATCAATCATGTAAGAAAAATAAATATTGTACCTGAGATGAACTACCATGATAAGTTGAAGGTCGCACTTGTGTCCCACCTTGGGTAAGAGTTTGTTTCAGCTCATCCATTTCCCTCTGTATGCCCATTTGACCCTCCTTCAACCTTTTCACCTCAGTTTGAAGATGTCTATTACATTCATGCTCCTCCTCCAAGGCTCTTTTATAAGGAGTTGAATATTTTATGGCTGTTTTTGAAACAATGCCTAGGCCACGTACGCGTCCTCGGCTATCACGACCAAAGACCTATGAAAAAAAACTGAGCACACCATAAAACCCACAAAATTAAAGATTACTAACATTAAAATATATTATGATCAACAAGCAATAAAAAGATACCTTTGTAACTGCATCATGGTCTAAATCACCTTGTGCCACCGAGCTGTCAGATTCATATACAATAATAACATCATCCTGCAAAATAAATGATAAATAAGAAGCATAAATACATTTTGGCAAACATTAACGTATACTTTATAAAAATGTTCATAAGAAAAATTTCTAATGTAAAAGATTTCTCGAGATTTCGGCATAGTCTCTCCTGTACGGGTGACATTTAATTTTTTTTTTACAACCTGCTAAGTACCTGTACATAACAAAAAAAAACTTCATATAAACAACCCAGTGCCCCAACACACTACAAAGTCATTCATCACTACGTCATTAGTCATTCACCATTCAACCATAACACTTCAATAATTTTCTTCACCCTTACACCACGAATATTAAACAAGCTTTTTTTTTTTTTACAATCTGTTAATCCAACAAAGGTCCACAAAAAAATAAGGAACTTTGATGGTGTAAATTACCCAAACATCGGTCCCACATATGCAGGATTAGGCGTCTCAGCAAACTGACAGTCCAACTCCAATCACTTCCTCATGTTAACGTTTGACATCAAGACTCAAGTATAATTAAATCTAAAAAAGCCTTAGCTTTAGAATAAAGAATCAAATAAAGTTATATATTTATCAAATAAAATTGCATATTTCTCATTTAGACTAAGCAAATATTATTGTTTGTGAGAGCGGCACGAGCATCAAGTTGGGTCTCTGATAATGCTGCTGAAATGACTAGCAGCAAAGAAATGGCTTGTGCCATGTACTGCTAGTTTGCATCAGTAGCACTACACAAAGTTCAAGCTTTTTGCAAATCTCACTTTATATAATGAAAGAAAAAGCAATGGTACGTTTGGATGTTCCTTGCAAAGTGGTGGGCTGGATTCACTCCCACCTTTGATCTACATCTATCACATAATATCTCAACTCTGAACAAGGGAGATACTGATCATGGGCAAGCGAAAAATGCAAAAAAAATGATATCTTGACCAATAGAGTTATCATGTTCTATGATGCCCCCATGACTAGTTCTTTTGATGAGAATCAATCCGACAAAAATACCTGTATAAGAGTTGATTTGGCATTTTAATATGTGGAACTAAGAAGCAAAGTTGCATGCAAGTTTAAAAACTATGGAATTACGGAATCTGAGTACTCTAATTTGGAGAAAAAGAAAAGAAGCTAATGGGGTCGTATGGTGGAGCACACAAATGGCAAACATATGATCTGCTTAAGTGTTCCAGCTCTCATTAATCACATGACTTCAAATTTAACAAAGAACGGAAAAAGCAACACCACCAAGCATTTCCGAATCAAATTTAGCATAGACCCACCAGTTCAGAACTTTCTCAGGGGTGAAAAACAAAAAAAGAAAAGGAATAAAAAAGGAAGCCCCAGTAGTGGAGCACCATGGTGGGACCAGCCCACTTACAAACAAAATAGATGACGTCGATGGGAGGCCCTTCTGTTGGTATATATCATTCCCTACAAAATATGGGAGTGCTTTAGGGACTTGGACACAAATAGAAATGAGAATGCATGACCCTTTTGTGTGTCTGATTAGAACAGTTAGTAATATTGAAACAGCTGATAATATTTCAGTATGCTTGCCTTTTTGACGTAGTGCACAAACACACTCCCCACATTACACCAAAAATGAAAAATTGGAACGAATTACCGTTCCTAATTCGTGTGTTCCTAATCCGTTCATCCGTTCCTAAATCGTTTCTAATCCGTTAATCCGTTCCAAAAATAGGAAACTGGAACGGATGAATGGATTAGGAACACACGGATTAGGAACGGTAATCCGTTCCAATTTTCCATTTTTGGTGTAGGGCACCAACCCAAGTCACCGGATCCCAGATCATATATTTGTGTGTGTGCATGTGTGTATGTAGAAATAATTTAATGAGAAGGTGTGATATATGAGCTAACTTTATGGCCTATTTGGATTTACGTCGACCATTAAAGCTGGGAGGGATTCAAAGATCTTAATGGGAGTTTGGAATGTGAAAAATAAATAAAATAACCTCATTTGTTTGATATGTAAAATGAGGTAATTTATTTTAGCCATTGAAAATGTGGACCGTTAATATGAATGCGATAGGATGATTGGATGAGGTTATTTTTTGCATATATCTAGTTCCCGTTAGGATGTTCCTATTTTTCTCCTCTCCTACTTTCACTCCTCTTATTTTTCTCCTCTCCTATTCTCACTCCTCTTATTTTTCTCCTCTCTACCAACGTCCGCATTCCTAATTTATCTCCACTTTTTTCTCCCAACCCTATTTTCTCAAGTCTCTCTTTAGATTTTTCTTTATTTTTAAGGGAAAACTTCAAATAAGTCCTTAAGTTTTTACCTTATTTCAAAAAAGGACACAAGTTTTAAAACTTTTCAAATTAGTCCCTAAGTTTTCCATGAAGTTTTCAATTAAGGACATTCATCCATTTAAAGCTATTTTTCGGCAACTGTTTTCTTCAATTGTTTTAAACTACCCAAATTATCTTTCAATGAAATGAAACTCCCTTTTAGTTCCTCTAAATTTTCTTCCTTTTTTTAACTTGTAGCCTTATAGCGAAAGAAAAAAAAAACTATCATTTCCACATAGATCGACTAAATATAGTGGCTGCCAGAGCCATGTCATGGCTTTAAATGAAGGTACTCTGGGTATTTTTTAAAAAATTGAGAGAAAATGACATAAAAAATACCTTTAAATGACCAGATGGCCTTAATTGAAGTTTTATTGAAAAACTTAGAGACTAATTTGAAAAGTTTTGAAACTTGTTTCCTTTTTTGAAATAAGGCAAAAACTCAAGGTCTTTTTTAAAAATTTCTCTTTTTTTAATGCACATGCCCATCATAGAGAAGGCTTATCATAGAAGGGCCCTACCAATTCTCATAATTGGAAAATCACGTGAATATCATGAAAAGGTTCTTTATTATAAATTTGTTTATTTATGGATTTTCCCAATACCTCTAAATTCAGCCTTTTAATTGCATTTTAAAAAATGATGTGATGGTAATGATTTTGTTTATAATATGGATAGGCGTCATAGATTATATCTATTTTATTAAACAAGTGATAAATTAGGAAAGGTTAATTACTTTTGAAAGATGGATGGTTCTCTCCTTTAAAGAGGACAAAAAATGATTGTACTTTTTAGGCGTCTCATGCTTTGCGGAATAAGTTGGCATGCACAATTTGAGATGGCATTATCTTATTCGACAAATCAAGAGGGGGCAAAAATTGCCCTTTCTTAGATTGGGAGTTTTTAAGAATTTCTCAAAAACTCCCCTATCTCAAAAGGAGTGTTTTTGCCCCTATCTAATACCAAGCTTTCTTAATATTTTAAGAAAATTTGAAAAGATCCACCTTTGTAGGAGAATTAATGTCTATGATAGAGAATTGGATGTGTATCTTGATGACACGTGTCACACTTTCATTGGATGAGCATTTTTTTTTTTTTTTAAAGCAACGGGGTAAACTGCCAGGTTCTAAAGGGCCGTTTATGCCCACCTCACATGTAATGTTAATCTTGCAACATGAGAGAATGAGTGAGTCTGTTTCCATCACGTGAGTGAATCCAACAGTTTCCCAAAGGATAAGGTTCCAACCTCAATCACACATACACACCGACGATCAAGTCACATCTTGTGAAAGGTGCTCACTTGATTGTGAGCCCTACTTGGGCCCAGATAATCAATTATACACACCAACGATCAAGTCACGCCTTGTGAAAGGTGCGCACTTGATTGTGAGCCCTACTTGTGCCCAGATAATCAATTCGAGGCATATGCAAAATTGGGACTCCTTAATAGTCACTTGATCTTAGGGTGTGCACCCAATAAGACAGTTGGATCAATTTATAATTTTTTTAGTAAAACCATTGAAATTAAGGGGCCATTGATGAAGGGTTAAAATGATCATGTAGGCCCTGAATGTTGTACGCAGTTAGGGCCCACCCAGATCCACGAATCTCCCAATCCTAGCTTTAGTGCACCCCATAGTGAGGTGTGCACGGTGATTCAATGCCTGGGATCACTACTATGTATCGTGTGAGCATGTTGCTCAACCACCCTTATATAGTGAGGGCAACATAGTGGAGTCTACCTTATGATCCATCCAAATGGAATATACATATACACTCGCTAAAAGTCATTGATTTTTGAATTTTGCACCGATTTGAATGGAATAGACTGTTGGATCAAGAATCTTTATTTTATTTTATTTTGATATAAAGTCGTTAAACCTGTAAGACAAAGATGAAAGGGGTTAGAGACATCGTTTCAAGCTGAAACTTGATATGTGGGCCTTACATACAAGATCTTTCGCTACCCCCTGTGTCCCATGATCTATGTTGCCTAAGTAAACCTATGAGAAGTGTAATATTAAGATGGTCTTTCAAGGTGGAGCATGTTCATCTAAGCTATTTTCTGACGGGCTCAAGAATTCCCATATATTAGCTATAATTCAACATCATATAACTTGAATTGAGTTACAACACATTCTTTTTAAATTATGCTTACAATATTCCATCCTAGAAGATCCGTCAGGGTTTCCTTAATTTTTACAACATTGGGATTCTACATTGAGAAAACTCATTTTGTGCAGGCACAAAAAAGTGGCTCCGAACCCTCAATGCTTCAATCCTCCTTGCTCAACTTCATAGAAAATGCGTTTAGGCAGAATGGAGAAAAAGTAATCAAAATTGTCCACACTGTGACTCAAAACTATGAAACGATAGAAATGTTGCACCTGATAAAAAATCATTGCCATTTACCCGAGTGTTGATAAGAAAAAACTCAAATCGGATGATAAAGCTCGAGTCCCACTAGCCCAAACCGTATTGTGAATTCAAGTACAATTGGTTCTCCGAGTGGGTCGCATATCAAGTTGTAGGTGCAAAAAATAACGACCCACAATAATGGGGGGTGCCTTAGAGGACTTACCAAAGTGAGATTAGGGACACCGATGCCTGCGCCTGGAGCCTGAGAAAAGGAAGAAGAAACGTAGGTCAGAGGACCCTGGCCTGGGCGGCGCAAGGCTCTCCGATGCCTAAGTTAGTGTATGAACTAAGCAGAGGGAGGAGATTTTGGGGAAGAATATGGCATACCAGAGTGGTAATGGCGTCCTCCTTTCCTTTGGAGCTGTAGCTGTGTTTATGTAGAGGAAGAGGAGGCAAAGGGGTAGTTGGCTGTCTTGTCATAGCCCATTTTGTCAGGTACTAGGGAGGCGCGATCTCATCGTAGCCTGTCTGGTCCCGTCGTAGCCTATCTTGTCCCGTTAGGCCATATCCTGGCGCCTTGGGAGCTGTGGAGGGTGATCTGTCAGGAGATACGGGCTATCCCCTTGTCTTGTCGCACGGGCCATAGCGTGCTTGAGCATCCATGGGAGGACAGCTGTCAGTGCTCAGTACTCTCATCGATATGAGGTGCTTGGCCGGGATGCAGTGTCGTGCCGGGTGAGACCTGGCGGAGATGTAGGGCCATGGCACTGTTGCCGAAGTGGAAGGGCCTGGTACTGTCGCCGAGCTGGGAAGCCGAAGTCGGGCCGAGCTGGGCAGCCGAAGTGGGATGCTTTGCCGAAGTGGATCCTGCCGAGGTGAGGGGAGTTGAGCATAGTAAGCGTGGAGCACAAGACCAAACTTGCCGGGATGGGCTTGCTGATGCGGGGGTCCGGGATGGAGCACCTTGTCCAGGATTCTCTTGGGATTTTCCGCACACAAAGCCCCCCAGCTTCTGAGCTCAATAGGCTGCTCTTTTGAGGTTAGAAGGTGAGTATCATGGAGGACAACATTTGTGCCTCGGAGCTGCTCATAGTTTTGAGATGACTGGCTGGCAATGGACCGGAGCTGGAGGCTGGCATCACTGTGAAGCTGTAACAAGATGCCTCTGTCGAGCTGGAGAGTGCATTGTTGCTGAAAGCCAAGAGAGGGCAAGCTGAGAAGGAGGCGAGCTATAGACTGGGTGCTGCTGCTAAACCGGAGACTGGCAATGCTGCCGAGCCGGAGGAAGGATTTCCTGCCGTACTGGAGGCTGGCGCTGCTGTGGAGCTGCGAACTGGCATGAGGCCGAGGTGGAACCAGAGTGACTGCCAACCTGGAATCCGGCACTGATGCCGAGCTGAGGACTGTCATGAGGCCGAGGAGGTGATACGGAACAGTCTCTACGGCAATCTTGTCGAGCTGCCATTGGCCGAAGTGGCCAGTTTTTTGCCGAGACGAACTGCCTTGAGATGTGAGCATGAGTTCGGCAACGGTCTTTGAGGGGTGTATGAACCCTGATTTTAGGAATCCGGCCGAGTGTCCGAACTCGAGGCCTTCTCCAGGGTCCAGGACCCGGAGCTTTAGGAAACGACCGAGTTTGGACTCGAGGCCTTTTCCAGGGCGGTAGACCCGAAGCTTTAGGAAACGACCGAGTGTAGACTCGAGGCCTTCTCCAGGGCGATGGACCCGGACCTTTAGGAAACGACCGAGTCTGGACTCGAGGCCTTTTCCAGGGCGATGGACCCGGACCTTTAGGAAACGACCGAGTCTGGACTCGAGGCCTTTTCCAGGGCGATGGACCCGGACCTTTAGGAAACGACCGAGTATGGACTCGAGGCCTTTTCCAGGGCGATGGACCCGGACCTTTAGGAAACGACCGAGTCTGGACTCGAGGCCTTTTCCAGGGCGTTGGACCCGGAGCTTTAGGAAATGACTGAGTGTATGAACTCGAAGTCTTTTCCAAGGCGGATGAACCTTTGGAGATGAGTAAAAACCCTGAGTTTAGGAATTGGCCGAGTGTCCGAACTCGAGGCCTTTTCCAGGGCTGTTAACCCTTGGAGATGGGTGAAGACCCTGAGTTTAGGAATTGGCCGAGTGTCCGAACTCGAGGCCTTTTCCAGGGCTGTTAACCCTTGGAGATGGGTGTAGACCCTGAGTTTAGGAATTGGCCGAGTGTCCGAACTCGAGGCCTTTTCCAGGGCTGTTAACCCTTGGAGATGGGTGAAGACCCTGAGTTTAGGAATTGGCCGAGTGTCCGAACTCGAGGCCTTTTCCAGGGCTGTTAACCCGTGACTTGTCTTTCTGGCACTCGCCGAGGTGGAGAAGCCTGGGTGTACGAACCCGAAGGCAGTCTCGATGGCACTGGCCGAGACCAACATGAGGCCAAACCTGTGAAGCGCGTAGCTAGCACGAGGGCGATACCAACATGAGGTCGTTAGATGCGGTCGAGACCATCATGAGGCCGAAACCAGCGTGAGGTGGAGACCAGCACGTGGACGGACCAGCATGAGGTCGTCAGATGCGGTCGAGACCATCATGAGGCCGAAACCAGCGTGAGGTGGAGACCAGCACGTGGACGGACCAGCATGAGGTCGTCAGATGCGGTCGAGACCATCATGAGGCCGAAACCAGCGTGAGGTGGAAACCAGCACGTGGACGGACCAGCATGAGGTCGTTAGATGCGGTCGAGACCATCATGAGGCCGAAACCAGCGTGAGGTGGAAACCAGCACGTGGACGGACCAGCATGAGGTCGTCAGATGCGGTCGAGACCATCATGAGGCCGAAACCAGCGTGAGGTGGAAACCAGCACGTGGACGGACCAGCATGAGGTCGGAAGCTAAGTGACAAAAAGTTCCGTCTAGCTGCCCCCGAGTTGGAAGAGATTCCTGCAGAGCTGGGGGCTACTAGCGAGCTGGAGATATCCGCTGAGCTGGAGACGTCCGCCGCGCTGGAAGCATCTGCCGAGCTGGAAGCGATATGATCGCTGTCGCGGAGGTTGAACTGCTCCCGGGCCCGGTTGCTTCTGCTCTTCAGGGCGCGTCTTTCGGGGGGTAGAGTCGAGGTCGAATCCTTAGAGGATGAACCCGACCGAGTATCCTGCTGTTGGTCGCCTGCTTGGCCAGATCTTGCTCCTGACCTCTCTCGGCGGGGGACCGTCGGCAGCTGTGTCGACAATGCAATAGGTTCCTTTCCCTTTCTGGCTCTTCGAGGCATGGTGTTTGGAAAGATTTGGAGAAGGTTGGGAAGGCTGGGAAGGTTGGGATATTACTTTCCCACAGACGGCGCCAATTGTAGGTGCAAAAAATAACGACCCACAATAATGGGGGGTGCCTTAGAGGACTTACCCAAGTGAGATTAGGGACACCGATGCCTGCGCCTGGAGCCTGAGAAAAGGAAGAAGAAACGTAGGTCAGAGGACCCTGGCCTGGGCGGCGCAAGGCTCTCCGATGCCTAAGTTAGTGTATGAACTAAGCAGAGGGAGGAGATTTTGGGGAAGAATATGGCATACCAGAGTGGTAATGGCGTCCTCCTTTCCTTTGGAGCTGTAGCTGTGTTTATGTAGAGGAAGAGGAGGCAAAGGGGTAGTTGGCTGTCTTGTCATAGCCCATTTTGTCAGGTACTAGGGAGGCGCGATCTCATCGTAGCCTGTCTGGTCCCGTCGTAGCCTGTCTTGTCCCGTTAGGCCATATCCTGGCGCCTTGGGAGCTGTGGAGGGTGATCTGTCAGGAGATACGGGCTATCCCCTTGTCTTGTCGCACGGGCCATAGCGTGCTTGAGTGTCCATGGGAGGACAGCTGTCAGTGCTCAGTACTCTCATCGATATGAGGTGCTTGGCCGGGATGCAGTGTCGTGCCGGGTGAGACCTGGCGGAGATGTAGGGCCATGGCACTGTTGCCGAAGTGGAAGGGCCTGGTACTGTTGCCGAGCTGGGAAGCCGAAGTCAGGCCGAGCTGGGCAGCCGAAGTGGGATGCTTTGCCGAAGTGGATCCTGCCGAGGTGAGGGGAGTTGAGCATAGTAAGCGTGGAGCACAAGACCAAACTTGCCGGGATGGGCTTGCTGATGCGGGGGTCCGGGATGGAGCACCTTGTCCAGGATTCTCTTGGGATTGTCCCCACACACAAGTGATTCAAAGACTTCACTTTCAAATAATTCAAGCACCTTAGGTGAGTCAGGGAGTTTCTAAATCGAACTCTATAAGAGATTTAGGATTTCTCCAACCTGTAAGTTGAGTAGGACTCCCCAAGTCCAAGGGACGTCCAACCGAGGATTTGAAAACCATAGGGACCTAGAATGATACTTAGGGTCTGCTCCTTTGCAAGAAATCTTATTTGGAGAATTTGAAATTCTCAAAATGTCGTCCTTCATATGGAATTCCAAATCCTCGTGGCACATCCAAAAAATAAAATGTTAGAATCCAGAGAATTTTTAAGGTTGTTTGTGACCTTTCAGATGATTCCAACTATGAAAACATAACATTTGATACTATAAGGGGACAACTAACACATCAATGTAGAAATCCCCAACATGTTAATTTTTTGTTGCAAAAAACCCAGAAATTAACTTTAGGTCCATTACTTGGACCGCAAGTTATTACCTTTCTCGAAATATGGTCATTATAGGAATCCCGTTTTCATAGGATACATGCTATCAATTACTCAAATACAGTTTCTTAATGAGATATATTCCATAATATTCTCTATCTTGATGGACGGTTGCGATTAAAACTAATGAAATCCTAATTGGAAATTCGGTCCTCTCTCCACCTATAAAATAGAGTCTTTCCTCCATCACAAATACTACTTACAAAACTCAACACATTAAGGTTTATATGCAAGGAGAGAGAAATCGAAATTATTTCCCTAGACTCTTCTTGGACGGATCTCATCATCAATCAACAACAGCATCAGAAAGTAGGATCAGAAAGCTCTATGCATCAGGATGTCTGGAGGTAATCTTCAATCTATTTAAGATTAAATCCTATATGTGATTATCATGACGTTCTCGATCTTAGGGTTCATGTTAATAATAGAACAACATGTGGTATAAGAGCTTGGTTATTGGAGAACACATGATCGTCCATTAATTAGGATAACTATGCATTGCCATAATCGGCAAAAATAGATCCGTTACTAACTCTGTTTTGCAGCAATATATCGATCCAACTATTATGGCCTGCATGAATGGTTTATATTTATGTTATTCCACAATTTTAATTTAACCATGACTGTTTGATCGTGATTTATTTTAAGTTTTGAATTTTTTTTTTTTGTTATGTATAAAACTCCTGCGTGAGTAAAAATTCAATAAAATATTCAAATAAATCTGTAACTGAAACGTCGTGACTAAAGTGGAGGTTGTTTCGAGACTGAAGATGGCGTTCTTGAAGCAATCGAAGGTAAAGACAGACCAAAAAGGACGAAAGAAAGTAGGCCATATAGTTGGATCATATTTTCATAATTATTCCGTATTATGCTGATTATCTTTAGTATGTTTCTTTTGCCCTCCGGGGCTCGGCCTTCTTTATCAGTACTTTTCATATAACGAATGATTTATCATGGATGCATGCAATATATAATGTTATCTATTCATATTAGGCTAATTTTGATCACTAAAGTTGTATGCTTAAGATTAGGTCTCACCACAGTGACCCTAACAATTAAATACTGAAATTTGGCCCTAATAGTACCATCATGATGTTTACGTTTCACATTGTTCAAACGCATGAAGCATTTAGTCGCCCACAGGCGGATTATATTCATACGTTTGAACAATAATTAAGGACTGTTTGTTCATACATGGACCAAAGATATCCACAGATATCTTGCTTGTTCTAATTAAAAGTAACATCACTCATTTACACCACCTTGAATATGATGACCTTAGATGGTATAATGTGTAGAAATTATGATGACTACCCACAGGAGCACCTAAATTTTTTTTTGGTCGTATATATTCATATATTATGCATGTGCTGTCTTATTTTAATGAAAGCCTTCTTGTTATATATCTCTATTATAGTTATTGTACCCACTAATCTGAATTCGCATGCTACCTCTGTCACTAAGCTCAATGGAACCAACTTCTCCGAATGGAAATAGCAAGTTGAGTTCACATTGGGGGTACTTGAACTGGATATGGCTCTTCGTAAAGATAAGCTAGCTTCACTCACTGAAACAAGTAACGCTGAGGAAAAGACCCTCTTTAATGCTTGGGAGAAGTCTGACAGACTAAGCACTGTGTTTTTGCGAATGACTATTGATACCAACATCAAAACATCCCTTCCTACACCTGAGAATGCTAAGGACTATATGAAGGTCGTTGAAGATAGGTTTAAGACTGCAGATAAATCCCTTGCTGGGAAACTAATGGCAGATCTTACAACCATGAAGTTTGATGGCACTTGCTCAATGCATGAGCATGTCATTGAGATTACAAACCTTGCAGCTAAACTAAAGAATTTGGGACTATCCGTGGATGAGGCTTTTCTCGTCCAATTTATCCTAAATAGTTTACCTTCTCAGTACGGGCCTTTCCAAATTCACTGCAACACTATTACGGAAAAGTGGACAGTGAATGAATTGGCTAACAAACTGGTTCAAGAGGAGGTCAGGCTGAATCAATAAGGCATTAAAGTAGCTCATCTCATTCAAGGAGCTGGAAACAAAGCTGGGATAAAGCATAATTCAGGCCAGAAAAGGGCACCACCCAAATCTAATGAGGCTAGTCAGAACCCCAAG
Source organism: Litsea cubeba (assembly GCA_012931725.1). Lineage (NCBI taxonomy): Eukaryota > Viridiplantae > Streptophyta > Magnoliopsida > Laurales > Lauraceae > Litsea > Litsea cubeba. The sequence continues at coordinate 59,815,412 of CM022949.1, forward strand.
AAGATAAAGAAGGAAAACATATGCAAATTTTGTAGGAAACCTGGACATTTTCAGGCAGACTGCATTAAACGTAAAGAATGGTTCAAAAAGAAAGGTAACCCTATGGGTTTCGTAAGTTATTTCGAATAAAATCTTACTTATGTTTCTTCTGATACTTGGTGGATTGACACTGGTGCTAATGTTCATGTTTCCAATTCAATGCAGGAATTCCTTACGATCCAAACCATAAACTCCAGTGAGAACTTCCTTTTTATGGGCAACAAAGACAAAGCTCCAGTTGAAGCTATTGGCACTTTTCGTCTTGTTTTAGATTGCGGTTATCAGTTAGACTTATGTCAAACTCTTTATGTTCCGTCTATTTTCCGTAATTTGGTTTCTATAAGCGCACTTGATAAAGTTGGTTACTCATTTGAACTAGGAAATGGTAATTTCAGTTTACTTAAAAATTCTAGTCGTATTGGTTCTGGAATTTTGATTGATAGGCTATACAAGTTTCATCTTAATAGTCAAATTACTGAAACCCATCTTATCTTGCATTCTAAGGAAGCCAAATAAAAGTCATCTAAAAATGACTCTTATTTCTTATGGCATAAAAGACTGGGTCACATATCCAGTGAAAGAATCAAACGATTAGTAAAAGATGGAGTCCTTCCGGATCTAGATTTTACTAATATTAAGGTATGTGTGGATTGTATTAAAGGCAAAACAACAAAACACTCAAAGAAATGAGCCACAAGAAGTACTCAGCTTCTTGAAATAATTCATACAGACATTTGCGGACCCTTTGATGTTCCAACCTTTGGGGAAGAAAAGTATTTCATTACCTTTATTGATGATTACTCACGTTACTGTTATTTATACTTATTGCATGACAAATCTCAGTCTGTTAATGCTGTATAAGTGTTCATTACTGAAGTCGAAAGGCAACTAGACAGAAAAGTGAAAATCATAAGGTCAGATAGAGGTGGTGACTTTTATGGTAGGTATGACGAAACAGGACAATATCCTGGATCTTTTGCAAAACTTCTCCAAACGCTTGGAATTGTTGCCCAATACACAACGCCTGGTTCTCCATGGTAGAATGGTGTAGCTGAAAGGTGAAATCGTAAATACATGAAAATGGTTAGATCCATGATGAGTCATGCTAACTTACCTATATCCTTGTGGATGGATGCTCTATGCACAGCTGTTTATATCTTGAACAGAGTTCCCAGTAAGACAGTTCCAAAAACACCATTTGAACTGTGGAAATGATGGAAACCTAGTTTAAGACATCTCCAAATTTAGGGTTGTCCAACTGAGGCTAGAGTCTACAATCCACATGAAAAGAAATTGGACCTTAAAACGATCAGTGGTTACTTTATAGGTTACCCAGAAAAGTCCAAAGGATTTAGGTTTTACTGCCCTAACCATAGTACGAGAATTGTTGAAATCGGTAACGCTAGATTCTTTGAGAATGACAAAATCAGTGGGAATAATAAACCTCAAGATGTGATCATTCAGGAAATCAGGGTACCTATCCCTTTACCCTCTATTCCCAAAGATGTTGGAAATCCTCCCGTTGTTGAACCATTTAACAATGAGGAAAACCCAATCAATGATCAACAGTTCCATAATGAGATTGTCGCCAATGAACATATGGATGAAGCACCAGAGGGACCAGCATTAAGAAGGTCTCAAAGACAAAAGAGATCAGCTATTTTCGATGATTACATGCTTTACCAAGTAGAATCTGAAGAAGGGACAATTAAAGACCCAGTTTCTTATTCACAAGCCATTAAGGATGTTAATTCTAATAAATGGATTGATGCCATGATGGATGAATTGAAATCTATGGATGAAAATCAAGTATGGAAAGTTGTTCAATTGCCTCCAAGACACAAACCAGTTGGCTGTAAATGGGTATTCAAGACCAAACGCGACTGCAAAGGCAATATTGAACGACATAAAGCCAGACTTGTTGCCAAAGATTTTAATCAGAAAGAATGCATTGATTATACTGAGACCTTTTCCCCTGTGTTCAGGAAGGATTCTCTTAGAATTATCATAGCATTAGTAGCTCACTATGACCTCGAGTTACAACAAATGGATGTGAAAACTACCTTTCTTAATGGAGACTTGGAAGAAGAAGTCTACATGCGTCAACCTGAAGGCTTCATAATTGAAGGTCAGGAAGACATGGTCTGCAAACTTAAGAAATCAATATATGGACTGAAATAAGCTTCGAGGCAATGGTACCTAAAGTTTCATGAAATCATTACTGATTTCGATTTCACAGAAAACATAATTGACCCTTGCATATACCTCAAGATCAGTGGAAGTAAGTTCATATTTTTTGTTCTGTATGTTGATGACATATTACTGGCTAGTAGCGACCTTGGTTTATTACATGCTACAAAGGATTTTCTCTTTAAGAACTTTGAAATGAAAGATATGGGCGAGGCTTTTTTGTGATAGGAATAGAAATATCCCGTGACAGGTCATTTGGTATTTTGGGGTTGTCTCAGAAAGCATATATTGACAAAGTTCTAAAGAGATTTGGCATGATGACATGTTCCTCTAGTCTGTTCCACTGCATAAAGGAGACAAACTTGATCTTATACAGTATCCACAGAACGAATTGGAATGTAAAGAAATGAAAAAATATCCTTATGCTTCTCTTGTAGGGAGTTTGATGTATGCACAAGTCTGTACAAGACCTGACATTAGTCATGCTGTTGGCATGCTAGGTAGATTTCAAAGTAACCCAGGAATCGCTCATTAGAAAGCTGCAAAGAAAGTCTGAGATACCTCAAGGGAACAAGGAATTATATGCTCACATACAGAAAATCAAGTCACCTACAGGTGACTGGTTATTCAGATTCAGATTTTGCTGGATGTCCTGACACCGGAATTTGCACTCTTGGCTATGTGTATCTTTTATGTGGAGGTGCAATCTCAAGGAAAAGCTAGAAATCCGAGTTACTTTACACAGCCACCATGATGGCTGAATATGTGGCATGTTATGAGACAGCAATTCAGGGAACATGGTTGCGTAATTTTATCTCTCAGTTTGGAGCTTTGAGTTTCATCTCTAAGTCATTAACTCTTTACTGTGACAATGACGATGCAACCTTCTTCTCCAAGCATGACAGGATATCTAAGGGAGCCAAACACATGGACCTTAAATATCTATCACTGAAGTAAGATGTTAGATTACAGAAATTTATCATTGAATCTATACGTACAGATTTCATGGTTGCAGACATATTCACTAAAGGACTACCTCCAAAGACCTTTCAGGGTCATAATACTGAAAGCATGGGTCTTGAAGATAGTTCTTAATTATCATTTTCTACCTTTTATTTCGTACTTATATTTGACATTTATTGAGCTCTTAATGCATCTTTACATCTGCCATTTCTGTTTTTCCATTATGTACATATTTATGTTTGGATGAATAATACACAGAAACAGTCTTTAAACAAAGACATTATGAGACCATTACGTCAATCTCTTATTACGGTCTAGTTATGCAGGTTGTAAATGACGTAGTACATGGAAGTCAGCATGTTGCAAAATAATGTGTGCATGCCATGACTCTCATTCACAACCGAATTACCCAAGACACTTATGATAACCGACTAAAGAAGTGTTTAGCATATAATGCGGGCCTTATGATTCCTAAAATGAAAATATTAATGGATCTTCCTATTGACCAAGTGGGAGACTGTAAGGAAATTAACTTTAGGTCCATTACTTGGACCACAAGTCATTATCTTTCCCGAAATATAGTCATTATAGGAATCTCGTTTTCATAGGATACATGCTATCAATTACTCAAATACGGTTTCCTGATGAGATATATTCCATAATATTCTCTATCTTGATGGACGGTTGAGATTAAAACTAATGAAATCCTAATTGAAAATTCGGTCCTCTCTCCACCTATAAAATAGAGTCTTTCCTCCATCACAAAGACTACTTACGAAACTCAACACATTAAGGTTTATAGGCAAGGAGAGAGAAATCGAAATTATTCCCCTTGACTCTTCTTGGACGGATCTCATCATCAATCAAACAGCATCAGAAAGCAGGATCGAAAAGCTCTCTGCATCAGGATATCTGTAGGTAATCTTCAATCTATTTAAGATTAAATCCTAAATGTGATTATCATGATGTTCTCGATCTTAGGGTTCATGCTAATAATAGAACAACATAAATCCCTTATCCTTCCTCTTGGGCCCCTTTTCTGACCTTAGGAGAGGATCCATTGTGGCCACAGGGACATCAGCCAAAAAAACCGTAGAGCATGATTCTATCCTACAACCATCCAACCAAAAGCCTTTGTGTGTCTCCATCTTAGTATCCATCAATCCATTCACCATCCATCATCATTATGCTCATCCCAGAAAATCTGTTTTAACTTTATGAATATACTTGACATGCTGAGAATGGTAGCCATCAACATTTTCTAGATGACTGCACATATATCTGTCTTTGTAGCCTTGAAAGCCACTTTCCTTTTGTCCCTTACAAGTTGGTATATTCTATACATCCCTTTGAAGTAAGGGATGGAGATCTTATCTAATTATTAACCAGCTAGAAAGACAACTGCTGGGTGTCCAACAAAAGGGCCATCTTATCTTAAATAACAAACCCACCCCAGTCCTAACAACTTTGAATGACTATTTTAATTTTCTAATGGGCAGGCATATGTGCCCACTTCCTCTGTCTTACCTTCTGTTGGGGAGGATGGAAGGTCAGAGCTATGAAAACGATGTGCTGATTGTTTGGCTTGAGTGGCAAGTGAAACATGGCCAAGGATGATGAACTACTAGACAGAGAAACAGATGGTAGGGGCCGGCCTAAATGTTTTTTTTTTTTTGGTAAATGGCCGGCCTAAATGTTTGGTCTCATGTGTCACGAGTCTGCACATCAAATCAAAATGAGGATTGTAGTTCACCTAAAATATGTTAATATCATGGAATTTGTGTAGTTCCTTCTAAATTGATTTCATTTTGGCCTTTAATTTAAGGATGACAATTGAGAATAAAGGAATATCCTAGTGCTTGGGAGTCTCATTCTCACCTAACAGCCTTGGTTCTGAATCCTCTCTCCTACTTGTGCAGACGGCCTTCTCTCCAATATATATATATATATATTTTGTAACACAGCCAACGAGGCTGGGACTCAAGAGAGAGCCCACACACACGGAAGACAGCCCGCACAAGCGGAAAAAAAGGTCCACACGAGTGGAAAGAGGTGGCATACCCAGGATTTGAACCCTGGTCCACACAAGACTGTCTTCTCTCCAATGTTAAGATTTACTAATGCGTCAGTTGGATCTCCCAAGGTCCAGCCACCTTGGCTGGTACCCAAAATAAAGTGGGGAAGAAAAGAAAAAAAAATTAAATAAAATTTAAGGGTGGCAATTCCTGTCAACCCAACCGAACCTGTCCCAGTAGTAATTCAGGGTTTGGCTTGAGGATTATTAACATTTCAAATTAGCTAATAAATAAGTTGAGTATTTATTTACTATTTGAGCTGCAGACTGAACCCAAGTCCTTAAACTTCTACCCAATAACTCACCCAAACCGATTCATAATTCAAGTGTGTGGACCCTTTAAAGTTTTAACTTCCAGGTTGGATTTGGGCTTACATAAATCTGAAATCCTCCCCTGACCCAAGTAAATTAATGAGTCTGGTATGGGTTACGTGAATATATGTTATATATAGTGGTCAATTTGACCAATTGCCACCCCTTCTTTATTTTAGGGGGATTAAGAAAGCCAGTCACTTCATCAAAAACACATTTCCAAATTAGCAAGTTTTTGCACTTAATAGCAACCGAAAAACATAATCTATTCTCTAATAAGTTCCTTTTCTAGGGTAAGGGTTAGGCAAATAGATTGGGGGGCGTATATTGTCTCTGTTTCACTGAGTTTTCCCAACGTCGATTTAAGAATAGATACTTCCTCACGGTGTGTGTTTTTCGGAGACTGCTCTTGCAAAAAGAGAAGCCCCAAAGCCATTGATAAAGAACCTTGCTCTGTTTGAAGAGGAATCCGGAGATCGAACCCTGAACAGTTAGATCGGAAATAGAGTACCAACCAAATGGGCTACCCTTTGTTCTCGCCTCTAACACGGTGTCAATGAGAGCTTTTGCCGATTTTGGCAAGAGTAGGGCTATATCATACAACACCCTCTTTTTAGAGAGTGTCACAAATATTTTCCAACCACTTTTTTTTTTATTTCTCTTTTATCATCATTGGACCAAGGAAGCCTAGACTCAAACCATGCACTCTTACTCCCTCATAGGAATGTTGGTACCTCCTCACCTCACCAGTTGAGCTACTGCGAACAAAAATCATATATTAGTGTAGAGTGATCATTTTTAGCAAACATAACTATATATAGATCATTTTGATAGTGCATACCACTCTTGTATAAAGTGAAATATAACCCAGAGGGTATTGTATGATGTGAGCAGCTTATATCATGCAAATGTGGGCCTGAGATGGGGTCAAATTAGGTAGTCTAGATAGTCTGAGGCTTTTCCCCATAGTGACGTGGTGAGTCTCATTGGCTTCTTCACGGTCACCGTGGGGCAAAAGTCTTAGAGGATCCCCATTTCAGATTATGTGGAACTTTCGTCGGCATTCTACTTCAGACTGCTTTGTACCTTTTCATTTAAGGAGCTTGAAAATCACACTCTTTGCAATTGTAGCACCACAATAAGCATTTTATGTATGTAAATAAATTAAATTAGGGTTAAGAAAATCACACTTCTTTATCACTAAGCTTTTTCAATGATTTAACATTTATTTCACTATTATTTTACCAATAAATAAAATAAACAAGGGTGTATGTAAGTGCTAATTTTTTATTGATCAGCTGACGAGCTGATTAGTTCAGCTCGACAATGGAGACCTCCTTCTTTCTTCTCGGGTGGTCCGACCGAGGACTCTCCGATGATAAAGTTAGAATCTTCTCCATCTCTCTTTCCAATTGTTTATCTTTTGTTTTTAGAATTACACATACCATTGGTCTGGTTTTTCTCCCCTTTTATATTTCCTTTTCTTGATCCTTTCATCTTCTCTGCCCACATCCTTCTACTTCATTGCTCACGTTTTGCTTCCCCATCATCTCCAATTCGAAACCCCATGGAGCCTCCATCGTGTGCTGCTTTTAATCCGTGAATTACTCCCTTCATTATTGCTCTTTGGAAGTAATTAATTGCAGTATTACCGTTTCTTTTGAATAACTATTGGGCTCAAGCAGAGGTCCAGGTCAGGTTGACTTCAATCCATGTCCGACCCGAGGATAATTTGAGATTTCCCCCCACAATTGCTCCCCCAAGGCAGCTTTTCCCTCTCTGTTTTCTAAGAAAAAAAGCGGGCTTGAGATATTTCTTGCCACGTGTCAATCCAAGGTTCACTCGCACGTCGGTTTCCATCACACATCACATCTTTATAAACCGTCCTTCTCTGGTTTTCAAGTTCATCCTAACCCTGTTCCGCCTCAAATCCCTTTCACTGGATTCTGCTTCTTCTTCTATTCTATGGTAAGTTCTCTCTCTCTCTCTCTCTTCGTTCTCTTCTGCTTAGATGGGGAACCTTAAGGATTTGCTCAACACCCAGAAGGGGTTTCTGATTTAAGAAATACATATCAGATTCATGCGGATGTTCAAGTTCGTGCCCCTCGGCCTGACGAATCTCTTGAAAGAGGTTCCCAAGATGAGACCCCTTTTCAGTCATCGCCATCGTAGAGGGCAGTGTTAGGTTTCCCCTAGACCCTCTGTTAGTCCTCTTTCTTTCTCTAACCAACCTCTTTCCCACTCCGTGCTCTCCCAACCTGTATCGCATAGTCATGGGGGTTGCTGCACTAAATAAACTGCTTGGCACGAACCTTGGTGTCCATGACATTTTATCTTGTTACATGTTAGTCCCCTTAGATAGCAGAAGTCGGTTTTCTACTTGAAACTTGGGATTCGGGCAGCTTCTTGTCCACTATCTTCCAGACTCCAACAAGTCTAGTAAGGGTGATTTCATCGTCGTGAGTGGAAATTGGGAAACGGCAACCATCTGGGGTGGAATTAATCGAATAGTCCCCCAATCCCTAGGCATCTCAGGTTGGACTATTCTTCTTTTGGCGCTTTCCTTTGCCTGATTTTTTTTTACTGACTGCTCTTCTTCTTTGCGTAGATGCGACAATCAATCACGTTTCTCAGTCTCTCATCCGGAGTGAAGAACTAAAGAAAGTGCTTGAATATCGTGGACGTGCCGAGCAGCCCATTTGTTGCTCGGATACTTTCGAACATACGACAGCTTCTTGGCTCTTCATCCTTTGCACGAGCCACTGGCGACTGACCCTCTTTCCAAGTGAAGGAAGGTTCCTGCTGTGAAGCCTTCCAGATCTACTAGGGTAGGAAATACTTCCAGCGCTCAATCCTCGGCTTCTCTGCAATCTTTTGCCCCCACTCAGCTTGTCGGACAAACTTCTTCTACTCAGAAAGTGTCCTCCTGCGAATCTTCTTCTTCCGCCGATCGCCAGCATACTCCTGTTTTGAATATCTTAGATAGCTCCTCCTCTCCTGATACCAAGAAACTCTCTCCGGCAATGTCTCGTAAATCGAAGAATCTCTTTGATAGCCTCGGCGATCTTCCAACTACTAGGGTAGGAAAAACTAGGAAGGTTCCCTTTCCCAGTTCTTCATCCGTCTTAGGAAGGAGAGTTGTTCCTGAACCCTAGCACAATCCTCATGAATCTGAGCTGGGCAAAGATCCTGTCAAGCTAGTCCAAGTTGCTGATCTATCTTCTTCGTGGTTGGAGGAATGTCCACCTCCCTTGCCTCCTCAACCAAGCTCATCTTCAGGTCGGAAGAGTTCACTTGGAGTTTCCCGGGATAAAAGTCCATCCTTGGGCGAGGGGATTTCGGGGTCTTCATCCTTGGCGTTGATCATGGGTAAATCTTCTCTTCTCCCCTCTGACATGAACCTACACCACACCTTTCCCATTGACGAGCTCGTATCTATAGGGGTTCAACATTGCCTTCTGGTAGGTTGACTTGTGATTATTTGATATTTTTCTTTTTCGGAGTTTCTAACAACATTTCTTTCTTGTTTTCAGAGTCTCCAAAAATGGTTTACCGCTTCCGCGCACCTAGAGAAGTTTCAGAGGCAAGTGGAGGTGGCAGATGCCAAGGCTGCTCGGCGCCAAGCTGAATCCAATGTTGACGCCTTATTCAGGGCTGCTAAGACTGATGAAGCTCAGGCAGCTGCTTCCAAGAGTCGCCTTGCTGTGACCGAGATAGAGCTTGAGGATCTCCGCTCCAAGCAAGCCGAGGTAGAGGAGAGGATTAGGGAGGCTGTGGAGAAATTGAAGGTCGACACAAGGGAGGAGTAGAAAAATCCAAGGATGCTCCGTTCGAGGAAACCGAAGCACTCTACTTACAACAAGTTGAGCATATCAAAGTCCTTGTATTTAAGTAAGGTTACGATGTAACTCTCGAAGATGCTGGAGTTCCAGAGCATTCTCCTCTCTGGACCAGATACACAAATGTATCCGAACAAACTCACCCTCTACCGCCGCCTGTTGAATCCCAATCTGATATTCAGGCCGACGATGTTATTCCATCCGCTAGCGGGGATGGGGGTGAACGCCAGACTTCTGCTGCCGAGCTGCCTCCCTCAGTTTCTGATGTTCCAGAATAGTATCTTGTTGTTTGGAGAATTGTTTTGTTTTCTTTTTCGATATTGTATGGAAATATTGTCAACCAGTCTGCATGACCTGTGGGCATAAAACTTTCCTTTTTTGTTCGGGATTCTTGTTTGCCCGAGCTGTGGGCTGATTTTAACCCGGCTGATGAAATGAAATGTTTATTTGTTTTGACAATATTTTGTGCGTTTGTACTGCCACTGTCGGTTCTTTCCGAACTCTCTTTTTGGCCTAATGCTTGCATTGTCATGCCTAACTATTAGTTAAAAAGGAGATCAATGTATCACACCTAGTTTGGGTTCTTCTAAGTTAGGTTTTTATCCTTCGGTATGAAGTAGTAGGTTCTAAGCTGCCCTTCAATTTCTAGGCCTTGGCCCTATTTTTGCGAGGTCGGTCCTGATAGGGTATGCCCTATCATGGGTCCTTAAATGATTTTTTTAGTCTAGCCTCATCCTTCGCGCAAGAAGTTTGGTGAAGTAATAATAAAATGCAATAAGATGCAAGATATCCGGTTTCTTTGGCACAAAGATTTCAAATAAAACTTTAATTTCTTGGCACAAGATAGTTTTTTATCAAAGATACAATGCTAAAAAATAGATTTTTCTTTAAATCTGCTATATTCCATGGCCTTGCCAGCGCTTTTCCTTCAAGTTTTTTCAAATGATAAGCTCATGTTCCACCAACCTGAGTGACTCTGTATGGTCCTTCCCAGGTCGGCCCGAGCTTGCTGTGACTGGGATCTTTGGTATTTGGAAGCACTTTCCTTAAAACCAAATCTCCAACCTTGAATGTTCGCACGCGAACCTTCTTCTGATTACTTCGAGCTAGCTGTTGTTGGTAAGCAGCCAATTTGATCAGTGCTTGGTCTCTTCGCTCTTCGATCATGTCCAGATGCTCGGCAATTCTTCCTTTATTCTGCTTGTGGTCATAAGCCTCTTTTCTCATAATCGGCAATCCAATTTCTAGTGGAATTACAGCTTTCATTCCATATGCAAGAGAGAAAAGAGTTTCCCCAGTTGACCTCCTCGGAGTCGTCTGATAAGCCCATAGGACACTAGGGAGTTCATTTGCCCATCTTCCTTTTGCTTCATCCAACGTCTTCTTTATCCCGTCCAGTAGGGTTTTATTGGAGCTTTCTGCTTGGCCATTACTTTGCAGATAAATAGGGGTTGAGAAATGATGTTCGATGCTATATTGTTCGCATGGGCTCCTAAACACCTTCCCTTCGAATTGCTTTCCATTGTCGGTAACCAATGCCCTTAGTATTTCGAATCTGGCAATGATGTTTTTCCATACGAACTGCTTTGCATCGCTTTCCCGAATACGAGCTAGGGGCTCAGCTTCTACTCGTTTGGTAAAGTAATCTGTGGCAACAATTAAAAATTGACAATAACCTGCTGACCTCGGCATAGGACCGACAATGTTGATTCCCTCACTTATCGAACAACCATGGGCTTATTATCGAGTTCAATAGCTCGGCAAGTTGTTGAATATCTTTGCCGAAGCATTGACATCTCACGCATTCTTATACAAATTTGAGAGCGTCTTTCTGCATATAGGCCACTAGTATCCTTGTGACATTGCTCAGTGGGCCAAACTCCTTCCCCCGATGTGTCCACCACAGGATCCTCCATGAATTTCCCACAACAGGTCTTCCACCTTGGCTGGACTTACGCATTGTAAGTATGGACCTGAGTATGATCGTCGGTATAACTGATTTTCTGGTGACAACTAGAATCTGGCTGCCTTCCTTCTGACCTTATAGCTTTCTGTTCCATCCTTTGGCAGTGATCCATCTTTTAGGTACTCAGTTATTGGTGTCATCCAATTCGGACCTTCTGATTCATGTTCAACACACATGATTCTCTGGTTTTCTATGCTCGGCGATGATTGGAAATCAACTAGAACCTCTCTCCTTTGCTTGGATTTTACCGCCGTAGCCAAGCTGGCGAAGCTGTGAGCATGTGCATTTTCTTATCGACCAATCTGCTTGATTTTGACACCACCGACCTCCTAGATTAGACGTTGTGCCTCTGCGACGTATGCGACCATCCTATCATCGTGAGCTGCATATTCTCCAGTGAGTTGATTAGCAACTAGTTGTGAGTCGCAGTGAACCGTGAGCCTCTCGATTCTAAGCTCTTTTGCAGTTCGGAGTCCTGACAGGAGGGCTTCATATTCAGCCTCATTATTCGACGCAGCAAAGCCAAGGGTCACAACTCTTTTAATTACTGCTACTTCTGGTGTGATGAATACCATGCCAGCTGCTGAACCTCAAGAATTGGATGCACCATCCATATATACATGCCACTCCGCATTAGTTCCCAAGCTAACTTCTCTTTGCTTCAGCTCTTCTTTGTGTGTAAATTCAGCAATGAATTCAGCTACTACATATCCCTTTATGGCATTTCTTAGGGATATCTTTATATCGTGCTCGCCAAGCTCGATCACCCATTTCACCATCCTCCCAGACAGGTCGGCTTTTTGCAAGATTGCTCGTAATGGGTGCTCGGCCAGAACCTTACTTGTGTGTGCTTGGAAGTAGTGTTTGAGCTTTCGTGCTATGCTCACCAATGCCAAGGCGAGATTTTCCAGAGGTAAGTATCTTGTCTCAACATCTAACAAGGTTTTACTGATGAAATAGATAGGTAGGTGTTGTTTTCCCTGATTCCTCATCAAGGCTACGCTGACCGCATGCTCGGATACTGCCAGATACAGAATCAATTCTTCTCCTGGGCTAGGAATAGATAGCACGGGGGGGGGGGGGGGGGGGGGGGGGGGGGGGAGCTCAGATACTGCTTGATTTGTGCTAGGGCCTCATCACAGTGCTCATCCCATATCTTTTCTGCCTTCTTTTTTAGAGCGAGGAACATTGGTCAGCATTTATCCGAGCTTCTTGATAAAAAATGATTTAAGGCTGCGAGCATATCTGTCAGGCTCTGCACCTCCTTTTCTCAAGCTAGGTCGCTCTATCTTTTGAACCGCCTGAATTTGGTCAAGATTTGGTTTGATTCCTCTCTAGGTTACAATGTATCCTAGGAATTTTTCCGAGCTGACGCCAAATGAACATTTCTAAGCGTTCAACCTGAGCTTGTACCTTCGTAGGATATTGTAGACCGAGCTCAAATCTCGCTCATGTGCAATCTTCTCTTTGCTTTCGACCACCATGTCATCAATGTAAGCTTCTACCATTTTTCTGATCAGATTTTGGAATATCATTGCTATCAGCCTCTGGTATGTGGCCCCCGCATTCTTAAGTTCAAAGGGCATTCTTTTGTAATAATATATGCCTTTTGGTGTTATGAATGTTGTTTTTTCCTGGTCGGCAATCTCCATTGCAATCTGGTGGTACCACGGTACGAATCCAAAAAGCTCATTCATTCATGACCTGCTGTGGAGTCCACTAAATGATCAATTTTGGGTAAAAGGAAGCTATCTTTGGGACAAACTTTGTTCAGATTGGTAAAGTCCACGCACACCCTCCATTTTTTGTCTTTCTTTGGCACGCCCACCGTATTGGATAGCCATTCCGGGTAATGGACTTCTCAGATTACATCTGCATCCAACAACTTGTCCACCTCTTCACAAACCACTGCTCGGCGCTCGGGTGTAAGTTTTCTCTATTTCTGCATCACTGGTTTTACCCTTGGATCGGTGACTAGCTTATGACTGATAACCTCGGGATCGACTCCCGCCATCTCGTATGGATTCCAAGCAAAAACATCGGAACTTTGATCGAGGAACCGAGTCATGCTCTCTTGTTATTCCTTGGTCAGTGACGCCTCAATCATCCAATATCTTTCTAGATTTCTGCCATGCACTGCAATCCTTTTCAACTCTTCCACTACTGGATTGGTTAGGTCGGCGCATGATTCTTCCTTTTCTGTCCGACCTGATTTTGATTGCTATTTGAGGTAGGATTTTGTGATCGGACCTGAGTCTTCATCATCTATCTTCTTCATTTTCCCTTTTATTGCAGCACTAGACAGCTCTTAGAAGCCACCTGGTCTCCTCTGATCTCCATGGTCCCCTTTATTATTGGGAATTATAACCTTTGGTGATAAGTTGACAGTACTGCCCTCATACAATGAATCCATGTTCACCCCATGATGGCATTATAGGGAGATGACACCTCTACCACTAAAAATTCCACGTCTAAGCGAACGGGACCCGCGCCAACCTACACTGTTATAAAACCAAGGGGGTGTACTGCTTGGCCGCTGAAGCCAAACAAGGGTATTGAGGTCGGCTTTAGATCAAAGTGCTTTAGGCCGAGCCTATCAAATAGTTCGGCGTACATTATTTCTGAGGAGCTTCCTGGATCTATGAGCATTCTTGAGACATCGTACTCCTATACTTGCAGAGTTAACACGAGGGCGTCGTTGTGGGGCTGAACCACATCTCGCAGATCCTCATCGGATAATGAAATCTCCAACTTGCCTCTTCCAAACTTGCTGACCAAGCTTGGTTCGGCACTCATCTGATATACCTCCTTCAAGTGTGCAACCATCTTTCTCTACGTCCTGACAGATTGAGTCGTTACTTCTGCCAGATTGATTGCTCCATGCACCACATCTATTACCTCAATATGTCATTCTTCACATGCAAAATTTTTTATTTCCTTCCGAACTGAGCTTTCCCAGTTCTTCTTTGAGTGTGTATCTTCTACATACTCCTTCAGATGACCTTCCATGACTAGGCCTTCCAGATGTTGCTTGAGCATTCGATAATTTTCCATCAAATGGCCATTCTCTCGGTGGTAAGAGCACCATAGGTTGGGGTTCCGGCGTCCATGGTCGCTGATCATCTTCGGAGGCCTTTTAAAAAGGGTTTCTCTTTGATTTGTGTGAGGATCCGGTATATTAGATCTTTGAAAATTGTATATATCCCTTCATAATCTGCCCTTGTGGGTTCGACACGACCCACTCTCCTATCAGCAACCTCCCCGAACTTCCTTCATCTCTTCTTCTTGGATCCCTCACCCTTTGAGCGTGTCCACCTCAGGTAATTCCATGTCCTCTTCTAATTTGACGAACTTTTTGATTCTTTCCATTAGTCTCCCTGCGTGGTTGGGGATCGCTTGGTCAGCAATTGGCAGAGCTAACTCTCTTTTGGCAGCCCTAGCTTAAAGGTAGCTACTGCTACTTGTTCATTGCTTCTCTCTACTTCATCATAGAGGCGCTAGTAGCGAGCATTGTACTCCTTCAAGCTCTCCGAACTTTGCTTTTTAAGTGATAGTAATGCTCCAACATCCTTCGGCTGCTTGGAACTCGTGACAAAACAGGTAACAAAGGACCCTGCGAGTTCTCGGGAGTTGTAGGTTGATCTTGGCTTCAGGCGGGAGAACCATTTCAAGGCCAGATCTCCTAAGCTTGTCAGGAAGACCTTGCACATCAGTGATTCATTCCCGATCCAAATTTCCATGGAATGTAGGTAATGCTGGACGTGGTCTGCATGACCAGAAATGCCATCATAGGTCTTCAGCTTTGGAGTTGAGAATCGCCGAGGTGGGTCAGCCTTTTCTATTTCCTTTGAAAAGGAGATATGAAGTTCTATGCATTTCCCATGTACCTTGCTCGGAACATGGTTTCCTGATTGGGCCTTTGATTTGCTAGTGCCCGCTCGATAAGGACTTGAATATCTTCCTCGCCAAGCGTCCGCGGAGATGTCGTTCTTCTTGGAATTGCTCCACTTTTAACTCCCCGTGTTTGGATTTTGGAATCCTCTTCTCTTCGTGGCAGGGAGCTCGATGTCCTACTTCGTTCATCTCTTGATTTGTGTTTAGGTCGGATCCGCCTTAACTTTGATTCAGAATGGTGACTTCTGGGCCCCCGTACATCGGTGTTGCTTCGGCGCTCTATTCGGCGAATTTCATGGGCAGCTGCCGAACCTTTCCGAGTGTTTTCCGGACTTGGGGGGGCATCCGTGCGCCTCCTTTGCTATCTCCATTTCTAGCAACAAGCAATCGATCTTTTCCTTTTGTTGCTTCATTCCATGTGTCAGGTCCCGAGTAACTTCTCTACAAGACTGCTCCAGGCAGATATATGCGTCTCAAGGTGGATCTCATTTTTGGTGATCATCATCCTGCTTTTGGTGGGATTCTTTTTGCAATTTATCCACAGATGGTGAGTTTATGTCCCGGCTTGGGTCGGTGCGGTGTATTTCTGACTGGATCTGTCGTTTTTTGCCTGTAAGGGGGGCGGTCCAATCACTATCTATATATGGAACATATTCATCGTCTTGGTCACCGGGGTGGCTGATTATAGGGTCTTTTCCTGGGTGTCTTCGTCGCCCCTTATCATGGGTTGCCTATATCTGAGATGGAGATTGTTCATCCTGATGCTGTGATCCTAGACCAAGCTCTTGGTCCTCCATGTTTCACAGCAAGAAGAAGCATTAGTGGGCAATTTTCCTCATTCGCTTCCCACAGACGGCGCCAATTGTAAGTGCTGATTTTTTATTGGTCAGCTGACGAGCTGATCAGTTCAGCTCGGCAATGGAGACCTCCTTCTTTCTTCTTTGATCTGAATCGATCTTCTTGCCTGTATCATAAGCAAACTATTACAAGAGCTCGATCGGGTGGTCCAACCGAGGACTCTCCAATGATGAAGTTAGAATCTTCTCCATCTCTCTTTCCAATTGTTTATCTTTGGTTTTTAGAATTACACATATCATTGGTCTGGTTTTTCTCAACTTTTATATTTCCTTTTCTTGATCCTCTCATCTTCTTTGCCCACGTCCTTCTCCTTCATTGCGCACCTTTTGCTTCCTCATCATCTCCAATTCGAAACCCCTCTGGAGCCTCCATCGTATGCTGCTTTTAATCTGTGAATTACTCCCTTCATTATTGCTTTTCGGAAGTAATTAACTGTAGTGTTACCGTTTCTGCTTTTAATCTGTGAATTACTCCCTTCATTATTGCTCTTCGGAAGTAATTAACTGTAGTGTTACCGTTTCTTTTGAATAACTATTGGACTCAAGCAAAGGTCCAGATCAGGTTGACTTCGAACCGTGTCCGACCTGAGGATAATTAGAATTTTCCCCCCACAGTATACATGGGTGTGAGTTTGTTAGTATCCGTGCGTGAATTCGAGTCCTTTTTCTAACAATAAAAGAAGGAAAAAAAAAAAAACAACCCCACATCAGGTCCTTTGATATGGCAAGTTATATTCTATTCAAGGGATTTTGTTTATGGCATATTCGTGTAATGCTGTAATTCCTTATTCCTTAGGCCTAGGTCCTCGTAAATCTCAAAATACACCTTTGGAAATCTTTTACTGCACGGGCATGGAAGAACAGCAAATTTGTCCCATGATTCCCCCGTGATTCCGCATTCCCGGAAAACAATTTTTGGGTGGCCGTGGATTTCTCAATCCATTAGAAAAGGCTTTCCTAGAATTGTGGGGAAAAAAATTCCAAAATTCTATCTATCTTTGCATGATAGTGCTGTGCCTAACTATTGAAAATCCAAATTATCATCATAAATATTCATAATTGTTCACAGCAAGAATATGTTTCTTTTTTCAGTATATTTGCTCAGAAACTCTATAAATGTTAGAATTGTGTGCTTTGTATAATTCAAAATATCATTTAACAATTGACCCAAGAAAAGTCCAAGATTTTGAAAATCACCAATCAATAACTCTGTCATTAGCAGCACATTTAACAAAAATGCCACTTTATTTGTCACAGTGACAGGTGTATTTCATTTGTCTTTATCATTTTTATGCGTTGCCCACTTGCCCTATTGGCAATTATGACTGTTTACTACTAGTATAAGTAAGAGCTGGAACCATCATGATCCCTCACTATTCTCCTTTCATATAAAGACCAAACAGGATGATGAAATGATGATTTTCTCTCTTTCAAAACAATGGGCTTGACATTTCTCTACAATATCTTAATTTATCTCACCTGATGACTAAACTTAGATTTCATTTTGTTGTGGTAAGCTCCTTCACTTGTCTATTGAGAAAAAGGAAAAACATGAAAATGCATATAAATTAGTAGTTTTTGGGTGTACTTGTCCCCACAGACCATGTGTCTTGTTGACCAAATGAGGGTTTTGGTATGCCTGCACCAAATGCAACCCAAAATGCTGATAAATAAAGCCATTTCAAGGGTTATTTTCTTTCCTACTTAATCATAATGGAGAGAAATTAGAAATTATTTGACGCCATACACCCCACCTTCCACCATATCCACCATACACTTGGTAGAATAGTAGGGTAGGTAGGTCCTCATGAACAGTTCTTTTGATGGTCCCCACTTTTGAGGGTTCACCTTAGAATAAAGACAGCAGCAAATAGCAGCAAATAGAGCCTAGTCATTACACCCAAGGCCCCTTTCTCTTGGCGAAAGAATCCTTAGAATAATGCTTAAAAATTTTGAATGAAAGAAAGACCGACCTCATTTGTCATGGTTTTTAGGATATTTTATATATAGGGGGAACCAAGGATAGGTATTTTAGGATATAATATATATATATAGGTGGAACTAAGGATGGCCTCAATTGGAACCTGAATCATTTATTAATTGGGTCAAAATGCTAATCTAGACCAAACCCAAAAGTGAAAACCCTCAATCCTTAGTTAGTAGGTCAAGGTGAATCAAGCTAAAGAGTCATAGCGCAATTAATTGGATTCTGACTTAGGTTTTGGATCAAATAGCAGGACTCGAGGGAACCAAAACTACTGATTCAATTAAAAAGCCTAACATGAGAGGGCCAACCCAAATTGTGATGTGCGGGTTCGGATTTGGGTCTTCTGTGCGGCCTGTGCCCAGAATTGTCACCTAAAATATGATATGACGGTATACTATATGCAAATGTGTTGGGTCACAAGAACAAAAGCAATAAAATCCACGACGACATAATTTTTCAAAAAAATCATATATTTTTAATTTCTTTTTTATTTTAAAATATTTTAAAGTTATTTCATTTCCAACGAGACTTTTTCTAATAGGGAGAATTTAAAAAGTCTATAACTTTTTCCTCATTTTTAAAAAAGTATATGAAAAGTTGGAATATTTCATAAGAGTACAGAGGTTTTCCATTTTTCTTTCAATCAAGTACTGACAATGAAAAAATTCTAAAAACGATAAAAACGCCCATATGTCATTTTTCAAATCTTCCCTTTAATAAATCACTTAAGAAAAATGATCAAGTCCAACCCAAATGATCTAATGGATCCCGCTTCAGTAAATCAAAACTATCTGTTTAATTTAGGGAAAAAAAGGTTAGTAAATGACAAAAACCTATCATATAAGGGAATGGTGTTTTTATCATTTATAAATCCCTTTTATCGAGAGGATTTGATTAAGAGAATTGTAAAAAACTTCTCTATAAAATACTCGAATTTAAAAATCATCTCGATATTATCTTCTCCTTATATTGTTACCGAGTTGGTGATGAGGTTTCCTAATCATTGGTCATCCAATGAGGCCCACTAGATGAACGGCTTTGATCTACTAGTGCCTATGACTTCAACTGTTACACCATATTAGAACCACGCATTGAAATCTTCTCAATTACACTACGCATATGTCTTTTTATGGACTCTGCCCCACTAGTTTTGCAAAGCTGGTCATCTATGGAAGGACCACCGACTTATCTTTTTTTGATTGGCAGGTGGTCTCCCAACTCCTGTTTGTGACAAACCAACAACCTAACCTCATTGTCATTGTCCTACGCAAAGCAATTTCAAAATTCTACGTACCACTACATATATACCTTCCCCTTGTGATAAGAACATGAGAAAGTCTTCCTTCTTTGGGGCTGCTCATCCACACTGGAAGACGGCCCCAATCCATACCTTCCAAATTGTGAGCCTTATTTTTAATGGTTGATGATGATGATGATCACAACTCAAATGGTCACCATCAAAAGATTATTATTATCATTGAAGGCATAACTCTATGCTTTTCAGATTGGCTCTAGAGAGAGTTTTGTTTTAAAGCTTCCCTATTAATTTGTTACTTAATGTCATTTGTTTGAATCATGTACCAGTCAAGATGGTGGGAACTTTGAAAGACCTGATTGACACCCCAGTGAACCCCAAACACATGCGGGGGAGAAGACATGCTGAAGAGAGAGCTCAGGCATTAAATACTAGACAATTGGGTGAGAACACTATCGACTGGACTATCCCTTAATTTATTTGCATGGAATTGAATTCATC
This sequence comes from Litsea cubeba, assembly GCA_012931725.1. Lineage (NCBI taxonomy): Eukaryota > Viridiplantae > Streptophyta > Magnoliopsida > Laurales > Lauraceae > Litsea > Litsea cubeba. The sequence goes on from CM022949.1 coordinate 59,835,289, forward strand.
TAGTGGCTATAACCAAAGAAATGATGATGAAGACTCACAAATGACCATTATCCTACGAAATCAAATCCTAGGAAATCCACGGTCCCACCTATTTCTCCACCCCAGGTGCATCACAGCCACTTTAATATATATTTGTTGAAACCCATCTTACCATTAGCTCACGAGAATACAATTTCATGCAAATAAATAGACCATTACTAATTTTCTATCCAAAAGCAGAAAACCAGTCTATTTTAGCCTTTATTATTAAAGGATGGTTGTTCAATGAGTGATTGGTTTTATCATAAAAAAAGGAGTAATAAATAATTGTTCAATCAGACTAATTTATGGATGTGCTCCACCTATAATACGGCAGCCTTTGGAAGACAAACAACTATCATTGCTTACCATGATGTTGATTGCAAGAGAGAAAAGAGACATGGACAATTGAACAAATGCATGAGTCAAAAATTTTGATGAATGATACATAGAAAAAAAATTGTTAATTTTGACCAAAGTTAAATACATGGTTTTCACGAAATTATCGACAAAAATATGTTGGGATATTTTGAGACAACGGTTTTCTTCATACTTTTATATATGAAAATTGTTGTGAATAATAGATGATTCTTTCAAAATTAGAAGTCCCTCTAAAATGAACTTTCATAGTATCTCTACTTTTCATGTTATTTTTCAAATTTTCAATGTTGACATCTTCAAGAGGTCAAAATCACAATATTATAAGGAATTCCTCCAAATAATATCAAAATATTCGCAAAGGACGTTTGTGACCCCGGCCATGACTTTAGCTCAATAGGCTTTCTTTAACTTTGTATGGCAGTGTGAAAGATTTTAGATATCTAGGATCATTTGTAAAATTAAAGAACGTAGGAGGGAGAGGGAAAAAAAAACTGCTATGTGATCTTCAAGTAGACCTGCTTTGGTGTATAAAAACTGAATGTTGGCATATCAAACATGTGAGAAAAAGCTTAGAGAGCATGCAGTTGAGATACAAGCTAAAGGTCTATTTGTTTTGCATAGAATGCATCATGTCATGAGTAAATGTCTAATAACGTGAATTTATAAAAATAATTATTAAATAACCTCCTCTTTAATGGAAAGTTAATATGGAGAAAATGGAAAACGAATACCCGGCCGTCATCTATTAATTCAAATCCTATGAAAATTAGGGTCCCATCTACATCACTATTGTATGTCCTTCACCACTCATCTGATATTATTTAAGGGGATTTGACACATTGGCCCCTCTTAGACACTGTTGTGTCAATTGCATGACTATTCGTAGCATAATGTCACCAGAGTCGTTTGACTCTGGTCCACCTTGTATTTTTTACTTTTCTGCCCTGGATCTCGTGATACATGGGATCGAAATTAAAAAGCCCATACATTAAAAAAATCCCTAGACCGTACGTCTTTTCCGTTTTCACCTTTTCATTTCCCCCTCTTTCTTTTTTCACTTACAACAAGAGACCGACCCTGCTTCTGCAACAATTGGGGTTCTTCATCTTTCTAATCCTCTTCTTCTCTTTTTTTTTTTTTTTTTTTGTCAACGAAGAGGGTTCTTATAAAATGATTTGGGTTCTTCATTGCTTGTTATTGTGTTTTTAAGTCACTAATGGCTACTAGGAGTCTGCTCCAACTTGCCTCCACTGAAGCTCTAGTTTTCAAGGACTTCTGTGGTCTGGATAAAGCTTTGGAGAGGATGCGGGAGCAGCTGGAGAGGTTAATGGAGGAGGAGTCACCAGAGTCCTGTTACTGACCTCTTTTTGGAAAGTAAGAAAAGATCAAAGAGCTTGTGATCTGCATTTCCTTATTTTACATGAGAATTACCCACTGAATGCTTACCTTTCCTTTAATCCATGTAGATACGTGTTTGATGCATCTTTGCTTAAAGGGGTTGCACTGGGGCTGACAAGAGGGTTGAATGCATATGCCATTGATCCATTTACCGAAGGTTTGAATGGGCTGAAACAAGAGTATTTGAAGAGAGTGAAGTCACCAAGTATTTTATCAGCAGTGGATTCTATCTGTGCATGAAGGGAGTGAAGTCACCCAAATGGGTCCTTCTTCTCCGGTCAACACATCAGCATCAATTAATTCAAGGGCACTAAATTATGTGTGATTTTTTGAATGCAAGTGTTTTTTGATGATGTAACTGGAAACCTTTTGTATTTGTTGGTGGATATATTTTGTGAATACCATTTTGTGGAATTGGATACTGTCCTCTGGAAACTAAATCTACACGGTTAATTTTTTCTAGTGTTCTATTGTTGGAGACCTTTTTTGCCCCAATATGCTGCAGAGAAGCCATGATATCATGGCACAGTCCCATGAAACCATGGAACTCACATGTTCTCTTCAACCACTCTTCACATGATATGGTGGGTTTTATCGGAACCCCCCTCATGTTGTAATGAATTCTATATTTTAAGGGGGAAAACATAATGACATACAATGCAAAATAAATCTACATGGTCATCATTTCTAATGTTTTGTTATTGGCCTAACATTTTACCCAAATGTATTGCAGAAAAGCCATGATATCATGGGATAATCCCATGATATCATGGCCTTTTCAGTTTTTATATTACAAGCTGTCTGCATTTTGTAAGTAACAAAGATCATTTTATTTAGGAATCAATAATGATAGAGCGTGTAAAACTGACACATGGCCATCATTTCTAAGTCTACATGGGCATTATTTTTAATGCTTTGTTGTTGGACAAACATTTTACCCAAATGTATTGCAGAAAGGCCATGATATCATGGTTTTTTTAGGTGTTTTTTTTTTTTTTTTTTTGCAAATTGTCTGAATTTTGTAAGTAACATTTGTATTTTAATAGGAATCAATAACATTTTGTAATCACATGACCATCATTTTGAAGTCTACATGGGCATCGTTTTTTTAGTTGGACTAACGTTTCACCCAAATGTATTGCAGAAAAGCCATGCTATCATGAGATTATACCATGATAGCATGGGATAATCCCATGACAGCATGGCTTTTATGTTTGTTCAATACAAACGTCTGCATTTTCTTTCTTCACCTCCAATACTAACTTTCTCTCAACCAAAATATAAACCCATTTCCTACAAAAACCCAACAGAGACAAGGAAATGAAAAAGAACCCAACTAATGAAAATCTCTCTCACATCTAATGAAAGTTAAAATGAAGGGTTTCTAACTTTTACGTCACTGCACCAAACTATATTGAGAAACGCATTATTTCTCTTTTTTCCCAAGGGCTAATCGAGCTACAGAAACGCAGCCTAAAAGTATATACAATTAAAAGTAAGATTTAATCAAGCTAAAAAATCAAACGATCCAAGGAAAGAAGAATCAATTTTAAGATGGCCATAGACAGCCAAATCATCCATTCATATATTAAGTATCAACAGCTGAAATCTATTTGCAGACAACCGTCTCCTTGGACGGCTTTTACTGTGGCTTGCCCTAAATCAGGTATGATCTCATCACATTACAGGACCGAGACATCACTGACGGCCCCCAACATATCTGTCACTCCGCCGCCGCCGCCGAAGTCTGACTCCCGACCCTTGCGTCCCAGAATCTCATCTTTGCCACTCCGACGGACACGACCACCGCCGGCGACGGCGTGGTTGTTGCCAAAACTTGGCTCCATCCGGCAATGAACGAGCTCAAAATCTCCCCTCTGTTCAAATCCTACATCGAGATGCGACCATACGGTCTCTCAAAACCGAATCCGAGCTCATTCCACAGATGGTGCAGAAAAGGATTAGAAAGATGACAAAAAAAGATGAAGAAGAGGATTAGATAGATGAAGAACCCAAATGTTGCAGAAGCAGGGTCAGTCTCTTGCTGCTTAGTGAAAAATGAAAGAGGGGGAAATGAAAAGGTGAAGAGGGGAAAGACGTACGGTCTACGGATTTTTTTTAATGTATGGGCTTTTAAGTTTAGATCCCATGATATCATGGGATCCAGGGTAGAAAAGTAAAAAATACAAGGTGGACCAGAGTCAAACGACTCTGGTGACATTAGCTAACTAAGAGTCATGTAATTGACACAACAGTGTCTAAGAGGGGCCAATATGTCAAATCCCCATTATTTAAACTTCACTTCTTTAATAATCCTTTTATGGAGCTCACATGTAATTAATTTCAATATACTCTAATACAATAGGCCCTAAGATGGATTGCGAATTTTTAAGAAATGATAGAATTAGAAACAAGCACATGAAAGAAGCTTAAGAGTAACTCTAACACCAAAAATTACTAAGGACGCTAGAGATGATTTGGGCATGTATGTAGAAGGCTAGAAACTGATGGGTTGCTGAAGCTTGATCTGAACATTATTTTATTTACAGGGGTTAATTTTTAATTTATCGGTTTAATCTGGACCATTTATTATAAGGTTAAATCCGATGGTTGGGGGTGTTTAGAGGTTTAGGGTTTCATCTATTTACACTGGGTGGTGAGAACATTGTACACAAGAGAGAGATTGTCTGAGACATTGAGAGAAACCAAGAGAGACACTAAGGGATTCTTGTGTATCACAAGCAGAGGGTTGTTCTTCTTGTGGGTAACCTACAGGAAAAGTGAACCGGCCTAAATCTCCAGTGGACGTAGGAAAATTTGTCGAACCACGTAAATTTGTGTGTCGTGAATTGTGTGGCGTGTGGTTGATTGATTGTTTCTCGTAGATCACGCGTGTGTTCGATCCCTAACAGAAGCAACCCCTACTCAATGTTATAAATGATGCAAATGAGAAAAACTAAGAGAAGAAGAGCCGACCTTCACATTATATTCAGTAGTGAGGAATGCAAAATTAACAAGAATGACGGTTTCAAATATATTAGTGAGAAAAAAACAGCAGTGACCTTAAATGGATTGAGAAAGAATATATATTAATGATATCTCTTACCAAAAAAGTTAGAAGTTTGGAAGTAGTCTAGCTAGTGCTTTACAAACATTGATGGAGAAGCACCACTAATCTTGTGATGCTTTCTAGTTGCATGCTTTAGGATATCTGTGAGGTCGGATTTTGATTGGTCGGTTGACGAGCTGACCAGTTTTGCTCGGCAATGCAGAGCTAATTTCTCCTTCTTGGACGGGATTGGGATTCCTGTTCAAATCACAAAGAAAGCATCAGGAGGACTCGATCGGTTAGTCCGACCGAGGACTCTCCGATGGTAAAGTTAATCATTCTCCTTTTTCTTTGATATATCTGAATTGTATTGTATTCTGTGTATTCTTACCTCCCTTGGTCTAATATGCATATCCCTTTTATATTTTTCTTATTCTGATCCTCTTCCTCTTCTTCTTCCCATGTTCTTGTTCTTCAATATGCACGATCTCCTTGCTTCAAGGTCTTCGAATTGAAGTCTCTTTGATGTTTCATCACGGGCTGCTTTAATTCAGTGATTAACCCCATTATTGTCGCTATCCTTCTTATAAAACTGTTATTTTGTTGTTTCTTAGTAATCATTGGACCTAGACAGCAGTTCAGGTTAGGTTGACCTTTATTCAGGCTTGGCCCGAAGAGAAATTCGAATTTCTCCCCCCACAATTGCCCCCCAAAGCCAGCGTTTTTCTTTTCGTTTTCCGAGGAAAAGGCGGGCTTGAGATGCCACGCATCAGGGTAGGGTAAGTTTGCACATCGGTGTCCTTCTCCATCAGATTTCTATAAAGGCGTCCTTATCTTCTCTTTGGTTTTCAAATTCTTCCTCAATCTTGCTCCGCAAGTTCTTCCCTGTTTTGCTTTGCCTCGGCTTCTTTCTCTCCGGATTTTGCTTTTTCTATTCCGTTCTATATCTTCTTCCATCAATCTATGGTAAGCTCTCTTTCTTTTCATTCTTTTCTAACTTAGATGGGGAATTTCAAAGATTTACTCAACACTCCATAGGGGTTTTTTTATTTCAAAGAAACATATCAAATCCCCTCAGATGTTCAGATTCACACTCCTCGGCTCGATGAAGTTCTTGACATAGGTTCCCGGGATGGGATTCCTTTTCCGACCATTGCTATTGTCAAAGGTGGCATTAGGTTTCCATTAGATCCTCTGTTGGTCCTCTTCCTTTCTCTGACCAATCTTTTTCCTACCCAGTGCTCTCCCAATTTTTATCGTATTGTTATGGGAGTTGCTGCATTATATAAGTTGCTCGGCACGAGTCTTGGTGTTTATTCTATCTTGCTATATACTGGTCCCCTTAGATAGTAGCAAATCTGTCTTTTATTTGAAATCTAGGGGCTTAAGCAAGCTTTTGTTTCATTATCTTCCTGATTCCAATAAGTCCAGTAAAGGTGATTTCGTCGTCGTGAGTGGAAACTGGGAAACGCCGACCGTGTGGGACGGGATTATTCGAACAGTCCCTCGATTCCTAGGCTCCCCAGGTCAGACTGTTCTTCTTTTTTATTTTTCCTTTGTTTTCTCTCTATTTTTTTTTACTGATTGCTTTTCTCCTTTATGTAGATGCATCAATTAATCATGGGCATCCATCCTACATTCGGAGCGAAGAGTTGAAACGAGTGTTTGATTATCGCGGTTCTGCCGAACTTCATGGTTGGGGCCGGGCTGCCCAACTTGTTGCTTGGATATGTTCGGACGTATAATAATTTCTTAGCGGTTCCTTCTTGGCATCAGTCACTGGCGTCCTATCCCATCAAGCGAAAGAAGGTTCCTGCTATAAAGCCTTCCAGATCCACGAGAGCGAAGAACATTTCCAGTGCTCAGTCCTCGGCTTCTCATCAGTCTATTGTCCCTGTTCAGTCTGCTGAACAGACTTCTTCTGCTCATAAAATTTCTTCCCGTGAGTCTTCTTCTTCAGCCGAGTGACAAGGAACCCCTGTTCTAAACATTCCTGACACCTCTTCCTCATCTGATACTAAAAGTGTTTCCCCGGCGATGTCTCACAAATCAAAAAAATATCTTCGATAGCTTGGGCGACCTTCCCATGACCAGAACCGAAAAAATAAGGAAGGCTCCTTTACCTGGTCTTGCGTCTATTTTAGGCAAGAGAGCTGCCCCCGAGCCCGGCGTGAACCTTAGATTTTAGAAATTAGAAAATATCCAGTTAAGTCTGGTGAGGTTGCTGACATATCTTCTTCATGGTTGAGGATATTCCCCCTTCATTATCTCTTTAACCAAGCTCATCGCCTGGTCGGAAGAACTCGCATGGCGCTTCCCAGGAGAAAGGGCCATCCTTAGGTGAACGAATTTCGGGATCTCCAACATTGGCTATGATCATGGGCAAGTCTGCCCTCCTTCCTTCTGATATGAGTCTGCACCGCACTTTGTCGGCTGACGAGCTTGTGGCTACAGGAGTACAGCAATGTTTTTTGGTAGGTTGGCTTATGGTTATTTGATTTCCTTCCTCTTGAAATTTCTAATGCTCTTTCTTTTCAGGGTATGCAAAAATGGTTTGCTGTTTCCGAACATCTAGGGAAGTTGCAGAGACAGGCGAAGGGCTTAGAGAAGGAGCTAGCAGAAGCTAAAACTGCTCGTCGCCAAGCTGAATCTAATGTCGATGCCCTCCTTAAGACTGCTAAAGCTGCTGAATCCCAGGTTGCAATTGCCAAGAGTCGCCTTGCTCTAACTGAGATAGAGCTTGAGGATATTCGTTCCAAGCAAGCCGAATTTGAGGAAAAAATTGAGAAGATAAAGGTCGAGACTAGATAGGTTACGGAGAAGCTTAAAGATGCTCAGTTTGAAAAAAACTGAAGCAATTTATCTGCAACAGGTCGAGCAGATTAAAGTTATTGTGTTTAAACGGGGTTATGATGTAGGTCTTGAAGATGCTGCAGTTCCAGAAGATTTTCCCCTTTGGGACAATTATGTAAGTCCATCTGACCAAGCTCCTCCTTTACCATCCCCTGTTGAGCCCCGATCTGATATTCAGGCTAACGATATTATTCCGCCCACTGGTGGGGACGGAGGCGAAGCTTCTGCTACCGAACTGCCTCCTTTAACTTCTACGGCTGAGCTGCCTTCTTCAGCTCCTGATGACGAACTGCCTCCCTAAGCTCATAATGCACCTGAGTAATTTGTTCAGTTGATTGGGAAATATTTTGTATTCCCTTTTTTTTAATGATAATTCTGCCAACCTGATAGCCCGACCTGTGGGCTTGAAATTTTCTTTTGTTTCGAACATCTGCTTTGCCCGTGTTGTGGGTTGATGTTAAATGAAATATTTCCTCTTTTGCATTACATTTTCTGTGTTGCCACTGTCGGTTCTTTCCGAGCTCGCTTTTTAGCCTAATGCTCGCATCGTCATGCATAGCAATTAGAAAAAAGGAGATCAGTGCAACACACTAAGTTTGGGCTCTCCCCAGTTAGGTTTTTTATCCTTCGATACAAAGTAATGGGTATTAAGCCACCCACTCATTTTCCAGGACTTGGCCCTATTTATTTTTTTGAGGTTGGTCCCGATAGGATATGTCCTATCGTGGGTCCTCAGATCAATTGTTTAGTCTGACCTCATCTTTGGCACAAGAATTTTGGCAAAGTGATGTTAATATGGCAATATTTCAGTGTTACTGCCGAAGTCGAGATGCATAAGATCGAGATGCATGTGATTGAAGTGCATGAATCTGAGATACTTAAGCCGAGGTGCACAAAGCCGAGATGCTTAGGCCGAGGTCAAAACTAAGATAAATAAAATGTCCCACACAATATGCAATATATCCACACTCTTTGGCATAAAGATCAAAAATCTCAACTCTATACAAGATATCTTATTCATATATAATGCTCAGAAAGAGAATTTTTTCAAATTGGCAATGTTCCATGGCCTTGCCAGTGCCGTTCCTTCTAATTTTTTTAGATGATATGCTCCTGTTCCGCCAACCTAAGTCACTCTGTATGGTCCCTCCCAGCTCGGCCCAAGCTTGGCATGACTAGGATCCTTAGTGTTTGGAAGTACTTTTCTCAGAACTAGGTCTTCGACCTTGAATGTCCATACATGAACTCTCCTTTGATAACTTCGAGCTAACCGCTGTTGGTAAGCAGCTAGTTTGATCAGGGCTTGGTCCCTTAGTTCTTTGATCATATCCAGTTGCTTGGCGATTCTTCCTTTGTTCTGCTCATGGTCATAGGCTTCTGTTCTCATGGTTGGCAATCCAATTTCTAGAGGAATCACTGCTTCCATTCCATATGTAAGGGAGAAAGGAGTTCTCCAGTTGATCTCCTTGGAGTAGTCCTATAAGCCCATAGAACATAAGGTAGTTCATCTACCCATCTTCCTTTTGCATCATCCAACCTCTTTTTAATTCCATCCAGCAAGGTTTTGTTAGAACTTTCTGCTTATCCATTGCTTTGTGGATAAACTGGGGTTGAAAAATGATGTCTGATGCTATATCTTTCACACAGGCTTCTGAACGCCTTCCCTTCAAACTGTTTCCCATTGTCAGTAACTAATGCTTTTGGAATGCCAAATCTGGTGATGAAATTTTTCCATACGAACTGCTTGGCATCGCTTTCCCGAATATGAGCTTGAGGCTCAGCTTCTACCCATTTGGTAAAGTAATCGGTAGCGACAATTAAAAATTGACAATTACCAGTTGATCTTGGCAAGGGACCGACAATGTCAATTCCCCATTTGTCAAACGGCCATGGGCTTATGATTGATTTTAGAAGTTTTGCAGGTTATGAATATCCTTGCCATATCGTTGACATCTTTCGTATTGTTGAACAAATTTGAGAGCGTCTTTCTGTATATAGGGCCACCAGTATCCTTGTGATAGTGCTAGGTGAGCCAAACTTCTTCCGCCGACATGTCCACCGCAAGATCCTTCATGAATCTCCCATAACAGGTCTTCCACCTTGGTCGGACTTACACATTGTAAGTATGGACCCGAGTATGACCGTCTGTATAGTCGATCTTCTGGTGACAACCAGAATCTAGTCGCTTTCCTTTTGATCTTGTAGCTTTCCTTTCCATCCTCCGGAAGTAGTCCACTTTTCAGGTATTCGGCTATTGGTGTTATCCAATTTCGGCCTTCTGATGGTTGTTCCACACACATAACTTGCTGGATGCCTATGCTCGGTGTTGATTGAAAATCAACGAGGATTTCTCTCCTTAGCTCGGATTTTATTGCTGTAGCTAAGCTAGCTAGGCTGTCAGCATGTGCATTTTCTTCTCGGCCAATCTGCTTGATTATGACATCACCGATCTGCTGGATAAGACGTTGTGCCTCCTTAACGTATGCAGCCATCCGATCGTCGCGAGCTGCATAATCTCCAGTGAGTTGATTGCAAGTGCAACTAGCTGTGAATCGCAGTGTACTATGAGCTTTGTTATCCCAAGATCTTTTGCAGCTCAGAGTCCTGACAAAAGGGCTTCATATTATGCCTCATTGTTGGATGCAACAAAGCCAAGGGTCATAGCCCTTTCAATTGCTGCTCCTTCTGGTGTGATAAATACCATACCTACTCCTGATCCTCTAGAATTAGATGCACCATCAACATATAGCAACCATTTCTCGTTGGCCTTCAAGCTAGCTTCTTCATGCTTCAACTCCTCTTTATGTGTAAATTTCGCAATGAACTCTGTTACTATCTGTCCCTTTACAGCATTCCTCGGAGCTATCTTTATATCGTGCTCGCCAAGCTCTATTGCCCATTTAACCATCCTTCCAGACAAGTCGACTTTCTGCAAGATTGCTCGTAAAGGATGCTCGATCAGGACCTTAATTGAGTGAGCCTGGAAGTAGTGTTTGAGTTTCCGTGCTGCGCTCACCAATGCTAAGGTGAGTTTCTCAAGAGGCAAGTATCTCATTTTAGCATCTAACAAGGTTTTACTGACAAAATAAACAGGTAGGTGCTGTTTTCTTTGGTCCCTCATTAAGGCTGCGCTGACCGCGTGCTCAGATATTGCTAGATATAAAATCAGCTCTTATTCCGGGTTAGGAATAGAGAGTACAGGTGGGGAGCTCAGATATTGTTTAATATGGGCTAGAGCCTCATCACAATGCTCATCGCAAATCTTATCTGCCTTCTTTTTTAGAGCAAGGAATATTAGTCGGCATTTATCCGAGCTTCTTGATAAGAAACGATTTAAGGATGCGAGCATACCTGTTAGCCTTTGCACCTCCTTCCTTGAGCTTGATCTTTCTATCTTCTGAACCGCCTGGATTTGGTCGGGATTTGCTTCAATTCCTCTTTGGGTTACAATGTATCTTAGAAATTTTCCCGAGCTGACACCAAATGAGCATTTCGAAGCGTTCAACTTGAGCTTGTACCTCCGCAGGATACTGAAGACCGAGCTTAAATCTTGCTCGTGAGTAATTTTTAATCCGGGCTAAAGCCTCATCACAATGCTCATCCCAAATCTTATCTGCCTTCTTTTTTAGAGCAAGGAACATTGGTCGGCATTTATCCAAACTTCTTAATAAGAAACGATTTAAGGCTGCGAGCATACATGTTAGCCTTTGCACCTCCTTCCTTGAGCTTGGTCTTTCTATCTTCTGAACCGCCTGGATTTGGTCGGGACTTGCTTCAATTCCTCTCTGGGTTACAATGTATCTTAGAAATTTTCCCGAGCTGACACCAAATGAGCATTTCGAAGCGTTCAACTTGAGATTGTACCTCCGCAGGATACTGAAGACCGAGCTTAAATCTTGTTCGTGAGTAATTTTTTCTTTTCTCTTGACCACCATGTCGTCAATGTAAACTTCAACTGTCTTCCCGATTAGATCTTGAAATATCTTTGCTACCAATCTCTGATATGTGGCCCCCACATTTTTAAGCCCAAACGGCATTCTTTTGTAACAATAGGTGCCTTTTGGGGTTATGAATGCTGTCTTTTCTTGGTCGGCCTCCTCCATGGCAATCTGGTGATACCCTTGGTATGCATCTAGAAAACTCAATCGTTCATGACCAGCTGTAGAATCTACCAGTTGGTCAATTTTTGGTAATGGGAAACTATCTTTCGGACAAGCCTTGTTCAGGTTGGTGAAATCCACACACACTCTCCATTTTTTATCCTTTTTTTGTACAACCATCGTGTTAGACAACCATTCTGGGTAGTGGACCTCCTGGATTGAATCTGCTTCTAATAACTTGTCAACTTCTTCGTAAACTACTAGTCGGCGTTCGGGTGCAAGCTTTCGCTGTTTCTGTATTACTGGCTTTGCCCTTGGATCTGCTCCTAGCTTATGGCTGATGACTGTTGGGTCAACTCTAGGCATCTCATATGGGGTCCAAGCAAAGATGTCGGAACTTTGATCGAAATTGAATCAAATTCTTTTATTCTTCATTGGACATGGATGTGCCGATCATCCAGAATTTTTCTGGATTCCCTCCATGTACTGCAATCTTCTTCAGTTCTTCCACCGCTGGGGTGTTCAGGTCGGAAAATGATTCATCATCTTTAATCCGACCTGAAATTGGTTGCTATTTGAGGTCGACGTCCCTACACGGACCTGATTCATCATTTATGCTTTTCGCCTTTCCTTTTATTGCTGCAACCAGACAACTCCTTGAGACAGCTTGGTCTCCTTTAATCTCCATGGTTCCCTTCTGTGTTGGAAAATGTAGTCTTTGGTGGAAGGTTGATGGTACCGCTTTCATACGATGAATCCATGTTCGCCCCATAATGGCGTTATATGGGGATGGCACATCCACCACAAGGAATTCCACATCTAGATGAACAGGACCAACTCCGACTTGAACGGTTATGATCCCGAGGGGATGTACTGCCTGGCCACTGAATCCGAGCAAAGGAATTGAGGTCGGCTTAAGATCCGAATGCTTCAGACTGAGCCTTTGAAATAGCTCGGCATACATTATTTCCGAGGAGCTTCTGGGATCTATGAGCATTCTTCGGACATCATACTCTTGTACTCGAAGAGTGAGCACGAGGGCATCATTATGGGGATGGACCACATCTCGTACGTCTTCATTGGAGAACGAAATCTCAGTCTTACTATGTTCAGATTTACCGATCAATCTTGGTCCAGTATCTACTTGGTATACTTCCTTCAAATGTGCAGCCATCTTTCTTTGTGCTCGGACAGATTGGGTTGTGACTTCTGCTGGATTTATTGCCCCATGTACCACATCTATTACCCCTACAGGTTCTTTTTCATCTGCAGCCTTTTTGAAATCTTTTCGATCCGAGCTCTCTCTACCTTTCTTTGGGCGCATCTCCTCTACGTATTCCTTCAGATGACCATCTCTGACTGGATCTTCCAGATGTTGCTTGAGCATCCAACAATTTTTTTTCAAATGACCATTTTTCAGATAGTAAGAACACCATAGGTTAGGGTTCCGGCGTCTGGGGTCGCTGACCATTTTGGGAGGTCTTTTGAAAAATGGTTTATCTTTTATTTGTGTGAGGATCCTATATATTGGATCTTTGAAGGTCGTATATATCCCCTTGTAGGCTGCTCTTGTGGGTTTGGCACGTCCCAACCTCCTATCAGCGACCTCTCCGAACTCTCTTCGTCTCATTCTTCTGGATCCTTCGTCCACTGTTTGTGTCGTCTTTGGTTCAGGAGCTCCCATGTCTTCTTCCAGTTTTATGAACTCTTCGATCCTCTCCATCAACCCTCCTTGCGTGATCGGGGTTCACTTAGTCAAAGATTTGCGGAGCTTGTTCTCCTTTGACAGTCCCAATTTAAAGGTGGCTACTGCTACTTGCTCATTACTTCCCTCCACTTCATTATAGAGACGCCAATAGCGAGCACTATATTCCTTCAAGCTTTCCGAGCTTTGTTACTTTAGAGAAAGTAATGCTCCAACATCCTTCGGCTGCTTGGAGTTCGTGACGAAGCGGGTGACGAAAGATGCTGCGAATTCTTGGAAGCTGTGTATCGATCTTGGCTTAAGACGAGAAAACCATTTTAATACCAGATCCCCTAAGCTAGAGGGAAATACTCTGCACATTAATGATTCATTTCTGATCCAAAGCGCCATGGAACGTAGAAAATGTTGGACATGGTCGGCAGAATCCAATGTGCCATCATAGATTCTCAGTTTAGGAGTTGAGAATCGCCGAGGTGGGTCCGCCCTTTCTATTTCCTTTGAAAAAGGAGATATGAAGCGTTGCTTGTTCCCCATATTTCTTGCTCGGAACATGATTTCTTGTTGGGGTCTTTGGTTTGCCAAAGCCTTCTCGATCAAGTCTTGCACGTCTTCTTCAACTAGCGCCCGTGTGGTTACTTTTTTCTTCAAGAAAGTAGTATTTCCTGGACCTCGTGTTCAGATTTCAGATCTCTCTTCCCTTCATGGCAAGGAGCTCGACGTCCTGCTTCCTTCATCCCTTGCTCTGTGCTTAGGTTGGGCTTGCTGAAATTTTGATACAGAATGGTGACTTTTGGGTCCTCGCATATCTGTGCTTTCTCGGTGCTCCATTCTTTGGCTTTTGTGGGCAGTTTCTGAACGTTTCCAAAGATTCTCTGTGCTTCTGGGACGTCCTTATGCCTCCTTTGCTGCCTCTAATTCGAGCAGCTGGCAATTAAGCTTTTCTTTCTGCTGCTTCATTCCTTGTGTCAGGTCTTTGACAGCTTCTTTGCATGATTGTTCCAAGCGGACTAATACGTCCCGAGATGAAACTAATGCCCGGTGTTAAGGATCTTGCTTCTGGTGGAGTTCCTTTTGCATTTTATCCATAGATGGTGAATTCAAAGCATGGCTTGGACCGGCACGGTGTATTTCTGACAGGATTTGTCCTTTTTCACCTGATATGGGGTTAGTCTGATCACTGTCTGTGCATACAACATATTCATCATCTTGATTAACGGGATGGCCTAGCATTGGATTATTTCCTGAGCGTCTTTGGTGGTCTTTGACCTGGGTCGCCTCTATTTGAGATTGAGAATACCCAGGTTGGTGCTGTGATCCAAGACTGAGCTATTGATCCGCCATATTTATCAGCTAGAAGAAACGTCAGTGGATAATTCCCTCCTTCGTTTCCCACAGACGGCCCAATTGTGAGGTCAGATTTAGATTGGTCGGTTGACGAGCGACCAGTTTTGCTCGGCAATGCGGAGCTAATTTCTCCTTCTTGGACGGGATTGGGATTCCTGTTCAAATCACAAAGAAAGTATCAGGAGGACTCGATCGGTTGGTCCGACCGAGGACTCTACGATGGTAAAGTTAATCATTCTCTTTTTTCTTTGATATATTTGAATTGTATTGTATTCTGTGTATTCTTACCTCCCTTGGTCTAATATGCATATCCCTTTTATATTTTTCTTATTCTGATCCTCTTCCTCTTCTTCTTCCCATGTTCTTGTTCTTCAATGTGCACGATCTCCTTGCTTCAAGGCCTTCGAATTGAAGTCTCTTTGATGTTTCATCATGGGCTGCTTTAATTCAGTGATTAACCCCAATTGTTGTCGCTATCCTTCTTATAAAACTATTATTTTGCCGTTTCTTAGTATTCATTGGACCCAGACAGCAGTTCAGGTTAGGTTGACCTTTATTCAGGCTTGGCCCGAAGAGAAATTCAAATTCCCCCCCCCCCCCCCCCCCCCATTTTGCCGTTTCTTAGTATTCATTGGACCCAGACAGCAGTTCAGGTTAGGTTGACCTTTATTCAGGCTTGGCCCGAAGAGAAATTCAAATTCCCACCCCCCCCCCCCCCCCCCCCCCCCCCCCCCCCAATATCAATAAATGCTTTTATAATGATTTATCTTAATCCAGTTTTTTCTTTCTTTTCCCTTCAATTCTATCAACTTTCATTTTATCTTGATTTGACATTTAATTTTACTACATTTTACTCCTCCCTACAAACAAATAGGCAAATCACTTATTCATACACCAGCAAGCATAACACCCACACCCCCCTTTTCTAACAATAGAGTACATTTTAATCTCCTCTTGTTCTCCTTTTAAGTCCAGTTTCCCTAATTTGGAAAGTTTACTTCTAGCCCACCCCTCTTTTCTAACAATTACGCTAAGAATCTACCTGTGCTAGGATAAACATATGGATGATGAGTTATGGATTGGGAGCATATACTTGGTTCAAATAAAAACTAAAATATAGATGCTAATTGCTAAGTTATATTTTGGGACTTTGGAAGGAGATTTGCATTGTGGTCTACCTCTTCTATCAATGGCTTTAAGTTGACCAATTTTATTTATCGGAAAATATTATCTACCCACCTTGACTATTAATCATTGCCCCTTATTTATATCAATCGATAATACTCACAGTATTTTGCTTTTAATCATAAAACTCCCCTAAAGTCAACTTCATTTGGATTAAGTTTAGTGTGATAGTGCAAAAAATATCATTAAATCCAACTCAACTTAAGTAAAATTTAATCTATTTCAGATCATTAAAGAAAATCTTCATCCTGTTAAACCAACCACATTGAAATTCATCAATCAATCAAAAATCGGCTCTCAATTGCAAGTCAAGGTGGGTGACTGATATTTTTAGATCGATAGAAAGGCTCACAAGTTGTAAAAGAAGAAAGAAAATAAGGTCGTTTGAAATAATTAGAACTTATAAGTTATTTAATAAGTTCGTTTGGGGATATAGAAGGGGTTAAAATGAAAAAATAAAGATATATGATTAAATATTGAAACCACATCAGCTATTGGTAAACCCGGAAAAGTCTTTTTTTATTTATTTTATCCTTATCATAAACATTTATTTTTCCCCTTGGTTTAAAATACCAAAACCATATGGGCAATTTGTAAATCTGGAAAAGCCTGGGGGTAGATTTTTTTTTTCTTTTATCCTTATCTTAAGCTTGTATTTTTGGGGCCCATGCAATGGGTGGCACGAGTTTTGACCTTAGTTTTAAATAATGAAACCACAAGGGCTATTTGTAATTTGGAAAACCATGAAAGTATATGTGAAAAGCAAGTATTTCTTTCTCTTTTATCTTTGTCTTAAACTTTTGCTTTTGGGGCCTATGTAACGCGAGACACGAGTTTTCCCTGTCAGTTTTAGATACTGAAGCCAAAGTGGCTATTTGTAAATCCGGAAAACCTAAGGTTATATAAAAAATACTCTTTCCTTTTCTTTTATCTTCTTATCTTAACCTTTTATTTTGGGGCCCATGCAATAGGAGGACCCTTTAATTTTAAATATTGAGACAATAGAGGCTATTTAAAAAAAAAAATTTACGAGGGTATATAAAAAAAACTCTTTCCTCTTTCTTTTATCTATATCTTAAACTCCTATTTTTGGAGTTCGTGTAATATTATGGATGAGATTTTCCTTTAGTTTTAAATACTGAAACCACATATTGAGTTCACTTGTGCTACCACATGTGGGCCACAACAGTTTTACCCGGCTTCTTTCTTGTCTGTAGGGATTAGTAGGAACCCTCCGTTAACCAAAAAAAATACCAGAGGGACTATTTATAAATCCAAAAAACACTACAGGGAATATACCAAAAAAAGAAAAAAACATTTTACTTTTTTTTCATATCCTTATCCTAAGCTCCTATTCTTGGGGCCCATGCAATGAGACCCATGCAATGAGATGCATGAGCTTTCCCATTATTTTTGAATAATACAAATGAACATTAATTTCATCCGAAAAAAGCAAGCGCACTGCAACATCCCACACCTCACCAAACCATGCATTATTTTTTTTAACTCTCTCTCTCTCTCTCTGTGAAAAATCCAATATGGAAACTCCTTAAATCCAAACCCCAATCTGAAGGCAACAAAGACTCCTACCAAGCTTCAAACTTGAAACAAATCTCTTTCCCATGGCCTTCTTTTTCTATTCTCCAACTTATACCTGACTTTTCCTCTATTGGGTTCTCTGCATTTTACAACTCTGTGCTTTTCCAGGCCCCTTTTCTCTCTTTTGCTTCTATTCAAAGCTTGTAAATCCTGCCCCCCTACCATTGTTTGAATCCCAAGATGAGTCCTTTTTACCAGGGCTTGTGCTTTTTGGTGTTAGTTTGGAGCTCTGTTGGGGTGCTCTGTCAGTCACCAGGAAACACAACCAGCAGCTTGAAATCTGGTGTTGTTCAAGGGTATGTTCATATCAATGGTGGTATTGCCATTGGAAGAATAGACAGTGATTTTATTTGTGCTACTTTGGATTGGTGGCCTCCTGAGAAGTGTGATTATGGGACTTGCAGCTGGGGTCTTGCTTCCCTTCTCAATCTGGTATTGTTATCAGAATTTTTAATCTTAATCTATCATACAAATTCCTTTTTTTGGAAAGTGTCTGTTTGGCGATTTTGGTTGCCGGAGATTATATAGGAGTAGATTTGGATCTGGGTGGCTTTTTTTTAGTGTTGGATTTATTGGTCTGAGGGCTCATTTGCATGTAGCCCAAATGGCAGGTGGTTTTTATCAGTAAAATGAATTGCTACCCATTACAGAATGCATCTCAAACAGAAGGAAAATGGGTCTCATTTTCTGGGATATAGCTGCAACCAAACAGAGGCTTTTTCCAATTTCTATTTCCATTTCTTTTCTTTTTTTAATGATTAATTTCCATGTTAGGCAAATGCTCAGAAGAATAAGTTACGTTCTGTTCTAACCACAGTTTTCAGAGGCATTTTAATTTCGGATGCATCATACATAAGACGTGTCTGGAATTTGGTTGATGAGGTGTTAGAAGATGCCGCCAGAATCTCAAGATATCGCGTACAGATTAAATGCGGAAATAACGATGATCGAAGATCATACCTGCGAGATCTCTCTGATTCGACCTCGGTAACACAGCAACTCGAAAATCCTAAGATCTTCTACTGTATTCCTCTATGCTAGAATCTGCACCAAGGAGTGGGCCTCTTCTGCGAATTCTCTCTGCTATCAAAAACGAGATTTCTCTTGTGTGTCTTACCTAGAGAGCAATAGCGCATATATATATATAGGCTACAATAGGGACCCTAATAAGTAAATAAGGAAAATGCTTCTTTTGGAATCAGGAAACCCTAATTCGACCCAAATTAGAATCCTAATTCCATAAATTACAATTCAGTCCACTAGAGAATTATAATTGCACTCTATCCTTATTCTCAAAATAATATTTCGAGCTTCTTTTTATTAAATGCTTATTAATCTCCCCACGTTAAGATTTTAGATATTCATCGATTAAATAATTACTGACATCTCCCACTTAATCGATATCTTTATAATTCCTTGAGACCTTACGCTCAACTTATTTCTTATATGTCGGACACAAAGTCCACCTGCAAGGTTTGACATTATCAAAACTTATAAACTTCATCAAGAGGATATCATCAATCCCTATCACGGGACGTGGATTCCGTCAATAAACTAATATGCACCATACACGTAATGTAGTCATCCAATTTACTGAGATTATTGATGCATAAAAGATCTCACTCCTTTGTAAATCAAAATGTGAAACACTAAATGTATGTGTATATTATTTATGTCGGGATTAAGAGTACAAGCACTCATAATAACTATTTGGATATTGATCGTCTTATATAGTCAGTATACAGACAATAAACCCAATAACGGTCCTTTTCAATACACACAAAGTGTACTAGCACAATGAGTTGAAACTATTCCGTTTCCCGTAGCCAAGACAAGCCTACTGAAACATTATGCTACAATCATACCGATAGTTTGTCCAAATCCATCTAGATTGTGAACAACTACTTATATTATATAAGAACCGACAAATAAGTCTTCCATGTATAAGTTGAACTCCACACACCAACCTATCTACTTTATAGAATAAGAGACACACATGCATAATATTAAACAATACAACCATTTGCCCATACATAATTCTCATAAAGATGAAACAAGAAAACATACTAATAAATAAATCAGTCAAAGACAAATACATAAAAGTATGTTTTCAATATAAATTTCCAACAATCTACCACTTAGACCTAAAACCATGCTGACATGTTTTTCAATCCCATGCCTTCCACATGACTATCAAAGCTCTTTGCTGGTAAACTCTTTGTAAAAGGATCTGTCAGATTGTACGCCGATGCAATCTTGGTTCAATTATATCATCTCTCTGTACGATTTCTCGTATGAGATGATACTTACGCTGGATGTGCTTACTCTTCTTATGCATCCTGGGTTCCTTTGCATTAGCCACCGCTCCGGTATTATCACAATAAAGAATTATAGGTGATTTTACCGAAAGCACCACTTCTAAATCCGTCAAGAAGTTTCTGAGCCAAACTGCCTCCTTGGTTGCTTCGGAAGCTGCCACATATTCAGCTTCCATGGTAGAGTCAGCAGTACAAGATTGCTTGACACTACTCCAACTTATAGCTCCACCTCCCAAGGCAAATACAAATCCTGATGTCAACTTTCTGGCATCATTATCTGAGTGGAAGTCCGAGTCAGTGTGCCCAGTGGGTATCAAACTCTTGGCTTGGTAAATAAGCATATAATTTCTAGTCCTTTTAAGGTACTTAAGTATATGCTTTACCGCAGTCCAATGTTTTCTCCCTAGATTAGAGTGGTATCTGCTAACCATGCCAACGGTAAAACAAATATCAGGTCTAGTACATAGCATTGCATACATGAGGCTTTCCACCGCCAAAGCATAAGGTACTTCCTTCATTTTTTTTTCTATCTCATCAGGTGTTTTAGGACACTGATCCTTGGATAGAGTAATTCCATGCCTAAAAGGAAGAAATCCTTTCTTGGAATCTAGCATGCTAAAGCGGGCAAGAATCGTATAAATATAAACCGCTTGAGATAAGCCCAACATTCTTTGTTTCCGATCTTACAAGAGTTTGATCCCTAGAATGTGACTAGCTTCTCCTAAGTACTTCATATCAAACTGACTGCTCAACCATACTTTGACCGAAGACAACACTCCAACATCGTTTCCAATGAGTAGGATGTCATCTACATAAAGTATTAAGAAAGTCACTATACTGCCATTGCACCTCTTATACACACAGGATTCATCAGTGTTCTGCTCAAAACCATAAAGAGGTAATGGCTTGATCAAAACGAATGTTCCAAGATCTAGATGCTTGCTTAAGTCTATAAATAGACTTCTTAAGCTTGCACAACATGGGCCCACGACCATTAGCTACGAATCCATCTGGTTGTACCATATAGATACATTCATCAAGATTTCCAATAAGGAAAGCTGTCTTGACATCCATTTGCCAAATTTCGTAATCAAAATGAGCCGCAATGGATAAAAGAATTCTGATGGATTTCATCATGGCTACTGGCGAGAAAGTCTCTTCATAATCGATTCCTTCTTTCTGAGTAAACCCTTTCTCAACAAGCCTAGCTTTGAAGGTTTCAGCCTTTCCATCCACCCCTTTTTCTTCTTGTAGACCCACTTACAGCCGATTGGTTTTATCCCCTCTAGTGGTTCTACAAGATCTCAGACTTGGTTAGAGTATATGGACTCCATTTCTGTTTTCATAGCTTGTTGCCATAGATCTGCATCTTTGTCTTGGAGTACATCATTATTGTTACAGGGTTCGGTATCTTGCTCGTCAGGGACTCTGTCGAATGACTCTTCCAAGAACATATACCTCTCGGGTTGAGAAGAAAGACCTACCCAAACTTTTCCATTAACAGTAGCACAAGAATAAACACCTACACTTGCCGAGTCTCAAGCTGATGGTACTCCAGGTGAAAACAATAACATGCTGGGTGACGAGCCGGATCAACATGTAAATGATGGTTCACCAGGAGTAGTTTTAGCACCACGTGACCCAGACACAGGATGTGCCTCATCGTAGTGGGAGGGTTATTCGTCAACCCAAAAGGTATACGTTCTTGGGAGAGTCATTCGACAGAGTCCCTGACGAGCAAGATGTCGAACCCTGTAACTATAATGATGCACTCCAAGACAAAGATGCAAATCTATGGCAACAAGCTATGAAAACAGAAATGGAGTCCATGTACTCTAACAAAGTCTGGGATCTTGTAAAACCACTAGAGGGGATAAAACCTATCGGCTGTAAGTGCATCTACAAGAAGAAAAGAGGGGTGGATGGAAAGGTTGAAACCTTCAAAGCTAGGCTTGTTACGAAAGGGTTTACTCAGAAAGAAGAAATTCTCCTCATAATTGATTCCTTCTTTCTGAGTAAACCCTTTCGCAACAAGCCTAACTTTGAAGGTTTCAATCTTTTCATCCACCCCTCTTTAATTCTTATAGACCCACTTAAAGCCGATAGGTTTTATACCCTCTAGTGGTTCTACAAGATCCCAGACTTGGTTAGAATATATGGACTCCATTTCTATTTTCATAGCTTGTTGCCATAGATCTGCATCTTTGTCTTGGAGTGCATCATTATAGTTACAGGGTTCGGTATCTTGCTTGTCAGAGACTTTATCGAATGACTTTCCCAAGAACGTACACCTATCGGGTTGACGAATAACCCTCCCACTACGAAGAGGCACATCCTGTGTCTGTGTATTAATAGGGTCACGTGTGCTAAAACTACTCCTGGTGAACCATCATTTACATGTTGATCCGGCTCGTCACCCAGCATGTTATTGTTTTCACCTGGAGTACCATCAGCTTGAGACTCAGCAAGTGTAGGTGTCTCTTCCTGTGCTACTATTAATGGAAAAGTTTGGGTAGGTCTTTCTTCTCTCAATTCCTCTAGAACAATTCTGCTTTTGGGTTTGTGGTCCATTACATAATCATCTTATAAGAATCAAGCATTGGTACTAACAATGACCTTTCGATCTTTAGGATTATTAAACAAACCACCTTTTGTTCCTCTGGGATATCTAACGAAAATGCAAACTTCCGTTCTTGGTTCCAACTTATCTGTGTTCCCTTTCAGCACATGTGTTGGATTACCCCAAATCCGAACATGCTTTAAACTGGGTTTGCGCCCAGTCCATAGTTCTGTGGGTGTGGTAGGTACTGACTTAGATGGAACTAAGTTTAGAATGTATGTAGCCGTTTCTAGAGCATGCCCCCAGAATGAAGTAGGTAAATCTGAATAACTCATCATTGACCTTACCATATCCATAAGAGTCCTATTCCTTCTTTTAGCAACACCATTTTGTTGAGGGGTACCTGGTGCAGACAACTGGGATGTAATCCCCTCTTGAACTAAGTAATCCCTAAATTCCCCAAAGAGGTACTCGCCACCACGATCAAATCGCAGTGTCATGATACTTATACTTAAACGCTTCTTCCTTTCCGCCCTATACTCATTGGATTTCTCAAAGCATTCGGACTTACAGCACATTAAGTAAATGTACCCATACCTTGAGTAGTCATCGATAAAAGTAACGAAATATTCAAAGCCACCTCTTGCCTAGACATTCATGGGTCCACACAAGTTAGAGTGAACCAATTCCAATGGTTCTTTGGCCCTATAGCCTTTTGCCGAAAAGGGACGCTTGGTCATTTTCCCTTCTAAACAAGATTCGCAGAATGGAAGTGTCTCCACTTCTAATGAATTTAATGGTCCATACAACCAGTCTGGAAATCTTTTGTAGATTAATATGACCCATGCGTAAATGCCAAAGATACGTGTGGCTCATTTTGGAAGGTTCCTTTCTCTTACATGGTAGGGTAATGATGTTATTTGATTCAGTTAGTTGCAGCTTAGGAGAGATAGGATCAACAATATACAAATCATCCACTAATGAACCAGAACAGATAAAACATTTATTGTACTTAATAACCACAATTTTATTAAAATAAAGGGAATATATGTCTTTAACCAACTTGGAAACAGAAATTAAATTCCTCCTAATGGAGGGAACATAAAGACAATTTTTTAAAATTAGAGTCCTATCTCTACTAAAACTTAGATAAACATCTCTGCTGCCACTTTCGTAGCATCACCCATAAGCAAATAAATCTCCCCATCACTTAGTTGTCTGGTTTCCTGGAACCTCTGCAAAGAATTGCAAACATGATTAGTGGCTCCCGTATCTACACACAAGGTACCGGTAGATATAACCACCAAACATGATTCAACAACTAGTGAATGAAATTTACCTTTATTGTTCACTTTGTTGAGAAAAGTCGGACATTGCTTTTTCCAGTGCCCTGCTTGCTTGCAATGAAAACACTTGCCCTTAGGCTTTTTTCACTCCTCCCTGTGTTCCGTTGCCCCCTTGCGGAACTGTATTACGATTTTGACCCTTTTTCTGTTTCTTCTTGCCTTTCGGATTAGAGACAGAACATTTTTCAGCAATGTTAACAGAAGGTGGCTTTTTCAGAAGGCCCTCCATAGCCTGAAGTTCCTTGAGTAATTCCGCCAAAGAAAAATTGAGTTTGTTCATATTGTAATTCATGCGAAAATTCTCAAAGGAATCAGTCAAGGATTAGAGAATGATATCGCTCTTGGTCTCCCCATCAATTTCAGCTCCAAGGACCTGTAGTTTATTGAGGTGTCCCATCTTTTTTATAACATGTTCCCTCACATAGGTACCTTCAGCCATCTTAGTGTTAAACAGTTCTGTCATAGAAACCTGTCTAGCTGCCCGATCCTGATCACCAAACATCTCCTTGAGACTGTACATGATGTCATAGGCAGTAGGAAAATGCTGATACTGAGATTGCAAAACATTTAACATGGATGCCAACATGTAACATCGCGCCATCTCATCAGCCTTGTTCCATTTTTGGTATGCTCGGACGACTACCTCATCGGTAGAACCATCCACAGGTTTCTCTGGGCATACCTCAGTAAGCACATATTTGTACTCTTCAGCAGTTAGCACAATATCCATATTTCTTTTCCAGTCAATGTAATTAGGTCCAGTGAGTTTGTGTTCTTTGAGAATAACAGCAAGTGGATTGAAAACACCCATCTTAAATCCTGAGAATTATATAATCATAAAATTATGATGGGCAAATAAAAACTTTGGATTCAAAACAAAATAGAATGGCTCCCTCTGCCAATAAATAAAAGAATCCGACAGCAATCTAAACACCAATGTATAGTATGCCTCGATGTGAGGTCTTCTACCATACTTATTTTGTTCAGATAGGACATAACCTATTAGTTTTACTATCAAGGCAACAAACCGGGCCAAGTAAAATCAAACAATTGTCTTGACTTTGGTCCTATAAATAACAAAAGAGACTCAGATGGAGAGCATACTGTTGTTTATAGCTAAGTGTATACCATCATTTAATTCAAGGTCCATTATTCTGTATTCGGTCTCGTCAGATGGAGAAGGGACCTTATACTAATAATTACCCTAAATTATCCATATGAGAATTTGTACTGGAGATTCCATAATTAACTCATCCGATTAGGAGGAAGACTTCAAGGTCAACACATAAGTTGATTACATCTCCTACTAAACAATGATGGAGACCTTGAGAACTTAAGAGGTTCCCTCTCCTGCTTAGTTATTTAGTAATGAGGGTTCTTTATAAAATAATTTAATTAAAACCGGTTTGAAATCTAGTAGTAATAGGTAACTATATCTAGACTACTATACCATTCCAAACATAATTAAACAAGTATAATATCATATCAAGCATGTTATGATAATAATAGACATCTAAGCACAAATAAAGAAAGACAACCAGCAAAAAGAGTCCTAGCTATCATGGTTAAGTAGGATCCTTTCTTCTTCTTGATTGCCACTTCTCTAAGACATGCGCTTCGCGAAGGGGGTCCGGGGGTGTCCCCCGGTGGGGGTCGAGCTGACGAACGAATTTTTTTTATCAAGTTCTTCCTTCGAAAGCGAATTTCTGCCTACAGAACCTGCGTCTCTTCTTAAGAAAACCTTACGACATAACCTGTGTCTCGTCTTAAGAAATCTTCATGAAAAAAAAACAATTACATTGGATCCTAAGCCTCTTGACGAACGGAGTTCATATGCTATCTCAATATAATTACATCTTCATGAAAAAAAATTACATTGAATCCTAAGCCTCCTGACAAACGGAGTTTACATGCTATCTCAATATAATAACATCACCATGATCAAAGATAAAATATGTAAAACAGTAACCACAAATTTAATTCATGGGATCCATTCACATAACATACGCACATGGTGACCATGATAGCCAGATTAATCACTGCAAAATAGATATTAGATAGATCGCTGCAAAACAAGGGTTAGTTGCAGCAAAAGCCAATCACTTTTTTTACAGCATCCTATAATCTTACAGCATCCATTTCTTTTCTTTTTTTAATGATTGATTTCCATGTTACACAAATGCTCAGAAGAATAAGTTAGGTTCTATTCTAACCACAGTTTTCAGAGGCATTTTAATTTCGGATGCATCATACATAAGACGTGTCTGGAATTTGGTTGATGAGGGTCATGAATACTGTTGATTTTTGCAATGTGTTATCTATTATTCGAAAGCGTCCCCTACTTCAACTAGTTCATTCTTCCATATTTTTTTTCTTAATTGTTTTTGTTTTGGCTGTGTGTTTAATTATTGAATACAATTTGACTGATGAATTTATGCTTTTCATGTTAATTATTTCTCTCAAGTTTTCATTTATGTTTTATGATATCGATAGCACTAAATTATAATTGTGGAATAAGAAAATCATGGATTATATTTGTATTTTTGGGTGGTTTGATTTGCTACTACCTTGATAGTGTCACACTCTGTTAGTTTGCTTCTACGGTTTAAGATTTATCACTCCGTAGCATTTCTTTGATGAAAAATATCAAAACATTTTTAAAATTTGAATGCTCTCCTTTGGGTCTCTTTTTCAAATGTTCTTTCCACCTCTTGTTCAGGGTTTGCTTGATTTTCTGCTTCAAGAAATGTTTCTTTGGAATTAGATTGTTGGAGTTGATCTGTAGGATCAAATTACAGTTCTTGTTGGATATTTATTGCTCTGATAAGAGTAATTGTTATTTTTCTTAATATTAACATGCGATGGTTGAAGACTTAATGAAAAATATTGAATGTTCTCTTTTGAACTCACATTTTTCAGTCTTTCATTCATGCAGGATCTTAACAATCCCATTTTAATTAATGCAGTCAAAGGTATGGAGATTTTTTTTTATATTGCTCCCTTAATTCAGCATCACCAGTCCTTGGTTTTGTTCCTTGATAAAATAACTTGGATTAGAATTCTGTTTTTGTTATTTTATTAATTCTGAAAACTTTGATGGTTTTACAGCCTTTTCTCCTCTCAAAATTCGATTAGGAGGGACTCTGCAAGATAAGGTCATTTATGATACCGGTGATCCTCCACAACCTTGTAACTCATTCATAAGAAACACCTCTGAGATGTTTGGTTTTACACAAGGTTGTTTGCCCATGTTTAGATGGGACGAACTCAATGGTTTCTTCCAAAAGACCAAGTATGCTATACTATCTCTTCATTTTTTCCTTTCGATTGGTACTATCTCTTCATTATAGATTTATGCATTGCAAAAGCAATGGGTTCATTTTGTCACCAAATTAATTTAAGAAGGCTTTGATCTTAACTTGAGATGTTGTTGCTATTGTGCCCAAAAGATTCATATTTATCACTGTAACTTCTGTCTTCTTTTTCTGAATATTGTGATTGTGATTTTTTGATATTTTGGTTCTCCATGAGACTTTGTAGTTGTACCCTCTCGTTGGTTATACATTTGGGAGATTGAAATATATTACATGGGATGGTTTGAGCACTTCTCCTCCAATGGAAGTTCCCAAATCACGGGTCCATCCATCACTTGCCACCAATGGGAGTATGCAGACCACAATCGATGGACTATGGGCCTTTTTATGTTGTATAAATGCTTGTTTCTGTAGACAACATTCATTTCCACCATTGCTTTTTTTTTTTCAGCGCCAAGGTTATTTTCGGGTTAAATGCACTGAATGGGAGGGTGCCTTTGCCAGATGGTTCATTAGGAGGACCTTGGGACTACACCAATGCCGCTTCACTTATTCGTTACACTGTCAGCAAGGGCTACACCATCCATGGCTGGGAACTCGGTAACAGTTTTCACTCTTACCACATTCGACTTAAACAAAACTCAAATAAACCATTTTAACACATGATTATAGAGATGATGGAAAAGCTCTAGATAATGCCTTATGCAGTGGGGGGTAATGCTCTGTAAAAAAATGTTACATACAAGAAGCTTATATACACTTCCGTTGTATCCAAATGAATCTATTTGTAGTGATTTAAAGGGATGTACGGATTTCTTAATGGGGGCATTTCCAGTTTGTTACAACATGATACTAGTTATAGTATAAAATCTAGAGTTTCCCCAAGCCAAATTCTCTTAGTGATGTGAGATGAGACTGGACCAGTACTCCGTTATCAAGGCTTCTCTACTTCAGTGATCCAGACCATTTATTTTCGCCCCCTACTGCATAGATGTTTTAAAGTACACCGAAATACCACTCTCCTAGCCATCCATCCTTTTCCAAATCATGGTTGTATTTTTGCTGAAACTTTTTAATTGAAAGCCTTGAATGAAATCAAATATCTAGCATTGCATCTCCATTTATTTAAACAGTCTTTAGACACTAAAAGGCCTGTTGCTGTCAGGGAACGAATTGAGTGGGAAAGGAGTTGGAGCAAGAATTGGAGCAGATCAATATGCTGCTGATGTGATTTCCCTCCGCTCCATAGTGGATGATAACTACAGGGCTATCGAAGTGAAGCCACTCATACTGGCACCAGGAGGGTCATTCGACGCGAACTGGTTCAAGGAACTCATTGATAGAACATCGCCAAATTCAATGGATGTAATTACCCATCACATATACAATCTTGGTCCAGGTATTGTTGGCTGTTAATTAGTTTCATGTCTTTCAACATGCTCTTTCCATGCCGATTTTTCTTGTCATATATGTGTTAAATCCAAAAAATGAATCCACAGAGGTACAACACCAGCTGGTCTGTCACCTGGTAGGCCCCACATGTACAAAAAATGAGGATTCTTGATAAAAATTTCCCCTTTCTGGAAAGCATCTGTGATTCGTGTACATTTAGGGCCTGTCTGTAAAGGGCATCGCTTGACCTTAGCAAAGTGATGTACTCTGATGCATGGCTTGGATGTGGGACACATTTGTTGGATCCACAAGTGGCGGCGTCAGGAAATGGAATGCCATGGAAGCGATGTTAATGAACTCTATGGAAATTTCTGCAACTTGTGTAATGTGATAATCTTTATTCAACCGCTCCAGGTGTTGATGACCATCTTGTTGAAAAGATTCTCAATCCGGATTATCTTGATGGGGAGGCGTCAGCATTTAGCAGCCTCCAAAACATTCTTAAAACTTCTCCCACTTCAGCCACTGCATGGGTGGGTGAGGCAGGAGGGGCTTATAACAGTGGTCGCAACCTTGTTACCAATGCATTTGTGTTCAGTTTCTGGTAAGTTAGCTTTGATCATTTTGTGGTTTTTGGGGTCAAAGAGATCTTTCATTCAGACTTGATTGTGTATTTCACTGTCAGGTACTTGGATCAGCTGGGCATGGCATCAAAATATGATACCAAGACTTATTGCAGACAAAGCTTAGTTGGAGGAAACTATGGTCTTCTCAACACTACCACATTCAAACCAAATCCTGATTATTATAGGTTCTCTTCTTTAGTATTTCCATGTTCTGGCTTGAAGAACTATTTTTAAGACAACTCATGCTGACATATGACACTATTCATGCTGAAATTGAAAGCACAAGTAGAGATTACTTCAAAACTGAGACCAAATTCTTAAAATTCAGCTTTATTTGTTTTTGCCTTTTCACGCACAAACTAAAGAAACGTTATTAAGGGATACCTTATGATACAGCAAAATGAAAATGATGGCGTCAATACCTTCTCTAGTCCCAAAAGAATTTGTCCTAGTTTTGGGAAGGGAAATGAATGTGTATTTTTATGAAATACAATGTATAGATTTCCTATATACTCATTTTGGTTGCTGAAACGTAGCACTTGAAACTTGTATCTGTCCATCAGAATGAGGGTTAATGCATTAACAGTCTTTTGAACCAATGATCAGTTGTTAATTGTTGACTCTAATTCAAAATGTTTGAAAACTCAAGACAACTTATAATTTTGCACCAAGTCTTTTTATGGAGTCCAATCCATTTTGCATTTTGTGGATTGATTTTATTACCTAGAAAGCAATAATTTAAAACTAAAATAGGGCTGTGTTTTTGCCTGATATCAGGGTGATAAAGCTAGCATACGTGTTACCTTGATCCTTATACCTGTGTCGTCTGGACAAGGACACTTGAAATCTGGCAAACCCAACTTACCGAATATGTCCTTACTCCATTGTTCTTGAAAAATGTATTATGGTATACTGTTTTAGTTAAGAAATGCATAAGACGTTGCAAAACATGGTTACACTACTCATGCATTTGAACTAAAGTAATAGTAATTTAAATACTGCTCCAAGATGAACACCACAAATTAAGTTTCATTTAGCTCAATAGAATTGTTGATCAGACATCTCCAACATGCATCTTACGACTTCAACTTTCTTGTAATTTGAGAATTTTTATAGCCTCTGCTGCTTAACAAATGATGAAGAGCAAGCTGACCAGATGAAACAGTGGATATGTAACTGATATTCTGCTCCATTGCTGCAGTGCGCTACTTTGGCATCAGTTAATGGGAAGAAACGTTCTATCAACAAATTTCACAGGGACAAAGAACATGCGGGCGTATGCACATTGTGCAAAACGATCTGTAAGTAGGGACATTCTACTTTCACAAGAATTACGCTTTAAAATTCATAATTGTAAATGTTGCTTACAATTATTTCAGGAAGGGGTCACATTGTTATTGATCAACCTGGACAGCAACACCACAGTTCAAGTCCATGTTACTACTGACTCTGCCATTAAGAAAGTTTCAAAACATCGACGACATCCAATAAAAAAACCGGATTGGATGCATAGACCTAAGAAAACTATTGCAATCAGCAGGGAGGAATATCATTTAACTGCTATGAATGGCGATCTGCACAGCCAAACGATGCTACTAAATGGTAAGGCTTTGATTGTGAATTCGACTGGAGAGAGTCCTCCCTTGGAACCTATGAAGGTTGATACATCAGAACCTATTACTGTCACTCCTTTCTCAATTGTATTTGCTCACATTCCCAATATTCTTCTTTCTGCATGTAGGTAGTTGCTAGTTGTTCATATTCAGTGGTGGGGGGTCATAAAATTGCCCAATCACTTGCATGGCTAAATGGGCCATTCATGAAACCATATTGGGAATTGTGGAATTGTGTAATTCAATTTGAAAATCATGGTAAAATAAATAAATAAAATACAAAGAAGAAGAGTCATATGAGATCAAGCAGCATTTTGCCTTTCTTGTCTATGCTTGTCTCTATGTGTGTGTTTTTTCTTATTAAAAGAAAAGAGAGAGAGAGAGAGAGAGAGAGAGAGAGAGAGAGAGAGAGAGAGAGAGAGAGGATTGTCATAGGGTGTTATAATCAGTTTCCCTTTTCCAGGAACCTGTTGCATACAAACAACTGGGGACCAGGTCCTAAATCTCAAGGTTAAGTGACCCATCTCATCCTGAAGTACAAAATAGTTGAATAATCTCTCCAGGCAAATTTTGGCCTATAATTATACAGTCAAGAGAAAAATTCTTGACCATTGTTAACAAAAGATGGGTTAAATTCAATTAAAAAAGAAATGGTTGGCTTGGATCTTCAAATCTATATCAGTCGGTTCCATCATAAAATGAATCGTTTGGCCCACCACCACCACACCATGGGCCTCAATTGCACCAAATATCATTTCCGGCTATCCACATGATGACCCATCTAGGGCTATGGGCAAGGGCTTTCCTCGGCCAGAATTAAGTTCTGGGCTGGGCTGGGCCAGGCTTAACCATAACGGCAGAGTGCATAGGCTCTCACTTTCTTCCACAGGCTGGACCTCGGCTTATCTGGCTGGATACAATTAAAAATAGCTTGGCCACCCAGATGTGGCAGGCACAAAACTCGTACAATCCTAACATTTTAATTTAAGGGCCTCATGATTTTTGGTTCCTGAACTTAAATATAGTGGTAATTTTATTTTAATTAATTCCAGCATGGACAATGATGTCAAGTTGGGCACTGTGGCCTGAGCCATAAAAGAGGGAAAAAAAAAACACCATGATCACAACTCGCACCCATCAACCATATCATATATATATATATATATATGGGAGCTGTTCACCCGAGCTGCAGCTTAGTTTTAAACTAAGCTGCAGTGTGCCAACTGCCCGTGTGCCATCGATCTCAGATGGGAGCTGATCAAGTGGCCCGCCAAAAATTTCATTCCCTCTCCTCTCCATCCCTAATCGCTCTCTCTGCCTTTCAAAAAACAAACGCAGACATCTCCCTCTCTCTCCCAGCGACGCACCCTCCCTCTCGGACAGCGAATCTCTCCCAGCGCCTCTCTCTCTCTCCCATCGTCTCTCTCCTCTCCCAGCGCCTCTCTCTCTCTCCCATCGCCTCTCTCTCTCTCCCTGCGCAGATCTCCCTCTCTCTCCCTGCGCAGATCTCCCTCTCTCTCCTCCATCGAATCCCTCTCTCTCTCTCTCCCTGCGACGCTCTCTCTCTCTCTCCCATCGCCTCTCTCTCTCTCTCCCTGCGCAGATCTCCCTCTCTCTCCTCCATCGAATCCCTCTCTCTCTCCCTGCGACGCTCTCTCTCTCTCTCCCCATCGCCTCTCTCTCTCTCCCTGCGCAGATCTCTTTCTCTCTTCCAGCGAATCCCTCTCTCTCTCTCTCCCTGCGCGTCTCTCTCTCTTCCAGCAAAACACTCTCTCTCTCTCTCCCTGCGCGTCTCTCTCTCCCAGCGACTGTCTCCCTCCCTCGATCGCAGCGACTCTCCCAGCGACTCTTAGAGGCGACGAAGACTCTGGTTCTCTCTCTCCCAGTGCTATCTCTCTCTCTGTTCCGGCGCTTCTCTCTCTCCCAGCGCTCTCTGTTCCAGCGGATCTCCCAGCGGCTCTCTCTCTCGATCGAACCAGAGTCTTCGTCGCCTCTAAGAATCACTGATCGAGAGAGAGAGTTCGATCGAGAGAGAGAGCCGCTGGGAGATCCGCTGGAACAGAGAGCGCTGGGAGAGAGAGAAGCGCCGGAACAGAGAGAGAGATAGCACTGGGAGAGAGAGAACCATAGTCTTCGTCGCCTCTAAGAGTCGCTGGGAGAGTCGCTGCGATCGAGGGAGGGAGACAGTCGCTGGGAGAGAGAGACGCGCAGGGAGAGAGAGAGAGAGTGTTTCGCTGGAAGAGAGAGAGACGCGCAGGGAGAGAGAGAGAGAGGGATTCGCTGGAAGAGAGAAAGAGATCTGCGCAGGGAGAGAGAGAGAGGCGATGGGAGAGAGAGAGAGCGTCGCAGGGAGAGAGAGAGAGAGGGATTCGATGGAGGAGAGAGAGGGAGATCTGCGCAGGGAGAGAGAGGGAGATCTGCGCAGGGAGAGAGAGGGAGATCTGCGCAGGGAGAGAGAGAGAGGCGATGGGAGAGAGAGAGAGAGCGTCGCAGGGAGAGAGAGAGAGAGGGATTCGATGGAGGAGAGAGAGGGAGATCTGCGCAGGGAGAGAGAGGGAGATCTGCGCAGGGAGAGAGAGAGAGGCGATGGGAGAGAGAGAGAGGCGCTGGGAGAGGGAGAGAGACGATGGGAGAGAGAGAGAGGCGCTGGGAGAGATTCGCTGTCCGAGAGGGAGGGTGCGTCGCTGGGAGAGAGAGGGAGATGTCTGCGTTTGTTTTTTGAAAGGCAGAGAGAGCGATTAGGGATGGAGAGGAGAGGGAATGAAATTTTTGGCGGGCCACTTGATCAGCTCCCATCTGAGATCGATGGCACACGGGCAGTTGGCACACTGCAGCTTAGTTTAAAACTAAGCTGCAGCTCGGGTGAACAGCTCCCTATATATATATATATATACTAGTATTGCACGTGCTCCGAACACACTGCTTTATTAAGAAATTAAAAAAAAAATTCTTAAAAAATTCAGAAGAAGCTTCAATACATTTAAAAATTAAATTTCAACAGAAAATAAGTGATTGTAAATTGTAAGGCCCGTGCAATTTCCAAATACAGCTGATACTAGTTTTTCCTATACATTTGAAAACAATAAAACAATAATATTGTCAGACCCCGACCCAGGTTTGAAGTATTTAATTATATTTTAACGGTGATTAGTGGATAAGTGGGGTTAGTGGACGATTAGCTTATTTTATTAAGCTAGATTAGAATGTTTGATTAGCGTTGAGAACCTTTGTTAGTCTTTGACTTAAGTTTGACACGGGCCGGGGCGCCCGTGGATTGTGTGTGAAATCGTTGAGTTTATTCATAATGCTTGTAAAATCCCAATTTATGTGTATTTTGACTTATTTCCTCTAGATCATCAACTTTCATGTTTTGGCCAACTTGATTTTGTGATCAGAAATCGCGTTTTTCGAGAAAAAGGGCAAAACTGACATTTCACACAAAACCTGTACCCAAATTTCAAAAATTTCAGAAATTGTCAAAAATATACTTTTTGGAAAGTAGAAATTTCGCCGATCATTTTTGTCTTCTTCGTCGTTTTCGTTCGGAGCCCGCAAGTACCATTTGTAGTCTTGTGAAGATCGGGGCCCACAAGACTTGTCTCTTAAGAAGGGGGCTCTTCTTTCTCCTTCTTCATTCCATTTCCAGCAACTTTCTTTGCTAGGGCTTTCCCTCTCCTCTCTTCTCACTCTCTCTCTCATCTGAGACTCTCACTTGGTGAGGTGTTCTTGGAGGATTGATCTCCTCAAATTCTTCCTCCCTCTTCAAGCTTCCCAAAGATACTCTTCTTGAGGAGTTTGAGCTAAGTGAAGCCCCTTATTCAAGCCTCTCTTCTTCATTGGGGTTTCTCAAGGTTAGCATTGGTTTTCTAAACTCAAGATCCTTGTTTTCCTCTCCATTTGGAGTGTTTTAAACCCATTTGCTAGGGTTTTCCTTGGAGGTTTACCCATGTTGACATTTTAGGGTTTTCTTGGGAAAATTTTTGGGGTTTTTGTAGATTTGGAGCTTGAGGCTCTAAGGCTTGGTTTGAAGAGTGATTTTGATCATATCTTGGCTAGAGGCAAGTAGATTTCAACATTAATGTGATGCTTTCTCTCATTGGTTCTATTTCATGATTTTCCTTCTTGTGTTAATCTTCTTTAGTCTATGGATTTATTTTGATTTAATGAACCATGTCATAGTTATCTTCATTGTGTTATTGTTTTACCATGCATTGGTAGTTTGTTCTCACTATGGCTTCTTGGAAAATTTGGTTTCTTTGTGTTCAAGTGGGTGTTCAAAGAAAAGGGAAAAGAACTTGGATTCTTTTAAAAAGTGTTGAGTTTGTGTTAATTAGATGATTATGGATGATGGATTGATGCTTTGTGGAGGTTGAGAAGAGGCCCAAGTTGTTGTAGAATTGTGTATGGAAGAAAGGAATGAAAAACAATGGAAAATGATCAAGAAAAACAAAAAAAAAGGGGAAGAGAAGCACTGCCGGGCTGGACTGGGCAGGCCCAGTCCGCTCGAGCGACCCACTGGGCCGCTCGAGCGGACCAGGCACTGCCTGGCCCTCGCTCGAGCGACCCACTGGGCCGCTCGAGCGACCCAGCTACTGTCTGGGTCCGCTCGAGCGAGCCCAGCCCAGTCTGGGGGGCTCGGGTCAGTCTGTTTTTGGCCCATTCAAGGGCAGTTTTGGGCCTGTTTTCAGGGCTCCTTTGGGCCTGTTTTAAGGTCAGCTCTTGGACCATTTTGAGACCTATTGATGGGTTGTTTCAAGACCTGACATTGGACTGTTTTATGGCCTGAATCCTGGGCTACTTTAAGGACTAAATTGGGCCTGATTAGTGGACTGTTTAAGCTTGGGGAAGGACAGTTGTGGGCCTGATTAAGAAGGGATTCAAACCTACACTTATTAAGGACTTATTGTATATAATTTCAAGTCCACTTCGGGCCTATGTCCAAGCTCAATTCAGCCCCAAACTCTCTCCTATAAGTGAAGCCCATTCAACCTTTTACAAGCCTAGAATTCATGGTGAGAAGTGTCTTGGACTATGGTCAATACCACTTGGAAAACCCTCAAGTCTAAATGTACACTTAATCCCTTATGATTGTCAATGATCTTCGGTGGCACCAAATCACTTTCTTTTAATGACAATAAAGGGGTCAAATGTATATCGAGACTACCCGCTTAGTCGACCGAACCATCATACATTCTTTTGTGTAAAAAGACTTTTGTTTCGGCTCTTTCTCCAATTCTTTTTAATGTTTTGAAGTGGGTTACCCCATATTTTAGTAATGATGAAACTACTCACCTGTTTTGCTTGGCTTTGCCAATATGCATTTGTTTGGAGTAGTTCTCTATCGACTTTGGAAATGTATCTTATAAATAGAATTGCATTTCTTCGAGGTTTCGGATTTTCACTATAATGGCACCACTAGGCTTAGGTCACCTTGTCGGACTGATCATCCGGCTTGGGGTCTTTAATTTGTCTGCCAGCTGCAGTTTGGATTCTGTCTGTACCGACCATGGCAACGGTAATTATCCGGTCCCACGAGTAGTGGCTACGGTTCTGTCTGATAACGACTATGTCGTTCCGGTCCCACGATTAGTGGCTACGGTTTGTTTGCTCCGGTTACTTCGGTAACAGGAGAATATAGCTTTATGTGGGTTGCCAATGTTTTTATGCATTGATGTTCATCTCATGGCATTTATTTATGTTACTCATCATGACATTGGATTTATAAACCATCGAGATGTATCTTCTATCTTTACTTTGATATTGTTATTAATCGTGATTTCATCGTAGCTCTTACTTATCATGTTTTGTTTCGCTCTCATCCTATTATTGTTGTAATGGCTTGCCAGACCGTTGTGTCTGACTCTCTTTTGTTTGGTGCCAGATGTCGAGCCGCTCGCGGTTGAGGCGCATTTCGAGGTGGAACCTATAGTTCCCGTGGAGGGCGAGTGGCGGCCCGATGATGTCAATTAGACGTCGGGTTGCCTTGGAGCTGCGATCACATTCTGGGGACTTCATGATATACATTTTGGGTTTTTGTCATGGCCATTATTGGCTTATTTTCTTCTGGGAAAAATTTGTAACTAATGATTAACTTTACTTTTGTATCAACTTTAAACTAAGTTTGGGGCCTACAATGAAATGTTTCTCTTTTGATGCTAGTCTCATGCGTTCTCATTTTATACCCGTTTGAGAGACTTTTATGTTTGCTACAATGCTTCCGCGTAAGTCATTTGTATGAAAGTGATTCTTATATATCACTGTTGGATCGGATTCCGTGAATCCTTACCGCGGAAACCTGTGGGAAACTAGCGTGTGCGGGCGGAATTTTCCGGCCCGTCGCGCCGCGTCCCCGGATTAAGGCCTCGTTTAGCGGGACCTCGGTCCGGGGGCGTGACAGGCTTGGTATCAGAGCGAGAAATATTTGAGGCAATTAAAATTGGATTAGAAACATAAGGACGTGGCAAGGATTCGTTAGCATTACCGTTAGTTAACATCGAATTGGGTTTGGGAACGCTTTATTATTATATCTTGTTGTACTAACAAGTTGTTTTGCAGCACTATGCCTCCGCGTCGACCTCCGGCAAGTGCGAATGCATCGGGTAGCAATCATGACAGCGAGATTGAAAACCCGGTGACGGGTCAATTCCAACAACTCATGCAAATGTTGGTCGAACAACAGCAGCGAGCCAATGATAATCAAGCTCGATTTCAAGAACAGATGGCCAAGAAAGATGAGGAATTGACTCAAGTCCAAAGGCAACTGCTTGAAGTGTTGGGTAGGAGGCCGGAACCAGTAGCTAATGTGGAAGCGGTGCAGAATAGGGACCGAGATCCTAATATTCTATTTGAGAAGTTCAGGAAAAGGGGTCCTAAAGAATTTACGGGTCAGGAAGATCCTTTGGCAGCTGATGATTGGTTGGCTCATACCGAGAACATCTTCGACATTTTTGTATGTACTGGCAGGCAGCGAGTTCTTTTAGCAGCCTCCATGTTTACTGGGTTGGCAGACATATGGTGGAAGACTGTTAAGGAAGGCTATCAGAATATTGGAGATGGGATTGCTTGGGCCACTTTCAAGCAGCAGTTTAGCGAGAAGTATGTCCCATCTCATATTAAGAAGCAAAAGGCAGCGGAGTTTCAGTTACTTAAGCAAGAAGATATGACTGTCCTTGAATATCTTACCAAGTTTGAAAAGTTATCTCGCTATGCTCCAGAGCTGGTGGACACCGAGGAGAAAAAGATCACTAAGTTTATGGATGGGCTCAATCCCATTATTTTGAGAGATGCTTTGGGTGTGGTACCACCAACCACCTTTCAAGAGGCTATCAAAAGGGCCTATAGGTTCGAGGATATCAACAATCAGATTATTAAGGACAACCAAAGAAAGAGGCAACAGTTTCAAGGTGGGCAGAAATCGTACCAAGGTAAGAAGCAAAAGAAACAGCAGAATGCTCCAACTCAAGGCGGGTGTGAGCATTGTGGCAAGAATCACCCTTCTCAGCAGTGTTATCGAATTTCAGGTGCATGTTTTAAGTGTGGTGGCTCAGATCACCAAGTGAAGGATTGCCCAAATAATAGGAACCAAGGCAATAGGGCACCTCAGCAGCCGCCAAGGCAAGCCCCTCAGCAGAATCAACTGGTAGCTCAGAACCAGCAGAGGCAGCCACAGAATCAGCAGCCCCGTCAACAGCCACAGAACCAGAATGCCCGTCCACAGCAACAAAATAGGAATATGCAGCTTGGGAGGCCAAATCAGAATCAAAATAGACCTCGTCAGCAAGGCCGTCTCAATCATATCAATCAAGTGGATGTAGAAGCGGCGGGTGATGTTGTGGAAGGTAAACTCCTAATTTGTGATGTAGAAGCTAAAGTGTTGTTTGACCCGGGATCTACCCATTCTTTCTTATCCCTTGTGTTTGCTAAAAAGATTAGTGTACCTGTTAGAGAGTTAGAGTTTGTTTTGACTGTTACTACTCCGGTAGGGAAGCAAGTGGTGTGTAGTACTTTTTACCCTAGTTGTTCAGTGAAGATAGGAGAAGTCATTTTCCCTGCAGATCTTATTACCTTAGTTATGCATGACTTCGATGTTATTTTAGGCATGGATTGGTTAGCGGGTCATCATGCCTCCATGGATTGCTATAGTAAGACCATTGTGTTTAGGTTGGATGGGTTGTCCTCCGGAGTGAAGTTTCAGGGAGAGAAAAGGATTTCCCCAGTTAGGTTTATTTCAGCTCTTTCTGCAGCTAAGTTGTTGAGATCAGGCTGTGAGGGATTTATTGCTTTTGTTTCCAAGGACGAACAGTCCCTAGGGGTGGAGAGTGTTCCGATAGTGTGTGAGTTTCCCGATGTTTTTCCAGAAGAGATTCCAGGGTTACCACCTGTCAGAGAAGTTGAGTTTACAATAGAGTTGGTGCCAGGAACTGCTCCGATTTCCATTGCTCCTTATAGGATGGCTCCAGCAGAGCTAGGTGAATTGAAGTTGCAATTGCAAGAGTTGCTAGACAAAGGCTTTGTTAGGCCAAGTGTTTCCCCATGGGGAGCCCCAGTACTTTTTGTCAAGAAGAAAGATGGAAGTTTGAGGATGTGTATAGACTACAGGAAGTTGAACCAAGTGACCATCAAGAACAAGTACCCTTTGCCTAGGATAGACGAGTTGTTTGATCAGTTGCAAGGTGCAAAGTTTTTCTCAAAGATAGATTTGAGGTCCGGATACCATCAGTTGAGGGTTAGAGAATCAGACATCCCGAAGACAGCTTTTCGAACTAGATACGGGCACTATGAGTTTTTGGTGATGCCCTTTGGACTGACTAATGCACCAGCGGTATTCATGGCTCTCATGAACAAGATTTTTGCACCCTATCTAGATCAGTTCACCGTCGTTTTCATTGATGATATTCTAGTGTATTCCAAGTCAAGAGAGGATCATGAGCAGCATTTGAGGACTTCTTTGCAGTTGTTGAGAGATAACCAGTTGTACGCGAAGCTTGGGAAGTGTGAGTTTTGGCTAGAGCAAGTCTCTTTTCTTTGTCACATTATTTCTGAAGAAGGGCTAGCAGTTGACCCATCAAAGATTGAAGCAGTTATTAATTGGGAGAGACCGAAAAATGTGACAGAGATTAGAAGTTTTCTGGGTTTGGCAGGTTACTATAGGAGATTTGTTCAAGGCTTTTCGTCCATTGCAGCACCGTTGACTAAGTTAACCCGAAAGAATGTGCCATTTGTATGGTCAGAGAAATGTGAAGCCAGTTTTGAAGAGTTGAAAAAGAGGTTGACTTCAGCGCCTGTCCTCACCTTACCTTCGGGGAGTGGTGGTTTTGTTATCTTTACGGATGCTTCAGGAGTAGGACTTGGTTGTGTGTTGATGCAAAATGGAAATGTGATTGCATATGGCTCGAGGCAATTGAAGGAACATGAAAAGAAATATGCAACGCACGATTTGGAGTTAGCAGCCATAGTTTTCGCGTTGAAGATGTGGAGACACTACTTGTATGGAGAAAAATTTGAAGTTCATTCGGATCACCGTAGTCTCCAGTACTTGTTCTCTCAAAAGCAATTAAATATGAGGCAAAGAAGGTGGATGGAGTACATCAAGGACTATGATTTTCCGATCATCTATCATCCGAGGAAAGTTAACGTAGTGGCTGATGCGTTGAGTAGGAAATCAGTTTGTTTGGCCAGTTTGCATGGGTTTTACAATTTTCAGCAATTTGAGGATTTGAGAGTAGAGTTCGAACCTTTGAGAGAAGGAGTTGTGTTGGCAAATATGACAGTGTCCGAGCCAGACTTCATTCAGAAAATTAAGGACAGTCAGATGCAAGATCCAGACTTGGTTAAAATTGTAGAGCATATCTCGGAAAGGCCAGATTTTCAGATGTTGGATGGAGTTTTGTACTTCCGTGGCAGACTTTGTGTTCCTAAAGTAGACAATCTAAAAGATGACATTATGGTAGAAGCTCACAATACGAGGTATTCAGTGCACCCAGGGAGTACGAAGATGTATCAAAATTTGAAGAGTCGTTTTTGGTGGAACAATATGAAGAGAGAGATAGCAGCCTTTGTATCTAGGTGTATGACTTGTCATTAGTGAAGGCAGAACATCAGAAAACCACCTGGTCTATTGCAACCGTTAGAAATCCCAGAGTGGAAATGGGAACACCTGACAATGGATTTTGTATCAGGTTTACCGACTACAAGCAAAGGGAACAATGCCATTTGGATCATAGTGGATCGGTTAACGAAGTCGGCGCACTTTATTCCTTTGAAGACCGGTAAGAAGATGCACATGTTGGCTTTAGCGCAAGCTTTTGTGAAAGAGATCGTTAGTTGTCATGGTCAGCCAGTTTCCATCACTTCAGATCGGGATAGTAGATTTGTTTCGAGGTTTTGGAAGACTTTGCATGAATCGATGGGAACGAAGCTTCAATTCAGTACAGCGTACCACCCGCAGACGGATGGTCAGTCGGAAAGGACCATTCAGACCCTCGAGGATATGCTTAGGGCTTGTGTCCTTGATTTCAAGAATCAGTGGGACGAGAATCTACCGCTGTGTGAATTTGCCTACAACAATAGTTACCATTCAAGCATAGGAATGGCCCCTTTTGAAGCGCTTTATGGCAGGAAGTGTAGAACCCCCGTGTGTTGGGAAGAAGTCGGAGAACGTAGTTTTCATGGTCCATCTTTAGTTGAGGAAACAAGTGATAAAGTCAGGATTATCCATGAGAGATTGAAGATTGCGAGGAGCCGACAGAAGAGCTATGCTGATGTTCGAAGGAAAGATCTACAATTCCAAGTTGGAGACAAGGTATTCTTAAAGGTATCTACGGTCAGAGGGACACTGAGATTTGGGCAGAAGGGCAAATTGTCTAAGAGATTTGTTGGACCGTATGAGATCTTGAGTCGGATCGGGGAAGTGGCGTACAGATTAGCTTTGCCTCCAGAACTGTCGGGTGTGCATAACGTGTTTCACGTGTCAATGCTAAGGAAGTATGTTTCAGACCCTTCGCACGTGTTACATCATGAGCCGTTGGATGTCAGAGAGGATGCCACATACATCGAAAGACCGGCAGAGATTATTGACACCAAAGAGCAAGAACTGAGGAATAGGACAATTCAGTGGGTAAAGATTCGTTGGGAGAATCATGGACCAGAAGAAGCCACTTCGGAGCTTCGTGAGCAAGTCCAAAAGAAGTACCCTCAGCTATTTCCAGAGGTTAGTGATCATTTGGAGGACCAAATGTGATTCTTAGGGGTGGAGGATGTCAACCCTGACCCAGGTTTGAAGTATTTAATTATATTTTAACCGTGATTAGTGGATAAGTGGGGTTAGTGGACGATTAGCTTATTTTATTAAGCTAGATTAGAATGTTTGATTAGCGTTGAGAACCTTTGTTAGTC
The DNA here is from genome assembly GCA_012931725.1 of Litsea cubeba. Classification (NCBI taxonomy): domain Eukaryota; kingdom Viridiplantae; phylum Streptophyta; class Magnoliopsida; order Laurales; family Lauraceae; genus Litsea; species Litsea cubeba. The sequence goes on from CM022949.1 coordinate 59,877,484, forward strand.
TTTGACTTAAGTTTGACACGGGCCGGGGCGCCCGTGGATTGTGTGTGAAATCGTTGAGTTTATTCATAATGCTTGTAAAATCCCAATTTATGTGTATTTTGACTTATTTCCTCTAGATCATCAACTTTCATGTTTTGGCCAACTTGATTTTGTGATCAGAAATCGCGTTTTTCGAGAAAAAGGGCAAAACTGACATTTCACACAAAACCTGTACCCAAATTTCGAAAATTTCAGAAATTGTCAAAAATATACTTTTTGGAAAGTAGAAATTTCGCCGATCATTTTTGTCTTCTTCGTCGTTTTCGTTCGGGGCCCGCAAGTACCATTTGTAGTCTTGTGAAGATCGGGGCCCACAAGACTTGTCTCTTAAGAAGGGGGCTCTTCTTTCTCCTTCTTCATTCCATTTCCAGCAACTTTCTTTGCTAGGGCTTTCCCTCTCCTCTCTTCTCACATTGGTTCTATTTCATGATTTTCCTTCTTGTGTTAATCTTCTTTAGTCTATGGATTTATTTTGATTTAATGAACCATGTCATAGTTATCTTCATTGTGTTATTGTTTTACCATGCATTGGTAGTTTGTTCTCACTATGGCTTCTTGGAAAATTCGGTTTCTTTGTGTTCAAGTGGGTGATCAAAGAAAAGGGAAAAGAACTTGGATTCTTTTAAAAGGTGTTGAGTTTGTGTTAATTAGATGATTATGGATGATGGATTGATGCTTTGTGGAGGTTGAGAAGAGGCCCAAGTTGTTGTAGAATTGTGTATGGAAGAAAGGAATGAAAAACAATGGAAAATGATCAAGAAAAACAAAAAAAAAGGGGAAGAGAAGCACTGCCGGGCTGGACTGGGCAGGCCCAGTCCGCTCGAGCGACCCACTGGGCCGTTCGAGCGGACCAGGCACTGCCTGGCCCTCGCTCGAGCGACCCACTGGGCCGCTCGAGCGACCCAGCTACTGTCTGGGTCCGCTCGAGCGAGCCCAGCCCAGTCTGGGGGGCTCGGGTCAGTCTGTTTTTGGCCCATTCAAGGGCAGTTTTGGGCCTATTTCGGGGCTCCTTTGGCCTGTTTTAAGGTCAGCTCTTGGACCATTTTGAGACCTATTGATGGGCTGTTTCAAGACCTGACATTGGACTGTTTTATGGCCTGAATCTTGGGCTACTTTAAGGACTGAATTGGGCCTGATTAGTGGACTGTTTGAGCTTGGGGAAGGACAGTTGTGGGCCTGATTAAGAAGGGATTCAAACCTACACTTATTAAGGACTTATTGTATATAATTTCAAGTCCACTTCGGGCCTATGTCCAAGCTCAATTCAGCCCCAAACTCTCTCCTATAAGTGAAGCCCATTCAACCTTTTACAAGCCTAGAATTCATGGTGAGAAGTGTCTTGGACTATGGTCAATACTGAAGGTGTACAAAATGACCCGCAACCCGACCCGCAACCCGACCCGACCCGTGGGTCAATGGGTGGGTCATTCCACCCACAATTTTTGTGCTCGACCCGACCCGACCCGACCCGACCCGTGACCATTGGTACGGGTAACGGGTCTCACGGGTCGGGTTGGCGGGTGACCCGTGAACCCGTTTTTTTTTTTTTTTTTTTTTTTTGGTAGAAGACCAAGGATAAAAATCCAAGAGATATTTGTCAAGATGTGGTTTTAATTTCTCTTAGATGTAGTTCACCGACCAATTTCTAAATATTTGAGTTATTATATTGGTCTCATGTCTATGAACTCAAGGCCCATGTATACTATAATATATTTAGTGCGAGGAACATTTATTTTATTCCTATCAACAGATTAAGGTGATCTCACATGAAAAACACGGTACGTTTTGAAGCCTTATTAGTTATTACATCTATTTGACATCAGTTTGTTTAGATTTGTTAATCTTGAATATCTTGTTGATTGTATTTAATCATTTAATTGGTGACCATTGAATTAATGGTCAAGATGAGAGTGATTACGTAGTTGAAATTGGACGTGATTTTCGAGTCAAACCGCAACTATTTTTTTTGTACACCCCTACCCATGGTACAAAAGAAGGCCAGCAAACAACCGCAACCACTTTTATTTTACATAATTACATCTAATCACTTTTAGTTCTCTAACAATTATCTGAAAGTTGTTTACATAAACAATTTGGTCTTCTACATGAAAAAAAAAAAAAAAAAGAAAACTGACCCAAACCCGACCTGCGACCCGTGACCCGTGACCCGTTGAACCCGTGACCCGTTTGACCCGTGACCCGTTTGACCCGTGACACAAACGGGTCGGGTTCGGGTGGGTTTTCACCCACAAAATTTTAGACGGGTCGGGTCGGGTTTGACCCGAAACCCGCGGGTTTCGACCCGTGAACACCCCTAGTCAATACCACTTGGAAAACCCTCAAGTCTAAATGTACACTTAATCCCTTATGATTGTCAATGATCTTCGGTGGCACCAAATCACTTTCTTTTAATGACAATAAAGGGGTCAAATGTATATCGAGACTACCCGCTTAGTCGACCGAACCATCATACATTATTTTGTGTAAAAAGACTTTTGTTTCGGTTCTTTCTCCAATTCTTTTTAATGTTTTGAAGTGGGTTACCCCATATTTTAGTAATGATGAAACTACTCACCTGTTTTGCTTGGCTTTGCCAATATGCATTTGTTTGGAGTAGTTCTCTATCGACTTTGGAAATGTATCTTATAAATAGAATTGCATTTCTTCGAGGTTTCGGATTTTCACTATAATGGCACCACTAGGCTTAGGTCACCTTGTCGGACTGATCATCCGGCTTGGGGTCTTTAATTTGTCTGCCAGCTGCAGTTTGGATTCTGTCTGTACCGACCATGGCAACGGTAATTATCCGGTCCCACGAGTAGTGGCTACGGTTCTGTCTGATAACGACTATGTCGTTCCGGTCCCACGATTAGTGGCTACGGTTTGTCTGCACCGGTTACTTCGGTAACAGGAGAATATAGCTTTATGTGGGTTGCCAATGTTTTTATGCATTGATGTTCATCTCATGGCATTTATTTATGTTACTCATCATGACATTGGATTTGTAAACCATCGAGATGTATCTTCTATCTTTACTTTGATATTGTTATTAATCGTGATTTCATCATAGCTCTTACTTATCATGTTTTGTTTCGCTCTCATCCTATTATTGTTGTAATGGCTTGCCAGACCGTTGTGTCTGACTCTCTTTTGTTTGGTGCCAGATGTCGAGCCCCTCGCGGTTGAGGCGCATTTCGAGGCGGAACCTATAGTTCCCATGGAGGGCGAGTGGCGGCCCGATGATGTCAATTAGACGTCGGGTTGCCTTGGAGCTGCGATCACATTCTGGGGACTTCATGATATACATTTTGGGTTTTTGTCATGGCCATTATTGGCTTATTTTCTTTTGGGAAAAATTTGTAACTAATGATTAACTTTACTTTTGTATCAACTTTAAACTAAGTTTGGGGCCTACAATGAAATGTTTCTCTTTTGATGCTAGCCTCATGCGTTCTCATTTTATACCCGTTTGAGAGACTTTTATGTTTGCTACAATGCTTCCTCGTAAGTCATTTGTATGAAAGTGATTCTTATATATCACTGTTGGATCGGATTCCGTGAATCCTTACCGCGGAAACCTGTGGGAAACTAGCGTGTGCGGGCGGAATTTTCCGGCCCGTCGCGCCGCGTCCCCGGATTAAGGCCTCGTTTAGCGGGACCTCTGTCCGGGGGCGTGACAAATATAGTGAGAAAAATGAGATCTCAAAAAACAATCAATGAAATTTATATAACTTTTTGAGGATATAAATCACATATTTCTAGATATTTTATCATGGATGCGTACATAGAAATTTAAATTTACTTTATTTAACCGGTCAGGTCGACTTATCAGTTTCCTGATAGACTTGACCTGCTAAAGTTGGAGTCCAGTCGAAAGCATAGTCAAATTGATAACCTGTAGTTTTATAAAAAACAAAAATAAAAACTAAGAACCAGATGAGCTTACTATTCTTATCAATTACCATGAACATTATATGTTCACTACAAAATCAGATCCTATTAAAGAAAAAAAATTATATCCTACCTAAGGACATTAGAATAAAAAAATTGAGATGGTGGTTTTAGTCTTAACTTACAAAGAAGAATAACATCTTACACCGACCATCAAGAATAATGAAGTAATCCGGCCTGTCCTCAAGCGACAGGGATCAACAATGGTGGAACTATGATATGAACTCTGACGGGTAAGATTTGCAAAGCACATGTTGATTAGTATTTAACATGTGCTTTGTTTTATTTGATAAGACGACAACTATCAGGTAAAAAGAGGCAGTACCTCTCAAAGAGTCGGCATATTCTTTTGCTTGATACTAAGTGTTATATTTTATACTCTGTAAGAAAATGATAATACAAAGTAATAATAAAACTTCAGTTAAATGGAAGCTCACAAATAGAGATATCCATAAGGAAAAAAAATACAAAAATAAAAAATAAAAAACTACAAATACAAATCTGCCAAAAGAATTGGACCTTCCTCTTAAGAAATACATAAAAATGTAACCCAGGTATTTTAGATCAACTATTCTGCTCTGTTCTGTATGGAGGATGAGAGTGCTGATCAAAGTAAGAAAAATTCGAAACAAACAAAGACAAACTGAATTTGTTGCAGCTCAGCATCAAATACTTATTTTAGTTGTTTACACTTAAAATTATCACTTCATTTACTGACTCTAAAGTTAGTAGTTACGCTAGCATAACAAGCAGTTTCTATGAGATTCTCGTTTTCCCTTTAAAGAAAGGCACGACGCTTCATTGAAATATATGAAAAGAAGAACAACGAAAAGAAGAAGAAGAAACTTGCAATGATGAAAGAAATAAATGTGTTAGAAAATTATCAAAGTTTTTCAATTTAAACCTCATGAGTAAGAGCAATAATAAATAAATATATTCATGCCCTCGAAATGCCCTTTTATAATAAAAAAGTTCACAAAAGTTGTATATCAAGAAACTAAAAATTGTACGGAACAACAACAGTTTTACGATAGCAATCTATAAGACCTACCACTAAATTGCATTTATCGAATTATCTTTAGCAATCACTAATATCAGAAGAGAACCAATATTTAGTAGTAGTTATCACAATATCCAACTTGTGATTATTCTTCCAACAGGGGTATAAATCAAGATCAATACAACTATTATGTCAGATTGAAAACTTAATTATTCTAACTAAATAAAATATGAACACATGAAGCAAAAGGGAAAAGAATATTTAAATTTTTTTTCATGGTAACTTTCATTAAAAGAGAGAAAAAAATAGGGCGGACATAAAATGAGTTTAAGTTTGTACATTTCACTTTCTTATTTATGATATTTTGTCAGTTGCTACTTTTGTCTAAAAAAGAAAAAGAAACAATTAAACATAAAGCAATAATGCAAACGTAGTACTTGTATATATAGGATGTGCTTATAAGTTTTTGAGGTCCCTATACCTTTTTCAAAGGCCATAATAAATAATATACAACTGAAGGAACATCAAATTACAAATATTTAAGGTTAGAGTACAAAAGATTAAAGGGTTAATATTTAAAAAATCATAACAAAGGACTACATCCGTACAAAGAAAATACTCTCATATCTTTTGGAAACCCACTGGAGCCGTCTGATGTTCTTAACTCTCAAATTTCAAATACAAATACCACTCAAGTGTCTTTTAGTTCCACTAAAAAATAAAAATAAAAATAAATAAATAAATAGAAACTATTTGCACAATTAGCATTGTTTCAGGTAAAAAAAATAAAGAATGTTAATTCTCTCGTGTGTAATCAATTTGGTATTTGAATTATAACACGACCACGAATTGGCCACCAGCAACAATAACAAAAGTAGCAAGCTAGCTAATACCTTTTGTCGCGACTTTTAAATTGATTTTTAAGCTGATGGCGAAGCATTTAAAGTGCCCACAAAATTGTAAGTATTGAACACCAAAAGGTAGTAAGTAAAATACACTTGATTCCTTTTCTTTTGATCCATTATAAAATACACTACTCATTTTCTTTTTTATTTTTATCCCGTCTTAGTTCAAGGTTTATTATTAAAAAAGCACATGACATTTAAGTTTTCAGAGTTAAAAGGCAGCCATGAACCATACAATGGAGTAAATAGTGCATAATTAAAATCTTGTGTTTTTCCTACCTTGGCTTAGTTTATTAACTGGGGTGGACAAAATAGTGCCAAGAAAGACTAAAAGAACTTTCTGAATGATAAAATTTGAAATATTATTCCTTTCAAATGATTCTTTGATAGCACCATATATATCTCATAATTAATTTTACAAAAGAAAAAAAAATAACTGAATAAAAATTTAGAAATCAGTGAACAAAATGGTTCAATGAGAACCACTAATGAATGCTTATTGGTCTTATCCCACTCTTGAGAGGTTTGGAGGGTGACGATTAAAGAGGCCTTGGTCTAAAGCGTAAGAATTTAACTAACATAAACTAAAACAGGAAAAAAAAACAAAATAAAATGTCAGATTCTTATACAAATATGGATTATGTTTTTGGCCCTTTGAATATTAGCACCTGTACTGCTTAAAAAAAAGCCCTTCCCCTTCAACTCTATGGAGCAGGAAAACAGATTCTGACAGATAATAGAAAGTTTTCCCATGCCTCGTAGCATCGTCCTTTTAGTTATTGTCTACTTTGCTTTTCTCAACCATGACGCTTTCTTTTTGAGTTTTCTATTTTCCTATCTCACATAACAAAACAGTATTAATTTCACATTTTAAACGATATGCACAAATTCATATTCCAAACATAGAGTGAGAACTAAATACAAAGTTCTACTATAAGGAAACATGAAACACGCACAATTTGGAAGCTTGTAGTTAAGATTCAAGATATAAAATAGATATATAATTAAAATTATCAGAGCACGAAGGCTATCAATGGGCCTAACTTTGGCCCAAACAGGAATGAGAAAGAAAATACCAACTCTTCATCATCATTTTCTTAACTTTGGTTGCACCCATTTTTTTTAGAATGAAGGTTTTATTGCGACATTAAAAAAATAGAAGAAGAAAACACAATCAAATGATAATAACTTCAGTAGACAGTGCTCACTCACATTTATGAAACCTCCCTCCATTCCAAAATAAGCTAAGAGTCAATGAAGAATCTGTTAAAATGCCATGTTTTTCCTTACACAATTACTCACAAAGGAAAAACCTCATGCCCACAAGATTCCCTGCATTGAAAATCTTGTGATATCTGAATAAGAAGAATGTTAAAAGAAAATTGAAAAAAGAAGAGAGAAAAAAATAACATTTAAGATAGATTCAAATCTTATCCACATTTTCCTTTTCTTTTCTCCACCACCTTAAAAAAAATTCTCGATTTATTGGAATGTATTAAAACGAAATTTTATTACGTTTAAAATATCACCATCTACTCAATAGAAGAGATTAGAAAAATTATTAGGATAGTGTGTGCCAAGTATAGATATAGATATAGATAGATTTATTGGGCATGTGTGTAGTACCTTTATCTCTTTTGTAATGGTGGGCCCCACAACTTGCATTTTATTGGGCATTGTTAACACCAAAAATGTCACTTTGCCTTTTCAAGATCCAAAAAGCTACATGAAGTCGCAACCTGCCATAAATAGGCAATGCTGCTTCCAAAAATCAAATCTTGTCAGAATCAAACAAAAACTGCAAGATTCTTCCAGACAGCCAAAAGAGGAGTACACAAGAAGTTTCAAGCCATTTCAAGATCATTTGGCCTAACTTCGCTTCTCCGACAGCCAAATCAAGCCTCTCGGCGGTTAAAGCTCTCCGGGACCATGATTTCCAAGACAGAACCTATGGATCATCTTAAAATGACTCCAATAGGTTCCCTGTCAAATTTCAAGTCAATCGGACATCGGTTGACCGCACATCAAACCGCGACATCTTCATCGCGATAAAAAGCAAGTCTGCAGGTGATAGGACCCCAAACGGCTTCGAAACTCAAACAAAAGCCTATGGTTGGTCTTATTTATTGCTCAGGAGGCTTCACACCAAATTTCAGGTCATTCCGACATCGTTTGACCCAGTTTCAGCTTTTGACAGAAAATCGGCAGCTCTGCGCGACAAAGTCTTCGGCTTTCTCAGGAAATTGGAAACTTTGCAAAATAAAATGCAAGGATTCTCATCAGGTTTCTTACAAAGAAATCAGGCCAATAAATGGTCAAAATGTCAAGGAAAAGTACAGAAGAAAAAAGAATCAGAAAAAAGCAAAAAACGGACGCAAAACGGGACCAGAAAGGGGGAAAACCCCCCAGGGTCGCAGACCCCTGCGACCCTGGCCCAAGGTCGCAGGCCCCTGCGACCCTGGGCCAGGGTCGCCGGCGACCATGGACCCCGGGGTCGCCGGGAAAGCCCCGGAAACCCCGGTTTTCGCCGTTTTTTTCGCGATTCGAGGAGCCCAGCCTCTGGTACTTTCCAAAATTCATGCTTTTGAGACACCAAGTCCTCTGATATCCGTCCAAAACACGGGTAAAACATCAAGAGTATCGAAGACAATATTGATCGCCACCCGGTCAACCAAAAAAAGTGTGCTTTCCACCCGACCGATCGAGAAATCGACAGGGCAGATGGCACCGACCCGCTGTTGGCAACAAACATCTGAAATTACATGATCATCTGATGTCGATCTACATGAAGATCCATCGATGATCATCAACAGAAGAATCTCAAAAGACCTGGCACGGCCCGCGACTCTTCAGCTGCTCGGCGACCACTTAATGCGATTAATTGACTAGCTTTATTACAGTCATTAATCCATTTCTTTGGACGGCCCAATCAGAAGCAAGCATTCGGGAGTTACAAGTCAAGAAATTCATGGCATTTAACCCATGAAACTCCTCCCATCATGGCGATTAAAGGCGATTAAATGCCCTCAATCTCCTCCGGCCAATCAGAAGCCAAGAAAAAGGAGTTACAAAATAAACAATTCAATTTTGTAACTCCTCCCATTATGCGGCTTAATGACATTAAAAGCCCATAAACTCTCCTAAATGGCTACCAAGAGCCTATAAATAGGAGAGCACTCCAAAGGAATCCAGATCGAAAAAACACATAACAAACATCAGACAGCAGTCAGAAATCCAGAGAAAAGAAAAAGAGAGAAAACTCTGCGGAAGTTCTACACCGACCCCCCCCCCCCCCCCCCAAGGTCCTTGCCTTCTCCTCCTGCCTCCAATGGCTTAGATATGGCTTTTCAGCCCGTCTACTCGGTTTTTTATTGGACATAGGACCTTCCTTTGGTCTTTGTCTTCTAAAAACCCGAGGTTATAGCCAAGCCAAGCGAATCAAATAGCATCCTCTGTTCTCATCTGCATGGATGATGGCGAAGCCCACATATGGCTTGCGACCGTCAATCTAAACGAGTCCCCCACAATCTCCTGAGAAGTTAGATCCTCCTTTTCTTGCTTTTCATTGTAGTTTGTATTTTTTCAAAAGAGACAAAAAATCACAACTCTTGTCTTTCATTATTGATAAGGATTGTAAAATCGGCTATAAACGCCAAAATCGGCTATAAACGCCAAAAATCGGCTATAAACGCCAAAATCGGCTATAAATGCCAAAAAAATCGCCTTTCACGGCAAATCAAGAAAATGTCTCTTTTCTTAAATATATGTGCAATGGAAAACTTGAAAGAAGTTGATTTCCTTTTTACTTGCGAAGGTTGATCTCCGGATCACCATTTGCAATTCCAAGTAAAATAGAAAATCTGGCACACCCACAAAAAAAAGAAATGTTGATGCACGCCCCTGCCCCCCGGTTACGAAAGGGTCGGACCCGACGGACTCCCACGTCCGCCGACCTCGGTAGGAACCAAGCTGGAGCGCGGTCCATCAAGCTGGCATCACCCGGTGGGACTCGTTTATTTGAGAACACGATGCTAGAAATGAAATATTTGCATATCATATATTTTGCTCTATGCTTATATTTCTTTTCTCGATTCATTGGCTACTTTATAATTGGTGGCCTATGTTGAATTCTGCAAAAAAAATGAGATGAGATTTTTTGTTTGGAAATTTCTAATTCTTTGAATTTATTTCCATTCTTTCTCTTTTCAAAAAAAAATTTAAAAAAAAAAAACAAAAAAATCAGATTTGTCATTTTTGGATTCAAAATTGAGAAACCTTGATCCGTTCCTATCGTTCATCGCGCTTGCAGAAATGTTGAGCCTGTTCGACTAAGGTTTTGGGCCATGGTTTCTCTTCGATGAGTTCATCAAAAATAAAAAAAAAAATATATATATATATATAAAAAAAATTTTAGATTTCTCAATTTGGATTCAAAATTGAGAAACCTTGATCCGTTCCTATCGTTCATCGCGCTTGCAGAAATGTTGAGCCTGTTCGACTAAGGTTTTGGGCCATGGTTTCTCTTCGATGAGTTCATCAAAAAAAAAAAAATATATATATATATATATAAAAAAAAAAAAAATTTTAGATTTCTCAATTTGGATTCAAAATTGAGAAACCTTGATCTGTTCCTATCGTTCATCGCGCTTGCAGAAATGTTGAGCCTGTTCGACTAAGGTTTTGGGCCATGGTTTCTCTTCGATGAATTCATAAAAATAAAAATAAAATAAAAAAATATATATATAAAAAAAAGACATAGACCACTAAGGTTAAACCAACTGTGTTCTTTGATCATGGTTGATTCAAAGAAAAGCCTTGTCCAGAGTGTGGAGACAGCTTGACTGTTCTAGGCAAGGGTCCTCCAAACGGGTTCATTAAGTAATCCTACCCTTACCTGGGGGCAATTCTATCAATCAAGATTTCATAAGACCGGGTTAGGAGGCCTATGTGTACTCTCTCGTCTTTTAAATAAAAAAAAATAAATAAAAAAAAATATAAAAATTTTAAAATAAAAAATAAAAAATAAAAAAATTTCAAAAAAAAAATCTTAAAAAAATAATAATAAAAATAAATAAAAAAAAAAAAGAGATTTTTTTTAAAAAAAAAAAATCTTCAAAAAAAAAAAAAACTTCCGTCATTTTGGGTTTAGATTGGAGAAATCTTGGTCTTCTTCTTTCTGAGCACTGGCGCTCGCGGAAATCGCTGAGCCCGTGTTCAGATTGGAGTGCCTTTTGCTCTCTTTGATGAACCCGATATTGGCCTTTCAAAAAAACTCGTCATTTTTAGATTCAGATCCGAGAAATCATGGTTCATTTCTTTCTGAGCACTGGCGCTCGCGGAAATCGCTGAGCCCGTGTTCAGATTGGAATACCATCTGCTCTCTTTGATGAATCCAATCTTGACCTTTCAAAACAGAGAATCTCATCTTATAGATGCGGTCTCAAAACATTTGTGTCTAGCGGTACTAGTACGCCCTTTCAGGGTCTACTGTATTGCGACCGGCACATCTGTAACTCCAACTTTATATTCTTCTTACCTCGAGCAAGCTCTGCTTCTCGATAAGTCGAATTTAAGTTCACAATTGCTCTTAGCAGTCACTGGGATGCCCATTCCGGGCTTACCACACCTGCGATCAGAACAATTGTACCCTCTATGGCATTTTGCCTTCCTCATATTGTTTGGGTCATCTACCTCGAGCAATTTGAAAAGACGAAACCATAGAACTTCCCATTTATGATCATTATATTCTTATGATTACTAATGGATGTGGTCTTGTTTCAGAAATTTTCGAAAAAACTAACAATGGCAGCTTCACTAACCATTACTTTCGACGAAAGCAAGCACCAACTCATGCTTCAACAAAAGCAAACCACGCGCACCTACAAGCGCCCCATCAGCTGCCGAAGTGTCAACTCCCTCGGCAACTCTGTGAACTCCGGGTCGACCTTGACTCCCCGGACTATCGTCTTCGAGACGCTGGGACCATTCCCACTTCCTGAGGAACAAGCTGCTCCCTCCAAGAAGCAGAAACTCGCCTCTCAACGTGTCACTACCGTGACACCAAAGGCGAGCACAAGAAGGCCTGAAGCCCGTGGCAGCCCCACGAAGCCTCAACCTGCAAATAACCAGGTCTACCCCAAGACTTGGTCCCCAAGACCTTCACCAAAACAAAGAAGGTCCCAGGTATCCACTAAGCCAACATTCCTGGCCCCACTCAAGGAGAACCAGTTCTATCCTCTTGCTTACATGAAAGAGGAGAGACCCATCTCCAACCCGACTTCAAAGTCATCCCAGCATGAGCCGGCTTGTTCCTACAAGCCCAAAATCAAGTCATGCATCACAAGGCCTCCACAAGCACCTGCTAAGGCCTACAAATCTGCAGTTCGACCCTTCATATCTACAGGGGCCGAACTTCAAAAATTCAAAGCTTCGCTGCAACAGGCGAAGGATAGGGTTCGCATCCTGTCCTTGCCCAGCTACAAAGAAGACAGACTCGGCTGCTGCGCCCGAGGGAGCACATCCTTCATTGTCAAAGCCCAGTCAGAGCTGACCGAAGCTCAAATTGCTCGTCGTATACGCCGCCGCGCGTCGTACTGACAAAAGAGACTACAGAAGCAAAGGACCCAGCCTCCCACACTTCAAGTCTCTCCCAAATGGGTCGAAAAAGAAAGACCCAACCAAGTTGCTGCCGTCCATATGGTTGGAAAAACCAGAAGGCGCCAAAAATCAGCAACAAAAATCCATGTCCGACGTCCAATGACCCGCAGCGTCTCAAGGACAAGAAGACATTCAGAAGAATCCCCTGCTCCTTCAAGCAAAGGACAGCAGAGTGATCCTTCCTCAAGCTCCTCTTCAAAAAGAATGAGCCCCAGCTCAGTCACCAGGACAGTTTCTTCGTTCGAATCACGAAGGATGAATGTCTTGGCTACAAATTCTGAGCCACCACCCCGCAATCCACCTCCAGAAGATGCGATCACCCGCATCCAGCAGTTGGAACAGGGCCAGCAGAGGATTGAAACTCTGATGGAAAACCTTCTCCTCGCCTTCCAAAATCAGGCGAACAATGAACCTCCTCCGAATCATCAAGACGACGAGGTAAATAGAGAAGAAAATGAGTCACGCGCCCTTACCAAAAAGGACGTAGACGGTATCCTCGCCAAAGCAAAAGAAGAGGATATACTCAAGGAGCATGGGATCAAGCCACCATATCCCTTATGGATGGACTCGGTCCCGTTCCCCACCAAATTCAAGCATCCTACTCTCCAAACATATACGGGGAAAGGATCAGCCAGACAGCACGTCATCCACTTCAAGATCTTGACGGGAGCTATCGCGGATCAAGATGCACTCAAGATCCGCCTCTTTGCAAGTACCCTAAAAGGTACGGCCTTCGATTGGTACTCCACTCTGCCGGAGGACTCAATCCAAAATTGGGCCATGCTAGAGACACGCTTCCTAACTCACTTCAAAGGTGAGGATCATCCCGCTACTATGGCTCAGCTGTGCAGCCTAAAACAGGGGGAGAATGAATCAACATATGACTTCATTCACAAGTGGAAAGCAATGGCATACAAATGCTCTGATGTATTGCCACAAGCGTCGCTAGTCGACATCTGCCGAAACAACATGAGAGCCAGAATCCGCTCCATGATCATCGGCAACAAATCAAAAAACCTGGGAGAACTCCTAGAAGCTTCCATGGAAGCTGAAACGGTGATTAAAGACCTCAACAGTCAGAAATCATCAAGAAAAGAGCCAACCGCCATTGCAACCTCTAAACCAAAGAAGAAAGAGGTCCTCAATGTGCAGACCAAGCCAGCTCCTCAGCCACCAAAGAAAGCTGAAAACAAAGCTGCTGGTAAGAGACCTGAACTCTCTGATGCCTTCAAAGAACGAGTAGAGAAGAAATACCCGTTTGATGAAGATGTTGATGAAATCTTCGGGGCTCTTGTGGCAAACGGCAAGCTCACCTTGCCTGAACCAAAAAGACCGGGTGATGTTGGCAAAACCAACGATCCTCGGTACTGTCCATACCACCAGATGATCTCGCATCCTCTCAATCAATGCTTCGTTGTGAGAGAGAAAATAAATGAGATGTGGAAAAACGGAGTCATCACCTTTGACAAAAACTATGGGTCTGCCTCCGTCAACATGGTGACATGTGGACAAACATCAAGATCACCGAAGAAGAAGATCACTACTTCCTTCAAGGTGATAAACTCAATCGAAGCGTCCGAAGAACTGGTTCCTTACCCGACACCAGACGGACAACCGATATGGGTACATCCCGATCTCCTGGAAGATGAAAATTGGGAGGTCGTGAAAACAAAGCCTACAGCTCAACAGCGAAGGCAGGCTAGGAAACATCTCCTCAAGCTCAAACGGCAAGAGAAGACCCAGCCAAAACTAGAGGTCAAAGAAAAGGCAGAAGCTTCCTCTACCGATTCACTGGAGGTAACAAAAACATCCCTTCCAGAGACTTCAAAGGGGGTAAGGAAATTCACTCTCAGTGATTTCATGCCACCTCAATTCAGAGAAGCCATGCAGGAGACATCATACTCTTGCAATTCGGTAGTTGGATTCTCCATTGATGGATACGAGTCCAGCGACACCGATGATGGATTCGAATCCAACTACACAGATGAGTGGGAGGAATCCCTTGAAACAGGAGAATATCTCTCCGATGAAGAATGGGTTCCTGAGTCTCATCTTATGCCAGTAATCTGGTATAACCCCCTACAGCCACAAGGATCCTGGTCTGATGATGAAGAAGACCAAGAGGCTGTACAAGAAAATGCTGCTGACCCAGCACCTCTCATTACTCCAGTGGAAATCAACAATGTTGAGCCACAAAGAGATGATGAAGAAGAAGATCCGGCTCCCATGCCTGATCTCGAAGAATATGCAAGGATCTTGCAGCGACTCGCTCTAGAACAAGAGCAAGAACGCGTCAACGAGCCTCCTCGCAATCCAGAGCCTGAAGTCCCTGAAGACCACCAGGTACATCCTCCCTTAACTCCTGAAAATGGAAAAAATTGCTGGATAGACGATCCTCTCACATCCGAGGATGAGTCTGACTCCGATCAGGCAACGTCTCCCGTCAGAGCTTCCTGTAATGTGATAATTCGGGATTATAGCTCTTCCGAAGCATCGTCTGATGAGAGCACTTACACTCCGGCGACGCCTAGCAATGTATCTTCTGGAGCCACCTCGTCTCACGTGACTTTCACTAAGATGACACCCTCTCAGGTTTCTTCTCCTGAGACTGTAACTTCAAAGTTCACACCCTTCCTGACTGAAGAATTCCCAGCTATTGATGCTTGGGACGATGAATTAGTCAACGAAGAAGAAAGATTGCTGGATGCTGTTCAGGACTTGTTCCCGGAAAATGCTCCATGCAACACAATCACTGAGGATGGTAACTCCGCTGCTGATGCATCCTCAGCAAATGAAAAACGACAGCCTCTTGATCCTGAAGACATTCTTCCAAACGAAGACCCTTCTCAAGAAGCTCTCGAAGTTGGTAGAGGCACCCGCTCTGGCCGGGACTACCACAAAAATTACAACCAATCTTCCTTTACATATGTAAATCCTTCGGGAAAAGATGTTGTAAGCGCCCCTAGTGGCAACAATGATGAACATGCAGGCCCTAAGGAGGCTTTCAAGTATGACTTGATTGAACACTTCAAGCACATACCTGCACGTCTGCACATCCTAGATTTGTTGCGAATGTCTCCGCACACTCGTGATAATCTCATCTCAGAATTACAAAAACTGAATGAGGATGTCGACAAACATGCCCCGCAAGTCCTCCAAATTGAAATGGATTACCGGGTCAAAAACTCAGAAGCCTCCTCAAAGGGAGAAAAGAAGAAAACTGAGGGATCATGCATTGAATGCCTCTCGGTTAAAAAAGCAGCCAGTGCAACCATCGCCTTCACAAAGGACGACCTCCTACTTGGCGAAACCAGGCATAACCGACCCCTGTACTTCACAGGGTATATCAAGGAAATGCCTATGCATAGAGTTCAGATCGACCCAGGTTCTGCACTCAACCTTATCTCCACATCGGCTCTTGAAGAGTTGGGCATCCCACCCAGCAAACTGAGCCACACATCTGTATCTATCTTTGGATACGATGGGAGTACTCAAAGGCCCTATCGGCAAAATCAGGTTCAAATTGCAGATCGGTGATCTTATCTCTGAGGTCACAGTGTATGCAATAAAGACCCCTTCATGCTACAACATCCTTCTCGGACGCCCTTGGATCCATGAGAATGGTGTTGTCCCTTCAACTCTACATCAATGCATCAAGTTTGTTGGCGACGACGGCATGATACATCGAGTCTTTGCGGACAGAAAACCCTTCAAAGGTAAAGAAATCCACTTCGCAGACTCACAGATGTATGAAGGTGAAAAAGAAGAAGAGGAGAAGCATACAGCATCCTTTGCCGAAAGTCTCCAGAAAGATAAAGGCAAAGCTCCTCAACAATCACCGGAAGAAAACAAACCATCCGGTAAATCTGAAGAGAGCATGCAAACTCCCTTCATCATCTCCCTCAAATCTTCAAAGCCTTTGGTCATCACAACTAAAGTGAAGAAGGCAAAACAAAAGCCTGGGGGCAAATTTGTTGTCTCTTTCGTGTCTATCATGCAAGACACGGACTCGGATTCAGAGCCAGAAGACGACACATCGTCAAGCCAAGCTGACACTCAGCAAGTTCAGCCTGCTCTTACTCCAATGGAGACAACTTCTGACATAGAAGATCCTACGTCAGCTTCCTTCGTTGTTCCAGCAACTTCAGCAAAGGAAAAACCGATCTTCTTCCATAGATCGGATGCTTCTTCATCAAACTCCATGCTTGAACCTTTCCAAAATAAAGGTACGCCTCAACTATCCTTATACAGTTCTGTGGCACAAGCTATTATGAAGAAAATGGGCTATGACGCTCAAAACCCAGTCGGTTTGGGAGAAGGACGCGGTATTCTCACGCCATTGGGGCCCGTCTTGACCAAAAGCCAGCTGGAAGATTGGAGACTCTACGGCTATGTAGAAAAGTCTTCACACGGGTTAGGGTATGATCCTGACACTCCCTTGAGACAGTTGACACAAAGGCTTAAAAGTCAATATACTGACCAAGCCTCAACATCTCAAGTCCATGAAGACATCGATCTCCCTGGATATCTCTTTGATGAGTCACCTGACAAAGATCCAGGAAGCTCATCCAATTGGCACGATTTCTCCGAAAATGAAGAGGAGTTGTCCGATGGAACAGACGTGTGGACTTCTGACTCAGAAGAACCCTCATCTCCAAAAGAAGTAGCCTACTTCGACTCGGTTTCAACAGGCGATTGGGATCATCTCATAGCAAGCCTTGGGAAAATTACCGATCAAGAAGACCCGTGGAAAGGAACAAAACCTTGGTCTGGAAATGCCCTTGAAACCCCAGAAGGTTTCGTTGAGCTGGAAGCCTCCGAAAATATTGTGGAGGAACCACCTTCGAACCTTCCAACAGAAGATCCTGTTCAAAAGATAGACTTGGGAACACCAGATAACCCACGTCCTGTATTCATAAGCAAGAATATAAAGGATGATGAGTTACCCGAGTATATCGCTTTTCTTCGTGAGTTCGTTGATTGCTTTGCATGGTCTTATGCTGAAATGCCAGGCTTAGACCCCAAAATAGCAGTTCACAAACTCAATCTTCAAGAAGACATCAAGCCTGTCAAGCAAGGCCAAAGAAGATTCCGTCCAGATGTGATGGATAAAATTGAACAAGAAGTTCAAAAACTCAAAAGCGTCGGCTTCATCCGTGAGGAACAACATCCTGAATGGTTGGCCAACATTGTCCCCGTGACAAAGAAAAATGGGCAGATCAGGGTCTGTATTGACTATAGAGACCTGAATGGCGCATGCCCAAAAGATGAATTTCCGCTCCCCATACCAGAGGTAATGATTGATAATACCTGTGGATTCGAGCGAATGACATTCATGGATGGTTTCTCTGGCTACAATCAGATAAAGATGCATCCTGAGGATGAAAAACATACATCCTTTCGAACCCCATTTGGCGTGTATTGCTACACTGTCATGCCATTCGGTTTGAAGAATGCTGGTGCCACATATCAGAGGGCTATGATGAAAATATTCCAAGATATGCAGCACAAGACGGTTGAATGTTACGTTGATGATCTCGCCGTCAAAAGCAAAAGAAAAGAAGATCATCTCGAAAACCTTCGAGAAGTCTTCCTCCGGCTTCGCAAACACAAACTGCGAATGAATCCATTGAAATGCTTCTTCGGCGTCTCGTCGGGTAAGTTCCTCGGATTCTTAGTTCGGAAAGCTGGAATAGAGCTTGACCCCATAAAAGTCAAAGCCATTCTAGAAATGCCCTCTCCAAGAACCTTGAGAGAACTCAAAGGGCTTCAAGGGAGATTAGCCTACATCAGACGGTTCATCTCCAATCTTTCGGGGAAATGTCGTCCATTCTCCCGGTTGATGAAAAAGGTGTAAACTTTGTCTGGGATGCTGACTGTGAAGCTGCTTTCCAAGACATCAAGTCATACCTGACAAAACCTCCAGTGTTAGCTGCTCCTACCACTGGAAAACCATTCATCTTGTACACAAGAGCCCTTGATCACTCTTTGGGAGCTCTGCTTGCGCAAGAAAATGATCAAAGAAAAGAAGCTGCTCTATATTACCTCAGCCGCATGCTAGTAGGTGCAGAGCATCGCTACTCTCCAGTCGAAAAAGAATGTCTTGCAGTGATGTTCGCCGTACAAAAGCTGCGTCACTACTTGCTTTCCAACACAGTCTACCTGGTCTCGAGGGTCAACCTCTTGAAGGTCCTTGTCACAAAGGCAGGTTCTCTCAATGCTCGACTGGCAAAATGGTCCATCCTTCTGTCACAATTTGATATTAGGTATGTACCACAAAAAGCAATCAAAGGGCAAGCTCTAGCAGGACTTCCTCGCAGAGCATCCATTGCCTAAAGATTCTCCACTCAGAGATGATCTCCCAGACGAACCAGTCTACAATGTGGAGACTTTCTCACAAAGTGCCTCCTGGGACATGTACTTTGACGGTGCAACCAGGACAAATGAAAAAAGACAGCTGATCTCGGGAGTTGGCATCCTCTTTGTTAGCCCCGACAAATACATGATTCCACACGCTTTCTCGCTACTGGAACCATGCACAAACAATGCAGCTGAATATCAAGCTCTGATCTTAGGATTGGAGCTCGCCATCGAATCCGGTATCACCATGCTGGAGTCTTTGGAGACTCTCAACTGATCGTCAACCAGATGAATCAGAAATTTGAAGTCAGGAAGCCAGATTTGCTGCCCTACTACAACAAGGCACAGTCACTTCTGCAAAAGTTTGACATCTGTCACATCACCCACATTCGTAGAGGTGAAAACATACGTGCAGATGCCCTAGCCGGACTCGCCGCATCCATGGCAATCCAGGAAGGGGAAAACATGCAAGTCACAGTGTGCGAAAGAAGAATCCTTCCTCCTCTTAACACACACCAAGCAGTTGCTGAATGCCACCAAGTGGTCGGAAGTCGGATTTCAATCCTTCAAACTTCAATTGGCGACTGGAGGGATCCGTTCATTGATTACATTATGTTCGGAATCCTACCTGAAGATCCAAAAGAACGGGTAAGCATCCAAAGGCGAACCCCAAGCTTCCATTTGGATATTCCTTCAAAAATCCTTTACAGGAAATCCTTCAACGGAGTACTTCTACGCTGCTTGTCACAACAAGAGGCTGAAGAAACACTCAAAGAAGTTCATGCTGGTCTTTGTGGAGCTCATCAGGCTGGACCTAAGCTCTATGATCAGATAAAAAGGTTAGGATATTACTGGCCTACCATGGTAGCTGACGCAATGCAATTTGCTAAGCGCTGCCAACAATGCCAAGTTCATGGAGATTACATTCACATGCCTCCAGAATGGCTGCATCCTACAGCGATCTCATGGCCTTTCGAAGCCTGGGGTATGGACATCATAGGTCCTATTTCTCCCCCTTCAAGCAAAGGTCATCGCTTCATCTTCGCCGCTACGGATTACTTCTCCAAGTGGTCAGAAGCATTTGCGTTTAACGAAATGAAGACCTCATCAGTCCTTCAGTTCCTGCGCACCAACATCATTTGTCGTTTCGGCATACCCAAAAGATTCGTCCATGATAACGGACCACAGTTCCGGGATCATCGATTCTACAGGTTCTGCGACAAATACAAAATCCAAAGCTGTCCTTCGACTCCATACAATCCGGCAGCAAACGGGTTAGCAGAAGCTTTCAACAAGACACTCTGCAAAATCCTCAAAAAAATGGTCTCTAGTCACAAAAGAGACTGGAGCGACAAAATGTCTGAAGCTTTGTGGGCCTATCGAACCACCGTTCGAGGACCAACCCATAGCACACCATTCTCCTTGGTCTATGGATGCGAAGCTGTCGTGCCCTTGGAAGTACAAATTCCTTCCTTGAGGGTATCCTTGCAAAATGACATGACTCAAGAAAGCAATGTCAAATTGCGACTCCATGAGCTGGACAATCTCGATGAGAGACGGCTCGAAGCTCAACAAAGCATTGAACTTTACCAAGCACGCATGGCAGGGATCTTTCGATAAAAAGGTCAGGCAACGCGCCTACAAAAAGAATGACTTGGTTCTTGCGGTAAAAAGACCAATGGTCTTCGCTCACAAGTCCAAAGGCAAATTTGAGCCGAAATGGGAGGGACCCTACGTCATCGACAAAGTTTTCTCCAATGGCGCATACGCACTCCTAAACATGGAAGGTGACAGATGTATGCTGCCCATCAATGGCAAGTTCTTAAAGCGGTACTACCCTTGAAGACTTACCCAACTGGGTAAGAGCAATGCCTGTATGGCCAAAACCGGTTTCCAGGTACACGCTCGCTAAACCCACCCTTTTTTAGAATTTTCATATCAAATGTTGAAATTTCTAGAAATCTAAAACAATGCTTACTTTCATCGTTTCATTATTCAAAAAAAAATATATATATCCAAGTTTAGGAACCTTTCCTAACTTGACCAAAATTTTCAACCCTTGAACCCAAAATTCATGGTTTGAAACAAAATCCGGATTCAGGGATTTCCACCCTAGTCCACCCTGCCTTTTACCTGCCAAAATGGTTTTAGGTCAAAATTATGACCCTCGTGTCTTTAAACAAAAAAAATGGTTTTTCAAAAACCGCGAGGAAGCGACGCTTAGTCGATACTCGCACAAATCGGAAGTAAACGAACCACGTTCGACACTTCCAAAAACGCAGGGAAGCGACATTTCGTCGATACTTGCAAAATCCAAAACTGTGGAGATGCAACATTTCAGTTGATATCCACAACCCAAATTTCAAAGGTTAAAAAAAAAAAAAAAAAACTGTGGAGACGCAACATTTCAGTTGATATCCATAACCCAAAGGTTCGAGAAAACCACAAATTTCAAAAATCGTGGGGAAACGACATCAAGTCAGTACCCGCAAAACCAAAATTTTTGAAAAAGCAAGGATGCGACATTCCATCGATACTTGCACCCAAATCCGCGAGGATGCGACATTCCATCGATACTCGCAACCGAATGAGCAAGGATGCGACATTCCATCGATACTTGCAAGAACATTCAGCAGGGAGGCGACTTTTAGTCGATACTTGCATTTTTTGAAAACCAAACCGGCTATAAATGCCATCAAAACAGGCTATAAATGCCACAAACAAAAAAAAAAAAAAAAAAAAAAAAACTTGGATTTCAAAAACGGCTATCAATGCCACCAAAACAAACCGGCTATCAATGCCACCAAAACAAAACAGGCTATCAATGCCACCAAAAACCGGCTATAGATGCCACAAAACAAATTCGGCTATCAATGCCACCAAAATTGGCTATAGATGCCACAAAAAAAAAACTCGGCTATCAATGCCACAAGAAAAGCTGGCTCTCATGCCAAAATTGGCTTCCATGCCACAAACAAAAAACCTGGCTTTCATGCCAAAACAATCACTTGACAAAAGATTTTCACAAAATGACAACCTTTTGATCAAATCCCATTTAGCAATTACTTTTATCACAAAAAGATTCAAGTGAGCGTAGGGATAACAAAAAAAAATCAATCCCATTTAGCAATTACTTTTATCACAAAAAGATTCAAGTGAGCGTAGGGATAACAAAAAAAAAAATCAATCCCATTTAGCAATTACTTTTATTACAAAAAGATTAAAGTGAGCGTAGGGATAACAAAAAAAAAAAAAAAGTGTTCATAAGCACTACATAACAAAAAAAGAAAAGAGTACCAAAAAAAAATATACATGTGGTACCAAAAAAAAAGAAAGTGTTCACAAGCACTACAAAAAATAAGTACCAAAAAAAATACAAGTGGTACCAAAAAAAAAAAAAGAGAAGGATGGTTTCTGTATACAGGAGCTCAATCAAAAATGGTCTCCAGCCAAGAGTTCAGCTCCCCAAGCAGACCTTTAGCCTCAGCTGTCAAGGATTCCAAGGCACGCTTCTTCAGGAACTTGCCATGAGATGCTGGAGTGGGCTGTACCCCTTCTCTCACACCAGGAAGCTTACCTCGAGCAGCTTGCCATTGTTCATCCTCATCAGACTTCCTTTTGAGAACCCGTTCGGCATCTGCAACCTGGTGAATCAGGACACTCTCCCTGTCGCGAGCTTCTATTATGGCAGTCCACTTGGCAGCGACTTGTGCCTGCAGAAGCTCAAGACGTTTCCTGGCCTCATCGACCTCCCTATCAAGGATGTTAAGGTCATGTGTCAGCCCGATGATGGTTAGCTCTTCTCTATTCCTCTTTCGGACTGCCACCTTCCTGCTTTCTGTAGCCTCATCCAGGTCAGACTTAGCCTTATCAGCAGGGTCCAGGAACATCTCCTTGAAGAACTGGTCATCAGCCAAACTCACGGTCTCAAACCACTTGTCACCCCAGTGCAATGATCCTATCAACGATCGCCCTGGCACCTGTGACATCCAGACCAGCCTCTTCAGCATCGCTGAGAATCTCCTGCACATGCTGGATCATGCCAAATCCGACTTCCAAGTGCCCAGAAAAGAGAGTCTCAATCCAAGAGCTCACAACTCGCACCACCACCTTCTTCGCAAAAAGAAGAGATGGCCCAGCTGAGGATTCGCCCAACTCCGTTGGTCGGCTACTCATGTCATCATCTGTTGAAAGAGTAACAAAAGAACTCTTTCCAGCTGAAGCTGCTCCTGCTCGGGAAGGAATCTCAGCGCGAGGAATCTCCTCAATATTGTCAGAGCTGGTCCCAGGAATCTCTACCTCTGGATCAACCTCTGGCATCTCTTGCTCTGGAAGCAACGGATCCTCCTCTGCCACTTCAAAACCTGCAAAGGAAACACAAAAAGGTATGAATATGACCCTGTTTGAAAATCATTATCAGAGTTATAACTACAAAATACCTTCTTCGACGACTGGCGGAACACTTTCTTCCTCCATGAACTCATCGAAAGCATCATCAACATTTGCGTCCATCGATGGTTCAAAGTCATCAGAACCCTGCGGCAAGTCAGCTGGCAACAAAAAAAAATGTGTTAGCAAGCCAAGTCACAAACAAAAAACAAAGAGCAAAAGAAGTCGTACCAATTGGAGATTCTGGATCTACTCCAGAGTCCCTCGGTTCTTCTTCAGGTGCCTCAACAGGATCCATCACCACCTCATCGGTTGGGACCTCAGGCATCACCAAGTCTTCCTCTGCTAAAAAAAAAAAAAAAAAGAAGAAAAGCAGAAACAAGAAGCAAATCATAACATGGAAAAATCCCATGAAAAGAAATGGAAAGAGAAAAAGGAAGAATCATACCTTCACCGACGGTCTCTTCTTCTCGGCTTCTCTTCTCCGGAGGCTCGTCAGCATCCACTGGCACATCCTCATTGATAGTAAGAGGAACTTCCAAGTTAGGAGAGCCCTCATGCTGCCCCTTGCTACTATGATGACTCCTCCTCCTCTTACTTCTGCGGGCTCGCTTCTTAGAGGAACCTGCCCCGCCGTCAGAGTCAGGTTTCCCACTTGACTCATCACTGGATGGTCTGCTCTTGCCAGTAGACTCCACGGAAGCTTGCCTCTGTGCCGCTTGCATCCAAGCACCAAGTTCGGCTTCCTCCTGTTCTAGCTGCTCCAAAGCCTCGTCAGGTATTTCTCGAACAGCTTCAGAACCGATGACGCCCTGGTCACCGAGAAAGCCTATCTTGTGCTTCTCTCCAGAAAGGAAGGCCCAAACTTCCTCTCGCCGGATGCCATCCGACTTTCCAAGGCCCTTTCCAGATGCCAGCTTCACATCAAGCTCCTTCCTGGAAAGTCCCCGATATGCCGAAAAGCTCTCCGCGAACCACTTCGCAAAGCCGGCAGTCCGAGAAGTCAGCAACACAGGATAAGAAATCATGGCTGTAGTGTCTTCAGCACTATAAAAAGCCCATGCATTTCTCCCGTCCTGTAAGCCTCCAAAGCGCTTCACCATACTTGAAGGCGCTCCAACAACGCCTTGAGAAAAGCCAAGCTGCAAAGCAAAGCGAGAAGGTACATACGGCTGGATGTCGACGAAAAGATGTCTGCGGTACACCATCGTGCCGACACGTATGCTGAAAAGCCACTCTCTCTCTGCATTTGTCAAGGAATAATGCCTTCCCGACCCCGCCCTGGTAGAGTCTCGGGAGGCACCAAAATCAAAAGCCTTCTTCCGCAACTCCGGAGAAAGCTTTACTGAAGATTGCCCCATCTCGACGTCCCTGAACCGTCGGATCCTCATGCGGGCAAACAAAAGTGATTCGGACACGGCTTTGCCCTTAGCCAGTCGAATCATCAGAGGATCATCATCCTGTGCAACACCCAGCCGATGGAAGCCAGGACAGTGGTATACATACCACGAATAAAAGATATGGGCTGAAAATACCCTATTCATGGGAAGCCCAAGCCGAACTAGAAAAGCAGCAGCCTGCAGTTCGGTACACAGGTAGGAGTAAAGTGCTGGCACCAAAGCAAGCTGCTTTCCAAACGCCATCTGACAAGCCGAAAAAATACAATGCGGCCTGATGTGCGTTCCATCTCCTCCAGCAAATACAGCCTCACCAAGCCAATAAGTGAGGTAAACAGCGAGATCTCTCCGCAGTGCAATGTCAGGACATATGGCGTTTGTGCTTGCACAGAAATCTCTCAACTCTTCTTGCATGGCCAAGATCTTCTTTGAACTTGGATCCTGAGCTCCAGCTTCCTGGGTCATGCTATCAGAAGGCTCCCTACTATCAAAGAAGTTGGGGAATGAAGAGCAAAAACTCTTCCAACTGCTGGATCTAACTTTTGAACCCCCCTTCTCCTTCAAAAAATCATAGAAGGCGACGAGCTGAAAGTATAAAAGCCTGAACTCCTCAGACTGCCCCTCGAGGACGCTGTCAATCGGCATAAACTCCTCATAGAGTTTGCCGAGGATGGGCAATCCGGTAATAGCGCTCAGCTCCTTCAAAGAAAAACCAATCTCACCATTCGTCACAACGAAGGTATTGGTTTGAGGGAGGAACGACTCCAGCATAGCCATGAAGGCCTCGTCGGAAAAGATCACGGTCTCCCTAAAAGCTCGGACCGCATCAAAAATCCCGGCTTCCTTCAAAACGGCGCCACCAATCAGCAGGACGCGATCAGTCCACGACTTCCACTCGGAGTCAGCATTGAAGCGGCCACGAAGTCGGAAAGGCTTGATCCAATTGCTGCCGTCACCACTGAAAATACCAAGGCCCACCGGTCTCAAATCGACCGACGGATAATCAGAGCCCTGGTAGCCGCTGGATGGCATCAACAAGTCCATGTCAACAGGCGACCTCTCCGTATATCCAGGAGAACCGCCAACAAAAACCCCGGTCTTGATTACATTTGTCCTTCTCACCCAACTTGGAGGATCTTCCCTCTTAGGGCACGTGGGGGCAAGGCTCAGAATCGAGACGGTGCGATCAAACATCGACCGGGTAGTAACAGTCTTCTTCTCACCATCTGCTGTGAAGGAAAACTGAAAAGATCTCCTCTGGTATGTAATGTCGTCAGGGACCGCATCACCAAAGAAGAAGGTAGGCTTGGGCAGAATGCTCTGATCTTCCATCACCCATGGACGACTGCTTACCATGATCTTATAGAATTCCTCTCCCTTGAGAGTGATCAGTCGCTGCCTCATCTCATCTCTGTTGAGGGAGTCGCACTCTTCCAGATTTCTCTCAACATACTGGACCTTCTCGAAAGCCTGCTGAACGGCCGGATTAGAGGACCTAGAAGATCGACGAGGTACGCTTGTAGCAGGCTCTTTACCCTTGTTCGCTCTGGAGGAACCACCTGAAAAGGATGGAAAAGAAAAAGATCAAACATCAAAATGACAGAATCTCGCTAAAAAAAAAAAAAAAAAAAAAAATCTGGCGAAATTTTGACATGATGACGGGGCAATTCCGAAGAAAAGGAACTATCCCGAAAGAAATAGAAAGCTTGAAGATGGGCTCAACATCGCTGCGAGCTCCGAAACTCCAAACTTTCGAAACCTAAAAGTCTCCGCAAAATCAGGAAGGGCTCAACATCACTGCGAGCTCCAAGTTCCCAAATTTGCAAACACTTTCAGGTATGTAATCACATCATGCTACAAATTTAATTTACAAATTAAAGGCATGCATGAACATCTAGATTTGCGAAAAAAAAATGCATTATCATGATGAGAAAAAAAAAAAGAAAAAGAAACTTTCTCTAAAAAAAAAAGAGGGGAAAGAAAACAAAAAAAAAAGAGAAAGAAAAGAAACTCTCTCAAAAAAAAAGGGGGAGGGAAAGAAAAAAAAAAGAGAAAAAAGAAAAAAAAAAAACGGGCTGGCCCACAGGCCACGTGGCCGTACGGCCAGATCCGTACGGATCTGTCCGTACGGCCCACACAATAAAAAAAAAACATGAAAAAAAAAAGAAAGCAAAAAAAAACACGTGTAGAAAAAAAAAAAAAAAAGGGGGGAAAACACGTGGAAAAGAAAAAAAGAAAAGAAGAAAAGAAAACGAAAGAAACAAAAAGAGAAAGAACTTTTTTTCCTACAATGAAGTTTTCTTGAAAAAAAGGAGAACTTACTTGAAGCCATTGATGGAGAAGAAGAAGAAAACTCTTGAAGATCTTGAAGAAGAAAAGCTCTTGGTCTTGAAGCCCTCTTGAGATTATTGCAAAAGAAAGTAGTAAGAGCAAGAGATCCAACCTTCTCCTTGCTTTTATAGAGGAGAGCAAACCAAAGAAGGAAAGAAGAAAGAGGTAAGTGTTACTAATTAGTAACCTTACCAAAAGAAAGAAATTAGAAAGATTCTTTCCCAAAAGAAAGATATCTTGAGATATCCTATCCCAAAATAAAGGGATCTTGAGAGATTTTCTCCTAAAATCAATCTATGACGGATTCTTTCCCAAAAGAAAGATATCTTGAGATATCCTATCCCAAAATAAAGGGATCTTGAGAGATTTTCTCCCAAAATCAATCTATGACGGATTCTTTCCCAAAAGAAAGATATCTTGAGATATCCTATCCAAAATAAAGGGATCTTGAGAGATTTTCTCCTAAAATCAAATCTATGACGATTCTTTCCCAAAAGAAGATATCAGTGAAGATATTCCTATCCCAAAATAAAGGGATCATGAGAGATTCTCTCCACGTAAAGATATTCTTTAGATTTCTCTATCCAAATGATATATTTTTGGATATTCCTTTACAAAAATGACACCATATGAGATCTAAAGCCATTTCAAAAGCTTAAGGTCCCATTGGGTTAGCCCATATGAGCCAGGTTTGACCACCTAGGCACAAAAAAAAAAAAAAAAAAAATTTGGGCTTTTAGTCAAAGAAAAATCCCTCTTACCAAGAGCATACAAAAATGGTTCCATGCCTCTTTTGAGTTGATTGGACCATACAAAAGAAAATTCCAAGCCCCATGAGCTTCCAAAAATCAAACCATCCAGCCTCATCTACCAAATTGAGCCAAATTCTTGAAATTGACATTCCATCAAACCAAATCCTGGTCCCCTAACTTGCCACATACAGCCTGTTAGGTCACAAGACCAAAACCAAAAACCAAAACCTGATCCCCTAACTTGCCACATACAGCCTGTTAGGTCACAAGATCAAAACCAAAATTGATCCCCCAACATTCCACATACAGCTTGTTGGGTCACACGATCAAAACCAAACCCGACCCCCTAACCTGCCATATATAGCCTGTTAGGTCACAAGGTCAAAACCCAAATCCACATCCCTGATGTCATCTTCAAAACTTTGCCTCGAGATGGTACGTGATCCCTTTCACTACCATAAAATTCCCCTGGAAGCTCAAAAGGCTACAAATACCAAAAAGAAAGATTGCTCAAAGACTCTTGGTCAAGTCACAGGCTCTCCTTCAAAAATCTCTTCGAGGCACATCGAATACAAAAGTTAAGCAACTCGCCGCTGTACCTCGAGGGGGCATTTGTTGACACCAAAAATGTCACTTTGCCTTTTCAAGATCCAAAAAGCTACATGAAGTCGCAACCTGCCATAAATAGGCAATGCTGCTTCCAAAAATCAAATATTGTCAGAATCAAACAAAAACTGCAAGATTCTTCCAGACAGCCAAAAGAGGAGTACACAAGAAGTTTCAAGCCATTTCAAGATCATTTGGCCTAACTTCGCTTCTCCGACAGCCAAATCAAGCCTCTCGGCGGTAAAGCTCTCCGGGACCATGATTTCCAAGACAGAACCTATGGATCATCTTAAAATGACTCCAATAGGTTCCCTGTCAAATTTCAAGTCAATCGGACATCGGTTGACCGCACATCAAACCGCGACATCTTCATCGCGACAAAAAGCAAGTCTGCAGGTGATAGGACCCCAAACGGCTTCGAAACTCAAACAAAAGCCTATGGTTGGTCTTATTTATTGCTCAGGAGGCTTTACAACCAAATTTCAGGTCATTCCGACATCGTTTGACCCAGTTTCAGCTTTTGACAGAAAATCGGCAGCTCTGCGCGACAAAGTCTTCGGCTTTCTCAGGAAATTGGAAACTTTGCAAAATAAAATGCAAGGATTCTCATCAGGTTTCTTACAAAGAAATCAGGCCAATAAATGGTCAAAATGTCAAGGAAAAGTACAGAAGAAAAAAGAATCAGAAAAAAGCAAAAACGGACGCAAAACGGGACCAGAAAGGGGGAAAACCCCCCAGGGTCGCAGGCCCCTGCGACCCTGGGACAGGGTCGCCGGCGACCATGGACCCCGGGGTCGCCGGGAAAGCCCCGGAAACCCCGGTTTTCGCCGTTTTTTCGCGATTCGAGGAGCCCAGCCTCTGGTACTTTCCAAAATTCATGCTTTTGAGACACCAAGTCCTCTGATATCTGTCCAAAACACGGGTAAAACATCAAGAGTATCGAAGACAGTATTGATCGCCACCCGGTCAACCAAAAAAAGTGTGCTTTCCACCCGACCGATCGAGAAATCGACAGGACAGATGGCACCGACCCGCTGTTGGCAACAAACATCTGAAATTACATGATCATCTGATGTCGATCTACATGAAGATCCATCGATGATCATCAACAGAAGAATCTCAAAAGACGTGGCACGGCCCGCGACTCTTCAGCTGCTCGGCGACCACTTAATGCGATTAATTGACTAGCTTTATTACAGTCATTAATCCATTTCTTTGGACGGCCCAATCAGAAGCAAGCATTCGGGAGTTACAAGTCAAGAAATTCATGGCATTTAACCCATGAAACTCCTCCCATCATGGCGATTAAAGGCGATTAAATGCCCTCAATCTCCTTCGGCCAATCAGAAGCCAAGAAAAAGGAGTTACAAAATAAACAATTCAATTTTGTAACTCCTCCCATTATGCGGCTTAATGACATTAAAAGCCCATAAACTCTCCTAAATGGCTACCAAGAGCCTATAAATAGGAGAGCACTCCAAAGGAATCCAGATCGAAAAAACACACAACAAACATCAGACAGCAGTCAGAAATCCAGAGAAAAGAAAAAGAGAGAAAACTCTGCGGAAGTTCTACACCGACCCCCCCCCCAAGGTCCTTGCCTTCTCCTCCTGCCTCCAATGGCTTAGATATGGCTTTTCAGCCCGTCTACTCGGTTTTTTATTGGACATAGGACCTTCCTTTGGTCTTTGTCTTCTAAAAACCCGAGGTTATAGCCAAGCCAAGCGAATCAAATAGCATCCTCTGTTCTCATCTGCATGGATGATGGCGAAGCCCACATATGGCTTGCGACCGTCAATCTAAACGAGTCCCCCACAATCTCCTGAGAAGTTAGATCCTCCTTTTCTTGCTTTTCATTGTAGTTTGTATTTTTTCAAAAGAGACAAAAAATCACAACTCTTGTCTTTCATTATTGATAAGGATTGTAAAATCGGCTATAAACGCCAAAATCGGCTATAAATGCCAAAAAAATCGCCTTTCACGGCAAATCAAGAAAATGTCTCTTTTCTTAAATATATGTGCAATGGAAAACTTGAAAGAAGTTGATTTCCTTTTTACTTGCGAAGGTTGATCTCCGGATCACCATTTGCAATTCCAAGTAAAATAGAAAATCTGGCACACCCACAAAAAAAGAAATGTTGATGCACGCCCCTGCCCCCCGGTTACGAAAGGGTCGGACGCGACGGACTCCCACGTCCGCCGACCTCGGTAGGAACCAAGCTGGAGCGCGGTCCATCAGGCATGTGGTGTAGTGAAAAGGTACATTTCTCTTTTATAAGAGTGGGCCCCACAACTTGCATTTTATTGGACATGTGTGTAGTGGAAAAGGTACATTTCTCTCTTTTATATGGGTGGGCCCCACAACTATACATCATCTTTATCTCTTTTATTTTTTTTAAGAAGAGACGTGTGTAGTGAAAAAAGTATATTTCTCTCTGATGGAACAGCGCTTCCACTCGGTGATACCGGGGTCGGCGGACGTGGGAGTCCGTTTGGGTCCGACCCTTTCATAACCGGAAGGGGGGGCAGAGGCGTGCATCAATATTTCTTTTGTGTGGGTGTGCCAGATTTTTTATTTTACTTGAAATTGCAAGTGGTGATCCGGAGATCAACCTTCGCAAGTAAAAAGGAAATCAACTTCTTTCAAGTTTTCCATTGCACATATATTTAAGAAAAGCGACATTTTCTTGATTTGCCGTGAAAGGCGATTTTTTTGGCATTTATAGCCGATTTTTGGCGTTTATAACCGATTTTGGCGTTTATAGCCGATTTACAATCCTTATCAATAATGAAAGACAAGAGTTGTGATTTTTGTCTCTTTTAGAAAAATACAAACTACAATGAAAAGCAAGAAAAGGAGGATCTAACTTCTCAGGAGATTGTGGGGGACCCGTTCAGATTGACGGTCGCAAGCTATATGTGGGCTTCGCCATCATCCATGCAAATGAGAACAGAGGATGCTATTGATTCACTTGGCTTGGCTATAACCTCAGGTTTTTAGAGGACAAAGACCAAAAGGAGGTCCTATGTCCAATAAAAAACTAAGTAGACGGGTTGAAAAGCCACGTCTAAGCCATAGGAAGCAGAAGGAGAAGGCAAGGACCTTGGGGGGTACCCCCCAAGGGACTTTTGTCACCTTGTAGCGGTGGTCGGTGTAGGATTTCTGCAGAGTTTTCCCTCTTTGATGCCTTTTTCTGTCTGAGTTTCCGGATTTTCTGCAGTCTGTTGTTTGTTTTCTTTGCTGTCTGTCCTTTCTGTTTCTCCTCTTTCTTCTTGGAGAGCTCTCCTATTTATAGGCTTTTTGGTAGCCATTTAGGAGGGTTTATGAGCCTTAATTGTCATAAAGCTACATAAAGGGAGGAGTTACAAGATTGAATTCTTTATTTTGTAACTCCTTTTTCTTTGCTTCTGATTGGCCGGAGGAGATTAAGGGCATTTAATCGCCTTTAATCGCCATGATGGGAGGAGTTTCATGGGTTAAATGCCATGAATCTCTTAACTTGTAACTCCCGGATGCTTGCTTCTGATTGGGCCGTCCAAAAAAATGAATTAATGACTGTAATAAAGCTAGTCAATTAATCGCATTAAGTGGTCGCCGAGCAGTTGAAGAGTCGCGGGCCGTGCCGCGTCTTTTGGGATTCTTCTGGCGATGATCATCGATAGATCTTCATGTAGATCGACATCAGATGACCATGTAACTTCAAGTGTTGGTTGCCAACAGCGGGTCGGTGCCATCTGTCCTGTCGATTTCTCGATCGGTCGGGTAGAAAGCACATTTTTTTTGGTTGACCAGTTGGCGATCAATGTTGATTTCGATACTCTTGATGATTAACCGGTGTTTTTGATGGATGTCAGAGGATTTAGTGTCTCAAAAGTATGAATTTTGGAAAATATCAGAGGCCGGACGCTTCGAATCGCGAAAAAACGGCGAAAAATGGGGTTTCCGGGGCCTTCCCGGCGATCCCGGGCCCCAGGGACGCCGGCGACCCTGGGGGGAAACCTTTTGTCCCGTTTTGTGTCCGTTTTTGCTATTTTTTTATTCTTTTTTCTTCTGTATTTTCCTTGACATTTTTTATCATTTATTGGCCTAATTTCCCTGTAGAAAACTTGATGAGAATCCTTGCATTTTGGATTGCAAAGTTTCCAATTTTCCGAGAAAGCCGGAGACTTTGTCGCACAGAGCTGCCGATTTTCCGTCAGAAGCTGAAACTGTGCCAAACGATGTCGGAATGACCTGAAATTTGGGATGAAGCCTGCTGAGCAATAAATAAGACCAACCATAGGCTTTTGTTTAAGTTTTGAAGCCGTTTGGGGCCCTATCACTAGTAGACTTGCTTTTGTCGCATGAAGATGTCGCATGAAGATGTCGCGGTTTGATGTGCGGTCAACCGATGTCCGATTGACTTGAAATTTGACAGGGAACCTATCGGAGTCATTTTAAGATGATCTATAGGCTCTATCTTAGAAACCATAGTCCCAGGGAGCTTCACTGCCGAGAGGCCTGATTTGGCTTCCGAGCGTCAAAGTATGGTCAAATGTTGTCGAAATGACCTGAGATTTGACGTGTAGCCCTTTGTAAGCATTTTGAAGCCGTCCATGTGCTCTATCTGATGAGTGATGGCCTCGGTGGTTCTCAGATGTAGGGTCAAACGTTGTCGGTTTGACTCGGAACTTGACGTGGAGCCTTTTTGATGTATTTTGAGACCATCCATCGGCTCTGATCGAAGATTTGGTGTCTCCGATGCTTTCGCCGCCGGGAGCTCCTTTTCAGCTGCCGGAGAAGCGAAGTTAGGCCAAATGATTTTGAAATGGCCCGAAACTTCTTGTGTACTTCTCTTTTGGCTGTCTTGAAGGATCTTGCAGTTTTTGTTTGATTCTGACAAGATTTGATTTTTTGAAAGTAGCATTGCCTATTTATGGCAGGTTGCGACTTCATGTAGCTCTTTGGATCTTAAAGGCTGAACTTGCTGAGTGTCATCTTGGCTTGACGATGTGTCGTCTTCTGGCTCTGAATCCGAATCCGTGTCTTGCATGATAGACATGAAAGAGACAACAAATTTGCCCCCAGGCTTTTGCTTTGCCTTCTTCACTTTAGTTGTGATGACCAAAGGCTTTGAAGGTTTAAGGGAGATGATGAAGGGAGTTTGAATGCTCTCTTCAGATTTACCGGATGGTTTGTTTTCTTTCGGTGATTGTTGAGGAGCCTTGCCTTTATCTTTCTGGAGATTTTCGGCAAAGGGTGCTTTGTGCTTATCCTATTCTTCTTTTTCACCTTCATACATCTGTGAATCTGCGAAGTGGACTTCTTTACTTTTGAAGGGTTTTCTGTCTGCAAAGACTCGATGTATCATGCCGTCGTTGCCAACAAACTTGATGCATTGATGTAGAGTTTAAGGGACAATACCATTCTCGTGGATCGAAGGGCATCCGAGAAGGATGTTGTAGCATGAAGGGGTTTTTATTGCATATACAGTGACCTCAGAAATAAGATCACCGATCTGCAACTTGAACCTGATTTTGCCGATAGGCCTTTGAGTACTCCCATCGTATCCAAAGATAGATACAGATGTGTGGCTCAGCTTGCTGGGTGGGATGCCCAACTCTTCGAGAGCCGATGTGGAGATGAGGTTGAGTGCAGAACCTGGGTCGATCTGAACTCTGTGCATAGGCATTTCCTTGATGTACCCTGTGAAGTACAGAGGTCGGTTGTGCCTGGTTTCGCCAAGTAGGAGGTTGTCCTTTGTGAAGGCGATGGTTGCACTGGCTGCTTTTTTAACCGAGAGGCATTCAATGCATGATCCCTCAGTTTTCTTCTTTTCTCCCTTTGAGGAGGCTTCTGAATTTTTGACCTAGTAATCCATTTCAATTTGGAGGACTTGCGGGGCATGTTTATCGACATCCTCATTCAGCTTTTGTAATTCTGAGATGAGATTATCACGAGTGTGCGAAGACATTCGCAACAAATCTAGGATGTGCAGACATGCAGGTATGTGCTTGAAGTGTTCAATCAAGTCATACTTGAAAGCCTCCTTAGGGCCTGCATGTTCATCATTGTTGCCACATGGGCGTTTACAACATCTTTTCTCGAAGGATTTACGTATGTAAAGGAAGATTGGTTGTAATTTTTTTGGTAGTCCCGGCCAGAGAGGGTGCCTCTACCAAATTCGAGAGCTTCTTGAGAAGGGTCTTCGTTTGGAAGATTGTCTTCAGGATCAAGAGGCTGTCGTTTTTCATTTGCCGAGGATGTATCAGCAGCGGAGTTGCCATCCTCAGTGATTGTGTTGCACGGAGCATTTTCCGGGAACAAGTCCTGAACAGCATCCAGCAACCTTTCTTCTTCGTTGACTAATTCATCGTCTCAAGCATCAATAGCTGGGAATTCGTCAGTCAGGAAGGGTGTGAACTTTGAAGTCACAGTCTCAGGAGAAGAAACCTGAGAGGGTGTCATCTCATTGAAAGTCACGTGAGACGAGGTGGCTCCAGAAGATACATTGCTAGGCGTCGCTGGAGTGTAAGTGCTCTCATCAGACGATGCTTCGGAAGAGCTATAATCCCGAATTATCACATTACATGAAGCTTTGACGGGAGACGTTGCCTGATCGGAGTCAGACTCATCCTCGGATGTAAGAGGATCGTCTATCCAGCAATTTTCTCCATTTTCAGGCGTTAAGGGAGGATGTACCTGATGGTCTTTAGGGACTTCAGGCTCTGGATTGCGAGGAGGCTTGTTGACGCGGTCTTGCTCTTGTTCTAGAGCGAGATGCTGCAAGATCCTTGCATATTCTTCAAGATGAGGCATGGGAGCCAAATCTTTTTCTTCATCATCATTTTGTGGCTCAACATTGTTGATTTCCACTGGAGCAATGAGAGGTGCTGGGTCAGCAGCATTTTCTTGTACAACCTCTTGGTCTTCTTCATCATCAGACCAGGGGGTTATACCAGATTACTGGCATAAGATGAGTCTCAGGAACCCATTCTTCATCGGAGAGATATTCTCCTATTTCAAGGGACTCCTCCCACTCGTCTGTGTAGTTGGATTCGAATCCATCATCGGTGTCGCTGGACTCGTATCCATCAATGGAGAATCCAACTACCGAATTACAAGATTATGATGCCTCCTGCGTGGCTTCTTTGAATTGAGGTGGCATGAAATCACTGAGAGTGAATTTTCTTACCCCCTTTGAAGTCTCTGGAAAGGATGTTTTTGTTGCCTCCAGTGAAGCGGTAGAGGAAGCCTCTGCCTTTTCTTTGACTTCTTGCTTTGGCTGGGTCTTCCTTGCCGTTTGAGCTTGAGGAGATATTTCCTAGCCTGCCTTCGCTGTTGAGCTGTAGGCTTTGTTTTCACGACCTCCCAATTTTCATCTTCCAGGAGATCGGGATGTACCCATATGGGTTGTCCGTCTGGTGTCGGGTAAGGAACCAGTTCCTCGGACGCTTGGATTGAGTTTATTACCTTGAAGGATGTAGTGATCTTCTTCTTCGGTGATTTTGATGTTTGTCCACATGTCACCATGTTGACGGAGGCAGGCCCATAGTTTTTGTCAAAGGTGATGACTCCGTTTTTCCACATCTCATTTATTTTCTCCCTCACAACAAAGCATTGATTGAGAGGATGCGAGATCATCTGGTGGTATGGACGGTACCAAGGATCGTTGGTTTTGCCAACATCACCCAGTCTTTTTGGTTCAAGCAAGGTGAGTTTGCCGTTTGCCACAAGAGCCCCGAAGATTTCATCAACATCTTCATCAAACGGGTATTTCTTCTTTACTCGTTCTTTGAAGGCATCTGAGAGTTCAGGTCTCTTACCCGCAGCTTTGTTTTCAGCTTTCTTTGGTGGCTGAGGAGCTGACTTGGTCTGCACATTGAGGACCTCTTTCTTCTTTGGTTTAGAGGTTGCATTGGCGGTTGGCTCTTTTCTTGATGATTTCTGACTGTTGAGGTCTTTAATCACCGTTTCAGCTTCCATGGAAGCTTCTAGGAGTTCTCCCAGGTCTTTTGATTTGTTGCCGATGATCATGGAGCGGATTCTGGCTCTCATGTTGTTTCGGCAGATGTCGACTAGCGACGCTTGTGGCAATACATCAGAGCATTTATATGCCATTGCTTTCCACTTGTGAATGAAGTCATATGTTGACTCATTCTCCCCCTGTTTTAGGCTGCACAGCTGAGCCATAGTAGCGGGATGATCCTCACCTTTGAAGTGAGTCAGGAAGCGTGTCTCTAGCATGGCCCAGTTTTGGATGGAGTCCTCCGGCAGAGTGGAGTACCAATCGAAGGCCGTACCTTTTAGGGTACTTGCAAAGAGGCGGATCTTGAGTGCATCTTGATCCGCGATAGCTCCCGTCATGATCTTGAAGTGGATGACGTGCTGTCTGGCTGATCCTTTCCCCGTATATGTTTGGAGAGTAGGATGCTTGAATTTTGTGGGGAACGGGACCGAGTCCATCCATAAGGGACATGGTGGCTTGATCCCATACTCCTTGAGTATATCCTCTTCTTTTGCTTTGGCGAGGATACTATCTACGTCTTTTTTGGTAAGGGCGCGTGACTCATTTTCTTCTCCATTTACCTCATCGTTTTGATGATTTTGATGATTTTGGAAGGCGAGGAGAAGGTTTTCCATCAGAGTTTCAATCCTCTGTTGGCCTTGTTCCAACTGCTGGATGCAGGTGATCGCATCATCTTGAGGTGGATTGCGGGGTGGTGGCTCAGAATTTGTAGCCAAGACGTTCATCCTTCGTGATTCGAATGAAGAAACTGTCCTGGTGACTGAGCTGGGGCTCATTCTTTTTGAAGAAGAGCTTGAGGAGGGATCACTATGCCGTCCTTTGCTTAAAGGAGCACCTTCTGAATGTCTTCTTGTCCTGGAGACGCTGCGGGTCATCGGACGTCGGACATGGATTTTTGTTGCTGACTTTTGGTGCCTTCTGGTTTTTCCAACCATATGGACGGCAGCAACTTGGTTGGGTCTTTCTTTTCCGACCCATTTGGGAGAGACTTGAAGTGTAGGAGGCTGGGTCCTTTGCTTTTCTAGTCTCTTTGGCCGATACAACGCGCAGCGGCATATACGACGAGCAATTTGAGCTTCGGTCAGCTCTAGCTGGGCTTTGACAATGAAGGATGAGCTCCCTCGGGCGCAGCAGCCGAGCCTGTCTTCTTTGTAGCTGGGCAAGGACAGGATGCGAACCCTGTCCTTCGCCTGTTGTAACGAAGCTTTGAATTTTTGGAGTTCGGCCCCTGTAGAGATGAAGGGTCGAACTACGGGTTTGTAGGCCTTAGCAGGTGCTTGCAGAGGCCTTGTGATGCATGATCTGATTTTCGGGTTGTAGGAACAAGCCGGCTCATGCTGGTTTGACTTGGGAGTCAGGTTGGAGATGGGTCTCTCCTCTTTCATGTAGGTAAGAGGGTAGAACTGGTTCTCCTTGAGTGGGGCCAGGAATGCTGGCTTGGTAGATGTTTAGGACCTTCTCTATTTTGGTGAAGGTCTTGGGGACCAAGTCTTGGGATAGACCTGGTCGTTTGCTGGTCGAGGCTTCGTGGGGTTACCACGGGCTTCGGGCCTTCTGGTGCTCGCCTTTGGTGTCACGGTAGTGACACGTTGAGAGGCGAGTTTCTGCTTCTTGGAGGGAGCAGTTTGTTCCTCGGGAAGTGGGAATGGTCCCAGCGTCCCAAAGACGATAGTCCAGGGAGTCGAGGTCAACCCGGAGCTTAGAGAGTTGCCGAGGGAGTTGACGCTTCGGCAGCTGATGGGTGCTTGTAGGTGCGCGTAGTTTGCTTCTGTTGAAGCATGACTTGGTGCTTGCTCTTATCAAAAGTAATGGTAAGCGATGCTGCCATTGTTAGTTTTTTCGAAAAAACTTCTGAAACAAGACCACATCCATTAGTAATCATAAGAACAATGATCATAAATGGGAAGTTCTATGGTTTCGTCTTTTCAAATTGCTCGAGGGAAATGACCCAAGGAATATGAGGAAGGCAAAATGCCATAGAGGGTACAATTGTTCTGATCACAGGTATGGTAAGCCCAGAATGAGCGTCCCAGTGACTGCTAGAAGCAATTGTGAACTTAAATTCGACTTATCGAGAAGCAGAGCTTGCTCGAGGTAAGAAGAATATAAAGTTGGAGTTACAAACGTGCCGGTCGCAATGCAGTAGACCCTGAAAGGGCGTACTAGTACCGCTAGACACAAATGTTTTGAGACCGCATCCATGAGATGAGATTCTCTGTTTTGAAAGGTCAAGATTGGATTCATCAAAGAGAGCAGATGGTATTCCGATCTGAACACGGGCTCAGCGATTTCCGTGAGCGCCAGTGCTCAGAAAGAAATGAACCATAATTTCTCGGATCTGAATCCAACAATGACGAGTTTTTTTTTGAAAGGCCAATATCGGGTTCATCAAAGAGAGCAAAAGGCACTCCAATCTGAACACGGGCTCAGCGATTTCCGCGAGCGCCAGTGCTCAGAAAGGAGAATACCAAGATTTCTCCAATCTAAACCCAAAATGACGGAAGTTTTTTTTTTTGAAGATTTCTTTTTAAAAAAAAATCTTTTTTTTTTATTTATTTTTTAAGATTTTTTTTAAAAATTTTTTTTTATTTTTTTTAATTTTTTTAATTTTAAAATTTTTATTTTTTTTAAAAAAATTTATTTAAAAGACGAGAGAGTACACATAGGCCTCCTAACCCGGTCTTATGAAATCTCGAATGATAGAATTGCCCCCAGGTAAGGGTAGGATTACTTAATGAACCCGTTTGGAGGACCCTTGCCTAGAACAGTCAAGCTGTCTCCACACTCTGGACAAGGCTTTTCTTGAATCAACCATGATCAAAGAACGCAGTTGGTTTAACCTTAGTGGTCTATGTCTTTTTTTTTATTTTTTTTTTATATTTATTTTTTTTCTTTAATGAACTCATCGAAGAGAAACGATGGCCCAAAACCTTAGTCGAACAGGCTCAACATTTCTGCAAGCGCGATGAACGATAGGAATGGATCAAGGTTTCTCAATTTTGAATCCAAAATGAGAAATCTGATTTTTTGTTTTTATTTTATTTTATATATTTATATATTTTTTTAGATCTTTAATGAATTCATCGAAGAGAAACGATGGCCCAAAACCTTAGTCGAACAGGCTCAACATTTCTGCAAGCGTGATGAACGATAGGAACGGATCAAGGTTTCTCAATTTTGAATTCAAACTCAAAAATCTGATTTTTTTTGTTTTTGTTTTTTTTTTTAGATCTTTAATGAACTCATCAAAGAGAAATGATGGCCCAAAACCTTAGTCGAACAGGCTCAACATTTCTGCAAGCGCGATGAACGATAGGAATGGATCAAGGTTTCTCAATTTTGAATCCAAACTGAAAAATCTGATTTTTGTTTTTTGTTTTTGAAAAGAGAAAGAGTGGAAATAAATTCAAAGAATTAGAAATTCCCAAAAAATCTCATCTCATTTTAGATGCGGAATCCAACATAGGCCACCAATTAGAAGGTAGCCAAGGAATCAAGAAAAGAAATATAAGCATAGAGCAAAAGATATGATATGCAAATATTTCATTTCTAGCATCGTGTTCTCAAATGAATGAGTCCCACCGGGTGTGCCAGCTTGATGGGCCGTGCTCCTGCGCCTGGTCCTACCGAGGTCAACGGACGTGGGAGTCCGTTGGGTCCGACCCTTTCGTAACCGAGGGGCAAGGGGTGTGCATCAACATTTCTTTATGTGGGTGTGCCAGATTTTCTATTTTACTTGGAATTGCAAGTGGTGATCCGAAGATCAACCTTCGCAAGTAAAAAGGAAATCAACTTCTTTCAAGTTTTCCATTGCACATATATTTAAGAAAAGAGACATTTTCTTGATTTGCCGTGAAAGGCGATTTTTTTGGCATTTATAGCCGGTTTTGGCGTTTATAGCCGATTTTTGGCGTTTATAGCCGATTTTGGCGTTTATAGCCGATTTACAATCCTTATCAATAATGAAAGACAAGAGTTATGATTTTTGTCTCTTTAAAAAAAATACAAACTACAATGAAAAGTAAGAAAAGGAGGATCTAACTTCTCAGGAGATTGTGGGGGACCCGTTCAGATTGACGGTCGCAAGCCATATGTGGACTTCGCCATCATCCATGCAGATGAGAACAGAGGATGCTATTGATTCGCTTGGCTTGGCTATAACCTCAGGTTTTTAGAGAACAACGACCAAAAGGAGGTCCTATGTCCAATAAAAAGCCGAGTAGACGGGCTGAAAAGCCACGTCTAAGCCATTTGGAGGCAGAAGGAGAAGGCAAGGACCTTGGGCGCCCCCCCAAGGGACTTTTGTCACCTTGTAGCGGTGGTTGGTGTAGAACTTCCGCAGAGTTTTCTCTCTTTTCCTTCTCTGAATTTCTATGCTTTGTCCGTGTCTCTGTGTTTTTTTCGATCCGGGATCTGTCCCTTTCTTCTTGGAGAGCTCTCCTATTTATAGGATTTTAGGTAGCCATTTAGGAGGGTTTATGAGCCTTAATTGTCATAAAGCTACATAAAGGGAGGAGTTACAAGATTGAATTCTTTATTTTGTAACTCCTTTTTCTTGGCTTCTGATTGGCCAGAGGAGATTGAGGGCATTTAATCGCCTTGAATCGCCATGATGGGAGGAGTTTCATGGGTTAAATGCCATGAATCTCCTGACTTGTAACTCCCGGATGCTTGCTTCTGATTGGTCCGTCCAAAGAAATGGATTAATGACTGTAATAAAGCTAGTCAATTAATCGCATTAAGTGGTCACCGAGCAGTTGAAGAGTCGCGGGCCGTGCCGCATCTTTTGGGATTCTTCTGGCGATGATCATCGATGGATCTTCATGTAGATCGACATCGGATGACCATGTAACATCAGGTGTTGGTTGCCAACAGCAGGTCGGTACCATCTGTCCTGTCGATTTCTCGATCAGTCGGGTAGAAAGCACACTTTTTTTGGTTGACCGGGTGGCGATCAATGTTGTTTTCGATACTCTTGATGATTAACCCATGTTTTTTACGGATGTCAGAGGATTTGGTGTCTCAAATGTATGAATTTTGGAAAATACCAGAGGCCGGACGCTTCGAATCGCAAAAAAACGGCGAAAAACGGTGTTTCCGGGGCCCACCGGGCGATCCCGGGCCCCAGGGTCGCAGGGGCCTGCGACCCTGGGGGGTTTTTCCCCCTTTTGTCCTGTTTTGTGTCCGTTTTTGCTGTTTTTCGATTCTTTTTTCTTCTGTATTTTTCCTTGATATTTTTGATCATTTATTGGCCTGATTTCCCTCTAGAAAACCTGATGAGAATCCTTGCATTTTGTTTTGCAAAGTTTCTAATTTTCCGAGAAAGCCAAAGACTTTGTCGTGCAGAGCTGCCGATTTTCCGTCAGAAGCTGAAACTGGGTAAAACGATGTCGGAATGACCTGAAATTTGGGGTGAAACCTGCTGAGCAATAAATAAGACCAACCATAGACTTTTATTTGAGTTTTGAAGTTGTTTGGGATCCTATTACCAGTAGACTTGCTTTTGTCGCGATGAAGATGTCGCGGTTTGATGTGCGGTCAACCGATGTCCGATTGACTTGAAATTTGACAGGGAACCTATTGGAGTCATTTTAAGATGATCTATAGGCTCTGTCTTGGAAACCATGGTCCCGGGGAGCTTCACCGCCGACAGGCCTGATTTGGCTTCCGAGCGTCAAAGTGTGGTCAAATGTTGTCAAAATGAACTGAAATTTGACGTGTAGCCCTTTGTAAACATTTTGAAGCCGTCCATGTGCTCTATCTGATGAGCGATGGCCACAGTGGTTCTCGCCGCCGAGAGGCTAGATTTAGATGTTCGAGGGTTGATGTAGGGTCAAACGTTGTCGGTTTGACTCGAAACTTGACGTGGAGCCTTTTGGAAGTATTTTGAGACCATCCATCGGCTCCGATCGAAGATTTGGTGTCTCTGATGCTTTCACCGCCGGGAGCTCATTTTCAGTTGCCGGAGAAGCGAAGTTAGGCCAAATGATTTTGAAATGGCCCGAAACTTCTTGTGTACTTCTCTTTTGGCTGTCTTGAAGGATCTTGCAGTTTTTGTTTGATTCTGACAAGATTTGATTTTTTGGAAGTAGCATTGCCTATTTATGGCAAGTTGCGACTTCATGTAGCTTTTTGGATCTTGAAGAGGCAAAGTAACATTTTTGGTGTCAATAGAAAAGTCAAGATTGGATTCATCAAAGAGAGCAGATGGTATTCCGATCTGAACACGGGCTCAGCGATTTCCGCGAGCGCCAGTGCTCAGAAAGAAATGAACCATAATTTCTCGGATCTGAACAAAAAAATGACGAGTTTTTTTTTTTGAAAGGCCAATATCGGGTTCATCAAAGAGAGCAAAAAGCACTCCAATCTGAACACGGGCTCAGCGATTTCCACGAGCGCCAGTGCTCAGAAAGGAGAAGACCAAGATTTCTCTAATCTAAACCCAAAATGACGGAAGTTTTTTTTTTTTTGAAGATTTTTTTAAAAAAAAAATCTTTTTATTTATTTATTATTTTTTTTAAGATTTTTTTTTGAAAATTTTTTATATTTTATATTTTATTTTAAAAATTTTATTTTTGAAAAAAAAATTTATTTAAAAGACGAGAGAGTACACATAGGCCTCCTAACCCGGTCTTATGAAATCTCGATTGATAGAATTGCCCCCAGGCAAGGGTAGGATTACTTAATGAACCCGTTTGGAGGACCCTTGCCTAGAACAGTCAAGCTCTCTCCACACCCTGGATAAGGCTTTTCTTGAATCAACCATGATCAAAGAACGCAGTTGGTTTAACCTTAGTGGTCTATGTCTTTTTTTTTGTTTTTATATTTATATATATATATATATTTTAGATTTTTAATGAACTCATCGAAGAGAAACGGTGGCCCAAATCCTAATTCGAGTAGGCTCAACAATTTCTGCGAGCACACAAACGAAAGGAAAGGATCAAAGTTTCTCAATTTTGAATCCAAAATGAAAAATCTGATTTTTTTGTTTTTTTTTTTTTTTTTTTTTAATTTCTAATGAACTCATCGAAGAAAAACAATGGCCATTTCCACAATTCGAACCGGCTCAACGATTTCCGCGAGCACAGAGACGAAACGAAAAGGATCAAAGTTTCTCAATTTTGAATCCAAACTAAGAAATCTGATCTTTTTTTTTTAATTTCTAATGAACTCATCGAAGAAAAACAATGGCCATTTCCACAATTCGAACCGGCTCAACGATTTCCTCGAGCACAGAGACGAAACGAA
Organism: Litsea cubeba; assembly: GCA_012931725.1. NCBI lineage: Eukaryota > Viridiplantae > Streptophyta > Magnoliopsida > Laurales > Lauraceae > Litsea > Litsea cubeba. The sequence continues at coordinate 59,921,131 of CM022949.1, forward strand.
AAGGATCAAAGTTTCTCAATTTTGAATCCAAACTAAGAAATCTGATTTTTTTGTTTTTTTTTTTTTTGAAAAGAGAAAGAGTGGAAATAAATTCAAAGAATTAGAAATTTCCAAAAAATCTCATCTCATTTTTTTAGATGCGGAATCCAACATAGGCCACCAATTAGAAAGTAGCCAAGGAATTGAGAAAAGAAGTATTAGCATAGAGCAATAGATATGATATGCAAATATTTCATTTCTAGCATCGTGTTCTCAAATGAACGGGTCCCACCGGGTGTGCCAGCTTGATGGAACAGCGCTTCCGCTCGGTTCTACCGGGGTCGGCGGACGTGGGAGTCCGTTTGGGTCCGACCCTTTCGTAACCGGAAGGAGGGGCAGAGGCGTGCATCAACATTTCTTTTGTGTGGGTGTGCCAGATTTTCTATTTTACTTGGAATTGCAAGTGGTGATCCGGAGATCAACCTGTTGGATACCACGATCACTGAGAGGGGGGGGTGAATCAGTGATTTCTAAAAAACAGGTCCAATTCAACAACAAAACAAGTCAAATCACACTATGACACCAGATTTAACGTGGTTCACCGAAAGGCTACGTCCACGGTTCAAAGACTGTCCGAACACCAATCCGGGACAGATCTGAATCTTATTTAGTCGCACCAACGACAAAGAGCACCAACCCTTAGTTTCAGATAGCACCAACTATCTAGGAAGCACCGACTCCCTTTACAATTTATCTGCACCCACAGATAGGATCACCAAACCCTAAACACCAAGCACCAACTTGATGTAAGAACAGAGTAGAAGATTAATTCTGTCTACAGCCCTTCCCCTCTACAATTCTCTCTCTCTCAATCCCTTACAAATTGAAATCTAAAGCATAAAAGAGAGACACTTAACTCATGGACGAATCACCATCTTCTAGAGCATAATCTCGTCCACAATTGCTGTAGAAAACGTCTGATAATGCAGCAACACAGCAACACAGCACCAGCACTTCTTTCTCTCCAAAACTCTCTAAAACTCTTCTCTTCTGGTGTCTCTTCTTGGTGTGTTTATTAACGACCCAAGCATGCCTTTATATAGGTTTTAATAACCCTTAATTGTATTCAAAACGGGCTACAATTCGTTTAGAAAGATTCCCAAACGAAATAGATAACTGTGCTGAATTTTCGTGCAAAACTTCTAATTCTGCGCAACTCTGGTTCCCGTGCTCGGTCGACATCCTGGCTTGCTCGGTCGACCGAAGACACTGACTGGAAAACAGACAATTTCGAGCTCGGTCGACATCCTGGAGTCCCGGTCGACCGAAGACACACTGTGTCACGAAAATAACTGAGAGGTGCCTTTTTTCTGTTTCTGCAGGTTTCTTCTTGCTCGGTCGACCGCATGAAGAGCCCGGTCGACCGCGTGCTCTGCTTCAGGAATTCTGAATTCCTGACTGTTTCAATTCTGTTTCTCCTTTTCAAGCTCTATCAACACCAGCTTATTATCATCATGTTTGTGACAATGTGTTGACAATAATTCCAACTCAAATCAATACTTGAGATACTATCTTCTTCAATTCTTCAAAGACTACTTAAGTCATCTCAAATTCATCTCAAATTCCAACAATCTCCCCCTTTGGAATTGTTGGCAACACTATTGGAACTTCAACACTTTCAACTCCAGCTTGCAGCTCTTCCAAGTTCTTTTCAACACTCACTTGGAACCAATTCTAAAATTCTGAAATAACAACCATGCACTGTCAACAATCTCCCCCTAGCTTTCATAGCATAACATCTCTTCCTAGCTTTCATAGCATAATAACATCTCTCCCCCTTTGACAACAAGTCCAAAGGGACCAAACCGAGGAGCGAATAGGATTTTCAATGAATGCATTGCTCCCCCTTTCAAGCACAACTCCTACGGTTTAGGAGAGTGAGTAACTCCTAACTTTTTCCGGAGATACTCGAAGACTTCCTTTGGCAGAGGTTTCGTGAAAATATCAGCCACTTGCTCAGTTGTTGGAACATATTCCAACTTGACCTCTCCATCAGCAACTTTATCTTTAAGAAAATGATAACGAATTGCTACATGCTTTGTTCGAGAGTGCTGAACAGGATTCTTAGATATATGAATTGCACTCGTGTTGTCACATAGGATCGGCGTAGGATCCGTTGTAGGAACTCCTAGATCAGAGAGCATTTGCCGCATCCATAACACTTGCGTACAACAAGTTGCCGCTGCAATATATTCCGCTTCCGCTGTCGAAAGGGATACTGAGTCTTGCTTCTTACTATGCCAAGCAACTAATCTTTCTCCAAGATAAAATGCGCCGCCGCTAGTACTCTTGCGATCATCTACGCATCCAGCCCAATCGGCATCAGAATATGCAACAAGAGTGAAGGATTTGCCTTTGGGATACCAGATACCAAGCTCCATAGTACCTTTCAGATATCGAAAGATTCTTTTCACTGCTGTAAGGTGCGTTTCAGTTGGTGCTGCTTGAAAACGTGCAACCATACATACTGCTTGTAGAAGATCTGGTCTTGTTGCAGTCAAGTAGAGCAAGCTTCCTATCATCGAGCGATAGGTGGTATGATCAACGGACGAGGCCTTATCATCTTTGCTAAGCTTCGTGTTCGTTGTCATTGGTGTGCTCACTGGCTTGCTGTCTTCCATATTGAACCGTTTCAGCATTTCCTTAATGTACTTCATTTGTGATATGAAGATGCCATGCTTCTGCTGCTGAACTTGTAAACCAAGAAAGAACTTTAGTTCTCCAAGCATTGACATCTCAAATTCTTTCTTCATCTCTTCTGCAAAATTCCTGCACATCTCCTCATCATTGCCACCAAAGATTATGTCATCAACATAAACAATGACAACCAGCTGTTTGCTTAACTCAGTTTTGACATATAGATTGCTATCAACAAGTCCTTTTCCAAAACCGATCTTGCGGAGATAGAGATCCAGCCTTGCATACCATGCCCTTGGCGCTTGTTTCAGTCCATAAAGAGCCTTTTTCAACTTGCACACTAGATCTGAATTTTTGCTGATGAGAAAACCATCAGGTTGCTCAATGTAGACTTCTTCTTCAAGTAAACCATTCAAGAAAGCTGACTTTACGTCCATCTGAAATACCTTGAAGGTTTTGTATGCTGCCAATGCAAGAAACATTCGAATAGCTTCCAGACGAGCCACCGGTGCAAAGGTCTCTTCAAAATCTATGCCTTCAACTTGAGCATAGCCTTTACAAACCAACCTTGCTTTGTTTCTAATGACTTGACCATCTTCATTCAGCTTATTCCGAAAGACCCATTTAGTACCAATAACATTCTTATCAGTAGGTCTAGGAACAAGTTCCCATGTGGAGTTCTTCTCAATTTGCTCCAACTCCTCATGCATAGATTTCAACCAACTATCATCGAGACTGGCTTCAGCCACAGTCTTGGGTTCAATGGTGGACACAAGTGAGTAATTGCTAACTACACTTTGTCTAGTTTGAACGCCTGCCTTAGGATCTCCAATGATTTGATCCTTAGGGTGTTGCTCTACCCAAGTGCTGTGCTTCTTAGGTGAAGTATCTTCTGAGTCATCCTTTGATTTCTCAGAATCATTAGATTCAGCCATCTCATCATCAATCTCACTCGAGTCCTCATAAACTGGACTGTCATTATGAGTTGCATTCTTTGGTTCAATATTCTCATCTATTCTTACATCAGCACTTTCTATGATTTTTCTGGTTCTTTTGTTAAGACATCTATATGCCTTGCTAGTAGAGGAGTAACCCAGAAATATACCTTCGTCAGCTCTCTCTTCAAATTTGCCCGGATTTTGTTCGAGCCGCTTGATGTAACACTTGCTGCCGAAGACTTTGAAGTGCTTGACTGTTGCTTTTCTTCCAAACCATAGCTCATAGGGAGTTTTGACTTCATGTGGCCTGATCAAGCATCGGTTTTGAATGTATACAGCCGTATGAATTGCCTCTTTCCAATACTTGTCGGCCATCTTGCTTTCACTCAGCATCGTACGAGCCATCTCTTGTACGGTGCGATTCTTCCGTTCCACAACTCCATTTTGCTGTGGAGTTCTAGGGGCTGAGTACTGTCTTTGAATGCCATGATGTTCACAATATTTAGTGAACTCTTCAGATGTGAACTCGCCTCCACGATCAGACCTTAAAATCTTGATACGTTTTTTCCAATTGATTTTCAACCTGTGCTTTAAACACTTTAAAACGATCAAGTGCTTGATGCTTATGCTTAAGAAACAATACCCATGTCATACGAGTATAATCATCAATGCATAACATGAAATACTTATCTCCATTGGTGCTTTGAGTTCGCATCGGTCCACAGAGATCAGTGTGCACTAGCTCAAGAGGTTTCTTGGAATGATGCTCCTTTGACTTGAACATAACCCTCGTTTGTTTTCCCTTTTGGCAAGAGTCGCAAATGGGATTGGAAGGCTTTTCAACTGTAGACATGCCTCTTACAGCCTTTGAATTGCAAATCTTTGACATGTTGTCAAAGCTTAGATGCCCAAGGCGTTTGTGCCACAACCAACTTTCCTCTGTCCGACTCATCAAGCAGGTCTTTTCAGCTCCATCTGACAGTGTATAGAGATTTCCAGCAGTTCTTGATCCAGTTGCCACTGTTTTCCCGTTGCTACTCTTCTTGATGGCAAACCCATTCTTTGTGAAGATAACTTCATGACCCTTGTCACAGATCTGGCTCACACTAAGCAGGTTGTGTCTCAATCCAGACACATATAAGACTTCTTCAGATCTGATCTTGTTTGCCATAAGTTGAATAACACCTTTTCCGCATATTTTGGCACCATCATTGTTGCCAAACTTCACTGAACCGCCTTCATAGTGCTGTAATTTGATGAATTTCTCTTTATCACCAGTCATATGGCTTGAACAACCACTATCAAGGACCCATGGTGCTGCCTTCTTTTGTGCATTGAATGCCATTTGCACAATGAGAGATTCTTTGGGACTTTCTGCACTTTGCTTTGCTCTCCAAGCCTTGACTAACTTGGGTTTCTTTTCAACCTGAAATTTGTTAGCAATATGCAACCTACAATCCCTAGCCAAGTGTCCATAATTATGACACATATAGCACTCAATTTTGTGGCTACTTAGGATTGAAAAAGGATTCCTAGTCACAAATGGACTGTTTCTTACATAGAATTTGCAATCAGCTCTTTTATGTCCAAACATATTACAATGAAAGCAATAACCATAGAATTTGTATCTTCTTTGTGGCTGGTTAGTCTTCATTACCTTTCTAACAGGAATGGACTCCTTTCTAGGTTGAGTGGGCTTCATAGAGTTAGAAGGTGCAGTGACTTGCTTCACAAACTTTTTCTTTTCAGGAGGTGCAATCTTAGAGGATTCACCTTTCTCAGATCCTAGACCAAATCTGAAGTGGGCTGGTTTTTGAACTTTCAGTAGTTCATTGAGTTTCATAGTCCCTTCAATCGCTTGGAGCGCTTTGAGTTTTTTGCTATTTTCCAAATTTTCAGCCTTTGCTCTAGCGATCTCAGTTTCAAGTTTCATAGCCTCTTCCTTTTTGATACTTATTTGGTTTTCAAGGACTTCTACCATTCTTTTATATTCTTCTACTTGAGTTTTCAAAGAAATAATAGAACTTTCAGATTCATGGAGAAGTTTCAGATTTTTCTTACTTGATTTGCGTTCCATGCTTAGCTCCTCAAGTGCGGCTATGAGTTCCTCTTCAAGATTGACTTCAGCCTCCTCATCCTCTTCAGGATCTAGCTCTTCTTCTTCTTCAACAGTGACCATGAAGAGAGCTTCGGTTGATTCATCATCGTCTGAAGATTCAGACGTGCTGTCATCTTGTTGACATAGAAAGTTTTTAGCTTTGCCCCTCTTTCTGAAATTTCTCTTTCCTTTACTCTTTTCAGCATAAGAGTCATTATCATTGTCTTCTTTTAGGGGACACTTCGCAGCAAAGTGACCAATACCTCCACAATTGAAGCATTTAAAGGGTAGCTTCCCTTTGTACTTGCCATTGCTTCCTTTCTTCAACTTTCTAACAAATTGAGCCTCAAGCTCATCATCATCAGAATCAACATCATGACCAGCAGTCTCTTTTGCCTTTTTCTGAACTTTGAAGGCCGCTTCTTTATCAGATGAAGACGTCTTTCCTATGCGCATCTCATAGGCAGTTAGAGAACCATGTAATTCATCCATGGAAAATGCATTCAGATCTTTGGCTTCTTCGATGGCTGAGACTTTTGAATCAAACCGGGGAAGAAGAGATCTTAGAACCTTTTTGACGATGACCGGCTCTTTAATCTCTTCCCCTAGTCCACGAATGTCATTCGTGACTTCATTCACTCGTTGCATATACGAGTCAACATTCTCGCTTTCCTCCATGCGAAGAGACTCGAATTGAGAGCGATGAGTTTGCAATTTGGCTTCTTTAATCTTCTCATCACCTTCATGTATGCTTTGCAACTTGTCCCAAATTTCCTTGGCTGTTTTGCATGCAATTACTTTGACAAGCTCGCTGTCCATAAGGCCACTAAAGAGTGCATTCTGCGCCTTGGAGTCGTTGTCTGCCAACTTCTTCGATGCTGTATCATTGGGTACGGTGGCAGCATTGTAACCGGCTCTGACAGCCTCCCAAACATCATAGCCAAGAGATTTGATGAAGGCTTGCATCCTAATCTTCCAAAAGGAGTAATTAGAACCATCAAACAGAGGTGCTTTCATATTCCCCGTATTGACTGCCATGTGATTTGACAAGAGATCACCCTTAGCGTATTAAACTGATCAAGGGAACCTCGCTCTGATACCAATTGTTGGATACCACGATCACTGAGAGGGGGGGGGGGGGTGAATCAGTGATTTCTAAAAAACAGGTCCAATTCAACAACAAAACAAGTCAAATCACACTATGACACCAGATTTAACGTGGTTCACCGAAAGGCTACGTCCACGGTTCAAAGACTGTCCGAACACCAATCCGGGACAGATCTGAATCTTATTTAGTCGCACCAACGACAAAGAGCACCAACCCTTAGTTTCAGATAACACCAACTATCTAGGAAGCACCGACTCCCTTTACAATTTATCTGCACCCACAGATAGGATCACCAAACCCTAAACACCAAGCACCAACTTGATGTAAGAACAGAGTAGAAGATTAATTCTGTCTACAGCCCTTCCCCTCTACAATTCTCTCTCTCTCAATCCCTTACAAATTGAAATCTAAAGCATAAAAGAGAGACACTTAACTCATGGACGAATCACCATCTTCTAGAGCATAATCTCGTCCACAATTGCTGTAGAAAACGTCTGATAATGCAGCAACACAGCAACACAGCACCAGCACTTCTTTCTCTCCAAAACTCTCTAAAACTCTTCTCTTCTGGTGTCTCTTCTTGGTGTGTTTATTAACGACCCAAGCATGCCTTTATATAGGTTTTAATAACCCTTAATTGTATTCAAAATGGGCTACAATTCGTTTAGAAAGATTCCCAAACGAAATAGATAACTGTGCTGAATTTTCGTGCAAAACTTCTAATTCTGCGCAACTCTGGTTCCCGTGCTCGGTCGACATCCTGGCTTGCTCGGTCGACCGAAGACACTGACTGGAAAATAGACAATTTCGAGCTCGGTCGACATCCTGGAGTCCCGGTCGACCGAAGACACACTGTGTCACGAAAATAACTGAGAGGTGCCTTTTTTCTGTTTCTGCAGGTTTCTTCTTGCTCGGTCGACCGCATGAAGAGCCCGGTCGACCGCGTGCTCTGCTTCAGGAATTCTGAATTCCTGACTGTTTCAATTCTGTTTCTCCTTTTCAAGCTCTATCAACACCAGCTTATTATCATCATGTTTGTGACAATGTGTTGACAATAATTCCAACTCAAATCAATACTTGAGATACTATCTTCTTCAATTCTTCAAAGACTACTTAAGTCATCTCAAATTCATCTCAAATTCCAACACAACCTTCGCAAGTAAAAAGGAAATCAACTTCTTTCAAGTTTTCCATTGTTTAAGAAAAGAGGCATTTTCTTGATTTGCCGTGAAAGGCGATTTTTTTGGCATTTATAGCCGATTTTGGCGTTTATAGCCGATTTTTGGCGTTTATAGCCGATTTTGGCGTTTATAGCCGATTTACAATCCTTATCAATAATGAAAGACAAGAGTTGTGTTTTTTGTCTCTTTTAGAAAAATACAAACTACAATGAAAAGCAAGAAAAGGAGGATCTAACTTCTCAGGAGATTGTGGGGGGACCCGTTCAGATTGACGGTCGCAAGCCATATGTGGGCTTCGCCATCATCCATGCAGATGAGAACAGAGGATGCTATTGATTCGCTTGGCTTGGCTATAACCTCAGGTTTTTAGAGGACAAAGACCAAAAGGAGGTCCTATGTCCAATAAAAAACTAAGTAGACGGGCTGAAAAGCCACGTCTAAGCCATTGGAGGCAGAAGGAGAAGGCAAGGACCTTGGGGGGGGGTACCCCCCAAGGGACTTTTGTCACCTTGTAGCGGTAGTCGGTGTAGGATTTCCGCAGAGTTTTCCCTCTTTGATGCCTTTTTCTGTCTGAGTTTTCGAATTTTCTGCACTCTGTTGTTTGTTTTCTCTGCTGTCTGTCCTTTCTGTCTCTCCTCTTTCTTCTTGGAGAGCTCTCCTATTTATAGGCTTTTTGGTAGCCATTTAGGAGGGTTTATGAGTCTTAATTGTCATAAAGCTACATAAAGGGAGGAGTTACAAGATTGAATTCTTTATTTTGTAACTCCTTTTTCTTGGCTTCTGATTGGCCGGAGGAGATTAAGGGCCTTTAATCGCCATGATGGGAGGAGTTTCATGGGTTAAATGCCATGAATCTCTTGACTTGTAACTCCCGGTTGCTTGCTTTTGATTGGGCCGTCCAAAGAAATGGATTAATGACTGCAATAAAGCTAGTCAATTAATCGCATTAAGTGGTCGCCGAGCAGTTGAAGAGTCGCGGACCGTGCCGCGTCTTTTGGGATTCTTCTGGCGATGATCATCGATGGATCTTCTTGTAGATCGACATCGGATAACCATGTAACTTCAAGTGTTGGTTGCCAACAGCAGGTCGGTACCATCTGTCCTGTCGATTTCTCGATCGGTCGGGTAGAAAGCACACTTTTTTTGGTTGACCAGTTGGCGATCAATGTTGATTTCGATACTCTTGATGATTAACCCGTGTTTTTGACGGATGTCAGAGGATTTGGTGTCTCAAAAGTATGAATTTTGAAAAATACCAGAGGCCGGACTCTTCGAATCGCGAAAAAACGGCGACGGGGTTTCCGGGGCCTTCCCGGCGATCCCGGGCCCCAGTGTCGCCGGCGACCCTGGGGGGTTTTCCCCCTTTTGTCCCGTTTTGTGTCCTTTTTTGCTGTTTTTTTATTCTTTTTTCTTCTGTATTTTTCCTTGACATTTTTGATCATTTATTGGCCTGATTTCCCTGTAGAAAACTTGATGAGAATCCTTGCATTTTGGATTGCAAAGTTTCCAATTTTCCAAGTTTCCAAGTCTATCACCAGTAGACTTGCTTTTGTCGCGATGAAGATGTCGCGGTTTGATGTGCGGTCAACCGATGTCCGATTGACTTGAAATTTGACAGGGAACCTATTGGAGTCATTTTAAGATGATCTATAGGCTCTGTCTTGGAAACCATGGTCCCGGGGAGCTTCGCCATCGAGAGGCCTGATTTGGCTTCCGAGCGTCAAAGTATGGTCAAATGTTGTCGAAATGGCCTGAAATTTGACGTGAAGCCCTTTGTAAGCATTTTGAAGTCGTCCATGTGCTCTATCTGATGAGTGATGGCCTCGGTGGTTCTCACTGCCGAGAGGCTTGATTTAGCTGTTCGAGGGTTGATGTAGGGTCAAACGTTGTCAGTTTGACTCGGAACTTGACGTGGAGCCTTTTGGATGTATTTTGAGACCATCCATCGGCTCTGATCGAAGATTTGGTGTCTCCGATGCTTTCGCCGTCGGGAGCTCCTTTTCAGCTGCCGGAGAAGCGAAGTTAGGCCAAATGATTTTGAAATGGCCCGAAACTTCTTGTGTACTCCTCTTTTGGCTGTCTTGAAGGATCTTGCAGTTTTTGTTTGATTTTGACAAGATTTGATTTTTTGGAAGTAGCATTGCCTATTTATGGCAGGTTGCAACTTCATGTAGCTCTTTGGATCTTAAAGAGGCAAAGTGACATTTTTGGTGTCAACACTCTCTTTTATAAGGGTGGGCCCCACAACTTGCATTTTATTGGATATGTGTGTAGTGAAAAAAGTCATCATCCTTCTCTCTTTTATTAGAGTAGATATATATATAAAGGCTAAGGCTCCCCTAAGCTCGAGCTTAGGGAGAAAATTTTGTAAGCTCGTGCTTGTGGGGCCCACCTTTGGTCCAAATGGACCAAACACATGAGCCCCTTAAATCGCACATGTCCACCAACTTTCAGTAAAAACTGAATTTACTGGACCGTTTGATTGACTATATATCAATCCGAATGGATTGTTGACCATTAAACTCTTGGGCCCATATGGAGATGATATAAATTATGGTTGGGGCTGATTTCTTGCGAGGAGAAAGATCCTAGGGAGTCCTTGAAATCCCCCCACCCCCATCCCCATGTGGGTCCCCAAGTGGGCCCTCCCACACACTTGAGCTTACCTTACCCTAAGCTTGAGCATAGGGGAGCCTTGCTCATATATAAATATATATATGAGATACTCTTGTGAGAGTAACTCTCGTGGTACGGATGTGAGAGCCCCCACCCTTACTCTCATAATACCGTGAGAGTTACTCATAGATATCTTAAAATATTGAAACATTTCATGGCAGTATAATCTGACGAAATGTAAATAAAATTATTCTAACAAATTTCTATATTATTCTCTATTTATTATGCTACTTTAAAGATTATTTATTTAATCTCCACAACATTTTTCTAGAAAACTTCAATTTTGAAAATATCCTAGCAAATTTTGGAGAAAAATAATTTCCTCAAAACGATACTTGTGACAATGTTCACACACCATGCAGTGTTCCCACCAATTGGGAAAACCATTTCATCATTTTAATTCAAGGGCCCGAGGGTACATGGGGTTATGCATATAATTTAGGGTAGCACTTACTATAGGCTTCCTTGGCTCAAACCCACCATGGCACACAATTGGGCAGTAAGTAATGCCATCTAGGGCTTGTTTATGTAAAGCCAAAAGAGAGTATGAAGGGGAAAGGGTTGCACATGGGTTTCATATCTTACGCATAACAAATTCCCATAAAAATAGGGATGGATGAGAATCTCGTAGCACCAAACAAGGAAATCAGAATCCCATAAGACTTCTTGGAAAACACATACACCCCTTTGGCAATTAATGTTAAAGTAAAATTGATATAAAATCATCAAATCAAGAGAGAATAAAATAAACGGGAGTTCTATTGGCACCACGAAAAGTTCTCTTCCCACTGCAGTTATTATGCCAATTTCTTTTTACAATAAAATCATTATGTGAAATGACTAAAATGGACATCTCATAAACCATGTTGAAAATCAAATATTTCTCTTCACACGCATAACTCATCTCTACCCTCTTCACACATAACTTATGGTTTCACATTCTCATTCCCCCATTGCACCCCACATTTCCCTTCTTCCTTCACTCTCATTATTCCTCCCTTTAATCTCTTTACAGCATTGCACCACTCACCCCACGTACAGTTCACCTTCTTCCTTCTTCCTTTTTCCCCTTGCTCTCATCAAACTCTTTTGTTGTAGTTGAATCAAACCAAATATTGCAATGGACAAGGAAATGAAAAAGGAAATCGTGTCTTTTAATCCTACTAGCAGCGAAAAGGTTAGTGTGGTTGAGTATTTCAGTGTTTTTGTCAAATTTTCCAAGTTATGTATTGTAGTTGTTCGCGTTCTGTCCGGACTGGTATGTCCGAACATCTCTGGAATGTTCGGACAAACGATACCGAACATGCACTATATGTTCGAATGTTTCTATACGAACATAAGAGACTTGTTGAGACTTTATTTCTGAACATAAAACAAATGTTCAGAATTTATATGTCGAACATATGTTTTATGTTCAGATTTATTGTTCCGAACGATACTGATACCGCTTTTTCCTTAGTGCAGCCATCCACAGAAGAAAGCCAAGTTCAGTCAGCCTATGTAATGGACTTTACAGATGTGTTTACTACCGAAGAAGTAAGACATTATATTAAAATCTCAATATACATATTGTGTGTTACTAATGTCTGATTCAATGGACTTTACAGATGTGTTTACTACCGAAGAAGTAAGACATTATATTAAAATTTCAATATACATATTGTGTGTTACTAATGTCTGATTCAATGGTTATGTGTTTAGATATTTCACAGCCGAGATGCATTAGTGAATTGGGCTCGTGATGTGGGTAAAAGAAATGGTCTTGTCATTGTCATAAAGGTGTCAAATGCTGCAAGGCCTGGAATAAAAGCTAGGGTTGTCCTTGTTAGACCCTAAGTATTTGCAATTTGATGTCTTGCATTTGCATAACAGTCATATCATTAGGTTTATTTCCATTCCGCGTATTTCTTCTTGAAAATCATCTTTTAACTCAACCTACTCATGTTTTGATTTGAAACTTCTTTTTGGTTGATTTGAACCTTGATTTTAATCATGTTTTTCTTGATGAAAACAATGCAAAAGGACACCCTTCAAATCTGAGTCTTTAATCATGTCAAAAAGATCATTTCTCAAAACTTCAGATATTCAGAAAATTGACCTGACCAGTCTGTCGGTCAAGCCATCGGTCCCCATCGGTCGACCCACAAGTGGATCAAGGTGAACCGATAACTCCATCGGTTCTTATCGGTCAGCCTATCGGTTCACATCGGTCCACCGATAGTGCATAAAATCTCAGACCGAGACTCATCGGTTCCAAAAACAGACAGCACCTTTTTTGATGATCAGTGTGCTATCGGCTCGGCTGTCGGTTCCTCATCGGTCAACCGATGAAGGCCGGTCAACCGACGAATGCAAAAGGGTCAGGAGAACTTTAAAAAAAAATATGACCGTTGCATATGACCGTTGAGCCATCGGTCAACCGATAGCTAGTTATCGGTTGACCGACAGCCATCCGTTGAACCACTTTTTCTATAAAAAGTAAGTTCATTCCAAGAGAAATGATGATGAGAATAGAGGCCATTGTTGGTGTTTTTGATGCCTAAGCAAAAGGAATGAACTAAGGAAGCTTGTGTGGTCAAAAGGAAAGGCTAAAGCTTGATCTCAAGAATTTAAACTCTAGTAAGCTTTAATTTCCTTACTCATATGTTTTATGCTTTGTCTAAACTATTGGTAAATGTTTTTAAGCATATAAACTATGATGTGTTGAATCCTCTACTTCCTTAATCTTTGATTTAAGTCATAGGATTCTTTACCCTTGATTTCGAACCAAGTTTTGTTTTAAACTTTGTCAATCATGCTTAGCCAAAACCTTGATTTCTTTATAGCATGATACATTAACTTGTTTGAAACTCTCTTTGTTGTTTTCAATCTATTTAAACCTTAGTTAAATTAGTTTTTGAAAACAACATTGCACATGCATCACTTGATTAGTCTTAATCATTTTCATACAACTTGTGATCTTTGATTTTCATATCATTCACAAGTTTGTATTTGTTCAAGTGATTTGCATTTGACTTCAATCATATCTTTTATGTGCTTTAAGCTTTGAAATACTTTAAGCATAAAATTCATTAGACTTAATTTTATCTTGATTGAAGTTCTACACACACACACCTCATAAGCATTCATCTTTGTAATTCTTAGTGTGTTTGTGTGAGTTGATTTACAATTTCACATCCGCCTGTCTTAGAGGCAAAATTTATTAAGCTTAATTGTAATCTCTTAGAGTGTTTTGTGAAAACACTTTCTTTGAGAGAAATCATTTGATTGTAAGGTTATTGCTTAGCCACAATAAAAGCATTGTGTAAGGGTTGTTGTTTAGCCTAGAAAAACATCATTGTAAAGGTTATTGCTTATCCTTGGAAAGCATATTGTAGAGGTTATTGCTTAGCCTTTTGAAAAGCACAATAGTGGAAATCCGGTGGGGTGTTGGATACACAAGCCGGTAGTGGATGTAGGCATTGAGGCCGAACCACTATAAATCCTTGTGTTATGGTGATTGGGTTAAGGTGATTGATTTGTTTCCTTTCTGCATCTATTGTCATAATCATCACATGTGACTGGTTTATTTTAAAGAAATTAAAATTGGTCATAATTAGTCAACAAAGTTAGATCACCCTATTCACACCCCCCCCCCCTCTAGGGTTAGGATCCGTGGACTTTCAATTGGTATCAGAGCCTCGTGCTCTATATTAGGATCAAGCGTTTTGGAACTCTTGATTAGGTGTAAAAACCTAGAGTCAAAACCCTAGTGTTGTGCTTCTATGAAAATCATTAGAATGGATTCCACTACTTTAGATTTTGTAGATACTTGTGTAGATTCTTCTAGACCACCATCTCTTCCATCTATTGGAGATACAAACTTTGGAATTAATGAATCCCAAGATGAAAATGAATATGAAGATGACCTTCAACATGCTTATAATGAACTATATACATTGTTCCTAAAACTTGATAAGAACAACAAAAGTTTAAAAGAAGAATCCAAAAGATTAAACAAGGAGATTGACACTTCAAAAGATAAACTTAGAGAGAAAGAAGAATTCATTCAATGCCTAGATTCTAAGTTCATGATCACTTTGCACAATCTATCAAATGTTCAAGATGAACTAAATAAAATAAAATTAAGTCACAATGAGCTAAATAAAGAAAATGTAAATCTAAGAGATACATTAAAAAGACAAGATGAGAACATTATCCATTTAGAATCCAAATTGAAAATTTCTAAAGATAATTTGTTAAATCTTCAAGATGAATTAAATGTATCTAAGATAAGTTGTGAAGGACTTACCAAAGAAAATTCAACTCTAAGTGATCATATAAAAAATCAAGTTGAAGACATTGTCAACCTTGAATCCAAGTTAATAACCACCAAAGAAAATTTATTCAAGGCTCAAGGTAATATAAAAACTTTACAACTTGGATCTAATGTAAATGAACTCAAACTTGAATTAAAACTTGCTTATGAAAAAGTAAACAAGTTTAATGGAATTGAAATTGAACTTACGAAAGTTAAACTTGAAAATTCAATTCTTAAAAATCAAGTCACTCAACTTGAAACTCACAAACAAAAGTATGAGTGCAAATTTACCCAAGGAGAAGAAAAATTTGAAAAATTATTTAGATTGGGTAAATCACAAAGAGATAGGACGGGTCTTGGATTCAATAAGTATATTACACATGACCCAAATTTTACCAACTCATTTGTGAAAGGTGAACCCTCATTCTCATGCACTCAATCCCCATTGCCCAAAACAAAATGTCATTATTGTGGTAATGAAGGGCATTTCAAATTTGAGTGCAAATTAAGGAAAAATCATTTGTCTAAACCCATCTATGAAACTAAAAATGGAAAATCTAAGGTATCAAAATCAAAGGAAGACTCTAGAAAGTTCAAGCAAGTCAAACCATTCCAACAAGAGTCTCCCAAGATAGATTTTAAAAAGACCAAACAAGTAAAGATTTGTCAAAACAAATCTATCAATAAGAAACCTCACACCTTCCCTCCATTAACCTTGGAAATGAAAGAACTTTTGAAAAAGGTTGAAAGATTAAAACTAAAATTCAAAAGACAAAAAGAAGGAGGAAAAGTTAAAAGAAATCAGAAGAATGAAAAGAAAGTTGAACACCAACTATCAAAGACTAATCATCAATCTAATCTTAAAGATGTCACACCTCAAAGATATGATGTCAAGTCTAAAAGAAACCTATATTTATCTCCTACAGTTGGTGAGATCTCAACCATAGTCTCAAAGGCTCAAAACCTTAGATGGATACCTAAGATTAGGCTATTAGATAAATACTAAGGCCTACTAATTAGATTAGACCAACTCACTCTCTTAAGTTACATATCTAGTTGGTCCTAAGTCTATATGGTTCAATCTTTCTGGGTACTCTCTATATGTTTGGAATTTCAAATTGGTTGTAAATTAATTTTTGAAAACGCATTTTTGAACCCAAAAGGTACTTGATATGAAAATGCATGTGTTTGACTAATTTAAATCAAAAATTTGATGATCTAAAAATTGTTCTTCATAAGTTAAATCAATCATAAAACACACTAAGCAATGACCATTAGCTAAGAAGGCTAATTCAGTGGATTAGCCCACTTTTCTACATCTATCGGTCGACCGATACTTAAGTCATCGGTGGACCGATGAAGCAGTGCTTCGATTAAAACCCTGCGCGCAGAAAAATCCCTTTCTGTTCTGTTTCTTCCTGCTTCGTCTCCAAAGCCCTAGGTTGCTGTGTCTGCTGGTTCTCCTTCTCCAAGAGTGAGATCCTCATTCATTTTCAAGCATTGATCATTAGCAAGCATCGATTGGGCATCTTCCGAATCGGATTTCAATGTCAGAAGGCTGCACTGTTCATCTTCTTGGCTGCTGTGCGTGACTGATTATCTCTCCAAAACGTGAGGACGCTCTGTGCAAACTTCTCCAAGATCTCAAAGAGCTGTAGAAGAGATGACGTCGCTAGATCACCATCTCCATCTCCTCCATCTCCAGAGTCTGACTAGGATTTTACTTTCCCTGTTACCACATTTTGTGTCTCAATTGGTGTATTAATGGTGGTGTGCTTTTGTATTGGGAAAAAGGCTGGATAATCAGTTTAGACTTTGTCATTTAAACTTCTATTTTCAGTTAATGAATGGTTATGTTTTATGTCTATGTCATTTGTTAAAGTGTAAGACTTTTGAATCTTTATATATTGAATGACATCTTTTGATCCATGTGCCATCTACATAAAATATCTTTGTTATTGTTATTTCTTTCCTTCACATTGAAGATATCAAAATTATGCTATGAGAAAGGTATATGTTTGCATGAGTGTTTGCAGACTATTTAGCAATTTGATGTCAATGGGGGAGAAGAAGAAGAAACATAAAGACTAAGTGGGAAATGAAGACTAAAGAAGATAAAGAGGAGTTGAAGCAAGGACACCATTGCAAGAACAATGGGGGAGAGCAAGGACATTGGGGGAGAAAAGAAGGAGCAGATAATGAACAATGGGGGAGAGCAAGAAAATTGGGGGAGCTGAAGTAAGAAGAAGTGGAGTGGACAAATGTGATGAGTTGATAGTTTTAATGAGTGGTTGAGTGTTAGTTGCCATCAAATTGCAAAGGGGGAGATTGTTAGACCCTAAGTATTTGCAATTTGATGTCTTGCATTTGCATAACAGTCATATCATTAGGTTCATTTCCATTCCGCGTATTTCTTCTTGAAAATCATCTTTTAACTCAACCTACTCATGTTTTGATTTGAAACTTCTTTTTGGTTGATTTGAACCTTGATTTTAATC
Organism: Litsea cubeba; assembly: GCA_012931725.1. Classification (NCBI taxonomy): domain Eukaryota; kingdom Viridiplantae; phylum Streptophyta; class Magnoliopsida; order Laurales; family Lauraceae; genus Litsea; species Litsea cubeba. The sequence goes on from CM022949.1 coordinate 59,938,606, forward strand.
ATGTTTTTCTTGATGAAAACAATGCAAAAGGACACCCTTCAAATCTGAGTCTTTAATCATGTCAAAAAGATCATTTCTCAAAACTTCAGATATTCAGAAAATTGACCTGACCAGTCTGTCGGTCAAGCCATCGGTCCCCATCGGTCGACCCACAAGTGGATCAAGGTGAACCGATAACTCCATCGGTTCTTATCGGTCAGCCTATCGGTTCACATCGGTCCACCGATAGTGCATAAAATCTCAGACCGAGACTCATCGGTTCCAAAAACAGACAGCACCTTTTTTGATGATCAGTGTGCTATCGGCTCGGCTGTCGGTTCCTCATCGGTCAACCGATGAAGGCCGGTCAACCGACGAATGCAAAAGGGTCAGGAGAACTTTAAAAAAAATATGACCGTTGCATATGACCATTGAGCCATCGGTCAACCGATAGCTAGTTATCGGTTGACCGACAGCCATCCGTTGAACCACTTTTTCTATAAAAAGTAAGTTCATTCCAAGAGAAATGATGATGAGAATAGAGGCCATTGTTGGTGTTTTTGATGCCTAAGCAAAAGGAATGAACTAAGGAAGCTTGTGTGGTCAAAAGGAAAGGCTAAAGCTTGATCTCAAGAATTTAAACTCTAGTAAGCTTTAATTTCCTTACTCATATGTTTTATGCTTTGTCTAAACTATTGGTAAATGTTTTTAAGCATATAAACTATGATGTGTTGAATCCTCTACTTCCTTAATCTTTGATTTAAGTCATAGGATTCTTTACCCTTGATTTCGAACCAAGTTTTGTTTTAAACTTTGTCAATCATGCTTAGCCAAAACCTTGATTTCTTTATAGCATGATACATTAACTTGTTTGAAACTCTCTTTGTTGTTTTCAATCTATTTAAACCTTAGTTAAATTAGTTTTTGAAAACAACATTGCACATGCATCACTTGATTAGTCTTAATCATTTTCATACAACTTGTGATCTTTGATTTTCATATCATTCACAAGTTTGTATTTGTTCAAGTGATTTGCATTTGACTTCAATCATATCTTTTATGTGCTTTAAGCTTTGAAATACTTTAAGCATAAAATTCATTAGACTTAATTTTATCTTGATTGAAGTTCTACACACACACACCTCATAAGCATTCATCTTTGTAATTCTTATTGTGTTTGTGTGAGTTGATTTACAATTTCACATCCGCCTGTCTTAGAGGCAAAATTTATTAAGCTTAATTGTAATCTCTTAGAGTGTTTTGTGAAAACACTTTCTTTGAGAGAAATCATTTGATTGTAAGGTTATTGCTTAGCCACAATAAAAGCATTGTGTAAGGGTTGTTGTTTAGCCTAGAAAAACATCATTGTAAAGGTTATTGCTTATCCTTGGAAAGCATATTGTAGAGGTTATTGCTTAGCCTTTTGAAAAGCACAATAGTGGAAATCCGGTGGGGTGTTGGATACACAAGCCGGTAGTGGATGTAGGCATTGAGGCCGAACCACTATAAATCCTTGTGTTATGGTGATTGGGTTATGGTGATTGATTTGTTTCCTTTCTGCATCTATTGTCATAATCATCACATGTGACTGGTTTATTTTAAAGAAATTAAAATTGGTCATAATTAGTCAACAAAGTTAGATCACCCTATTCACCCCCCCCCCCCCCCCTCTAGGGTTAGGATCCGTGGACTTTCAGTCCTAGCATGTGAGAGAAGTGGCCAATTCAAGCATTGTAAGACCTAAGACAAGGGGCCTACTAAAAAGAAGATCAAGCAAACAGGATCGAAGAAATGTGGATGCCCTTTTACATTAAAGGGCAAGAAGCTTGACACTTTTGATGATTAGATGTTGGAAGTTGCATGTGGTGTACATAATCACTCTATTGCAGAGTATCTAGAGGGTCATTCATTAGCAAGGAGACTAACAGAAGAGGAAACAAAATTGATAGTTGATATGTCTAAGAGCATGGTACAACCAAAAGATATTCTGGTTACATTAAAACAAAGAAGTGCCTTAAATGTGACTACAATGAAGACCATTTACAATGCACGTCATAGGCACAGAGTTGTTGAGCGGGGTGGGAGAACACAGATGCAACAATTGATGGGAAAGTTGACAGAGCATAAGTACATTGAATGCCACAGGAACAATGAGGATAGTGACGTTGTTACCGATTTGGTTTGGGCGCATCCAACAAGCATACAGTTGTTGTGGTCATTTCCTCATGTCTTAATAATGGATTGCACTTACAAGACAAACCGGTATCACATGCCCTTACTGGAGATTGTAGGAGTGACTTCAACAGATATGACTTTCTCTGTGTGTTTTGCTTACATGGAAGCCGAACGTGAAGTCAACTATACATGGGCTTTGGGTGTTTTACGTTCTCTCATTGGTGAGGACGCTCTTCCTGATGTTATTGTCACAGACAGAGAATTGGCACTACTAAAAGCCATCAACACCATATTCCCTAATGCAAGGCATCTATTATGCAAATGGTACATAAATAAGAATGTCCTAGGAAAATGTAAGACAGTGTTCGAGACCAAGGAGAAGTGGGATAGATTTATATTGCATTGGAATATGTTGGTCCATGCCTCCACAGAAGAAAAGTCTATTGATCATCTGCGTAAGCTAAACCAAGAGTTCACAACATATCCATCAGCACTTCAGTACGTCAAGGAGAGTTGGTTAGATGAATACAAGGAGAGATTTGTATCTGCGTGGGTTGATAAATGCATGCATTTTGGGAATACTACGTCAAACAAGTACGTCTTATACTTTAATTTGGATGAATTGATGCTTTATGCGTATTTATATATAATGCATTATTAATTATTATGTTGTTTACATAGGGCCGAGTCTTCACATTCACAGTTGAAGAGACAACTTGGATAATCTCAGGGTACTTTTGAGACAAATTGGGCAAAAACACACAGCTTGCTTGAACTACAGCATACAAGTATTAAAGCTTCATTCGAGAAGAGCAAGACAATAGTGCAACATAGTTTCAAGCCCTCTGAATTTAAAGAGCTTCGTGGGAACATATCACGAAATGACTTGGAAAAGATTTTGGCAGAAACTAAGAGATCAAATCTGGTTGGAATTGATAAGATTGCATGTGGATGTATTATCCATTCCACACATGGGTTACCATGTGCGCATGAGATTGCTACATATGTTTCAGAAGGACGGCCAATTCCCCTTCAGTGTATACATCCGCATTGGGTCAAGCTTGACATGAATCCGAGTACCGTTTTGACCTATAATATGGAGTTGGACTGTAAGACGGAGTTAGAGTTACTTGAAAAGAGGTTCAATGAATTTGATCAAATAAGAAAACTGCAACTCTTAAAGAAGATGAGAGAGCTATCAAAGCCTGACAGTACATTCTTGTTAGAACTAGAAGCAAAGTCCCGAACCCGTGGGTGACCACGCATTAGGATTGATACATCCACCAAAAGGGAACCAAGTGCTTTTGAGTTGGTTCAATCTGCACAAGATAGTCACTCACCTTCTCCCATTATGGTTAAGGCACCATTGGAATAGAAAAAAAGAAAAAAGAAAAGCCTAGAGTTGTGAGAACAAGATCTAAAAATGCTAGTTCTTATATTGCTCAGTTCTCAGAAGGATTAAGGCCTTTTATACGCCTTATCCAAGATGTTGCAGCCGATGGTAATTGTGGTTTTAGAGCGATTGCTGCTTTGATTGGTCATACTGAAGATGGATGGAGACAGGTTCGGAGAGAACTCTTGCATGAGTTGCTGCACCATGTAGAACATTACAAGCAGTTATACGGAGTGGAAAACAGAGTTGAAGAACTCATTGAGACACTATCTTACTATGAGGATAATCCTTCGTATAACAAGCATTGGTTGACTATGCCTGACATGGGGCATCTTATCGCATCTCGTTACAACTTGGTTTTATTTCACTTTAGCATGGCACAGTGTTTAACTTTTCTTCCTCTAAGGTCACCACCATTGGCTGTATCTACTCGATTGGAGATAGCGATAGGTTTTATTAATTCTTGCCATTTCGTTCAGGTATTGAAAACTAAAATTGTCTTTTTTTATTTAATTATAATATCTTAACGTATTAACAGGTTTATTTATTTTTTTTTGTAGGTTTTCATGATCCCAGATCATCCTGTACCACCCATTGCCAATAAGTGGAAAGAATTCCGTCATCCTTGCGCTAGCCAATGGGAATTAGCATACGAAGATCGAATCAGGCGTTTTAAAGAGATTATAAGTCCAGATGTAGCAACCTGTGAGACTGTCTCATTGGATTGAGAAGATTGTATTTTTTTTCCTTGCATTTCTCTAGCCACGTTGTTGGCAGAGTTCATGTATTTCTCTAGCAGAAGATCCCTTGTATGGACAACATTTTTAATTTAGAATATGCAAGTTGAGTTCTTTTCAACTTTGTCCGTACAACCATGTTCATCAAAATTGTGATTACAACCATGTTCCAAATGTAAACAACCATGTTCCAAATATTGTGATTACAACCATGTTCCAACCCATAAAAACACACCATAAAAGTAACCAAAATGTAAACAAAATAGATGATTGTCTTAAAGTAACTGGTCATAAAGTAAACAAAATAAATGATTGTCTTAAAGTAACTGTATTTTTTTTTCCATGCATTTCTCTAGCCACATTGTTGGCAGAGTTCATGTATTTCTCTAACAGAAGATCCCATGTATGGACACCATTTTTAATTTAGAATATGCAAGTTGAGTTCTTTTCAACTTTGTCCGTACAACCATGTTCATCAAAATTATGATTACAACCATGTTCCAAATATTGTGATTACAACCATGTTCCAACCCATAAAAACACACCATAAAAGTAACAAAAATGTAAACAAAATAAATGATTGTCTTAAAGTAACTGGTCATCTTCCAAAATGAAATCAGCTACTGTTCCTACGGTGCCTGCGTGCATAAGAATGAGCAGTCATGCTGGGGTGTTGAACCGTGCGCTCCACCTCTTCAATGGTCATTCCACGCAACACATGTGCAGCCTGCTCGACGTGAGTGTATATACCATGTGGGTCATCAATCCATCCATCTTGGCCCCTCTCCATGACTCTATCAAGGATGCACAACGCACCCGCATTACGCTACAAGTAAGATGTTTAATTCATTAATTCACTCGAAACATTTAAAAAGAAAATGGGAAATATTGCTCAATTAACCATACCATCTCATAATCAATGTTTACACTAGGTTGTGCATCTCGAGGATGTGGGCGAAAAGCTGATTGGAAGTTAGGGTTTTGAAGCAGCCTCCATGACACTCGTGCGTACCAAGCCATGTATTGCGGTACACAATCAGATGGACGTCGAACTGGAACGCTTCGATTCAACCCAGACAGTAGGTGATCATTCCATCTTTCCCATACTTGATCAAAATATTGATATGCAATATGATATGCATTTGCAGCCGGTCCTCATGTAGCACGAATTGGGATTAATGGGGGTGGACGAAAAGGCTGCACCCTACCAAACTGCCTCAGAATCCTATCTGGATGATAGGGCTCAACAATGTCAAAGGACTTAATGCACCCACAGTAGAAGGCGACCTGATTAAATGGATGTTGCTGCCTAATATTGCGATAAGGATCCCATGTGACCTGCATGACCAAAACAATTATAAGAAATTTAATTATACTATAGAGAATTTTTAGTAAGTCATGAATAAGGGATTTTTAGTACCTCATCTGCACTCATATAATCAAGCCGATCTCACAGTGCCTGTAGAGGAGCAGTAGTCTCCCTATGAGTGAGCCAGCGATACACTCGGGGTTGTGTGACTCCATATAAAATATTGGACGTTGGAGCGAAACACTCGAAATGCTCAAAAATCCACGCTTCTAGCAGCGTAAGATATCCAGCAATCTGTTTAACTTCCTTACGGGTAGCCAATCCCAACTGTCGATACAAATAAGCCAGAGCAGCGGCACCCCATGCATATGTACGGACACTTGACAAGTCTGTCAACAATGTCAGATATATAATTGGCACATGTGTACCACTCTTGTCTGCGAATAATGTGCAGCCTAATAAATACAGAAGATATGCTCTCACTGCACAATCAATCATGTCAACTCCATCCTCATCGGTCATTGAAGAGAACCTCCCTCTTAGCAACTCCAATCTTACAGATTGGCCCCGAACCTGCTGCAACTCATCATTTGCCTCATTTGGATGAACTCCCAGAGCGTCAACAAGGAGCGAATGAGCATCTTGAAATGACATTCTACCATTATAAACAACAGAACGACCAGTCACCGGGATCCCAAGTATGGTGGCAACATCATCTAGACTTATGGACATTTCACCGAACGACATGTGGAAAGTGTTTGTTTCAGGTTGCCACCTTTCCACAAAACAAGAGACAAGAATCTTACTAACAGAGCGGTAGGATGCTGTGATGAGTGGACTCAAATTAGATCTATCCACTAACTCTCTAACCTGTTGCTCTCATTCAATGTCAAGTGTGGTATTTTCTGTCCATGGCTCAAACACTTCAGCGGGGCCCATTCCTACATTTCGAAAATATTACATTATTAAAGAATGTAACAATTACATTGAGTTTTATGTAACATAAAGAGAAAAACAAAAAAAGTATGTACCTGTGAATGCCAAATGTATGCAGCTATGTGCGTTTTGAAACTGGGCAGCAAAGAACGATCTTCTGGCCCCGCAGTTATTTCTTGCTCAACAGCAGCTTCTTCTTCATGTTGTTCAACAGGAGCTCCTTCTTTTTCATTGCCTCCTTCCGAATCATATTTTGGTTCCCTTGGTTCTCCTACAACCTCCTCAGTTATTCGACGGCGCCTCCTATTGGAAGTCGTCGGCCTTACTCTGGAACTGCTTGGCCTATCCATTTCTGACATATTAGAAAAAGAGTGATTAAATTAAATTTTTTTTATAAGTGTTCGGTTCCGTGTGTTCGAACAAGTCAGAAATGTTCGGCATGTAATATACGAACATTCCTAAAATGTTCGAACATTATGTGCCGAACAATTCTGGAGTGCACGAACTTTAGAATCCGAACATTATTTAAATGTTCGAAATTCTATATTCGAACATTTGGGTAATGTTCGAAGTTTCAGAACCGAACATATCACAACAATGAAAAAAAAAGATTGAACAACTGCAACTAGTGCAGAAAAATAATTTTTGAGCGAATAAGACGTGTGACTATGTCCCTTTGAACATATTAAGATACACACAATAGTTGTTACAATGACCTATTTGAGAAAATAGCACAATGACAATGGGGAAGAAGGAAGGTGATACCTTTGACTAAAATGGAGGTGACTACAACAGCAGCTTCTTCCTTTCTTCCTTATGTGCTTGTATCCTTTCATTGAGCTAATCTTCCAGCCAGAATGTGGGTCAAAATGGATAGAAGAAGAGTTTCTCTGATGAAAGTTTCAATAGAGAGGAGAGAAAATGATGGTGAAGATGTGTGGGAAGAGAAGAGAAGTGATGAGATGAGTTGTAAATGAAAGGGGTGATTTCGGTATATTGATGGGTGCAAAGAGAAAAAATTGTTCAAAAACGTATTTTGTACATTGGTGTGGAGAGAAATGCGGTGAGAATAGCAAAAAACGTGGTGCCAACAGAACTCCCCTAAAATAAATGAGGGTTATAATGGTATTTTATCTTTAGTGAATTGGTAGGGAATCTTTTTGATTTCTTGTAAAAAAAGTGGGAGTTTTTTTGTCAATTAGTAGAGAAAGGAGATTGTTTTTTTACTTTTTTAAGGAAGAAATTTTGAAGATTTAACAAACTAGCAATGCTCATATTTCCAAGAGATTAAGCAAGAGGGAAAGAGACTCCTCAAGATGCATATTTTCAAATCAATAGAAATCATATAAAAGCATGAATAAGAGCAAATGTGAAATCATCAAAAGCAAATAATGGAAAACCACATTTTTCACAAAGCATGAAAACACTCAAACATTCATTCATCCACTTGCCTTAGCCTCCAAATTAGCAACTCAAGCTCCTAATCACACTCCAATGCCACAAATCACTAAGCTACAAAAAAAACCCCAAAACAAAACCCAATAAAAACCCTAAAATGCCAAAACAAGGAATGAGGAAGAGAGAGCTTGCAATAATGGAAAAGAAGGCTCTCTAGGGCTGGCAAAACCCAAATCTAGAAGATGGAGAAGATGACTTACTTGTAGGTTCCTCAAATGATAGGAGTTTGCACAAAGAAGACCCTAGGATAGCTGGATTTCTCTTCTAATGGCATCTATGGAGAGCTTGCAAAGTGAGGAAGAGAAAAATGAAACCCATTTCTTGATTGGTGTAAGATTGGAGTGAAAGAGAGATGAAGAAGCAAGAAAAAGAAGAAAACCCTAGGGCAGCTGGAGTCCTCTCTTTCTATTATGCTTGGAGCTAGAAAAGGGTAAAGTGGAAATGAGTTCACTATTTATACAAAGTGGAGGTGGGTCCCACAACTTAAAAGACTTGTTGGGCTAAAAACATATGTTTCCGGGCCTCGGATGAGTTCGATGAAGAAGGAAAAGTTGCTCATCATAAAATTTAGTTTCTAAAAAGTATATATTTCAAAGGTTTTGGAGACATCGAATTTGGTGTCCAGATTTGGTGTAGAAAGACTATTTTGCCCTCCAAGTTGGAAAAGTCGGGTTTCAAGGTCTCGGACGAGGATTAACAAGATGAGTCAAGTGGAGTTGAAGCATGAATTTTCGAAAATCTCGAATAATCCCCCATGTTCACGCAAGGTCACTAAAGAACCCCCAAAGGGTCCCACTAAATCAAGAAGGCTCTCAAAATTCCCCAAAACTATATAAAAACTATTCTAATCTCTAACTTAACAAAAATCCATTAATCTCACTTAGAACTTACACGCGACTTAATTAGTGCTAATCGCGGTCACTCGGGTCGGGGTCTTACAGTCTTTCCAAGTTGTTCTTATTAACTCATGTGATTAGTTCATCACCTCAATCATCATATTCTGTGCTGTAAACTTTAAATGCATCAAGCATTCATTAAAGAGCATTAATTTTAGAATTGATTGAAGTAAACATTCATACACCTTAAGCATTCACCTTATCTACTTTTAAGTGTATGATTCAATCTTGTTTTAACTTTCATATCAGCCTGTGTTAGAGGCAAATGTAATGAGCTAAAACATTGTATCTTCTTGAGTATATTCTAGACACTTTTGAGAGATCAAATCTTTAGTCTTGTATACGTTATTGCTTATTCTTAGAAAAGCATAAGTGTAAAGGTTAGGGGTAAACCTTAAAACCCAAGAGGTTATTGCTTAGCCTTGAAAGCACATTGTAGAGGTTATTGCTTAGCCTTAGAAAAGCATTGTGTATAAGTTATTGCTTAGCCTGTTGAAAAGCATAGATAGTGAAAATATGGTGGGGTGTAAGATCACAAGCCGGGAGTGGATGTAGGCATTTGGGACGAACCACTATATATGGTCGTGTCGTGGTGATTCTTGTGGTGATTGCTCTTCTTAATTGTTTCCACACATTCATATTGTTCATCACAAGAGCCATTTCGTTTAAAGAAAATTAAAATTGGATTAATTGGCATTATTTGTATAGCTCACCCTATTCAAACCCCCCCCCCCCTTCCCCCTCAGGGTTCGGATCCCGGACTCTCAGCTTCACCCCACAAGTTGTTAGGACAACCAAATGCTATTAACATAGAGTTAATCATTTTAATCAAAGTCCTATTTTTTTCTTTTTGCTATTCCATTTTGTTGGGGTGTAAAAGGGGCAGTATACGTTCTCTTAATTCCCTTAAATTCACAATACTCTAGAAATTCTTTTGAGGTATATTCACCTCCTTTATCACTTCTAAATTTTACTACCTTTCTATTTAATTTATTTTCAACTCGGTCACATAAATTTTAAATTTAGATAGTGCTTCATCTTTAGTTCCTAATAAGTATACATAAGTATATCTAGGAAGATCATCAATAAAAGTAATAAAATAATATTTTCACCTTTAGTCATAGTATTGCTCAAATCACATAAGTTAGAATGGACAAGCTGAAGTAATGCAGATCCTCTTTCAAGATGTTGAAATGGCTTACTAGTAATTTTGGTTTGAGAATATATTTCACATTTCTTGTATTCATCTTTATATTTTTCAATCAATCCATCATTACTCATATTTTTCATGGTTCTGAAATTAACATTACCTAATCTACTATGCTATTCATCAACAGAAGCAACAATATAAGTAGAAGAAGATGCAACAATATTATTAATCACATTCAATTTAAATATACCCTCGCATGCATAACCCTTACCAACAAATGAACCTTTCTTAGTTACAAACTGGTCGGATTCTATTACCTGTTAAAATCCGGCCTTATTCAGAAGATAACCAGACACAAGGTTCTTTCTCAATTCTGGTGCATGGAACACGTTCAACAAGGTCACAGTCTTCCCGGAAGTAAATTGAAGTTCAACATTCTCTTTACCGATTACTAGAGTAGTAACGGTAGTTCCCAAAGTGGGCTTACATTCATTTGTGACCTTCTCCTAGGTCTTGAATCCACCTCAGTCAAAGGTGACATGGGTGGTTGCACCAGTGTCAATCCATCATCCTTTGCTCTTTCCCGTGCTGACGGCATTCACTTCAGAGATAACTGCCACAAGATGTTCCTCTTCGTTAACATTAACTTGAAGCTTGGTTGTCTAAGATTGTTGAGGGAATTTCTTCTGGTGACAACATTCTCTTGCATAATGTCCCGGTTTGCCACAAACAAAGCAATTGCCCTTAGCATGTGGCTTGGCAGTCTCTTGATTTTTATTGGTCCATTTTTCCCGATTTTGCTTTGTATTCTTTCACTTAAAGGATGGATTATTCTTCTTATTCTTGACTAGATGTTGATCAAACTTCCATTTCTTTTCACCATTAACTTGGGGTTTAGATGCAGCTATGTTTACCTTTTCACCATTCGCACCCAAATCTTTTTTTATCATGGTCCGGGCCTCTTCATCAATCCTCAAGTAGCGCTCAAGGCACTCTAAGGAATAATTCTTCCTCTTGTGACGAAGAGCTTTTTGAATATCCTTCCAAGTGAGTGGTAGTTTTTCAATAATAGTTGCCACTTTGAACTATTCATCAACTTGGATCCCCTCCTTAACAATTTCATTCACTATGGTCTAGAACATGCTTGTCATCTACCATCTTAAAATTTAAATAACGACCAACTGCATACTCCGTAGCGACGAACTCCTCTGTTTTTTATTTTTATAAAGTGCTTTTCAGAGGTCTTTAACAGTCCGGGCATCAGAATACATATAAATATTGTCTGCTATTAGGTTCAGAATATGGTTTTTGAACAAATAATCATTATCTTTCCAGCTCTTCTTTGCATATGAGCCACCTGGTCCTTCTTCACGTTCAGGGCATGGCTCGGTCATGACATATGTAATTTTCAAAGATGTCAGGAGAAATAACACTTTCTACCACGAACGTCGGAAATTAGATCCGTCAAAACAGTCTAACCGAACTAGGTCATGATGCATGAATTTGATCCATGATCGTCGAGATGCTATAGAGAAATTAAATAGTAACACCCGATTTTCCAATCCTTCCCGAATCTATTGGCGGAAGTCGAAGAGCATAAGTAATCCATGGGTCCTCCAGGTCAAGCCAAGCTAGATTTGCAGCCCCATTGCGCGCGATAATCACGCAGGATGTGCGTCGCGGACAGGCGTCCGGTTTAATTTCTTCGGACCCAGCACCCCGGGTCAAGCTGGCTCGCGTGCGCGCATAGGGCTCATGGTAAAAGGCTCAAAAGTTCTTAAAGTAAAAAGAAATGGAAATACATATAAACCTTATAAAGTGATGCTCTTAACCAATGTCGGATCCCATGTATTCCATAAAGCCTACACTACCCACGTTTGAAACAAGTAGAAAAGGAAAAAATATCTTTTCAAAGAAAGTCAAAACCTTTTGAATTTCTTGAAACACTAAAAAAACCAACAAGTTCATATCAGATTAATATTAGGATTATTTTAGATTTATAATGTAAGTAGGTCATCTACTCTTGATTTGCTTAGGATTATACTAGGTTAGGTTTATAATGTGGTTAAATTCCTATTTTTGGCTAATGATCTTTATTGTACATAATAAATAGCCATTGGCTCTTCTCAATAGAACACAACTAGTAAAACCCCGTGCTACGCACGGACCACGAAACCATATGAATTATTTTTAATAAATTTATTAATTAGTAAACTTGTGAGTCGGTTTTTTTTTGTTGCTAATTTGATCTTTATGTTTTTTTTCCAAATGTTTTATTCTTTAGGTGATGCATGAATTGATTAAGAAAGATCAAATGATCATAGACCTAACAAATTGACCAATTATATTTAAGTGGGACCCAGATGAATGGGGTCCATCATCTCTATTCTAACCGTTCATAAAATCATATGATGCGGGCTGGGACCTATTAATTGATTGATAAAGATCTAATGATCATAGACCTCTCAAATTGACCAAACCTAACCTATTGAAGTGGGACCCGCAAGATGAATGGGGTCCACCATCTATATTCTAACCGTCCATAAAACCATATGATGCGGGCTGGGACCCATGAATTGCTTGATAAAGATCAAATGATCAAATAATCATAGACCTCACAAATGGACCAAACCTAACCTATTTAAGTGGAACCCCTCAGATGAATGGGGTCCACCATATTTATTCTAACCGTCCATAAAACCATATTATGCGGGATGGGACCCATGAATTGATTTAAAAAGATCAAATGATCAAATGATCGTAGACATAACAAATTGACCAAATATTTTTAAGTGAGACCCAGATGAATAGGGTCCACCATCTCTATTCTAACCGTCCATAAAATCATATGATGCTGGCCGGGACCCATGAATTGATTGATAAAGATCAAATGATCATAGACCCCATAAATTGACCAAACCTAATTTATTTAAGTGGGACCCCAAAAAAGATGAAAGGATCAAATGATCGTAGACCTAACAAATTGACCAAATAATTTTAAGGGGGACCCAGATGAATAGGGTCCACCATCTTTATTCTAACCGTCCATAAAATCAAATGATGCGGGACGGGACCCAACTGTCTATCAAATCAAATGATGCGGGCCGGGACCCATGAATTGATTGTTATAAATGTAGCACATCTGATGTGTTGGCTTATTTAGGGATTTCATGGAGAGATTTTAGGCTTTTGAGTGGAAGATGATTCTTCATGGAGAGATTTTAGGTCTTTTGAGTGTATAATAGATATAGAGATTTTAGGGATAAGGGCAACTCCGGAAATGACATTGCAAAAAATTTGAGGTTGCGCCACGTGTGTTTATGTGAGGAAGAGTACATCCCTTTAGTAATATAGATAGATAGAGACTTTGTCAAGATATAGTTCTTAAATTTTAAGAGTACAAAAAACAATGATCCGTGTAACAAATATATTCCTTTTATATTTTTCTGAATTCAAGATGTAGGTCCAAAATTGTAATTCACACCATCACATGCCACTCATCCTCCTCAATTCCGTACAACAACCTCTTTCTCTTGGCTATCCAAAATTTTTATGCTATCACAACCCCATAGCCAACGCTCTAATATCACATATTAGTTTTTCCATATCTTCATCTTTTGGATATGATGAGTGGAAATTACAAAAGTTAAATTAGGGTCCATTAGTTTGAATGAATCCAAATATATAGAAACTCGTGGTCAAATGGGATCCGACAAAGAATTTAAGAAGGTGATGGGCTAATTAAGGACATAAGGTGGAGACATAAATGGGGCCTTGCCCTTTTTACGGTTTGAATTACTAGTATATATGGCTGGGTATTCATTTCTCATCTTTCCTTAATTCATTTTTCATTAATTGAAAGGAAGATTAGTTGATGATCATTGCAGATAGTCACCTTTGTTTCGTCGGTTTTAATCAGTTTTTGAAATAGAAGTATTTGAATTCCTAAAAACTCAATTACTTGAAAGAAGGAGGCCCTTGTAGAAGAGTTTAGGCATACCTGTATCCAAGCTCCATTTTTATTGCTCTTGATCTTCAAAATGTTGGCTTGATTTTATTCTAGGCTTGGCTTTCTCATTCTAGCATGGTTCCGTAATCCATGAAGTTACCAAATCTCTAAGAGATTCTTTATTTGGGTCCGCCTCCAAAATCTAAATGTAAATTTCAGCTCCGCCTCCAAAACTCATATCAAAATCCTTGACTCGCCCACAAAATTCAACTATCTATTTGGGTCCATCCGCCCACCGAAAATCATAGGTCCATCACTTGTTGAGTTACAAGTGTTAGATGAATACAAGGCACATTTGGTCAATTATGTTGTTTCGATTCACCTGAAATTCCACTTGCTAGTATTTTAGTATTTCAAGTCAATGCATGGTCATCATAGATAAAGTGGATGTTGTGTGGGGAAATTCCCAAGAGAATCCTGGGCAAGGTGCTCCATCCCGGGCCCCCGCATCAGCAAGCCCATCCCGGCAAGCTCGGTCTCGTGCTCCACGCTTCCTATGCTCAACTCCCCCCACTTCGGCAATGCACGCCTTAGCAAGACCAGACACTCCACCTCGGCAGGATCCACTTCGGCCAAAGCATCCCACTTCGGCTGCACAGTTCGGCCCCGACTTCGGCTTCCCAGCTCGGCGACAGTGCCGGCCCCTTCCACTTCGGCAACAGTGCCATGGCCCTACATCTCCGCCAGGTCCTCACCCGGCACGACACTCCATCTCGGCCAAGCGCCTCATATCGATGAAAGTACTGAGCACTGACAGCTGTCCTCCCATGGACGCTCAAGCACGCTATGGCCCGTGCGACAAGACAAGGGGATAGCCCGTATCTCCTGACAGATCACCGTCCACAGCTCCCAAGGCGCCAGGATATGGCCTAACGGGACAAGACAGGCTACGACGGGACCAGACAGGCTACGATGGGACCGCGCCTCCCTAGTACCTGACAAAGTGGGCTATGACAAGACAGCCAACAACCCCTTTGCCTCCTCCTCCTCTATATAAACACAGCTACAGCTCCAGAGGAAGGGACGAACGCCATTACCACTCTGGTATGCCATCTTCTTCCCCAAAAATCTCCTCCCTCTGCTTAGTTCATACACTAACTTAGGCATCGGAGAGCCTTGCGCCGCCCAGGCCAGGGTCCTCTGACCTACGTTTCTTCTTCCTTTTCTCAGGCTCCAGGCGCAGGCATCGGTGTCCCTAATCTCATCTGGGTAAGTCCTCTAAGGCACCCCCCGTTATTGTGGGTCATTATTTTTTGCACCTACAATTGGCGCCGTCTGTGGGGAAGTAACATCCCAGCCTTCCCAACCTTCTCAATCTTTCCAAACACAATGCCTTGAAGAACCAGAAAGGGAAAGGAACTACTCACATTGTCGACACAGCTGCCGACGGTCCCCCGCCGAGAGAGGTCAGGAGCAAGACCTGGCCAAGCAGGCGACCAACAGCAGGATACTCGGTCGGGTTCATCCTGTTAGGATTCGACCTCGACCCTACCCTCCGAAAGACGCGCCCTGAAGAGCAGAAGCAACCGGGCCCGGGAGCAGTTCAACCTTCGTGACAGCGATCATATCGCTTCCAGCTCGGCAGATGCTTCCAGCGCGGCGGACGTCTCCAGCTCAGCGGATATCTCCAGCTCGCTAGCAGCCCCCAGCTCTGCAGGAATCTCTTCCAACTCGGGGGCAGCTAGACGAACTTTTTGTCACTTAGCTTCCGACCTCATGCTGGTCCGTCCACGTGCTGGTTTCCACCTCACGCTGGTTTCGGCCTCATGATGGTCTCGACCGCATCTGACGACCTCATGCTGGTCCGTCCACGTGCTGGTTTCCACCTCACGCTGGTTTCGGCCTCATGATGGTCTCGACCGCATCTGACGACTTCGTGCTGTCCGTCCACGTGCTGGTTTCCACCCCACGCTGGTTTCGGCCTCATGATGGTCTCGACCGCATCTGACGACCTCATGCTGTCCGTCCACGTGCTGGTTTCCACCCCACGCTGGTTTCGGCCTCATGATGGTCTCGACCGCATCTGACGACCTCATGTTGGTCCGTCCACGTGCTGGTTTCCACCTCACACTGGTTTCGGCCTCATGCTGGTCTCGACCGCATCTAACGACCTCATGTTGGTATCGCCCTCGTGCTAGCTACGCGCTTCACAGGTTTGGCCTCATGTTGGTCTCGGCCAGTGCCATCGAGACTGCCCTCGGATTCGTACACCCAGGCTTCTCCACCTCGGCGAGTGCCAGAAAGACAAGTCTCAAGGGTTAACAGCCCTGGAAAAGGCCTCGAGTTCGGACACTCGGCCGATTCCTAAAGTCAGGGTTCTACCCATCTACAAGGGTTCGTAGCCCTGGAAGGAGGCCTCGAGTTCGAACACTCGGCCGAATTCCTAAAATCAGGGTTTCATCCCACTCTACAAGGGTTCGTAGCCCTGGAAGGAGGCCTCGAGTTCGAACACTCGGCCGAATTCCTAAAATCAGGGTTTCATCCCACTCTACAAGGGTTCGTAGCCCTGGAAGGAGGCATCGAGTTCGAACACTCGGCCGAATTCCTAAAATCAGGGTTTCATCCCACTCTACAAGGGTTCGTAGCACTGGAAGGAGGCCTCGAGTTCGAACACTCGGCCGAATTCCTAAAATCAGGGTTTCATCCCACTCTACAAGGGTTCGTAGCCCTTGAAGGAGGCCTCGAGTTCGAACACTCGGCCGAATTCCTAAAATCAGGGTTTTATCCCACTCTCCAAGGGTCTACCGCCTGGAAATGGTCTGGAGTTCGGACACTCGGCCGTTTCCTAAAGTCCGGGTTTATACACCCCTCAAAGACCGTTGCCGAACTCACGCTCACATCTCCGAGACCAGCGGGATTCTGGATCCACTCTGTCGCAAGGCAGTTCGTCTCGGCCAAAGCTGGCCACTTCGGCCAATGGCAGCTCAACAAGATTGCCGTAGAGACTGTTCCATATCACCTCCTCGGCCTCATGACAGTCCTCAGTTCGGCATCAGTGCCAGATTCCAGTTTAGCAGTTACACTGGTCACCTCGGCAGCATCGCCAGAATACTTCCAACGGGGCTGCGCCTCTGGCGACGGGCCAGCTGGTCATGTCTCGATCTCTTAGTTGGTGATGAATCGGTTGACGGGACCATCAATCTCAAGCGACAAACAGCTCCAAGGCACAAGTGTTGTCCTCCATGGTACTTAGCTTCCGACCTCAAAGAGGAGTCTAATGAGCTCAGAAGCTGGGGGGCTTTGTGTGGGGAAATTCCCAAGAGAATCCTGGGCAAGGTGCTCCATCCCGGGCCCCCGCATCAGCAAGCCCATCCCGGCAAGCTCGGTCTCGTGCTCCACGCTTCCTATGCTCAACTCCCCCCACTTCGGCAATGCACGCCTTAGCAAGACCAGACACTCCACCTCGGCAGGATCCACTTCGGCCAAAGCATCCCACTTCGGCTGCACAGCTCGGCCCCGACTTCGGCTTCCCAGCTCGGCGACAGTGCCGGCCCCTTCCACTTCGGCAACAGTGCCATGGCCCTACATCTCCGCCAGGTCCTCACCCGGCACGACACTCCATCTCGGCCAAGCGCCTCATATCGATGAAAGTACTGAGCACTGACAGCTGTCCTCCCATGGACGCTCAAGCACGCTATGGCCCGTGCGACAAGACAAGGGGATAGCCCGTATCTCCTGACAGATCACCGTCCACAGCTCCCAAGGCGCCAGGATATGGCCTAACGGGACAAGACAGGCTACGACGGGACCAGACAGGCTACGATGGGACCGCGCCTCCCTAGTACCTGACAAAGTGGGCTATGACAAGACAGCCAACAACCCCTTTGCCTCCTCCTCCTCTATATAAACACAGCTACAGCTCCAGAGGAAGGGACGAACGCCATTACCACTCTGGTATGCCATCTTCTTCCCCAAAAATCTCCTCCCTCTGCTTAGTTCATACACTAACTTAGGCATCGGAGAGCCTTGCGCCGCCCAGGCCAGGGTCCTCTGACCTACGTTTCTTCTTCCTTTTCTCAGGCTCCAGGCGCAGGCATCGGTGTCCCTAATCTCATCTGGGTAAGTCCTCTAAGGCACCCCCCGTTATTGTGGGTCATTATTTTTTGCACCTACAGATGTAATCTGGATTACACAGGAGATCAAGTTGCAAATATTTTTATATAGGGTTCGATCATCGATTCAAATGAAATGTAGCCTGTCATCATTAGTAGAGACAATAATAAATAACTAGGAATCTTAAAATTCATTGCTACATCATGATTCTTGGGACCTTGGTTATGTACTTACTTTAAGTTTTTTTTTTTTTTTTTTTTATGTGGAAGATAATGATTTTGTTTGTGTTATTGGTTTAGACATTTGGTAATGATATGTGATGTCTATATATAGAATTGATTTTTTTGGTATCCCAGCTAACTGGTTGGACCTGTGAGAGACTTGCACATACAAGGTGAACTCCCAATGAGAATTGTCCAATTGACTTGAAAGTATTCTTTTATGCTTTAGTCATGATACACACGTCGCAAAAAGTAGTTTGAAAGGATTTTAAAGGCTTTTATAAAGTGATATGTTATCCACCTATCCGCTGCAGCGGCTATAGCATCAGTGGGATTGAACAATTAACAGCTGTGCAAATCTTTGACTAAATCGACAGTATTTCAAGTCGTCACAAATGAGCAGATGCACGTGATCTAATCGACAGTATTTCAAGTCGTCACAAATGAACAGATGCACATCTGATCAAGGGCCCACCTGCTGACCAATTCAAAGGGGCCATTAAAAAAAAAAAAGAAACAGCATAAAAAATCCAAATGGAAGAAAAGATAGCAGAAGCTACTCGACCTACTAGATCCTTTACATAAAAATTAGGGTAAGGAGCAATTTTATCCATCTCTGAATGTACACCCAAAGGATTATTTGATCCATATTGATGCAATGCGGCCGGATGAAGAAGACTGGCGCCTACTAAAATAAGGAGGAGTAAATGATGGAAGAAAAAATGATTTAAGGTGGCATTGTCCACGGAGAAACCACCCCAAAGCCAAGTCACTATGGTATCTTCTACTACAGGTATGGCGCTAGCTAAGCTTGTAATTCCTGTAGCTCCCCAAAAGCTCATCTGACCCCAAGGTGGTACGCATGGTTTAAAATTTCGGTATCGGTCGCAGTATCGGCCGGGCCGAAAAACCGATATCGTCGCGGATATCGGTCCGTCGTGGTCGTCGCGGTGTGAATTTTTTTTTAATCCAAAAAAATTCACAAAAATATTCATAAAATCCAGAATATTAGAAAATATTGGAAAACAATATTTTTTTCCATTAGTAACAACAATAAATCAAAATCTCGGTCACCTTAAGTTATGAGTCATGTTTGTGTCGCTGTTCGCTTTATTCTCCAGTATTTTATATAATGCAACCATTATTGATGCTCATGATCAATAAGATGAAATATCATAAATTTGACATAATGCAACCATAATTTTTGGTAAAAACTCATATTTTTTTGTTCAAAAAGTATAGATCTATTTTAAACTAACACATTATCAATGCATTTGAACACTAATGTGAAAAAATGTAATTGATTTCAAGAAAAGCCCCAAATTTTGGAAATAAAAAAATTTAGATCTACACTTTAAAATACTAGATCTAGGAAAAAATAAGTGAGTAACATCGAATCTAACTCAATATAAAGCATTTTGGTTCATGAATTAGTGTATTACACAATCTTTACTACTATATCATTCCAAACATAATTAAATATGTTTAATATCATATCTAGCAGCTTATGATAATAATAGACATCCAAGTACAAAAAAAAAAAGAAAGACAATTAGCAAAAGAGTCATGGCTATCATGGTCAAGTAGGATCATTTTGACTTCTTGATTGCCACTTCTCTAAAACATGCGTTTCGCAGAGGTGGTCCGGGGGTATCCCCCGGCGGATATCGGCCGATATTTTCAAAATATCGGCCAAGATATCGTCACGGCCGATATGAACATCATATCGGCCGATGTCTCATGATATTTTGGCGAGTTATAAACCGGTATCGCCGATACCGATATCTCAGCGAGATATCGGTTCGGTGTCGGCCGATACGAACCGGTATCAGCCGGTTTTTAAAACCATGGTAGCCTGTAGAAGCTGTCACAATCATTAATTGGAATATTACAACTCCGAGACACGGAACAAATTCCCTAGGATTGCTATAACTCCAATGATATAGACCACAAAAAATATGAAGGTGGACCACAATGAGAAACATACTTGCCCCATTAGCATGCATATAACGGAGCAACCAACCCCCTTCAACATCTCTCATAATGTGTTCTACGCTGTTGAAACTAGATCCACATGAGGTGTGCGATGCATAGCTAAAAAAATGCCAGTCACTATCTGAATGACTAAACTAATACCAGCTAATGGACCGAAACCCCACCAATAACTAAGATTGCTCGGGGTTGGATGATTTATCAAATGCTGGTTAAGTGTGGAGGATATAGGTTGTTTAAGAAGAGAGAATCGTTGGTTCCTTATAGTCATTTCTCTTTCCTATTGTGACAACTTCTATTCCCCACACTCCTTGTTGCCTTGATTGAATTTGGCTTCGCTGCGCCCTGAATCAATCAAAAAGCTTATTCATTTGATTCATCCCATTTCATTTGGGCGAAAGGGAGGCAGTGAGTCTCCTGGGCTACGGATTTGTCGGTTGGTTGATTCTCGAAATCACCTCTGGATTAAGAAAAAAAAAGCCCTCGGGTCCCGACCCACAAATGAATAGGAAGCGGGGCGAGGGTCTTTCATTAAGCAGGGGAAAGAGGGGTCGGGCTTTGTTCGGGGGGAGGGGGCGCCTTGCGCAGCTTTGGAAAGGAGAGAATTAAAGAAAGTCACTCTTGGAAACTCTTATTGGACGTGAGAGAGTCAATATGATATCGGCATCGGTTCTACCAACGAAACGAAGAACTTCTTGGTCTTTATCATTCGGAAGGCTCAGTCCCACACTCTGACTTCAATGGTGGGATCAACCTCTGCACCTCGGCGCTCCAATGAACAACAGTTGTAAGGTCCGTGACCTTATTGGTCAGTTGGGCCCAAAACCCGAACCATTGACCCATTTATTATTAATTATTTTATTTAATTATATTTTAGATATTTAAGTGAGTTTAGATCATGAGCGAATTTCTTTTAGCATTAGAATAGTGTCTGCGAAGTTTCGTGCGATTCCGAGTTCGTTTGATCATAGCAAGGGGTAGGTAGTTTGCAATTTAGGGAAAATTGAGTGTTTTTTTCGAAATATTTCAAACGCCGTGACTTTTGGGTTCGTTGGAAAGGTTTCGTCACGCTGATCATTTTTGTCTCTTGACTCGTCACGATCCGACGATAAAAAACCCTTCAAGTGGTCTATTCTTCATCGAACCCACCAAATAAGCAACTTAGTCTTCTCCCCTTTATCTTCTTCTTAAATGAGGTTAGCCCTAATTTTTTCATTCATTCTCTGCAACGAAAGCAACTACAGCAGCCCTTTCTTCTTCCTCTTCTCTTCTCAAGCCCAGGACTCTAGCCCGTGTTGACACCAAAAATGTCACTTTGCCTCTTCAAGATCCAAAAAGCTACATGAAGTCGCAACCTGCCATAAATAGGCAATGCTACTTTCAAAAAGTCAAATCTTGTCAAAATCAAACAAAAACTGCAAGATTCTTCAAGACAGACAAAAGAGGAATACACAAGAAGTTTCGGGCCATTTCAAAATCATTTGGCCTAACTACGCTTCTTCGACAGTTGAAAAGAAGCTCCCGGCGGCGAAAGCATCGGAGACACCAAATCTTCGATCAGAGCCGATGGATGGTCTCAAAATAGATCCAAAAGGCTCCATGTTAAGTTCCGAGTCAAATCGACAACGTTTGACCCTACATCAACCCTCGAACAGCTAAATCAAGTCTCTCAGCGGCGAGAACCACCGAGGCCATCACTCATCAGATAGAGCACATGGACGGCTTCAAAATGCTTACAAAGGGTTACACGTCAAATTTCAGGTCATTTCGACAATATTTGACCAGACTTTGACGCTCGAAAGCCAAAACAGGCCTCTCGGTGGTGAAGCTCCCTGGGGCCATGGTTTTCAAGACAGAGCATATGGATCATCTTAAAATGACTCCAATAGGCTCCCTGTCAAATTTCAAGTCAATCGGACATCGGTTGACCGCACCTCAAGCCAAGACATCTTCATCGCGACAAAAACAAGTCTACTGGTGATAGGACCCCAAACGGCTTCAAAACTCAAACAAAAGCCTATGGTTGGTCTTATTTATTTCTCAAGAGGCTTCACCCCAAATTTCAGGTCATTCCGACATCGTTTGGCCCAGTTTCAGCTTCTGACGGAAAATCGGCAGCTCTACGCGACAAAGTCTTCGGCTTTATCGGAAAATTGAAAACTTTGCACTAAAAATTGCAAGGGTTCTCATCAAGTTTTCTACAAGGAAATCAGGCCAATAAATGATAAAAAATGTCAAGAAAAAATACAAAAGAAAAAATAATCGAAAAACATAAAAAACGGATGCAAAACGGGACAAAAGGGGGGAAAACCCCCCCGGGTCGCCGGCGACCATGGAACCCGGGATCGCCGGGAGGGCCCTGGAAGCCCCGTTTTTCGTCATTTTTTCACGATTCGAAGCTTCCAATTCCTGGGATTTTCCAAAATTCATACTTTTGAGACACCAAATCCTTTGACATCCGTCAAAATCACGGGTCAATCATCAAGAGTATCAAAATCAACATTGATCGCCAACTGGTCAACAAAAAAAAATGTACTTTCTACCCGACCGATCGAGAAATCGACAGGACAGATGGCACCGACCAGCTGTTGGCAGCCAACACATGAAGTTACATGGTCATCCGTTGTCGATCTACATGAAAATCCATCGATGATCATCGCCAGAAGAATCCCAAAAGACGCGGCACGGCCCGCGACTCTTCAACTGCTCGGCGACCACTTAATGCGATTAATTGACTAGCTTTACTGCTGTCATTAATTCATTTATTTGGACGGCCCAATCAGAAGCAAGCATCTGGGAGTTACAAGTCAAGAGATTCATGACATTTAAACCATGAAACTCCTCCCATCATGGTGATTAAAGGCGATTAAATGCCCTCAATCTCCACCGGCCAATCAGAAGCCAAGAAAAAGGAGTTACAAAATAAAGGAATTAAATCATGTAACTCCTCCCATTATGCTGCTTAATGACAATAAAAGCCCATAAACTCTCCTAAATGGCTACCAAGAGCCTATAAATAGGAGAGCACTCCAAAGGAATCCAGATCGGAAAAACAAGACAGATCCCAGATCAGAAAAAAGCACAGATATCCAGAGAAAGAAAGAGAAAAAACTCTGTGAAAGTTCTGCACCGGCCACCACTACAAGGTGACAAAAGTCCCTTGGGGGGTACCCCCCCAAGGTCCTTGCCTTCTCCTTCTGCCTCCAAATGGCTTAGACGTGGCTTTTCAGCCCGTCTACTTAGTTTTTTATTGGACATAGGACCTCCTTTTGGTCTTTGTCCTCTAAAAACCTGAGGTTATAGCCAAGCCAAGCGAATCAAGAGCATCCTTTGTTCTCATCTGCATGATTGATGGCGAAGTCCAATATGGCTTGCGACCATCAATCTGAACGAGTCCCCCACAATCTCCTGAGAAGTTAGATCCTCCTTTTCTTGCTTTTCATTGTAGTTTGTATTTTTCTAAAAGAGACAAAAATCACAACTCTTGTCTTTCATTATTGATAAGAATTGTAAATCGGCTATAAACGCCAAAAATCGACTATAAACGCCAAAATCGGCTATAAATGCCAAAAAATCGCCTTTCACGGCAAATCAAGAAAAATGTCTTTTTTCTTAAATATATGTGCAATGGAAAACTTGAAAGAAGTTGATTTTCGTTTTACTTGCGAAGGTTGATCTCCGGATCACCACTTGCAATTCCAAGTAAAATAGAAAATCTGGCACACCCACACAAAAAAATGTTGATGCACGCCTTTGCCCCCTAGTTACGAAAGGGTCAGACCCAAACGGACTCCCACGTCCGCCGACCTCGGTAGAACCGACCAATTGAAGCGCTGTCCATCCAGCTGGCACACCCGGTGGGACACGTTCATTTGAGAACACAATGCTAGAAATGAAATATTTGCATATCATATCTTTTGCTCTATGCTTATACTTCTTTTCTCGATTCCTTGGCTACTTTCTAATTGGTGGCCTATGTTGGATTCTGCATCTAAAAAATTGAGATGAGACTTTTTTTGAAAATTTCTAATTCTTTGAATTTATTTCCACTCTTTATCTTTTAAAAAAAAAATCAGATTTCTCAGTTTGGATTCAAAATTGAGAAACCTTGATCCTCTCCTATCATTCATCGTGCTTGCAGAAATGTCGAGCCTGTTCGACTAAGGATTTGGGCCATCGTTTCTCTTCGATGAGTTCATTAGGGATCTAAAAAAAAATAAAAAATAAAAAATTGGATTTCTTAGTTTGGATTCAAAATTGAGAAACCTTGATCCTCTCCTATCGTTCATCGTGCTTGCAGAAATGTTGAGCCTGTTCGACTAAGGATTTGGGTCATCGTTTCTCTTCGATGAGTTCATTAGAAATCTAAAAATAAAAAATAAAAAAAACAAAAAATCAGATTTTTCAATTTGGATTCAAAATTGAGAAACCTTGATCCTTTCCTATCGTTCATCGCGCTTGCAGAAATGTTGAGCCTGTTCGACTAAGGTTTTGGGCCATTGTTTCTCTTCGATGAGTTCATTAAAGATCTAAAAAAAAATCAGATTTTTCAGTTTGGATTCAAAATTGAGAAACCTTGATCCTTTCCTATCGTTCATCGCGCTTGCAGAAATGTTGAGCCTGTTCGACTAAGGTTTTGGGCCATCGTTTCTCTTCGATGAGTTCATTAAAAATCTAAAAAAAAATAAAGTAAAAAACCAAACAAAAAATAAAAAAGACATAGACCACTAAGGTTAAACCAATTGTGTTCGTTGATCACAGTTGATTCGAGAAAAGCCTTGTCCAGAGTGTGGAGACAGCTTGACTGTTTTAGGCAAGGGTCCTCCAAACGGGTTCATTAAGTAATCCTACCCTTACCTGGGGGCAATTCTATCAATCGAGACTTCATAAGACCGGGTTAGGAGGCCTATGTGTACTTTCTCGTCTTTTAAATAAAAAAAATTTCAAATAAAAAATAAAAATAAAAAAGAAATCAAAAAATAATCTGAAAAAAAATAAATAAAAATAAATAAATAAATAAAAAGATTTTTTTTTAAAAAAAATCTAAAAAAAAAAACTTCCGTCATTTTTGGGTTCAGATTGGACAAAATTTGGTCTCCTCCTTTATGAACACTTGCGCTCGCGGAAATCGCTGAGCCCGTGTTCAGATTGGAATGCCTTTTGCTCTTTTTGATAAACCCGATCTTGGCCTTTAAAAAAAAAAACTCGTCATTTTTGGATTCAGATCCGAGAAATTATAGTTCATTTCCTTCTGAGTACTGGCGCTCGCGGAAATCGCTGAGACCGTATTTGGATTGGAATACCATCTGCTCTTTTTGATGAATCCAATCTTGACATTTCAAAACAGAGAATCTCATCTCATGGATGCGGTCTCAAAACATTTGTGTCTAGCGGTACTAGTACGCCCTTTCAGGGTCTACTGTATTCGCGACCGGTACATTTGTAACTCCAAACTTATATTCTTCTTACATCAAGCAAGCTCTGCTTCTCGATCAGTCGAATTTAGGTTCACAATTGCTTCTAGCAGTCACTGGGACGCTCATTCTGGGCTTACCATGCCTGCGATCAGAACAATTGTACCCTCTATGGCCTTTTACCTTCTTCATATTGCTTGGGTCATCTCCCTCGAGCGATTTGAAAAGACAAAACCATAAAACTCCCCATTTATGATCATTATATTCTTGTGATTACTAATGGATGTGGTCTTGTTTCAGAAATTTTTTCGAAAACTAACAATGGCAGCATCGCTTACCATTACTTTTGATGAGAGCAAGCACCAGCTCATGCTTCAATAGAAGCAAAACACGCGCACCTACAAGCGCCCCGTCAGCTGCCGAAGCGTCAACTCCCTCGGCAACTCTCTGAACTCCGGGTCGACCTCGACTCCCCGGACTATTGTCTTTGGGACATTGGGACCATTCCCACTTCCCGAAGAACAAATTGCTCCTTCCAAGAAGCAGAAGGTCGCCTCTCAACGTGTCACTACTGTGACACCAAAGGCAAACACCAGAAGGCCCGAAGCCCGTGGCACCCCCATGAAGCCGCGACCTGCAAACGACCAGGTCTATCCCAAGACTTGGTCCCCAAGACCTTCACCAAGACAAAGAAGGTCCCAAATATCCACCAAGCCAGCATACCTGGCCCCACTCAAGGAGAACCAGTTCTACCCTCTTGCTTACATGAAAGAGGAGAGACCCATCTCTAACCTGACTCCCAAGTCAACCCAGCATGAGCCGGCTTGTTCCTACAAGCCCAAAATCAGATCATGCATCACAAGGCCTCTGCAGACACTTGCTAAGGCCTACAATCCTACAGTTCGACCCTTGATCTCTACAGGGGCCGAAATCAAAAAATTCAAAGCTTCGTTGCAACAGGCGAAGGACCGGGTTCGCATCCTGTCTTTACCTAGCTACAAAGAAGATAGGCTCGGCTGCTGCACTCAAGGGAGCACATCCTTCATCGTCAAAGCCAACCAGAGCCGACCGAAGCTCAAATTGCTCTTCGTCTACGCCGCCACATGTCGTATCGACAAAAGAGACTAGAGATGCAAAGGACCCAGCCTCCTACGCTTCAAGTCTCTCACAAATGGGTTGAAAAAGAAAGACCCAACCAAGTTGCTGCTGTCCATATGGTTGGAAAAACCAGAAGATGCCAAAAGTCAGCAACAAAAATCCATGTCCGACGTCCGATGACCCCCAGCTTCTCCAGGACAAGAAGACACTTAGAAGAATCCCCTGCTCCTTCAAGCAAAGGACGGCAGAGTGATCCTTCCTGAAGCTCTTCATCAAATAGAATGAGCCCTAGCTCAGTCACCAGGACGGTTTCTTCGTTCGAATCTCGAAGGATGAACGTCCTGGCTACAAATTCTGAGCCACCACCCTGAAATCCACCTCAAAATGATGCGATCACATGCATCCAGCAGTTGGAACAAGGCCAACAGAGGATTGAACTCTGATGGAAAACCTTCTCCTCACCTTCCAAAATCAGGCGAACAATGAACCTCCTCCGAATCATCAAGATGATGAGGTAAACGGAGAAGAAAATGAGTCACGCACCCTTACCAAAAAGGATGTAGACGGTATCCTCGCAAAAGCAAAAGAAGAGGATATACTCAAGGAGCATGGGATCAAGCCACCATATCCCATATGGATGGACTCGGTCCCGTTCCCTACAAAATTCAAGCATCCTACTCTCCAAACATATATGGGGAAAGGATTAGCCAGACAACACGTCATCCACTTCAAGATCTTGACGGGAGCTATCGCGGATCAAGATGCACTCAAGATCCGGCTCTTTGCAAGTACCCTAAAAGGTACGGCCTTCGATTGGTACTCCACTCTGCCGGAGGACTCCATCCAAAATTGGGCCATGCTAGAGACATGCTTCCTGACTCACTTCAAATGTGAGGATCATCCCGCTACTATGGCTCAGCTGTGCAGCCTAAAACAGGGGGAGAATGAGTCAACATATGACTTCATTCACAAGTGGAAAGCAATGGCATACAAATACTCTGATGTACTGCCACAAGCGTCGCTAGTCGACATCTGCCGAAACAACATGAGAGCTAGAATCCACTCCATGATCATAAGCAACAAATCAAAAAACACGGGAGAACTCCTAGAAGCTTCCATGGAAGCTGAAACGGTGATTAAAGACCTCAACTGTAAAAAATCATCAAGAAAAGAGCCAACCGCCATTGCAACCTCTAAACCAAATAAGAAAGAGGTCCTCAATGTGCAGACCAAGACAACTCCTCAGCCACCAAAGAAAGCTGAAAATAAAGCTGCTGGTAAGAGACCTGAACTCTCTGATGCCTTCAAAGAGCGAGTAGAAAAGAAATACTCGTTCGATGAATATGTTGATGAAATCTTCGGGGCTCTTGTGGCGAATGACAAGCTCACCTTGCCTGAACCCAAAAGATCGGGTGATGTTGGCAAAACCAACGATCTTCGGTACTGTCCATACCATCAGATGATCTCGCATCCTCTTAATCAATGCTTCGTTGTGAGGGAGAAAATAAACGAGATGTGGAAAAACGGAGTCATCACCTTTGAAAAAAACTATGGGTCTGCCTCCATCAACATGGTGACATGTGGACAAACATCAGAATCACCGAAGAAGAAGATCACTACTTCCTTCAAGGTGCTAAACTCAATCCAAGCGTCCGAGGAACTGGTTCCTTACTCGACACCAGACGGACAACCCATATGGGTACATCCCGATCTCCTGGAAGATGAAAATTGGGAGGTCGTGAAAACAAAGCCTGCAGCTCAACAGCGAAGGCAGGCTAGGAAATATCTCCTCAAGCTCAAAAGGCAAGAGAAGACCCAGCCAAAACAAGAAGTCAAACAAAAGGCATAGGCTTCCTCTACCGCTTCACTGGAGGTAACAAAAACATCCCTTCCAGAGACTTCAAAGGGGGTAAGAAAATTCACTCTTAGTGATTTCATGCCACCTCAATTCAAAGAAGCCACGCAGGAGGTATCATACTCTTCCAATTTGGTAGTTGGATTCTCCATTGATGGATACGAGTCCAGCGACACCGATGATGGATTCGAATCCAACTACACAGACGAGTGGGAGGAGTCCCTTGAAACAGGAGAATACCTCTCCGATGAAGAATGGGTTCCTGAGACTCATCTTATGCCAGTAATCTGGTATAACCCCTACAGCCACAAGGATCCTGGTCTGATGATGAAGAAGACCAAGAGGCTGTACAAGAAAATGCTGTTGAACCAGCACCCGTCATTGCTCCAGTGGAACCTAACCATGTTGAACCACAAAGAGCAGACGAAGAAGAAGATATGGCTCCCATGCCTGATCTTGAAGAATATGCAAGGATCCTGCAGCATCTCGCTCTAGAACAAGAGCAAGACCGCGTCAACGAGCCTCCTCGCAATCCCGAGCCTGAAGTCCCTGAAGACCATCAAGTACATCCCCCCTTAACTCCTGAAAATGGAGAAAATTGCTGGATAGACGATCCTCTTACATCCGAGGATGAGTCTGACTCTGATCAGGCAACATCTCCTATCAGAGCTTCCTGTAATGTGATATTCGGTATTATAGCTCTTCCGAATCATCATTTGATGAGATCATTAACACTCCGACGACTCCTAGCAATGTATCTTCTGGAGCCACCTCATCTCACGTGACTCTCACTGAGACGACACCCTCTTAGGTTTCTTCTCCTGAGACTGTGACTTCAAAGTTCACACCCTTCCTGACTGAAGAATCCCCAGCTATTGATGCTTGGGACGATGAATTGTTCAACGAAGAAGAAAGGTTGCTGGATGCTGTTCAGGACTGTTCCCGGAAAATGCTCCGTGCAACACAATCCCTGAGGATGGAAACTCTGCTGCAGATACATCCTCAGCAAATGAAAAACGAC
Organism: Litsea cubeba; assembly: GCA_012931725.1. Lineage (NCBI taxonomy): Eukaryota > Viridiplantae > Streptophyta > Magnoliopsida > Laurales > Lauraceae > Litsea > Litsea cubeba. The sequence continues at coordinate 59,968,302 of CM022949.1, forward strand.
AGCCTCTTGATCCTAAAGACAATCTTCCAAATGAAGACCTTTCTCAAGAAGCTTTCGAAGTTGGTAGAGGCACCCGCTCTGGCAGGGACTACCACAAAAATTACAACCAATCTTCCTTTACATATGTAAATCCTTTAGGAAAAGATGTTGTAAGCGCCCCTAGTGGCAACAATGATGAACATGCAGGCCCTAAGGAGGCTTTCAAGTATGACTTGCTTGAACACTTCAAGTACATACCTGCACATCTGCACATCCTAGATTTATTGCGAATGTCTCTGCACACTCGTGATAATCTCATTTCAGAATTACAAAAGCTGAATGAGGATGTCGACAAACATGCCCCGCAAGTCCTCCAAATTGAAATGGACAACCGGGTCAAAAACTCAGAAACTTCCTCAAAGGGAGAAAAGGAGAAAACTGAGGGATCATGCATTGAATGCCTCTCGGTTCAAAAGGCAACCGGTGCAACCATCGCCTTCACTAAGGAAGACCTCCTACTTGGTGAAACAAGGCACAACCGACCCCTGTACTTCACAGGGTACATCAACGAAATGTCTATGCACAGAGTTCAGATCGACCCAGATTCTGCACTCAACCTCATCTCCACATCGGCTCTCGAAGAGTTGGGCATCCCACCCAGCAAGCTGAGCCACACATCTGTATCTATCTTTGGATACGATGGGAGTACTCAAAGGCCTATCGGCAAAATCAGGTTCAAGTTGCAGATCGGTGTATATGCAATAAAAACCCCTTCATGCTACAACATCCTTCTCGGACGCCCCTGGATCCACGAGAATGGTGTTGTCCCTTCAATTCTACATCAATGCATCAAGTTTGTTGGCGACGACGGCATGATACATCGAGTCTTCGCGGATAGAAAACCCTTTAAAGGTAAAGAAGTCCACTTCGCAGACTCACAGATGTATGAAGGTGAAAAAGAAGAAGAGGAGAAGCACACAACACCCTTTGCCGAAAATCTCCAGAAAGACAAAGGCAAGGCTCCTCAACAATCACCGGATGAAAACAAACCATCTGGTAAATCCGAAGAGAGCATTCAAACTCCCTTCATCATCTTCCTCAAACCTTCAAAGCCTTTGGTCATCACAACTAAAGTGAAAAGGACAAAGCAAAAGCCTGGGGGCAAATTTGTTGTCTCTTTCGTGTCTATCATGCAAGACACGGATTCGGATTCAGAGCCAGAAGATGACACATCGTCAAGCCAAGCTGACACTCAGCAAGTTCAGCCTGCCCTTACTCCAATGGAGACAACTTCTGACATAGAAGATCCTACGTCAGCTTCCTTCGTTGTTCCAGCAACTTCAGCAAAGGAAAAGCCGATCTTCTTCCATAGATCGGATGCTTCTTCATCAAACTCCATGCTTGAACCTTTCCAAAATGAAGGTATGCCTACACTATCCTTATATAGTTCTGTGGCACAAGCTATTATGAAGAAGATGGGCTATGACGCTCAAAACCCAGTCGGTTTGGGAGAAGGATGCGGTATTCTCACACCATTGGGGCCCGTCTTGACCAAAAGCCAGCTGTAAGGTTGGAGACTCTACGGCTATGTAGAAAAGTCTTCACACGGGCTAGGGTATGATCCCGACACTCCCCTGAGACAGTTGACACAAAGGCTTAAAAGTCAATTTACTGACCAAGCCTCAACATCACAAGTCCATGAAGACATCGATCTCCTTGGATATCTCTTCGATGAGTCACCTAACAAAGATCCAGGAAGCTCATCCAATTGGTACGATTTCTTTGACAATGAAGAGGAATTGTCCGATGGCATAGACGTGTGGTCTTCTGACCCAGAAGAATCCTCGTCTCTAAAAGAAGTACCCTACTTCGATCCGGTTTCAACAGGCGATTGGGATCATCTCATAGCAAACCTTAAGAAAATTGCCGATCAAGAAGACCCGTGGAAAGGAATAAAACCTTGGTCTAGAAATGCCCTTGAAACCATAGAAGGTTTCGTAGAGCTGGAAGCCTCCGAAAATATTGTGGAGGAACCACCTTCGAACCTTCCAACAGAAGATCCTGTTCAAAAGATAGACTTGGGAACACCTGATAACCCACGTCCTGTATTCATAAGCAAGAATATAAAGGATGATGAGTTACCCGAGTATATCGCCTTTCTTCGTGAGTTCGTTGATTGCTTTGCATGGTCTTACGCTGAAATGCCTGGCTTAGACCCCAAAACAGCAGTCCACAAACTCAATCTTCAAGAAGACATCAAGCCTGTCAAACAGGGCCAAAGAAGATTCTGTCCAGATGTGATGGATAAAATTGAATAAGAAGTTCAAAAACTCAAAAGCGTCGGCTTCATCCGTGAGGAACAACATCCTGAATAGTTGGCCAACATTGTCCCCGTGACAAAGAAAAACGGGCAGATCAGGGTCTGTATCGACTATAGAGACCTGAATGGCGAATGCCCAAAAGATGAATTTCTGCTCCCCATACCAGAGGTAATGATTGACAATACCTGTGGGTTCGAGCTAATGACATTCATGGATGGTTTCTCTGGCTACAATCAGATAAAGATGCATCCTGAAGATGAAAAACATACATCCTTTCGGACCCCATTTGGCGTGTATTGCTACACTGTCATGCCATTTGGTCTGAAAAATATTGGTGCCACATATCAGAGGGCTATGATGAAGATATTCCAAGATATGCAGCACAAAACGGTCGAGTGTTACGTTGATGACCTCGCCGTCAAAAGCAAAAGAAAAGAAGATCATCTCGAAGACCTTCGAGAAGTCTTCCTCCGACTTCGCAAACACAAACTGCGAATGAATCCTTTGAAATGTTTCTTCGGCGTCTCGTCGGGTAAGTTCCTCGGATTCTTAGTTTGGAAAGCTAGAATTGAGCTTGACCCCAAAAAAGTCAAAGCCATTCTAGAAATGCCCTCTCCAAGAACCTTGAGAGAACTCAAAGGGCTTCAAGGGTGATTGGCCTACATCAGACGGTTCATCTCTAATCTTTTGGGGAAATGCCGTCCATTCTCCCGGTTGATGAAAAAAGGTGTAAACTTTGTCTGGGATGCTGACTGTGAAGCTGCATTTCAAGATATCAAGTCATACCTGACCAAACCTCCAGTGTTAGCTGCTCCTACCACTGTAAAACCATTCATCTTGTACACAAAAGCCCTTGATCACTCTCTGGGTGCTCTGCTTGCACAAGAAAATGATGAAAGAAAAGAAGCTGCTCTATACTACCTCAACCGCATGCTAGTAGGTGCAGAGCATCGCTACTCTCTAGTCGAAAAAGAATGTCTTGCAGTGATGTTCACCGTACAAAAGCTACGTCACTACTTGCTTTCCAACACAGTCTACCTGGTCTCAAGGATCAACCTCTTGAAGGTCCTCGTCACAAAAGCAGGTTCTCTCAATGCACTACTAGCAAAATGGTCCATCCTTCTGTCACAATTTGATATTAGGTATGTACCACAAAAGGCAATCAAAGGGCAAGCTCTAGCAGATTTTCTCCCAGAACATCCATTGCCTAAAGATTCTCCACTCAGAGATGATCTCCCAGACGAACCAGGACAAATGAAAAAAGACGGCTGATCTCGGGAGTTGGCATCCTCTTTGTTAGCCCCAACAAATACATGATTCCACAAGCTTTCTCGCTACTGGAACCACGCACAAACAATGCAGCTGAATATCAAGCTCTGATCCTAGGATTGGAACTCGCCATCGAATCTGGTATCACGATGCTGGAAGTCTTTGGAGACTCTCAACTAATCGTCAACCAGATGAATCAGAAATTTGAAGTCAGGAAGCCTGATCTGCTGCCTTACTACAATAAGGCACAATCGCTTCTGCAAAAGTTTCACATCTGTCACATCACCAACATTCGTAGAGGTGAAAACATACGTGCAGATGCCCTGGCTGGACTTGCCGCATCTATGGCAATCCAGGAAGAGGAAAACATGCAAATCACAGTGTGCGAAAGAAGAATCCTTCATCCTCTTAACACACATCAAGCAGTTGCTGAATGCCACCAAGTGGTTGGAAGTCGGATTTCAATCCTTCAACCTTCAATCGGCGATTGGAGGGATCCATTCATTGATTACACCATGTTCGGAATCCTACCTGAAGATCCAAAAGAACGGGTAAGCATCCAAAGGTGAACCCCAAGCTTTCATTTGGATATTCCTTCAAAAATCCTTTACAGGAAATCCTTCAACGGAGTACTTCTACGCTGCTTGTCACAACAAGAGGCTGAAGAAACACTCAAAGAAGTTCATGCTAGTCTTTGTGGAGCTCATCAGGCTGGTCCCAAGCTCTATGATCAGATAAAAAGGTTAGGTTATTACTGGCTTACCATGGTAGCTGATGCAATGCAATTTGCTAGGCGCTGCCAACAATGCCAAGTTCATAGAGATTACATTCACATGCCTCCAGAATGGCTACATCCTACAACGATTTCATGGCCTTTCGAAGCCTGGGGTATGGACATCATAGGTCCTATTTCTCCCCCTTCAAGCAAAGGTCATCACTTCATCTTCGCCGCTACAGATTATTTCTCCAAGTGGTCAGAAGCATTTGCGCTCAACGAAATGAAGACCTCATCAATCCTGCAGTTCCTGCGCACCAACATCATTTGTCGTTTCGGCATACCCAAAAGATTCGTCCATGATAACGGACCACAATTTCAGGATCATCAATTCTACATGTGCTGCGACAAATACAAAATCCAAAGCTGTCCTTCGACTCCATACAATCCGGCAGCAAATGGATTAGCGAGGCTTTCAACAAGACACTCTATAAAATCCTCAAAAAAATGGTCTCTAGTCACAAAAGAGACTGGAGCGAAAAACTGTCTGAAGCTTTGTGGGCCTATCGAACCACCATTCGAGGACCAACCCATGGCACACCATTCTCCTTGGTCTATGGATGCGAAGCTGTCGTACCCTTGGAAGTACAAATTCCTTCCTTGAGGGTATCCTTGCAAAATGACATGACTCAAGAAAGCAATATCAAATTGCGACTCCATGAGCTGGACAATCTCGATGAGAGACGGCTCGAAGCTCGGCAAAACATTGAACTTTACCAAGCACGCATGGCAGGATCTTTCGACAAAAAGGTCAGGCAACGTGCCTACAAAAAGGGTGACTTGGTTCTTGTAGTAAAAAGACCAATGGTCTTCGCTCACAAGTCCAAAGGAAAGTTTGAGCCAAAATGGGAGAGACCCTACGTCATCGACAAGGTTTTCTCCAACGGAGCATACGCACTCCTAAACAAGGAGGGTGACAGATGTATGTTGCCCATCAACGGCAAGTTCTTAAAGCGGTACTACCCTTGAAGACTTACCCAACTGGGTAAGAGCAATGCCTGTATGGCCAAAACCGATTTCCAGGTACATGCTCGTTAAACCCAGTCTTTTTAGAATTTTCATATCAAATGTTGAAATTTCTAGAAATTTAAACAATGCTTACTTTCATCATTTCGTTGTTCAAAAATCCAAGTTTAGGAACCTTTCCCTAACTTGACCAAAATTTTCAACCCTTGAACCCAAAATTCCTGGTTTAAAATAAAATTCGGATTCAGGGATTTCCACCCTAGTCCACCCTACCTTTTCCCACCTAAATGGTTTTAGGTTAAAACTTATGACTGTTAGACCCTAAGTTGTTTGCAATTTGATGTCTTGCATTTGCACAATAGTCATCTCATTAGGTTCATTTTCATTTCACATGTTTCTTCTTGAAAACCATCTTTTAACTCAACCTACTCATGTTTTGATTTAAACTCTTTATTGGTTGATTTGAACCTTGATTTTAATCATGTTTTTCTTGATGAAACAATGCATAAAGACACCCTTCAAATCTGAGTTTTCAAATGATTTCAAAAGGTTCATTTTTCAAAACTTCAGATGTTCAGAAAATTGACCTGACCAGTCTGTCGGTCAAGTCATCGGTTCCCATCGGTCAACCCACAAGTGAACCAAGGTTAACCGATGACTCCATCGGTTCCCATCGGTCAACCCACAAGTGAACCAAGGTTAACCGATGACTCCATCGGTTCCCATCGGTTCCCATCGGTCAACCGATAGTGCATGAAATCTCAGACCGAGACTCGTCGGTTCCAAAAACAGACGGCACCTTTTTCCATGATTGTTGTGCTGTCGGTTCGGCTATCGGTTCCGTATCGGTCAACTGATGAAGGACGGTCAACCGACGAATGCAAAAGGGTCAGGAGAACTGTAAAAAATATGACCGTTGCATATGACCGTTGAGCCATCGGTCAACCGACGGCTAGTTATCGGTTGACCGACAGGCATCCGTTGGACCACTTTTTCTATAAAAAGCAAGTTCATTCCAAGATAAAATGAGATGACAATAGAGGCCATTTTTGGTGTTTTTGAGTGCCCAAGCAAAGGGAATGAATTAAGGAAGCTTGTTTGGTCCAAAGGATAAGCAAAAGCTTGATTTCAAGAAGTTAAATTCTAGTAAGCTTTAATTTCCTTGTTCATATGTATCATGCTTTGGTATAAACTTTTGGAAAATGTTTTCAAGCATGCTAACTATGTTGTGTGGAATCCATTTCACATTTAATCTTTGATTCACATGTTTTGGATTTCAACACTTGATTTCAAACCAAGTTTTGTTTTAAACTTTGTTAATCATGCTTAGCCAAAATCTTTGATTTCTTTACAACATGATACATTAACTTTTTTTGAATCTTTCTTTGTTGTTTTCATTCATTTGAACTTTAGTTAAACCTTGTTTTGAAAACAACATAGAATATGCATCACATGTTTAGAAATATTTAGTTTCATTCAACTTACGAGATTTTGATTTTCATATCATCATCAAGTTAACTTTTAAACATGTGATTTGCATATTGATTTCAATCATATATTTGAGTGCTTTAAACTTTCAAATGCATTAAGCATATATTAATTGAGCTTATGTTTTAAACTTGATTGAAGTTTCCGCACACACACATATCATGAGCATTTATCTTTGCATTTCATTGTGTTGTGTGAGTTTATTTTCACTTTCATATTTCCCTAATTAAGAGGCACCCAATCAGAGCTTAATCTATTTCTCTCCTAGTGTGTGGACACTTTCTTGAGAAAGAAGACTGTTGTACAGGTTATTGCTTAGCCTAAGAAAAGCTTAGTGTAAAGGTTGTTGTTTAGCCTAGAAAAACAACTTTGTAAAGGTTATTGCTTAGCCTATTGCAAAAGCATAAATAGTGGAAATCCAGTGGGGTGTTGAGCACAAGCCGGTAGTGGATGTAGGCATTGAGGCCGAACCACTATAAATCATTGTGCAATGGTGAACTACTTGTGGTGATTGATTAGTTTATCTTCCGCACTTTCTCACATAATCATCACTAGTTAAAGGTGAATTGAAAAGGAATTAAAATTGGCCATTAATTGTAGATCACCCTATTCACCCCCCCCCCCCCCCCCTAGGGTTAGGATCCCGGACTTTCAATGACCCTCGTGTCTTTAAAAAAAAAAAAGGTTTTTCAAAAACCGCGGGGAAGCGACGCTTAGTCGATACTCTCACAAATCGGAAGCATGCAAACCACGTTCGACACTTCCAAAATCGCAGGGAAGCGACATTTCGTCGATACTTGCAAAATCCAAAACCATGGAGACGCAACATTTCGGTTGACATCCATAACCCAAAGGTTCGAGAAAACCACAAATTTTAAAAATTGTGGGGAAACAACATCAAGTCAATACCCGCAAAACCACCATTTCTTCCATCTATTGGAGATACAAACATTGGAATTAATGAATCCCAAGATGAATTAAAAGAAGAAGAAAATGAATATGAAGATGACCTTCAACATGCTTATAATGAACTATATACATTGTTCCTAAAGCTTGATAAGAACAACAAAAGTTTAAAAGAAGAATCTAAAAGATTAAACAAGGAAATTGACATTTCAAAAGATGAACTTAGAGAGAAAGAAGAATTAATTCAATGCCTAGACTCTAAGTTCATGATCACTTTGCACAACCTATCAAATGCTCAAGATGAACTAAATGAAATAAAATTAAGTCATAATGAGCTAAATAAAGAAAATATAAATCTAAGAGATACATTAAAAAGACAAGATGAGAACATTATCCATTTAGAATCCAAATTGAAAATTTCTAAAGATAATTTGTTAAATCTTCAAGATGAATTAAATGTATCTAAGATAAGTTGTGAAGGACTTACCAAAGAAAATTCAACTCTAAGTGATCATATAAAAAATCAAGTTGAAGACATTGTCAACCTTGAAACCAAGTTAATAACCACCAAAGAAAATTTATCCAATGCTCAAAGTAATATAAAAACTTTACAACTTGGATCTAATGTTAATGAACTCAAACTTGAATTAAAACTTGCTTATGAAAAGGTAAACAAGTTTAATGGAATTGGAATTGAACTTACAAAAGTTAAACATGAAAATTCAATTCTTAAAAATCAAGTCACTCAACTTGAAACTCACAAACGAAAGTATGAGTGCAAATTTACCCAAGGAGAAGAGAAATTTGAAAAATTATTTAGATTGGGTAAATCACAAAGAGATAGGACGGGTCTTGGATTCAATAAGTATATTACACATGACCCAAATTTCACCAACACATTTGTGAAAGGTGAGTCCTCATTCTCATGCACTCAATCCCCATTGCCCAAAACAAAATGTCATTATTGTGGTAATGAAGGGCATTTCAAATTTGAGTGCAAACTAAGAAAAAGTCATTTGTCCAAACCCATCTTTGAACCTAAAAATGGAAAATCTAATTCTATGATGGTTAAGGCATCTAAATCAAAGGAAGACTCTAGAAAGTTCAAACAAGTCAAACCATTTCAACAAGAGTCTTCTAAGATAGATTTTAAAAAGACTAAACAAGTAAAATATGGTCAAAACAAATCTATCAATAAGAAACCTCTCACCTTCCCTCCATTAGCCTTGGAAATGAAAGAACTCTTGAAAAAGGTTGAAAGGTTAAAATTAAAATCCAAAAGACAAAAAGAGGGAGGAAAAGTTAAAAGAAATGAGAAGAATAAAAAGAAAGTTGAACACCAACTACCAAGGACTAATCATCAATCTAATTATAAAGTTGTCAAACCTCAAAGATATGATGTCAAGTCTAAAAGAAATCTATATTTATCTCCTATAGTTGGTGAAATCTCTAACATAGGTTCAAAGGCTCAAGACCTTAGATGGATACCTAAGGTTAGGCTATTAGACAAATACTAAGGCCTAGTAATTAGATTAGACCAACTCGCTCTCTTAAGTTACATGACTAGTTGGTCCTAAGTCTATATGTTTCAATCCTTCTAGGTATTTTCTATATGTTTAGAATTTCAAATTATTTGAAAATTAATTGTGAAAGTGCATGTGGATGATCAATTTAAAACTAAGATTCTTATGATCTGATAATTGTTCTTCATAAGTTAAATCAGTCTTAAAACACTCTAAGCAATGATCATAAGCCAAGAAGGCTAATTCAGTGAATTAGTCCAATTTTCATCATCTATTGGTCGACCGATACTTAAGTCGTCGGTGGACCGATGAAGCAGTGGCTCGTTAAAAACCCTGCGCGCAGAATCTCCTTCGTCTGTTCTGTTCTTCCCCTTCATCAACGAACCTAGGGCTTTTTTCAACTTCTCCCTGCTTGCAACTCTCCTTCAAGGCTGAAGATCAAGACCATTACTGACATAGATTTTCGAAAAATCCATCTTCAAGCAAAACTCTATTGGCATTGCTTCATCTGTACATCGTGTGTTCTTGGTTGGTTCGGCAGTAGTCCATCTGGGAGTTGGTTTAGTGGTTTGAAGACTCTCTGCAAGCTCTATGTGATTTGAGAAATCATTGTCAAAATAAGCCTTTAAGCCATCATCAAGTCAAGATCTCCAAACCATTTGTTGTTCACAGTCGACTGCAATGGACTGTTTTGAAAAACCCAACCTCATGTGCCACATTCAGATTTGATCATCTGTTCTTGTTCCCTTTCCAAGATTGATTCAGGTAACATTGAATTCAATCTTCCTACATCTTAGCCCACAAGCATTCTCTAAAATTTCAAATCTTTCTATCATATTCCCACTGTGCACACCAAGTATATGTGAAAATGCCTCCTAGAACCAAGAAGGCTACTCCTAGGCGCCCTATAAAGATGGGAAAGGCCACAGCCTCTTCTAGCAGACCAATAGAAGATAGTGGAAATGAAAGCTCATCTCCGTCACCCCCTCCTCCTTCAACCAATTTGAGAATTGACTCAAATATCTTACAAAGTCTTCAAAGGAGGAATGTTGTAGTAGAAAGGAGGACTATCGTGGAAAAGATTACTTCCATGGGTTTCAACTTGAGCAATGTGCTTGGTCAAGTGGGTTGGGAGAGGATACTTCTTTGGGGTGATAATGCATACCCTTCTATAGTCAAATTCTTGTATGCATCTATCACAAGCACAAATGACTCTATCAATGCTTGTTCTTTTACCATTTCCTTTATGGATAGAGATGAAGTGTTCACACTCCAAAGAATAGGACTGATAATGGGGATTCCTTGTACTCCTACGGGAGTAACGTATGTGACTGATACTCCTTCGGAGGATGAGAGGATCAAAGCCACCATTGACATATGTGGCTTCAACTGTCCATGGGATCAAAAGAAACATCATCTAACCATTAGTTCCCTAATTCCAATCAATAGGATTATTCACAATCTTTTCACTTACAATGTATATCCTAGAGGTGGAAATAGGACTGAGCTTACAGCTTTCATGGTTAGTATCCTATCCAAGGTAGTAACTGGCACTCCCATCTGTCTACCCTCTCTCATCTGCCATACAATTATCAAGTTTCGAAACTCATTGGCACAAAAGAATGCCATTCCGTATGGATACTTGATGACTCAGATTGCTCTTCAGTTTCGTATTCCTATACCCACTGGAGAAAGCTCCATTTTCAAAGCTCCATTCTCAGTAACCAATCTGAATCAAATGAATCTCATTCCAAATCCCCATATCCCCATAGCAGATGATCCTCCATTGGCACAAGAGCCTCCCTTGAGACAGGAGATACCTAGATCTCTACCTCCTCCTGCTCGTGCTTCATCTTCAAGGCATACTCCTGGTCCTTCTACCCCTGGCACATCCTCTGACTGGCAAGCAACTGTGGAGAGAGATATAGCCTACTTGAAAAGAAAACAGAAGAAACAATCGAAGACCATCAACAAACTGTTCAAATACCTCTCCAAGATCTCAAAGAGCTGCAGAAGAGATGACGTTGCTAGATCACCATCTCCATCACCTCTATCTCCAGAGTCTGATTAGGAACTAACTTTCCATGTCACCACATTTTGTGTTTAGATTGGTGTATTATTGGTGGTGTATTTTGTATTGGAAGAAGGCTGGATTTTGTTATTTAAACTTCTACTTTCAGGTTATGGATGGTCATGTTTATGTCATTTTCAAAGTGTAAGACTTCTTATTAATATCCTTATATAGTAAATGACATCTTTTGGATCCATTTGCCATCTACATGAATGCTCTTTCTTTTCTTTACATTGAAGATATCAAAGTTATGCTATGAGAAAGGTGTATGTTTGCATGAGTATTGTTTGCAGACTATTTAGCAATTTGATGTCAATGGGGGAGAAGAAGAAGAAACATAAAGACTAAGTGGGAGATGAAGACTAAAGAAGATAAAGAGGAGTTGAAGCAAAGACATCATTGCTAGAACAATGGGGGAGAGCAAGGACACTGGGGGAGAAAAGAGAAGGAGCAGATTATGAACAATGGGGGAGAGCAAGAACAACGGGGGAGCTGAAGCAAGAAGAGTTGGAATGAACAAATGGTGATGAGTTGATAGTTTTAATGGGTGGTTGAGTGTTATTTGCCATCAAATTGCAAAGGGGGAGATTGTTAGACCCTAAGTTGTTTGCAATTTGATGTCTTGCATTTGCACAATAGTCATCTCATTAGGTTCATTTTCATTTCACATGTTTCTTCTTGAAAATCATCTTTTAACTCAACCTACTCATGTTTTGATTTAAACTCTTTATTGGTTGATTTGAACCTTGATTTTAATCATGTTTTTCTTGATGAAACAATGCATAAAGACACCCTTCAAATCTGAGTTTTCAAATGATTTCAAAAGGTTCATTTTTCAAAACTTCAGATGTTCAGAAAATTGACCTGACCAGTCTGTCGGTCAAGTCATCGGTTCCCATCGGTCAACCCACAAGTGAACCAAGGTTAACCGATGACTCCATCGGTTCCCATCGGTCAACCCACAAGTGAACCAAGGTTAACCGATGACTCCATCGGTTCCCATCGGTCAGCCTATCGGTTCCCATCGGTCAACCGATAGTGCATGAAATCTCAGACCGAGACTCGTCGGTTCCAAAAACAGACGGCACCTTTTTCCATGATTGTTGTGCTGTCGGTTCGGCTATCGGTTCCGCATCGGTCAACCGATGAAGGACGGTCAACCGACGAATGCAAAAGGGTTAGGAGAACTGTAAAAAATATGACCGTTGCAAATAACCGTTGAGCCATCGGTCAACCGACGGCTAGTTATCGGCTGACCGACAGGCATCCGTTGGACCACTTTTTCTATAAAAAGCAAGTTCATTCCAAGATAAAATGAGACGACAATAGAGGCCATTTTTGGTGTTTTTGAGTGCCCAAGCAAAGGGAATGAATTAAGGAAGCTTGTTTGGTCCAAAGGATAAGCAAAAGCTTGATTTCAAGAAGTTAAATTCTAGTAAGCTTTAATTTCCTTGTTCATATGTATCATGCTTTGGTATAAACTTTTGGAAAATATTTTCAAGCATGCTAACTATGTTGTGTGGAATCCATTTCACATTTAATCTTTGATTCACATGTTTTGGATTTCAACACTTGATTTCAAACCAAGTTTTGTTTTAAACTTTGTTAATCATGCTTAGCCAAAATCTTTGATTTCTTTACAACATGATACATTAACTTGTTTTGAATCTTTCTTTGTTGTTTTCATTCATTTGAACTTTAGTTAAACCTTGTTTTGAAAACAACATAGAATATGCATCACATGTTTAGAAATATTTAGTTTCATACAACTTGTGAGATTTTGATTTTCATATCATCATCAAGTTAACTTTTAAACATGTGATTTGCATATTGATTTCAATCATATATTTGAGTGCTTTAAACTTTCAAATGCATTAAGCATATATTAATTGAGCTTATGTTTTAAACTTGATTGAAGTTTCACACACACATATCATGAGCATTTATCTTTGCATTTCATTGTGTTGTGTGAGTTTATTTTCACTTTCATATTTGCCTAATTAAGAGGCACCCAATCAGAGCTTAATCTATTTCTCTCCTAGTGTGTAGACACTTTCTTGAGAAAGAAGACTGTTGTACAGGTTATTGCTTAGCCTAAGAAAAGCATAGTGTAAAGGTTGTTGTTTAGCCTAGAAAAACAACTTTGTAAAGGTTATTGCTTAGCCTATTGCAAAAGCATAAATAGTGGAAATCCGGTGGGGTGTTGAGCACAAGCCGGTAGTGGATGTAGGCATTGAGGCCGAACCACTATAAATCATTGTGCAATGGTGAACTACTTGTGGTGATTGATTAGTTTATCTTCCGCACTTTCTCACATAATCATCACTAGTTAAAGGTGAATTGAAAATGAATTAAAATTGGCCATTAATTGTAGATCACCCTATTCACCCCCCCCCTCTAGGGTTAGGATCCCGGACTTTCAATGACCCTCGTGTCTTTAAAAAGAAAAAAAGGTTTTTCAAAAACCGCGGGGAAGCGACGCTTAGTCGATACTCTCACAAATCGGAAGCATGCAAACCACGTTCGACACTTCCAAAATCGCAGGGAAGCGACATTTCGTCGATACTTGCAAAATCCAAAACCATGGAGACGCAACATTTCGGTTGACATCCATAACCCAAAGGTTCGAGAAAACCACAAATTTTAAAAATTGTAGGGAAACAACATCAAGTCAATACCCGCAAAACCAAATTTTTTGAAAAGCAAGGATGCGACATTCCATCGATACTTGAGCTCAACCAAAAATGGTTCCCAGCCAAAATTTGAGCTCCTCGAGCAAGCTTTTGGCCTCAGCCATCAGGGTTTCCAGGGCACGCTTCTTCAGGAACTTGCCATGAGATGCTGGGGTGAGCTGTAACCTTTCTTTCACACCAGGAAGCTTATCCCCAGCAGTTTGCCATTGTTTGTCCTCTTGAAACTTCCTTTCAAGGACTCGATCAGCATCTGCAACCCGGCGAATCAAAGCACTCTCCCTGTTGCGAGCCTCTTTTATAGCAGCCCACTTGGCAGCGACTTGTGCCTTTAAGTGCTCAAGACGTTTCCTGGTCTCATCGACCTCCCTATCAAAGATGTTAAGGTCATGTGTCAGCCCAATGATGGCTAGCTCTTCTAAGTTCTTCTCTCGGACTATCTGCTTCCTGCTTTGTGTAGCCTCATTCAAGTCAGACTTAGCCGTATCAGCAGGGTCCAGGAACATCTCCTTGAAGAACTGGTTGTCAGCAAAACCTATGGTCTCAAACCACTTGTCACCCAATGCAATGATCCTATCAACGAACGCCCTGGCACCTGTGACATCCAGACCAGCCTCTTCGGCATCACTGAGAATCTCCTGCACATGCTGGATCATGCCAAATCCGGCATCCAAGTGCCCAGAAAGGAGAGTCTCAATCCAAGAGCTCAGAACCCGCGCCACTACTTTCTTTGCAAAAAGAAGAGATGGCCCAGCTGAAGATTCGCCCCGCTCCGTCGGTCGGCTGCTCATGTCATCACCCGTTGGAAGAGTAACAAAAGAACTCTTTCCAGTTGGAGCTGCTTGGGAAGGAATCTCAGCACGAGGTATCTCCTCAACAGTGTCAGAACTGGTCCTAGGAGTCTCTACCTCCGGATTAACCTTTGGCATCTCTTGCTCTGGTTCTGAAGGAAGCGACGGACTCTCCTCTGTCACTTCAAAACCTGCCAAAGAAACACAAAAAGGTATGAATATGTTCCTGTTTGAAAATCATTATCGGGGTTATTACTACAAAATACCTTCTTTGATGACTGGTGGAACACTCTCGTCCTCCATGAACTCATCGGAAGCATCGTCAACATTTGCGTCCATCGATAGTTCAAAGTCATCGGAATCCCATGGCAAGTCAGCTGACAAGAAAAATGTTAGTAAACCAGTCACAGACAAAGAAAAGAAAGCAAAAGAAGTCATACCAGTTGGAGATTCTGGAATCACTCCAAAGTCCCTCGGTTCTTCTTCTGGTGCCGCAACCGGATCCGTCAGCGCCTCATCGGTTGGAACCTCAGGCATCGCCAAGTCTTCCTCTGCTATAAAAAAAAAGAAGCAGCAGGGGGAGAAAACAAATCAAGACATGGAAAATCCCATGAAAATAAATGGAAAGAGAAAGAGGAAGAATCATACCTTCGCCGACGGTCTCTTCTTCTCGGCTTCTCTTCTCTGGAGGCTTGTCAGCATTCCCTGGCACCTCCTCATTGATAGTAAGAGGGACTTCCAAGTCAGGAGAGTCCTCATGCTGCCCCTTGCTGCGATGATGACTCCTCTTCCTCCTACTTTTGTGGGCTCGCTTCTTAGAGGAACCTGCCCCGTTGTCAGAGTCAGGTTTCCCACTTGACTCCTCACTGGATGGTCTACTCTTGCCAGTAGACTCCACGGAAGCTTGCCTCTGCGCCGCTTGCATCCAAGCATCAAGCTCAGCTTCCTCTTGTTCTAGCTGTTCTAAAGCCTCATCAGGTATTTCTCGAACAGCTTCAGAACCAATGACGCCCTGGTCACCGAGAAAGCCTATCTTGTGCTTCTCTCCATAAAGGAAGGCCCAAACTTCCTCTCGCCGGACGCCATTCAACTTTCCAAGGCCCTTTCCAGATGACAGCTTCACATCAAGCTC
Source organism: Litsea cubeba (assembly GCA_012931725.1). NCBI lineage: Eukaryota > Viridiplantae > Streptophyta > Magnoliopsida > Laurales > Lauraceae > Litsea > Litsea cubeba. Next base: position 59,984,213 of record CM022949.1, read on the forward strand.
CTTCTTGGAAAGCCCCCGATATGCCGAAAAGCTCTCCACGAACCACTTCATGAAGCCGGCAGTCCGGGAAGTCGACAACACAGGATAAGAGATCATGGCAGTAGTGTCTTCAGCACTATAGAAAGCCCATGCGTTTCTCCCGTCCTGTAAACCTCCAAAGCGCTTCACCATGCTTGAAGGCGCTCCAACAACGCCTTGAGAAAAGCCTAACTGCAGAGCAAAGTGAGAAGGTACATACGGCTGGATGTCAACGAAAAGATGTCTGCGGTACACCATCGTGCTGACACGTATGCTGAAAAACCACTCCTTCTCTGTATTTGTCAAGGAGTAATGCCTTCCCGACCCCGCCCTGGTAGAGTCGCGAGAGGCACAAAAATCAAAAGCCTTCTTCCGCAACTCCTCAGAAAGCTTCACTGAAGATTGCTCCATCTCGACGTCCCTGAACCGTCGGATCCTCATGCGGGCAAACAAAAGTGATTCGGACACGCCTTTGCCCTTAGCCAGCCGAATCATCAGAGGATCATCATCCTGTACAGCACCCAGCCGGTGGAAGCCAGGACAGTGGTACACGTACCACAAATAAAAGATGTGGGCTGAAAATACCCTATTCATAGGGAGCCCAAGCCGAACCAAAAAAGCAGCAGCCTGCAGTTCGGTACACAAGTAGGAGTAAAGAGCTGGCACCGAAGCAAGCTGCTCTCCAAACACCATCTGACAAGCCGAAAAAATACAATGCGGCCTGATGTGCGTTCCATCTCCTCCAGCAAAAACGGCCTCACCAAGCCAATAAGTAAGGTAAACAGCGAGATCTCTCCGCAGTGCAATTTCAGGACATATGGCGTTTGTACTCGCACAGAAATCTCTCAACTCTTCTTGCATTGCCAAGATCTTCTTTGAACCCGGATCCTTAGCCCTGTCTTCCCAGGTCAAGCTATCAGAAGGCTCCCCAATTTCAAAGAAGTTAGGAGATGAAGAGTTAAAACTCTTCCAACTGCTGGATCTAACTTTCAAGCCCTCCTTCTCCTTCAAAAAATCATAGAAGGCAACGAGCTGAAAGTACAAAAGCCTGAACTCCTCAGACTGCTCCTCAAGGATGCTGTCGATCGGCATAAACTCCTCATAGAGTCTGCCAAGGATGGGCAATCCAGTAATGGCGCTCAGCTCCTTCAAAGAGAAACCAATCTCACCATTCGTCACAACAAAGGTATTGGTTTGTGGAAGGAATGACTGTAACATAGCCATGAAGGCCTCGTCGGAAAAGACCACGGTCTCCCTAAAGGCGCGGACCGCATCAAAAATCCCGGCTTCCTTCAAAACGGCGCCACCAATCAGCAGGACGCGATCAGTCCACGACTTCCACTCGGAGTCAGCACTGAAGCGGCCACGAAGTCGAAAAGGCTTCACCCAAATGTTGCCGTCACCGCTGAAAATGCCAAGGCCCACCAGTCCCAAATCTACTGACGGATAATCAGAGCCCTGGTAGCCGCTGGCCGGCATCAACATGTCCATGTCAGCAGGCGACTTCTCCGCATATCCAGGAGAACAGCCAACAAAAACCCCAGTCTTGATTACATTTGTCCTTCTCACCCAGCTTGGAGGATCTTCCCTCTTAGAGCACGTGGGGGCAAGGCTCATGATCGAGACAGTGCGATCAAACGTCGACCGGGTAGCAACAATCTTCTTCTCACCATCAGTTGTGAAAGAGAACTGAAAACATCTCCTCTAATATGTCATGTCGTTAGGGACTGCATCACCAAAGAAAAAGGTAGGCTTGGGCAAAACCCTCTGATAGTTCATCACCCATGGACGACTGCTTACCATGATCTTATAAAATTCCTCTCCCTTGAGAGCGATCAGTCGCTGCCTCATCTCATCTTTGTTGAAGGAGTCGCACTCTTCCAGGTTTCTCTTAACATACTGGACCTTCTTCCAGGCCTGCTGAACGGCCGGATTAGAAGATCTAGCAGATCGACGAGGTACGCTTGTAGCAGGCTCTTTACCCTTATTCGTTCTGGAGGAACCACCTGCAAAGGTTGGAAAAGAAAAAGATCAAGCATCAAAATGACAGAATTTCGCTAAAAAAAATCTGGCGAAATTTTGACATGGCTCCAGGGTAATTTCGAAGAAAAAGGAAATATCCCGAAAGAAATAGAAAGCTTGAAAGATGGGCTTAACATCGCTGCGAGCTCCAAAACTCCAAACTTTCGAAACTTCAAAGTCTCCGCAAAATCAGGAAGGGCTCAACATCGCTGCAAGCTCCAAATTCCCAAATTTGTAAAAACTTTCAGGTATGCTATCACATCATGCTACAAATTCAATTTACAAAAAATGCATGCATGAACATCTTGATTTGCCAAAAAATGCATTATCATGATGAGAAGAAAAAAAAGAAACTTTCTTAAAAAAAAAAACAGAGAAAGGAGAAAGAAAAGAACAAAAAAAAAAAGGAATAAAAAGAAAACTTTCTCAAAAAAAAGAGAGAGAAAGAAAACAAAAAAAGGGGCTGGCCCACAGGCCACGTGGCCGTACGTCCAGATCCGTACGGATCTGTCCGTACGACCCACAAAAGAAAAGAAAAAAACATGAAAAAAAAAGCATGAAAAAAAAGAAAAGAAAAAACCATGTAAAAAAAAAGAAAACACGTGGAAAAGAAAAACAAAATAAAAGAAAAGAAATAAACAAAAAAAAAGAAAGAACTTTTTATCATCCTACTTCCTACAATGGAGTTTTCTTGAAAAAGGGAACTTACTTGAAGCCATTGATGGAGAAGAAGAATAAAAGTCTTGAAGATCTTGAAGAAGAAGAACTCTTGGTCTTGAAGCCCTCTTGAGATTGTTGCAAAAGAAAGCAGTAAGAGCAAGAGATCCAACCTCCTCCTTGCTTTTATAGAAGAGAGCAAACCAAAGAAGGAAAGAAGAAAGAGGTAAGTGTTACTAATTAGTAACCTTACCGAAAGAAAGAGATTAGAAAGATTCTTTCCCAAAAAAAAGCTATCTTGAAGGATTTTCTCCCAAAAAGAAATCAATGAGAGATTTTCTCCCAAAAGATAGGAGATTTGAGATATTCTCTCCCAAAGAAAGATATCTTGAGATATTGTCTCCCAAAATAAAGGGAACATGAGAGATTCTCTCCAAGTAAAGATATTCTTAGATATTCTCTATCCAAAGGAGATATTTTTAGATATTCTTTACAAAAATGACACCATATGAGATCTAAGTCATTTCAAAAGCTTAAGGTCCCATGGGTTAGCCCATATGAGCCAGGGTTGACCACTTAGGAACTAAAAAAAAAAATTGGGCTTTTAGTCAAAGAGAAATCCCTCTTACCAAGAGCATACAAAAATGGTTCCATGCCTCTTTTGAGTTGATTGGACCATACAAAAAAAGAATTCCAAGCCCCATGAGCTTCCAAAAATCAAACCATCCAGCCTCATATAACAAATTGAGCCAAAATCTTGAAATTGACATTCCACAAAAATCCAAACCAAATCCTGGTCCCCTAACTTGCCACATACAGCTTGTTAGGTCATAAGACCAAAACCAAAAACCAAATCCTGATCCCCTAACTTGCCACATACAGCCTGTTAGGTCACAAGATCAAAACCAAAATCGACCCCCCAACATTCCACATACAGCTTGTTGGGTCACATGGTCAAAACCAAACCCGACCCCCTAACCTGCCACATACAGCTTGTTAGGTCACAAGGTCAAAACCCAAATCCACATTCCTGATGTCATCTTCAAAACTTTGCCTCGAGATGGTACGTAATCCCTTTCACTACCATAAAAATTTCCTGGAAGCTCAAAAGGCTACAAATACCAAAAGAAAGACTGCTCAAAGACTCTTGGTCAAGTCACAAGCTCTCCTTAAAAAAATATCTTCGAGGCACATCGACTACAAAAGTTAAGCAACTCGTCGCTGCACCTCGAGGGGGCATTTGTTGACACCAAAAATGTCACTTTGCCTCTTTAAGATCCAAAAAGCTACATGAAGTCGAAACCTGCCATAAATAGGCAACGCTACTTCCAAAAAATCTAATCTTGTCAAAATCAAACAAAAACTACAAGATTCTTTAAGACAGACAAAAGAGGAGTACACACGGGCCATTTCAAAATCATTTGGCCAAACTTCGCTTCTCCGACAGTTGAAAAGGAGCTCTCGGTGGAGAAAGCATCAGAGACACCAAATCTTCGATCAGAGCCGATGGATGGTCTCAAAATACATCCAAAAGGCTCCATGTCAAGTTCCGAGTCACCGACAACGTTTAACCCTACATCAACCCTCGAACAGCTAAATCAAGCCTCTCGGGGGCGAGAACCATCGAGGCCATCACTCATCAGATAGAGCACATGGACGGCTTTAAAATGCTTACAAAGGGCTACACGTCAAATTTCAGGTCATTTTGACAACATTTCACCAGACTTTGACGCTCGGAAGCCAAAACAAGCCTCTCGGCGGTGAAGCTCCCCGGGACCATGGTTTCCAAGACAGAGCGTATGGATCATCTTAAAACGGCTCCAATAGGTTCCCTGTCAAATTTCAAGTCAATCGAAAATCGGTTGACCGCACATCAAGCCAACACATCTTCATCGCGACAAAAACAAGTCTACTGGTGATAGGACCACAAACGGCTTCAAAACTCAAACAAAAGCCTATGGTTAGTCTTATATATTGCTCAAGAGGCTTCACCCCAAATTTCAGGTGATTCCGACATCGTTTGACCCAGTTTCAGCTTCTGACGGAAAATCGGCAGCTCTGCGCGACAAAGTCTTCGGCTTTCCCGGAAAATTGGAAACTTTACACTAAAAAAATACAAGGATTCTCATCAAGTTTTCTACAGGGAAATCAGGACAATAAATGATAAAAAATTTCAAGAAAAAACACAAAAGAAAAAAGAATCGAAAAACATCAAAAACGGACGCAAAACGGGACAAAAGGGGGGAAAACCCCCCAGGGTCGCATACCCCTGCGACCCTGGCCCAGGGTCGCCGGATACCATGGAGCCCGGGATCGCCGGGAGGGCCCCAGAAGCCCCGTTTTTCATCATTTTTTCGTGATTCGAAGCGTCTGACTCCTGGGATTTTCCAAAATTCATACTTTTGAGACACCAAATCCTTTGACATCCGTCAAAATCACGGGTCAATCATCAAGAGTATCAAAATCAACATTGATCGCCAACCGGTCAACCAAAAAAAGTGTACTTTCTACCCGACCGATCGAGAAATTGACAGGACAGATGGCACCGACCCGCTGTTGGCAACCAACACTTGAAGTTACATGGTCATCCGTTGTCGATCTACATGAAGATCCATCGATGATCATCGCCAGAAGAATCCCAAAAGATGCGGCAAGGCCCGCGACTCTTCAACTGCTCGGCGACCACTTAATGCGATTAATTGACTAGCTTTATTGCAGTCATTAATTCATTTCTTTGGACGGCCCAATTAGAAGCAAGCATCCAGGAGTTACAAGTCAAGAGATTCATGACATTTAAACCATGAAACTCCTCCCATCATGGCGATTAAAGGCGATTAAATGCCCTTAATCTCCACCGGCCAATCAGAAGCCAAGAAAAATGAGTTACAAAATAAAGGAATTAAATCCTGTAACTCCTCCCATTATGCGGCTTAATGACAATAAAAGCCCATAAACTCTCCTAAATGGCTACCAAGAGCCTATAAAAAGGAGAGCACTCCAAAGGAATCCAGATCGGAAAAACAAGACAGATCCCAGATCAGAAAAAAGCACAGATATCCAGAGAAAGAAAGAGAGAAAACTTTGTGAAAGTTCTGCACCGGCCACCACTACAAGGTGACAAAAGTCCCTTGGGGGGTACCCTCCCCCCCAAGGTCCTTGCCTTCTCCTTCTGCCTCTAATGGCTTAGACGTGGCTTTTTAGCCCGTCTACTTAGTTTTTTATTGGACATAGGACCTCCTTTTGGTCTTTGTCCTCTAAAAACCTGAGGTTATAGCCAAGCCAAGTGAATCAAGAGCATCCTCTGTTCTCATCTGTTTCGATGATGGCGAAGTCCACATATGGTTTGCGACCGTCAATCTGAACGAGTCCCCCACAATCTCCTGAGAAGTTAGATTCTCCTTTTCTTGCTTTTCATTGTAGTTTGTGTTTTTCTAAAAGAGACAAAAATCATAACTATTGTCTTTCATTATTGATAAGAATTGTAAATCGGCTATAAACGCCAAAAATCGGCTATAAACGCCAAAATCGGCTATAAATGCCAAAAAATCGCCTTTCACGGCAAATAAAGAAAAATGTCTCTTTTCTTAAATATATGTGCAATGGAAAACTTGAAAGAAGTTGATTTCCGTTTTACTTGCGAAGGTTGATCTCCGGATCACCACTTGCAATTCCAAGTAAAATAGAAAATCTGGCACACCCACACAAAAAAATGTTGATGTACTCCTCTGCCCCCCGGTTACGAAAGTGTCGGACCCAAATGGACTCCCACGTCCGCCGACCTCGGTAGAACCGAGCAATTGAAGCTCTGTCCATCACCCCGGAGAGATCAGCTTCGCCATCCGAACCGCTAGACTTCATCCTTTCAATCCCCTCTTTCTTCTGGTACCAAATTGGTAAGATTTCCTTAAACTTCATCTTTTCATTCTTATTCCTTTCAGATTAGAAGTAGCCTTTTCTTGATCTTTTTCATTTCTTTCTTCTCCCTTGCGTTCTAGGTTGTGTTGGTTGGGTTAGATTCTGGATCTCGTAGTTGTAAGGCTTCTCCTCGAGTTTTACCCAATTTCTATCATCTTCTTGGTAGAGGCAAGCAGATTTGCATTTTACTTTTAAGCATGTATGTTTGTTTCCAATTGATTGGTTATGTTTCTTGTTAGATTTCCCCTAATTCCAAGCATGTTTTGATATTGATTTGGGGATTCATCTGCTAGGTTAGGTTTTTGGGGATTTGGGTTGGTAATTTGTAAGTTTGTAATACCTGGTTGTTTCAAATTGTTAGCAATGATGAATTATGATTTAAAAATGATGGAAATGGATTGTTGGGAGAGCAGGAGGCTCAATTTCGTGTAGGTTATGGTGTTTGTGAAGGCCAGTAGAAGAAACAAGGTGATTTCGGACGTCTGGGGAGAGTTTCTGCCTCCCGACATCCGGACGCCAAAAGGCAGAAGCGTAGGGTGCCCATACAACCTTTTGGCATGCGGACGCTAGATTCCGGGCGTCCGGACGCCGGGAACCCGCAAGGATAAAAACGAACAATTTTGGAATGCACATAACTTTTAATTCGCCCGTTGGATTTCTACATATAATATACCGTTGGAAAGCCCTTGAGACGTATAATCCAACGGTTCTCATCACAACCGGAGGTCGGAAAGTGATGTTAATTCTTAGATTAATGATCATATTCAATTTTATTGGAAAATAGACTGTTAACCTAGGATTGGGCCCTTGATGTTGGAACCCATGAACCTACTCTCACTTGATCATTAATGTGGATTGAAATCGAAACACGTGGCTTGGTGTGAATTCGATAGGTTGTCTAGGTATTCGTGTATTACATATGGTATAACTGAATGCATATGGAACTGAACCAATAGATGCTTAACATGATTGTACACCAAGGGATTTCCTTAGAAGCATCGTTGATCCAACTTCCATACATATTCTGTTAGGACATGTGGGGTACATGAATGACATCATCTACTAGGATTTGGATAGTAACATCTCCTTGACTTTTGACTTGTATCCGTTGTTTATATTCCTTGTACACTTTCTTGGCATAAAATACTTAATTAACTATGAAACATAAATCCTTGTAGGATTTAGGACTTGGACCTGACTTAGAGTGTACCTTAGGAACCTGTGTCTTGTATTGATAAATATGACTGGCTAGCAATGAAAGTGATTATCACGTGGATCACTTGTCTTGTATTGTCTTGAATGAGATAATCCCTAAGATCATGTCTTGTACATTGAACTAGCCAGACTTGCTTGTCTTGTTTTCCGTGTGTCAACACCACTACGTTATTATTAGCATATCATGTCCATCTGCAGTTTGGGGTGTTTATTGACGGGCCGGTTACTCGGTCGTCGGGATGGGCAGTCGGTGTTAGACGGCATCCATGGCGTAGAATAGCTGGGAGCGGGCTTAGACCGTGCTGCTATTCCCAGGACAGGGAGCTAGGATCCCACTGGAGCCAGACTTTGGTATCAGTAGTCTTGTCTGGATTGTTACTTGGCTTGGACATCCTCGGAGTCTCCCTCTTGTTTCTTATTTTGCATTGCATGGATAATGCTTATTGCTAGATGATTGCTAGGATTCCTTTTATTGTTTATGTTGATTAATATTCTTGGTTTATGCCTAGCTTCGCTTTCCTTGTATTCACATGATTTCTACACTTGTCATCACTCTATACTTGATGCATGTCATGTTTATTATGCTTTGTTTATCTATTGCTCAGCATGTCACTAACTCTGTTCCTTGGTGTGCAAACACCTCAGGTGGTTACTACTACTATGAGGAGCAGGCCGGTAAGGAGATCCCAGAGGATCTCCAACCAGCAGAGGAGGAACGAGAGTGGCGTGCCGATGACATAGAGTAGCGTCATCACATCTGGCAAAAGAGAGATTAACATGGACTTCATTTAGATTTTATTTATTTATTTTTATCTCTCATTGAACCTTCAACTTTATTGACTTGGTTTCTTTTATTGGCCTTGTTTATTGGGTTGGCCAATGTAATAATTACCTTAACTCCTTGGTTAGTTTAGTTCATATCATTCTTGCAACTTTAATATTTAATGAGAATTATTATTCATTGCTTGATATTCCATATGCCTAGAGTTGTATGAACTCTACATTATTATACTACATGAGGCTTGAAATATTATATCATCACCACGGACTTACGATCCGTGGGCTTAAAGGATAAAATTTTAGTTAGTCCGAAATTTCACTCTCCTGATCTGGTTTATTCTTTAATCGGGTTTGGGGGACGTGACAACAGTTCTTCGCCTTACTCTATTTAGATCCCTCGGGAGTGACATTCAACACTTAATGTTATGTTCACGCGGTCATATTCTATCTTTCCAAGAGTACTACCCTGTACGTAGTCTATGTCTGGGGAGGCAGGTGCGGTAGAGAGGTCCCCCACTTCGATTCCCGTCCCGTTAGCATCTCCGATCTGAGATAAGGGATCACTCCGTTAGGTCTTTTCGGTTCGGAGCCGGCCGGTAATGGACCTACTTACCTTGCTTGTGGACCAGCTGCAGAGCTAACCTTTGTTCTATTGGTTTGGTGGTTGCTACCAAGACGATTTCTTTATGCCCATCAAAGGACCTCAAGATGCTAATTCACGACAAACGATACGAGAAATACGAAAGAACCCATATACGGAATGAGGACGACCAGTGGAAATACATCAGTTTCTTACTCGTGCAAAGGCACTATTTCTTGGCAACGTGGACAACTTATAACGATGTCTGTCCCGCATATCACTGGGAAGATCGGGATCTTTACAAAAGGCTTTATAAAGCTTTCATCTTAATTCATATTTAGCCGCCAGCAATCTACGTTTGTGATCTCGTATATTTTCCTTCTCCGACATCTTACTGATAATTCCCCTCATCTTTTTGCAAAAAGCCGCTCCACGGTGGTAAAGTCTCATTTTGTGTGTTGGCCAAAGTGACAATAGTCACATTGAACCCTCGAATATGCTCGAAGATCTCGAAATGATCTTCCAATTCTGGGGATAATTCGCAAAACTCCGTTTCCATCGATAATTGAATGGGGTTTTCCCGATCGGAGAATCTAACAGAGACATTACTGTAGAGATTTTGACCGAAAAATTAGACATTCCATGCCCTTGGAGAGTGCTTTGACGTGCTAGGTCACTAATGTTAGTGCCACATTCCTATGAGCACTTGTTTTTGTATTGTCAATTCCGTGTCGAAGAATCCAAGACCTTGCCTCTCAGTATTTCTCAAGGAAGATCAAGTTTGAAGGCAGAAGATCAAGTCTCGGAAGGCCCGGATTCTTAAAGGAAGTCGTCCATATGTGTGCCAACCTATTCAGGAAAATGGGACTCCAAACCAACCAAGACTTGGCCCTAAAAACCCTTAGTTTAATGGCTTATTTAATAGGGTTTTAGAGATTATTTTTCAGCTTTTTCAAGACTCAAAACAGGCCTCAGAAGTCTGCTAACCGCCATGGTTTTCGGTCACCTCGCGGTTACTTTTCCAAAGAGCAAAAACTCTCTTAAAATGGTTTTTTGGTTACCTCGCGGCTAGCCGTTTGAACAGTAACTTCACTATTCACTATTCACTGTTCACTGTTCACTATTCACTAGCCGTTTGAACAGTAACTTCACTATTCACTATTCACTATTCACTGTTTACTATTCACTATTCACTGTTCACTGTTCACTGTTCACTATTCACTAGCCGTTTGAACAGTAACACTATTCACTAGCCGTTTGAACAGTAACACTATTCACTGTTCACTGTTCACTGTTCACTAGCCGTTTTATGACCGTTGGGACTTTTTCTATAAATACCTGAAGCCCATTTTCAACATCAAGGAGTCCAATTTTTGAAGAGCCTTTGTTCTAAATTCTTGTAAACCTTTCCCAAGCTCTCAAAGCTTCTTCCAAACACACTGAGATTCTATCTTGAAAAATCCAAGGGCTTACTTAGCTCTAAGGAGTGTGCTTTGAGAAGCCAAATCTAGGGTATCCTAATCCATAAGGTTATCTCTCATTTCTACCCTAGAAATCAAACCTCTACAACTTGGTTGTGCATCTCAATGGAGTTTCATCATCAACACCAAGCTAGCTGCAAGAGGTAAAAAGCTTCGATCACGGTCAAAAGCTTCCTCGAACACTTTCGATCTTCATCAAAGGCAAGTGTTCGCCCTCCATTCAAATTATATCTTTGTGATAGTGGATTGTTTCTGCGTGATTCAACCACTTTAAAAATTGTGATAGTGGATTGTTTCTGCGTGATTCAACCACTTTAAAAATTGTGATAGTGGATTGTTTCTGTATGATTCAACCACTCTAAAAGTTGCGTGTGGGGAGTAGATTTTTGTGATCGAACCTCGTGAACAAAAATGGGGAGTAGATCTGTGTGATTGAACCTCATGAACAAAATTTATGTAGAATCAGTACTTGTGTAGTTTGATTCTTCATAGTGGAACCAGGGGACTGTGTGACCCTTGAGAGTGGATGTAGGTCTGTGTGACTGAACCACTATAAATCCCTTGTGTCAATTTCTCTATCTCTATCTCTTATGCTTGATTTATATATCTATATGTTGTGGAGAATGATATTTAGTTTAATTGACACACATCCACTTGTGGGAAAACAACATTGATCATATTGGTAAATCAAATCTTGTTTAGCACACACTCTTTAACAAATATTCATTTAAACACATTGATTTAAATCATAAGTGAATTTGTGAAGAGTGTTGTACTCACACTTGTGCTTACTAATATGAAACTAATTGTCTTATCCTTGATTGTTTAAGCACTCATACATTGAACACATATTCCGCATAACTTGTATTCTTATTTGTGTTCATTATGTTCTTGTTCCTAGTTGGGATTAAAATTGGACTAAGATGTTTTAATTGAGAAAAGAGTTCCATTAGTCCTATTCACCCCCCCCCCCCTCTAGGACACTTTCATTGGCCCTAGCTGCACTTTCAATTGGTATCAGAGCGGGTTACTCCCTAAAGGTTTAACATCCCAGAGTAGATCTACTTCTTTTTATTAGTGCCAATGTCTAATCCAGAAGGTAGTGCTATAAACAGACCTCCATTGTTTGATGGTACAAACTATGCCTTTTGGAAAGCTCGAATGACCGTCTTCATCAAATCTCTTAACGGAGATGTATGGGATTCTGTAGAGGATGGATGGACTCCTCATACAGTCACAGATTCAGATGGCACTGTCCAGCCTCTTGCAAAGGCAAAATGGACAGCTGAACATAAGGCACTGAGAGATCACAATGCAAAGGCATTGAATGCCATAACTTGTGCCATGAATGCTGAAGAGTACAAAAAGATTATGACATGTACTACAGCTAAACAAGCTTGGGATCTTTTGGAAACAAATTACGAAGGAACAACCATTGTCAAAAGAGCCAAGCTCCAAATGTTGACTTCTCAATTCGAATCTTTAAGAATGAGGGAAGATGAAATGTTCGATGAATTTCGAACTAAGCTAATGGTAATTGTGAATGAGATGTGGTCACTTGGTGAACAAATTCCTGAAGGCAAAATTTGTAGCAAAATCCTTAGATCCCTTCCTGATAGATTTCACTCCAAAGTGACATCTATAGAAGAATACAATGACCCAGAATCTATGAAAGTTAAAGAATTATCTGGTAATATTAGAACTTTTGAGTTAAAATTAAATAATGCTTCTAATAAATCCTAAGATAAGAAATCAATTGCTTTAAAAACCTCTCAATCAACTCAATCTAAAGGAGAGTCAGATAATGATGAAGAAAGTGATAATGAAGATATTGCTCTTCTCACTAAGAAATTTATAAGACATTTTAAGAAAAAGAACTTAAATTCTAAATTCTTTAATAAAAATAAAAACAAAAACATTTCTTCATCTAAGAGTCAAGAAAGAAAAGTCATATGCTATAACTGTCAAAAACTTGGACATATATCTTCTGAGTGTCCAATGAAAAGGAAGAAAAAAGACACTTATGGCAACATGGGATGACTCATCTGAATCAGAGTCAGAATCAGATGAATCACATCGAGATGAAATCGAAAATTACACTATTTTAATGGTTCGAAGTTTATGTGATCCATCAGTTGAGAAATCTGAGGATGAATATAAAAATTCAGATATTGAAGAATTTGAAGAAGAACCAGAATCTGAATATGATGGCTCAGATATTGAAGACAATGAAGAAAATCTTCAAGAATCATATAATAGACTCTATGATGAGAGTTGCAAGTTAATTAACATCATAAGAAATCAAGAAGTAAAGAATAAAGTTTTAAAAGACAATGTTAAAACCTTAACAGGTGAAATTAATATCTTAACCAATGATCTTAACGAAACCAACTCTAAATTTCAAATTGCCAGAACATATAAGAAATCATAAGAAAGAAGCTGATACTCTAAAAGAGGTAATCACTAATTTAAAGAAGGAAGTCACCCATCTAATATGGTATAAAGAAAAATATGAGTATTCTTTTACTCATGGAGAAGAAAATTTTGAAAAATTATTTAAAATGGGTAAATCACAAGGAGATAGGACGGGTCTTGGATACGATAAGTATATTACACATGACCCAAATTTCACCAACACATTTGTGAAAGGTGAGTCCTCATTCTCGTGCACTCACTCTCCATTGCCCAAAACAAAATGTCATTATTGTGGTAATGAAGGGCATTTCAAATTTGAGTGCAAATTAAGAAAAAGTCATTTGTCTAAACCTATCTATGAACCTAAAAATGAAAAATCTAATTCTATGAAGGTTAAGGTATTTAAATCAAGGAAGACTCTAGAAAGTTTAAACAAATTAAAACACCTCAACAAGAGTCTCCTAAGATAGATTTTAAAAGAACTAAACAAGTAAAAATTGGTCAAAATAAATCTATCAATAAGAAACCTCTCATTTTACCTCCTCTGACTTTGGAAATGAAAGAACTTTTGAAAAAGATTGAAAGATTAAAATTAAAATTCAAAAGACAAAAAGAGAGAGGAAAAGCTAAAAGAAATTAGAAAAATAAAAAGAGACCTCAACCACCAAAGACTTCGCATCAATCTAATTATGAAATTGTCAAACCTCAAAGATTTGATCAATATTTATCTCCTCTGGTTGGTGGAATCTCTTACAAAGACTCCAAAGCTCAAGACCTTAGATGGATACCTAAGGTTAGACCTTTAGACAAATACTAAGTTCTTATTATTAGATTAGACCAACCTTTTCTCATAAGTTATATATTGTTGGTCTTATGTCTAAATTCTTCTATTTTTCTCAGTATTGTCTTTTTGTTCTAATACATATGTTTTAGTTTTACTTGTTGAAAATGCATTTTGATTTTAAAAAGGTATCATGAATTTGTATTGTGATATCACCGGTGCTATCAAATTTTCCATAAATTCTGTCCAACACTTTATAACTAAGCACATTGAAATTAGATTTCATGTTCTTAGAAATCATGTGCAGAAGGGTAATATTGTACTAAAATTCACAAGCACACATGATCAGTTGGCAAATATACAGAGAGATCAAAATGATACATGACATGAATGTTTATTGTTTATTTTTCTCAAAGCCTTACAAAAACTTGAGACTTTTAGCCTCATCATTCAAATGCTTCTGCTTTTCATAGATCATCATATAATCCCTGTCTAAAGGATTAGGCATCCGAATTGAAGAGGTAAGCAAGGATTTTAAATCCTTATTCTCTTGCTTCAACTCTACTATTTTTCTATTAGACTCGAGAAGAAGCCGTTGCAGTTCATTGATCTCCTCAATAAACTTTTCTGTCGTGCGAGTTCGGGATCGCAACCGATCCGAAAATGAGATAATGGATGAAGAATAATGAGTTCCGAGACTCACAAGCTCATAAATGGCATCTTCATCTGTTTTATTAGCCAAAGCTCTCTCTTGTCGCCTTGGTATCATGGAACCTAAGACAGATGCAGAAAAAGTTTGGGATTGAGGTAAAGAATTCCTCATCTCCTGATCAGAAGAAATACTAAAAGGGAATTTGTGAGCCATTGAAACCTTGAGAAATAAGATTGCAGAAGACAAGAAGAAGTGTTGTTACAAATCAGATGGAACTAAGGCTGCTCTTATAGAATGGATTTCGAACAAGACAAAGCCTTAATTATTCATATCTTGCTTTTCAGGATTGAAATCCGCTGAATGCAGATTTTCAAAAGCTACTCAGCTAAGCCTTTGAAATTAAATGCGAGCTGTCCCTATATTTTTCTCGTTTGTCAACAACATCCAGCGAATGTGTCAATATCCAACTGATAATTGCAGATTTTGTCGGATATGGTACATCTTTTTGCGGGCCTGGATTGAGCGGGCTTGGACTTTCGTGATACATCTTTACAAATCAATTGATTTGATTTTCAAATTTGTTAGAATGGATTCATAGTTATTTCTTTGAGTTGTCTTGGACTTACAAGTTTTCAATCTCTTAAATGGATTAATTTTGTAAAATCTCTTTTCATAGTAAGATTGATCTTGTAAGATAGCTGGGTTAAGGGAATCATATGTTCAGAGTATTTTTCTTGAGTTGGCAAATTCTTCCTGGAATCTGAACAGATATCCTGCTTTTCCTGTTTACGCGGTCGACATATTGGTTGATCGGTCGACCGAAAACACTTACACAGCAACTTAAAAAAGTTGCGCAGGGATGTTCTGTTTCATTCAGAAATTTCCTTCTTTGAGCAGACGACCTCCTGGAGCTTCTCAACTCAAAACCCTTCTCCATCTTCGGTTGTCAAATCCTTCCGAAATAAAGGGATCATTGTGGAGAAGAAATGTGTAGTAGAAGAACAAGTGGATTATGGTATCCCTACTATCATGGAAGATATTGGTTGGGCTAGTATTCTAAATTGGAGTGGATGCTTTTCCGTCCTTGGTTCATGGCCTATATGAGTCTATCTGTGCCTCCACCAACAATTCATTCACTATCAGATTTGCGCATGGAGAAGAGGTGGTTACTACAGAAAAGATTGCATCTATTTTGGGGGTTCCAAGGTCAAATGGACCAAAGATCATTTCTGAAGTTCTACCTCTTGATGAAAAAAATGCCGTGACTCATGCACTTTGTGGAAGATCTGAAGTTTGGACCGCCAAAAATTGTCTTCAAGTTTCTCTCAGTTTATACATCTCTTTGTCAATTTTCGACAAAAAGAAGAGAATGATGTTAAGGGGGAGTAGACATCTTTAAGATGATCAAATGAGAATTCATATTTGAGGATCATGGAGACACATATATGAATATGATGAATATTTGTTTTTAAGTTTGTTTAAAAAAAAAACAAAATAATTTTTAATTAAGAATGCATTAACTTTTATAGGTACATCTTTATGTATTTCTCATATTGCCACATCCATGAGTTTTTAGTTCTGGTATTTTTCTAAGATATGGATGTTTTTATCTTTGATCAGCACTATGCTCTGTGTTGTGTTTTTCTTTTGTGTGATGATTTTGCAAGTCATATGCTCCTCTATTTGTAAATTTCTTATCTTGATGACTTGTTTGGAATGCAATGTACCCAATTCATCATTTTAGATTATAATTGCTTATTTTTGATGATTGAATTCTTTTGGTGATTGCATTGATCCTCATAACATTCATTATGCCTTTGTAAGTTAAATTTTTCTAAAGATTGAATGTTATGGTTTTGGATTTTATTTTTCCTTGGTATCATAATGCATGTTCCTATCATATGTTTTTAAATGGATTGATTTTCTTTTGGAACCTCATGCATTCCTCATAATCTTTGTATGTGCTTCATAGTTATATCAGTATGATTATGCAGGTTCATCACTACGGTTAAGTGGTGAAAAAGGTCAATGAAATGAAATTTCTATTGAGTCCTTACTCTTCAACCGGTTTGGTATCATTTGAAGGACTTAGAGAATCCTTAAATGGATTCATGGAATTGATATGGACTTTCTTAGTTGATTTATATAGTTCAATTCCATCTCGCATGATTACATCTCTTTATAGTCAAATCTTTTGATATCATGCTTGCTAACCCCTCTATACTTATAGGTCAATCTTTTTATGTCCTTGATATCATAATATGCTAAATATTGATATCTCTCACTTGTCCTTATCTCTCTATAGTACTCCATATGCTTCATCGGGACATCTCTTTGTCAATTTGTGACAAAAAGGGGGAGAATAATGGATTGAATCCTGAAAATGGAGAGATTAAACAAAGGGGGATTGTGTAGAACAAGGGTGAAAACACACTCTATCTATGATATTTTGTGACAACAATTAAGGGGGAGTAGCAATCCCACCATAGAATGTATATGTCAATGCAGGTATATCTTTAAGAGACAAAGCACATTCTCAGGGGGAGTATTTAGAGTCATGAGTCTTTGAGTTGTAATTGTTGTATCTTTTGTAAAGATCTTGTACTCTTGTAATCTTGGTTGTATTTGAGTCCATTTGTTGTATTTCAATCAAGAATAGGTGTTTTGCCATGAAATTGACAAAGGGGGAGATTGTTAGTGCCACATTCCTATGAGCACTTGTTTTTGTATTGTCAATTCCGTGTCGAAGAATCCAAGACCTTGCCTCTCAGTATTTCTCAAGGAAGATCAAGTTTGAAGGCAGAAGATCAAGTCTCGGAAGGCCCGGATTCTTAAAGGAAGTCGTCCATATGTGTGCCAACCTATTCAGGAAAATGAGACTCCAAACCAACCAAGACTTGGCCCTAAAAACCCTTAGTTTAATGGCTTATTTAATAGGGTTTTAGAGATTATTTTTCAGCTTTTTCAAGACTCAAAACAGGCCTCAGAAGTCTGCTAACCGCCATGGTTTTCGGTCACCTCGCGGTTACTTTTCCAAAGAGCAAAAACTCTCTTAAAATGGTTTTTTGGTTACCTCGCGGCTAGCCATTTGAACAGTAACTTCACTATTCATTATTCATTGTTCACTGTTCACTATTCACTAGCCGTTTGAACAGTAACTTCACTATTCACTATTCACTATTCACTATTCACTGTTCACTGTTCACTGTTCACTGTTCACTGTTCACTGTTCACTATTCACTAGCCGTTTGAACAGTAACACTATTCACTAGCCGTTTGAACAGTAACACTATTCACTGTTCACTGTTCACTAGCCGTTTTATGACCGTTGGAACTTTTCTATAAATACCTGAAGCCCATTTTCAACATCAAGGAGTCCAATTTTTGAAGAGCCTTTGTTCTAAATTCTTGTAAACCTTTCCCAAGCTCTCAAAGCTTCTTCCAAACACACTTAGATTCTATCTTGAAAAATCCAAGGGCTTACTTAGCTCTAAGGAGTGTGCTTTGAGAAGCCAAATCTAGGGTATCCTAATCCATAAGGTTATCTCTCATTTCTACCCTAGAAATCAAACCTCTACAACTTGGTTGTGCATCTCAATGGAGTTTCATCATCAACACCAAGCTAGCTGCAAGAGGTAAAAAGCTTCGATCACGGTCAAAAGCTTCCTCGAACACTTTCGATCTTCATCAAAGGCAAGTGTTCGCCCTCCATTCAAATTATATCTTTGTGATAGTGGATTGTTTCTGCGTGATTCAACCACTTTAAAAATTGTGATAGTGGATTGTTTCTGCGTGATTCAACCACTTTAAAAATTGTGATAGTGGATTGTTTCTGTGTGATTCAACCACTCTACAAAGTTGCGTGTGGGGAGTAGATTTTTGTGATCGAACCTCGTGAACAAAAATGGGGAGTAGATCTGTGTGATTGAACCTCATGAACAAAATTTATGTAGAATCAGTACTTGTGTAGTTTGATTCTTCATAGTGGAACCAGGGGACTGTGTGACCCTTGAGAGTGGATGTAGGTCTGTGTGACTGAACCACTATAAATCCCTTGTGTCAATTTCTCTATCTCTATCTCTTATGCTTGATTTATATATCTATATGTTGTGGAGAATGATATTTAGTTTAATTGACACACATCCACTTGTGGGAAAACAACATTGATCATATTGGTAAATCAAATCTTGTTTAGCACACACTCTTAACAAATATTCATTAAGCACATTGATATAAATCATAAGTGAATTTGTGAAGAGTGTTGTACTCACACTTGTGCTTACTAATATGAAACTAATTGTCTTATCCTTGATTGTTTAAGCACTCATACATTGAACACATATTCCGCATAAGTTGTATTCTTATTTGTGTTCATTATGTTCTTGTTCCTAGTTGGGATTAAAATTGGACTAAGATGTTTTAATTGAGAAAAGAATTCCATTAGTCCTATTCACCCCCCCTCTAGGACACTTTCATTGGCCCTAGCTGCACTTTCAACTAACATATCCTTTGTCTTTATCGGACCCCAAGAATTGATTGGATCGAAATGACTTTCCTGTCGAACCCCTTTGTGTTTGTATGAATCTCTGACCGTGCGGAATCTCCATAACCAATTTTCCATTTTTTATTCTGAAATCAGAGGGTGCCTTCGGTACTACTCTTATTTCACACGATCCAGGAACTTCCAAAACATTGGCGTGGTTCGGTTTGAGCAACGGATCCTGACGTGATACATCTTCGTAATGAAAAGTAGTGGAAACATGCGTTGGCTTTTCCGGTTGAGATAGAATGAGCACTGTGAACTATCTGTTTCAAAAAGATAGTGGATCGAACTGATCCAATATATAAGTGTTGACCTAAGCCCCTGAGCTGGGGCTCGGCTCCCTCTCCTTTGTTCTCCCTTTTGATGAAGGCGGTATACGCTTTGGAATTTCTTCCGTGATCATTTATATCTCGTAGAATATATTCGATGCGTCTCAACCGCTCATCATCATCAAAGATCAAATTATCGGCATAGGAGATACCATTGTTCCTTCAATAGGACTTAGAATGGTATTGCTCCGCCGTCTGCTCCATCAAGAAAGAATTCATGTTTTCTTCTATTTTATTATTGCAGAAGACCGAGCTATAAAATTTTTCTTGAATAGCTCGAAAAAGATCAAGAAGTAGTTGTTGGGCGTTAGCAAGCCCTTCATTAATACGATCCTATTGCTGCTCCTGCTCATGATCGGGAAGCTCTGTATCGTGTGGAGCAGCCTCGACAGGAAGGGGTTCCTGATCGAGAACCGGCTCATCTTCCGAGGAAGAAGCTTCATCACCCTTATCCTCCGAAGATGATGGGTTATGGCTCAAAGAGGAATCTATACCAGATCCATAACCACTGGAATGGTCCTCCCCCATCGGATGTTCACCTGGGGGCACGGGCCAGATATGCGTGGGGCAGATAAAAGAGATAAACCAACCTTTCTTCAAAGGAGAAGAAACCCACTCTCGGACGTAGTAGAAAAAAAGGAGCCCTATATACTGTATAGTATAAAAGAAGTCATAATTTAAGTCAAAAAGAGGAATAGATCCAATTAATCTTCTATTTTTTGTTAGGATGGTAGGCATCCTTTTTCGCCACAAAGGGGCTATGGGAGTCAACCCAAATCTTCCACGACCCCCCACGAATCACGACTGAGTAAAAATGAGGCTACCAATCCGATACGTACTTTACCGAGCCATTTATTCAATGACAGATCCGCTTTGGCGTACTAAACTTTGGCATGTGAACACTCTCCTTCCTTGCTTTTTCATACGCTTGCTGGAGAAGGTCGGTGAAGTGCAGGAATGCTGTATGACCGAACTCGAACTCGCGGAAGTCGATCATCTACTTATATAATGACATTTGTATAACGACATTTGTTTGTTGACCCAATAAGATGATAAGATCATGATAAGAAAGGTATCATCATAGATATGACATAAAGATCCATATCTCTATAGCATGTTATGGCCTGACATCCTGATCTTTCTGAAACGTGTTGTAAGGCGAGTGGAGAAGCTCTTACTCACTTAAGGGTAAGGCGCTAATGCCACTAGCTTGCTGGCTGAGAAGACCTGCCCTAACAGAAACATGCAGGAGCGCAGGCGGGAATCTAGGTCACTCCCCGGCTTTCTTCATTGTCCAAATCCCCAACTTTGAAAGCTCCTCAGATACCAAACACCTGCTTTGATTTGTCTCAGTTGGTCAGGCTTTTTTCATCATGTATTGTAATTGAGTGTGTAGGGTTGTGGTTGTGAATATAGTTTGATGTTCAGCAGGAATCTCAGTCTAGTCGGGTATTGTAAGTTCTTGTTTAGTCCAGTGTGAGTGCCCAGCGGTCTTCCCTTTAATCTAGTCATGTTTTGCTGCATTCTTCTTCCATCTATTCTTTTCTAGTCTTGTCTTCATCAATCTTAGTGGTACATGGGCCGACTTTTTGACTTTCTCCGAACGCCTGAAAGCCCCGATTCTTATTTTGATGGTGAACTTGACTTATGTTATTTTTTTGTTTGGTCTTCCTACCCTGCAGGAGGCTTGTTCTTAATTTCTTCGGTCGGACCGCGAAAAGCCCGGCCTCCTGTAGCCCAAAATGATTCAAAGGCTAAATGTGAGCTCGCGAGCCTTGAGTATCGGCGGGGAGGGGCACCCCTGTTTGAGAGACAAGGCTCAAGCTCCAACCACTTGTCTGATTGAGCGAGGCTGGGCACCTTCAAGAGGAGACGTGGTGCAAAGGTAGCCAGGGCAACCTTGTTACGAATGAAAGCGCTAAAGCAAAGCTACCCCAAAGCCCAATCCCTCTTCATGTGTCTAGAGGGGTGGGCTTGCTGTTCATGAGGGGGAGGCACCATCGCCATTTCCATTATCGATCTTGAAGCTTGAAGCTCAAAGCTCGAAGGCCGTCTTCTTCCTCTTTCATGTGGTCAAGTGTTGGGGAGCATAACTGACAGGGTCATCGACGTTTACGGTCTTGGACTGCGATAAATGGGAGCTGCTCATGAGTTCCATTCTAGCCTCGAGATGGACAATGGAGCGGGGAGGACTCGGCATAGCGACCAGTCGACCTGCCCTGCTGGTCAGCTATCATATTCACTCAAAAGGGCTCCGTCACTCAATAGAGACGTTCGAAGGAGTCTCCCCAACGGCCACCTGGAGCCCACCTCCCCATGGCATCAGGGCAAATCATACCATACTGCTCATTGATTGACTAGCGCACTCCCCCGTCCCTTTTCCTATCCATAGCAGATTCCGCATGGAGACAAAGATTCGCGGGAGAGATACCGAGCCTCATGAGATTCCTCGGTCAGATCCACCATGCATAGGATTGACCGGATTCGTCACGGATTTCAACTTCGGGTATTTAGCAACTTCATAAATTTTGCAGATGGTGCGACGCAGAAGATTTAACAACACCTCGTGCGAGATTAAGTAAAAGTTGTTTACAATAGCACAGCATTGATCAGCCCCTGTCCGTTTGAAAAACAAAAAAAACAAAACTCACAGGAATGTCCAAAGTGGCCTCGGCAGTGACAACAACAACTACCGCAGCGAGGGTGGCTGGAGGGGAGCTCCGGTCCTTCTGCTAAACACCTGACTCAACACTTCATGTCGATGACTTACCTAGAAATGGAAGTCTTCCCCCGAACCTCGTGTCCTCGATTTGACTTGTCCCTGTTGCCCCCCAACCCAGAGTAACCGGGTCAATCATTGCGAAGAATATCTTCAAAAAAGAAGAAGGTCGATCCTTTTTTAGGGTACGGGGGGAATGGGCAATAGGTCCCGATGTCTTATGCCGGTGAGACTTACCGGTCTAAAAGGTTCGTGGAGGACTGCTAACGCAGGTCCCGCTTACTCGACACTCCGGGGCGATAAGTTGGGAGGCAACAGTTGAATATTGAGCTGATCCGACCAATGAGGCAAAAAATGACTATCAAAGACAGTCATTTTTCTTAAAAAAACTACTGCTTAGGACAGTTGGACGGGCAGTCGGCAAAATCGCAGTCGGTTTTTTCCGTTGGCGGTCGACGACTTGTCACGTTAGCGACTGTCTAGGGCAGTCATTTTGTTAATGACGGACCTCTACAGTCGAAAATATTTTCAGTTATTTTTTAAAAACTATATAAAAAATGACTTATCATTCAATTAACAACTGTTTGGAGCAGTCGTTTTATTAGATAAGGGTTTTCTAAAAAAATATATTTCATAATTAATTTTTAAAATTTATATTTTTCTAATAAAAATCTCGTAATTCTCAAAACCGTAAGTTAGCATCAACCATACAAACATTCATTATCCATCAAATAAATAACTCAAATAAGCTAATAAATCATCCATCCACTTAAAATTTAAACCATCAAAGTAGCTACAGTAAATGGTAGAAAATTAACAAAAACCACGTTCACCTTCGGTATTACTAATACCACGATCACACATATCAGAGTAAATTCTACAAATAAAGTCATTTACATAAATCCCCATAAGTCTTTGAAACTAGACAAACACGGTTCTATATGTGGGCCATGAAATGATGTCACCCACGGTAAGATCCCCATAAGTCTTTTCTCCACCCACCAACTCTACGTCAAACTTCAAGATCTCATCTGCAACGATCCTATTGCATCCTTCCTCCTCAGTTGACAAACTGAGAACGCATCCAAGGGCAACGGTAATGCAACAGACTACACATACCCTGGCTTGTATTAGTGTTCGGTTGATTTGTACATGCCAGTTGACATGAGGAATCATCTTGAGCCTACAAACAATATTACAAATGCATTGTGTTAATATTTCATCAATCAAGATAATTTATTAATTTATCGAATCAATCATGTAAGAAAAGTGAACATTGTACCTGAGATGAACTACCATGATAAGTTGAAGGTCACACTTGTGTCCCACCTTGGGTAAGAATTTGTTTCAGCTCATCCATTTTCCTCCGTATACCTATCTGACCCTCCTTCAACCTTTTCACCTTAGTTTGAAGATGTGTATTGCATTCATGCGCTCCTCCTCTAAGACTCTTTTATAAGGAGCTAAATGTTTTATGGCCATTTTTGAAATAGTGCCTAAGCCACCTACGCGTCCTGGGCTATCACGACCAAAGACCTATGAAAAAAAAAAAAACGAGTATACCATAAAACCAACAAAATTAAAGATTACTAACATTAAAAGATATTATGATCAACAAGCAATAAAAAGATACCTTTGTAACTGCATCATGGTCTAAATCACCTTACGCCACCAAGCTATCAGATTCATATGCAGTAATAACATCATCCTGCAAAATAAATGATAAATAAGAAGCATAAACACATTTTGGAAAACATTAACGTATACTTCATAAAAGTGTTACTAAGAAAAACTTCTAATGTAAAAGATTTCTCGAAATTTCGGCATAGTCTCCCCTGTACGGGTGACATTTAATTTTATTTTTTTTACAACCTGCTAAGTACCTGTATATAACAAAAAAAAACTTCATGTAAACAACCCAGTGCCCCAACACACTACCAAGTCATTCACCACTACGTCATTAGTCATTCACCATTCGACCATAGCACTTTAATAATTTACTTCACGCTTACACCACGAATATTAAACAAGTTTTTTTTTCTTACAATATGTTAATCCAACAAAGGTCCACAAAAAATTAAGGACTTTTGATGGTGTAGATTACCCAAACATCGGTCCCACATATGCAGGATTAGGCGTCTCAGCAAACAGACAGTCCAACTCCAATCACTACCTCATGTTAACTCTCTAATGTGTGACATCAGGACTCAAGTAATTGAATCTAAAAAGGCTTAGCTTAAGAATAAAGAATCAAATAAAGTTATATATTTATCAAATAAAATTGCATATTTCTCATTTAGACTAAGCAAATATTATGCTAAGCAAATATTATTGTTTGTGAGAGCGGCACAAGCATCAAGTTTGGTCTCTGATAATGCTGCTGAAATGACTAGCACCAAAGGAATGGCTTGTGTCATGTACTGTTAGTTTGCATCAGTAGCACTACACAAAGTTCAAGCCTTTTGTAAATCTCACTTTATATAATGAAAGAAAAAGCAATGGTACGTTTGGATGTTCCTTGCAAAGTGGTGGGCTGGATTCATTCCCACCTTTGATCTACATCGATCACATAATAGCTCAGATCTGAACTAGGGAGATATTGATCATGGGCAAGCGAAAAATGCAAAAAAAAAAGATATCTTGACCAATAGAGTTACTATTTTCTATGATGCCACATGACTAGTGCTTTTGATGAGAATCAATCCCACAAAAATACATGTATAAGAGTTGATTTGGCATTTAAAATGTGGTACTGAGAAGCAAAACTGCATACAAGTTTGAAAACTATGGAATTACAGAATCTGAGTCCTCTAATTTGGAGAACAAGAAAAGAAGCTAATGGGGTCGTATGGTGGAGCACAAAAATGGCAAACATATGATCTACTTAAGTGTTCCAGCTCTCATGAATCACATGACTTCAAATTTAACAGAGAATGGAAAAAGCAACACCACCAAGCATTTCCAAATCAAATTTAGCACAGACCCACCACTTCAGAACTCTCTCAGGGGTGAAAAACAAAAAAAGACAAGGAAGAAAAAAGGAAGCACCAGTAGCGGAGCACCATGGTGGGACCAGCCCACTTGCAAACAAACAGATGACGTCGATGGGAGGCCGTTCTGTTGGTATATATCATTCCCTAAACTACAAAATATGGGAGTGCTAGGCACTTGGACACAAATAGAAATGAGAATGCATGACCCTTTTGTGTGTCTGATTAGAACAGTTAGTCTTGAAACAACTGATAATATTCCAGTATGCTTGCCTTTTTGACGTAGTGCACAAACACAGCCCCCACCCCAAGTCATCGGATCCCAAATTATATATCTGTGTGCGCGCAGTGTGTATGTAGAAATGATCTAATGAGATGGTGTGAAATATGAGCTAAATTTATGGCCCATTTGGATTTATGTCAACCATTAAAGGCAGGAGGGATTCAAAAAGATCTTAACGGGAGTTTGGTACGTGAAAAATAAATAGACAAAATTAGCGAAAGGTCCCTATAAGTCTATGTTTTCAGCCTCCAGTACAAGGAAAAACTTTATAAGGTTTCTGGTCCACTCAGCTAGACTTTTTCCAGCCTTAGGTCCCTCTGCACACATGTTTTCATTTTTCAAGACTAAAATACCCCTGTAACTGACGCATCATGGAATGAAGTGGTCCTCAACCTGCAACATGTCACGATTATGTAGCCTCGGATTGCTTTTCACGTAAACAGCCCGGATCTAGCGCCATGTGGAGGGTTAGACATTAAAAAAAAAAAAAAAAACAGTAGAAGAGAAGGAAAGGAAAGGGATGGAGATACCGTGATTCCATAGGAGAGGAGTCAAGCGAGGGAGGGGTTGGTTGAGGACGACCAGGGCGTACGTTAGAGCAGGGCAGGAGTTGGGTGGAATGGAAGGGAGGAGAAAGCTTGAGGCATGGGACATCGGGTCTATTGCTAAACTGAGCCAAAATTTTCCTACTATCCCTGCTCTTCTCTCTTCTGTCTCCTCTGTGGTGGTCTTATATATAGAAATAAGAAAATGAAGATGATTCATTGACCAGAAGAGGGGGTGGTTTGGTTAGGTATAATTGAGATTAGTCATGTTTTGTTTGAAAGGTCAAAGCTTTGGCGGTGGGTATTAATGCGAGCCACTGTTTTTTGAGTGGGATTCGCATTTGTGATTTTAAGATGTGACTGGAGATTTAGTTGTTCACCTTGCCCTTGAGTTTATAGAAATTAGGAAAAGGCCCTGATTGTTTTATAAACTCAATTCATCACCTATGCTACAGAAGTTGGAGTTTTGTGTCAGTTCGGGTCAGGTCAGGTTGATTTTTTGTCAAATTTATCTGATTTTCTGTGAAATTTATCTGAGTTTCTGTCAAATTTATCTGAGTTTCAGGCAGATTTATCTGAGTTCTGTGAAATTTATCTGAATTTCTGTCAAATTTATCTGAGTTCTGAAATAAATTTATCTGAACAGAACTCAGATAAATTTCACAAAAATTCAGATAAATTTGTCAAATACTCAAATAAACTATACAAAAACTCAGAATAATTTCATTTTCAGTAAAACCTGCAACTAAGCTCTTCTATCTCCTCTCCCTCACCAATCCTTGCTCTCTATCCTACAATCTCCTACTTGGCACGAATGCCACTTGGTATCAGA
Source organism: Litsea cubeba (assembly GCA_012931725.1). Taxonomy (NCBI): domain Eukaryota; kingdom Viridiplantae; phylum Streptophyta; class Magnoliopsida; order Laurales; family Lauraceae; genus Litsea; species Litsea cubeba. The sequence goes on from CM022949.1 coordinate 60,010,970, forward strand.
GCTTGGTACCGTGCGTTTCAACGGTTTGGATCACGAAGTCACGATTTATATCGGAGTAGATCGAAGACTTTCGTAGGGCAGATGGCCCTTCGTTTTTGTTTTCTGCAACTCGTTGGAAGGAAGAGGATGACTGGCGTTTTCTTGTTGGGCACATAAATCATGAGTACGTCATCAGTAAGGGAGAAGTCTTCCCATTTACTTCTTTGTGTTGCCTCGAGTTCCGCATGCCAGCAGGAAAAGCACCAAAGAGAACACGTATTGTTTTCTTTTGTATTTTTTTCATCACATCTCGAGTTCCGCGCGTCATAAGGATAAAGAGGAAGACTAACCCACATGCTGCTGTTTCCTTCTTCTCTCGGGACGCGTGCCAGAAAGGAACAAATGGCTGACGCAAGTGTGTAACGGTTTGGGTTACTTAAAGATAGGGGCAAATTGGTCATTTCAGGTATGAATAAGTGTGAGAGGGACCTTTGGCTGCATGACTTTTTTTTGTGGACCTAAGGCAATAAAGTGACATGTTCAGGGACCTGTCGCCGAATGCCCCAAATAAATATAATAACCTCATCCAATTTGTTTGATATGTAAAATGAGGTAATTTATTTTAGCCATTGAAAATGTGGACCGTTAATATGAATGCGATAGGATGATTGGATGAGGTTGTTTTTTGGATATATCTAGTGCCCGTTAGGATGTTCCTATTTTTTCTCTACTCTCCTACCTTCACTCCTCTTATTTTTCTCCTCTCTACCAACGTCCGCTGTAAGGAAATTAATGTTAACAAAAGACAGAAGCTGACAGATTGTCAAGACCTGACCCCCCACGTCCAGAGACACCTCTCTCTATAGCAAGGGTGAATCTCGTTATAGCGAGAATGGCATTGCATTCCAAGTTTGATCCAGACTCTGGTTTTTGTGTTTGAGAAGAACTTCTTTCCTAATTGAATGATTATTAGGAGTCTTAAGCACGGATTTGGGGCTATAAATTGGGTGTTTCTCACAACGCAAAGAGACACGAATCATCTCTCAAGTTCTGAATTAGTGATCTGATTGAGAGAAATATTCTCTATAGATTTATTGAAGAGTTGTGCTGCCAAGTACTTTAGAGAGCCAAGTTCTTATGCATCCCTTATAGAAGATCATCTTCTTGCGCAGAAGATTTGAGGAGTCAAGAGCTGGATTGAGTCTGTTACAATCAACGGTGTGAAGTCGTTGAAGCGTGAAGCGACACAAGGTAACTTCAGTCTTTAGATAGGGCATATCTGGGGAGGAAATCTGAGTTTCTTGTAATTGCGAGATTCATAGTGTTTAATTTGATCTAGTTCGGATCAGTGGTTTTTTACCTGATTAGTGTATTTCACCTTAAATTTAGCGTCCTTGTGGTGTGTGCTTGTGATTTAATTTTCGCTGCGCAGATTATTATTTTTTGCACACTAGTGGGTTGATTTATTGAGTGGACCAATCTAAAGATCTCGTACCATAAACCTTCATTTGGTATCAGAGCGGATTGCACTTATTTGCTGTGTTTGATCTATAGAGATTTCTAGAATGATGCTCAATAAAGAAGGGACATCAACTTCCAAGCCTCATGTGTTTGATGGTTCTAATTATGTTTATTGGAAGCAAAGGATGATTGGATTCCTTAAGTCCATTGATGATGATGTGTGAGATATTGTTGAGGAGGCCTACTCCTGTAAGACCCAGACCCGAAAGACCTCGATTAGTGTAATTAAGTTGTGTTTTAGTTTTAAGTGTGTTTAGCGGATCTTGGTTTAGTTTTAGGTTAGAATAGCATTTTGAATAGCTTTGAGGAATTTTGAGAGCCTTCTTGACTTGTGGGACCCTTTGGGGGTTCTTGTAACGGATTTGCGCGAGCTTGGGGTTATTCTTGATTTCCCCTAAATCGTGTTTTTAATCCCGTTTAACTTGTCTTGTTTATCTTTTCAACTTTCATGTTGAACCGTCCTAGTTTGAAACTCCTAAACTCAACTTTTCACAATTTGATGGCAAAATAGTCCTTTTACCCAAAATCTGGACATGATTTTCAATATCACCAAAACTTGCAAAATATATACATTTTGGAAACTAGATATTTCGTTGAACGACTTTGTCTTCTTCGTCGAAGTCATTTGAGGCTCCGAAATACGTGTTTTTAGCTCGGCTAATGTTTTAAGTTGTGAGACCCATCCTCTCTTTTGTATAAAAGGAAACCCTTTCTTCCTCTTCCCACTTTTTACCCTAATTACTGTGCTAAGAGAAGGAGATCCCAGCAGCCACCGTCCCCTCCCTTTTTCCCTTGCTTTCTTCCCCACAAACCACCACAAAGCTTTGCTAAATCAAGATTTGGACTTTACAATCTTCTTCCTCATTGTAAGGGCTTCATCTTGACGCCATTTTTGAAGAAAACCGCCCATTCCAAGATCTCCTTTGAGCAACCTCTTGCCTTTTGAAGAACTTCCATGTAGGTGATCTTTCTAAAAATTATAGATTTATGTTTGTATAGCCCTAGAGAAGCTTTGTTTTCATTATTGGAAACTTTCATCTTGTTTTGATTGGTTTTGATATTTTAGGGTTTGTTTTGGGGGTTTTGTATAGATTTTTTATTTTGGCTTAAGAGGTGATTAGAGCTTGATTTGCATTAGCTTGGACCTATGGCAAGTGGATGGAATGGTTTTCTTTATGTTCACCATATTTTTTACATATACTTTGTTTCATGGGTAATTCCTATTGTTTAAATCTTGTTTCATAACTTGTCATCTATTGATTTTGAAATACATTTCCTAATGTATCCTTCTATCTCATTTTATCACTTACTAATGTATATAGATTTGTGCTAAACTTGAATGAATAATTGTGTATTTTATGGGTTCCTTCTCCTTATGATTTGATGGAAGAATGGATGAGATTGAATGATGGAATTGTAGTGTTGAATGGGAGTTTTGATTGATGGAATGGAGGAGTTTTTAGCTCAAATATTATAGGGAGTTGATGTATAGAAATAAGGGATGTTTGGAGGAAGGAAAGACTGAAAATCTGCTTCAGAAATGCTGTGTTCGCAGCTGTCGGTCAGATGTCGGTCAGCTTGTCGGCTGACCGACATCCAACCGACAGCGAGCCGACAACTCTCGGTTCCATTTCCAGAGAGCTACAAATTTCTGAAACTTTCTGATACAGAGGTGTTGGCTAACTGACAGGTGACCGACACCAGTTTGGTCCCAATTCCAGAAAGCTGCAATCAGCCAGAATTTCTGTGGGTCAGCTGTCAGCTGACCAACATCCCCATGTCGGTCGACCGAAAGCCAACCGACAGACTCTCGGCTCCATTTCCAGAAAGCTGCATTTTCCATAAATTCTGATACTGTAGTGTCGGCTGATCGACAGAGCCCTGTCGGCTGACCGACATCAGCCGACGAGCTAATTGACGGCCATTTTCTTCCTGGTTTCTTTTGGAAAAATATATGAGACTATACTGTAGAAGAACCCTCATCATCCTAATCTTGTTAAAGGCCTTGTAGACTTGTCAATGCGCGTAAGGTCCCAGGTTGTCTCTAATTCTTATGGAGTACCAAATAAATATTAAATTAACAAATGAGACCCTATCTATATTGATTCAAATCTTGGACCTTCAACACTTAGCCAGGAGAATGCGGGAAATCCATTCATGTTTATCTTGACCCGAATTCTATTTGTACTTTTGAAACATCCTATCCTATGATATAGACTTGTCCCGAAAGTATTATTTTAGCATATTGCTAATCCGTTTATGCCCGTCCCGATGCTATTGTGTTTTTTATTTTTCGCATGTGACTTATGAGTCGGCACCACTAAGCTTGGATAACCTTATCGATTTTTGATCCACCGATTTGGAGATCCCTCTTCTGTTATACCAGCTGCAGCATGGGTCCCGCCTCGCCCCGATATACCCGGTTCGCTACCGTGGTCCCGTATAGTATTATATGTATTTATATTTAATCGTTGACTCTCCTCACCTTGTGTGACTGAGGTCAACGTCCCGATGTGCTCTCATCACTTTAGTGAGAGAGGATTTAGCTTTGTGTGGTTGCCATCTTGCTAGTTCCCGAATCATTGTTACCTTACATGTTTTATCGCATATGTACTTCTTATAAATGATGTATCCTTCTTTTATGAAATTCATTATTTATACACAGGTTTTCTACACTCTTAAAAGGTATCATTGTTTTATTTTATTGTCATATCTTCTCACCCACCTGCCAGACCGTCGTGTATGTTCCATTTATTTTGCTACTCAGGTCCCGAACATATTGCCATTGAGGAGGAGCCTGAGGAGGCGATCGGCAAACCGCAGCACGTAATAGAGTGGCAAGCTGATGATGTCATGTAGACATTCGTTCAGGCTTAAAGATTCGACGTTATTTTGGGAATTTGTGATTAACATCTTTTGGGTTATTATTGGATGTACTGGCCTTTGTTGGCCATTATTTTGGGGCAACTAATTAACTGATCTTTTGTATAACTCTAACTTTACTTTCGAAAAATATGCTAATGATCATTGCTCACTTTGATACTTAGTCATATGTTTATGAATCAGTCTTGATATGAAACAGAATAGTACTAACATGGTTTACTACACGCTTCCGCATATTAAAAATGTACATGACTTGTATATGTGATTGACGTGGATGTGTAATCCTCACCGCGGAACCCTGTGGGAAATCACGTACACGGATAAATGTTTTCTTAATTCCATGTGCGGATTAGCCAAAGAGATGTACGTGGCACGGCATCATTAGTCGGATCCCGGATTAGGCTCATAACCCGGTCCGGGGTCGCGACAACTGCAGACCAACGATTGTGGTTAATGGACAAATTATTCCTAAACCTAAAGCTCAATGGACTAAGGATGAGAAGCATGCCTCCAATTGTAATGACAGGGCCGTAAATAGCATATACAATGGAGTGTCTGCTGATGAGTTCCATAGGATTTCCACTTGCAAAACTACAAAAGAAGCTTGGGAAGTCTTACAGGCAGTGTATGAGTGTACAGACACGGTGAAGCAAACAAAATTACAAAGGCTGACTAAAGAATTTAAAACCATCGTTTTGGAAGAAGATGAGACATTTGATCAATTTAATGCAAAAGATGAATGAGATTGTCAATTCTGTTTTCATTCTAGGTAAAGAAATACCAAAAAACAAGATTGTCAAGAAAACTCTAAGGTCTCTACCTTCGAGGTTCGATTCTAAAGTTGATGCTATTGAAGAAAATAATAATCTGGATACCCTCAAGGTAAATCAGCTGGTTGGAAATCTTCAGACATATGAAGCAAACCGTTTGGATAAAGGAAAATCTAAAGAAAAAGGTATCGCTTTGAAATCCAAATCAGAATCAAGAAAGAAGCCTAAAAAGAAAATTGAGTCTGATTATGAATCTGAGGCTGAAGATGATATGGCTGAATTATTTAATTGCTTCAAGAAGTACATAAAGTCAAAACAAGTCAAGTGGAAGAGTTATAAATTTGAGAAGAAGGATTCTGCGAAAGAAACTAAGTGTTTTGAGTGCCAAGGCTATGGACACTAAGCTAATGTGTGTGCCAACAAGAAAAAGGGTACAAAGCAAAATGCTCTCAACACAACTTGGGATGAAGAGTCATAAGAAGAAAAAGAACCTTCAGTTGATATTTCTGATAATGTGAATGGCAAGTTTGTAGCTTTCATGGCTAATTCTCTGTTTGACAATGATACTGATGAAGATCATGATGATGAGATGTCAGATCAAGAGAAAGATTATGAAGACTTGTATCATACTACATATACTGATTGCGTTAGGATGACAAAGTATGGCAACAAGATTACTATCAAGTTTAAGGTTGCTTAAGAAGAAAACTCTGCATTAAAGATTGAATTAGAGCAAGCACTTGAAAAGGTTCATCTCTTGGAAAGTCAGAAGAACTGCATAGTTGAAAATTTGTCTACTAATAGTAAGAAATTCAAGAAGTCCGAACAAGAGATCGAGACCTTAAGAATAGAGTTACGGAAGGTGAAAGCTAAAAATAAAGATTTGCAAGGAAAATTGAAGCTCACTCTGTCTGAGCTAGAAGTGAAACAAGCTTCGCTCAACATGATGAACACTGGTTCGAAGACGCTTACAAATATCTTATGTAGTCAGAAGTCTCAGTTTGACAGGAGCGGTCTCGGTTATGATCATGGTGCATCCACTTTAAAAGCTAAAGGTAAAACTACTTTTGTTATAAGTGTTGCATATGCTACTCCACATACTGCACATATACATAATGTGTCAAGTAGTTTCAAGGAAAAGAATGTGTCATGCGTGTCAGATGTGAATTTCGACCCCTCCCCCGCACGAGGAAAAGGATATTTTGGCTCGGGGAAATCTCCATTCATCTATGTATGCTATTTAAATTTTACATCGAAAATGAGGATTCCGACTACCCTCAAAATAAATGGATCACGATCGCCAGCTACGGTAACGGCCGTAACACCGTTCTTCAACCGAAATCGAAGAAAAATGGGAGGAAATAAGTGGGTGGGTTCTTCCTCTCGTCTAATGTGCCGCCGGCAACACACGATGGTTGTCCTGTCACATTAATTTGGGTCTATTTAATATGGGCCAATTCAAGGTCATGAGTTAAAGTCCAAAATAAGGGTTAATCCTCATACAACATAATCATAGTATATCCAAGTAAAATAAAATAACTAAAATAAAGAAAATAAATGGGGGGAGGTGCCAAATATTTAAGAAGAGGATCGGCCCCGTTCCTGGGTACCCCCTTCAGATCCCTTGGCAAAATATGGTTTAAAGGCTGACTTTTCAAACCAAAATGATGATGCAAATGAGACTTTGATTTGTGATTTCTGTGTTTTTCGTGTGTGATACACGAGTGATAAAAGTGAAAGGCCGATGGGCTATAATTGATTGGAGGTGGCTGATGGACAAGTGTTTGCTGTAGGGTGGCCGATGGGCCGTGATTGTTTAAAAGTGTGTACGAAATCACTAATTTCATCTCGCCATTCTCATTTATTCAATTTTAGAAGTCAGTTCTTCATTTCCTTTTATCATTAAGTTCGATTAAATATCTGGCACTGAGGTGGAGTAAGAAATAAAGGAAAAATCTTTTTGGGTTTATTTTGTTGGTTTTATAGTTTTTATGGATTTTTTATATTGGGCTTGAAGGGCCTAACTAAGGGATTTTTACTTGGACTTACGTGATTAGTGCTTTATTAATGATCATCAAGTTAACCCTAACCTAAGGTCCTAGACCGCCCACATCAGCTTTTCCAATTCCCTAATAGAACAATAAGAGTAATGGGGTGAAGCCTAATGCTCTAAGCTACCTAATAAGGTTATCCAATTTATTCCTAGGGTGCAAATAGCCTAAGTTTGATCGATAGTTCATTGCCTAAGTTTGATCGATAGTTCATGTACCTAAGCAACTTGTCAATTGTGATTTTTAATTGGTTTGGTTTGTTTCAAGTTATATGTTGATTAAGAAGTGGGTTAGGGGTGTTTTAAAGTTCTATTTTAGTCATTGAAGATTCTGGAGTTTCAGGTTTTACTTCAAATGATGATGAAAGGACGTCGAGATCGGTGAAATAGGGTTGGCAGAGGACTTGGGCGCACACACAGTGGCGCTTAGTTCACTCTGATGATTTGGGCGCACAGGGAGTGGGGCCCAAGTACCAGGTTCTGTGTGGTTTGGCTAGTGGTGATTTGATTTCGGGATTTCGTGGGATCTGCTTAATGTAAGTCTCTGTTCTGATGTTGTTTTAGGTTCTGGATTGATTTTAATTTAATGATTTATGTCCGGAACCTGGTAAATGAATTTTGTATCCGGGATTGGTTTTGAGTCTTTGGACCTTAAGTGAGATAATGGTTGGAGTTCGGGAGTCGAAACATAACCGAGACGCATCCCAGGGCTGGACTAGGGAGATGAGCGCACAAGTAGTGGCGCCTAGGTGTCTTGGGTGACTTGGGCGCACCCACAGTGGCGCCCAAATTCTGTTTACTGGGTAGCTACAAGTTCATTGGATTCTAGGGTGTCTCTAAGTTGATTTCAGGTAGTCTAACTCGCGTTTTGGTTGAGAGATGACTAGGTTCTCTAAATGTGATTTGTCAATTGTCTCAATTAGGCTTTGGCTAAGGTCTTAAGGTTTCAATTTGGGGGGTTGCCAATTAGAATTTTATTGATTTGAGTATTGATTAATTAGGATTTGTTGATTAAGTTTACTAATGAGGATTGATGATTTTTATGAGTTAGGTGCTTTTAATTAAGATTTTTATTAATTAAGGTTTATCGATTGGGGTTGTTTTGATTAGGTTTTGGGGGTTTGGCTTGGTATGTTGTCTAAATGTTTTAATTAAGGGTTGGAGTTAGGGATTACTTAAAGGTTTTTTAATTAAGGGTTTTAGTTAAGGTATTTTATTAAGGTTGATTAATTCGTTTAGGTACGAATAAAATAACCTAGGATTATCTACCTAATATCTACTCGTTTTGTGGGTTTTTCTATTTCTTTTAATCTTTTTTTGGTCTCTTCTCTAATTACTAAAGAACAAGATGAGAAGGGAAGAGTTTTTATGCTTTTGTGATTTTTTTGGTGTTTTATGCAATATCAATGTGACCTAACCTAAAGAGTGATGATTCAATAATTCAAAGTCCAGAAGTTCAGCAGTCAATCAAAATTATCACAATCATGGAACAACAAGTTAAATGAAACTCAAAGTATAGAAAATGCGGGCCGAAAAGCAAGAAAGGGCCCTGAGTGGCACCCAAGTGTCTCCCCTACTGGTTGTAATGTATTTTTGATTTTTCAGCGATGTTCTGGCAAGATTTCGATACTTTACAACTGAATGTAGGGTCCTAATATGAATTACTGATATTAGAACTTTCGGATATTAAAATGATGGTGCGAGGATCGAGATTTATGGGACGGACCGCTTGGCAGGGGCTTGGGCGCACCCACAGTGGCGCCCAAGTTCCTTTGTGTTTCCTCCTTTTCTCTTTCTTCCTTTTAGCAACGTATTTGGTCCTTTTCTGATGCTTTTGGCGTGGTTCAGAACACCAAATTACATATCGGAGGGCCCTGATATCAACTTGTATGAGAATCAATTCGGATCTGAGAAACGAAGTGCACGTGAAACAATAATCGGGGCCAAAACCCTGCCTAGAGACTTGGGCACACCCATAGTGGTGCCCAAGTACTTTTATGCACTTCTCTTTTTCAGATTCGGTATTTTCCCAATGAAAATGATATAGATGCAAGATCAGTTCTAATCACCAGTTCATGATGATGAAAACGATGCAGATCTACAAACTACGAATGTTCCTAAGCATGTTTCTAATGATGGATGATTACTAAATGTCAGATCTACTAAGAAAATACTACTATTAATGTAGATCTATGATATATGCATGTTTCTAACTATTGATGATGATAAACATTAAGGGAAGAGATTAGATCTAGAAATACCGGTTTATATATGTGTTTTTCAAGCCTTAGATCGAAGCTCTTGCGCAAATCCATGGCTTTTGGAATCTTTCTCCATTGTTGATCTTGGAAACTAGAGTGCTCCCTCTTCTTCTTCGTCCTAGATCGAAAGCTCTCTCTATGGTGGCTACTCTCTTTCTATCCTTTTACTTTTATTTTTCTCTCTTTTGGCAACCTCCTTCGTAAATAAGGTTTAAGGGATGCTTATATAGGGGTTTTGGGCCTGCAAGAGGGGTTAGGGCTGCTGTTTACACAAGCTTCTATAAGATTCTCGCATCCCAAGGCAGAACTAGGGTTTCGGGTGACTGTGTGTGCGCCCAGGTCTATTGGGGTTAAGTCGGTTTAGGGTTTGGTTTCGGATTATTTTTGGGCTAAGGTTGGGTCGAAACTACGAAAAGTAGAGTGGGACACACCTAAATATGCACCCGAATACTTTTCTAAGGTGACTGGGGACCTGGGAGCACCTGTGTGTGCGCCCAAGTACAGTCTAGGACATGGGCACACCTAGGGTGGCACCCAGGTGTGTTTCTGGTGGGGGCCGCTAAGGCAGTCTTTCGATGGTCATATGTTTTGATCCGTCGGTCGGATTTGGACAATCTACATATCGTTGGAAAGCTCCGGAACATAGAATCTTTTGGTCCATACATCATAATGATCAGAGGTCAGGAAAAGGTAGGGATATCTGGATCAATGATTCTAGCCTCCTAACCCGTGCTAATCGTATCGTACTTGGGCAAACTAAATGTTATCTCTCTAGGAACAACCTAAGTGTGTTTTATGTAGTCTGGATGGGGCTTGGATAGTGTTGTAGTCCGTTCCTTGTGTGAATAGTGCGTTGAACTCGAGATCTCGACGTGATTCGGCTTTTTCTCTCGCGAATTTCTAGAAATTGTCGAACTAAGTCTAAAATTATCAACAAGCATATCATCATCATTAATTAATCTGAATTATGCCATTAGTCATTCAATTATGGGTGGAATGGGGGCACCGCTATATATGACAGGTGTTTAAGGCTATCATAGGGGCCAAATGAGGTATCTATAGTTTACCCCTCTTGTAGAACAACACGTGGAGAGTTGTGCTCCAAAGAAAGTAGACACACCACTCATGACGCACGGGAGCTTTTGAGCTCACGGGAGTGGCCACCTACGGAAGTATGCAATTGCAAACTCGTTCTAAATGTGAGGTTCACTTCTCTCGGATCGATCCTGATTCAGGGGAGAAAGAAAAAAAAAAGAAGTTACGTGCCTACTGATTTGATTGAAAACTCGAGATCTGTGCCTTGGTGCCCGTGGTATTGCCACGTGGCGGGTTGGGAATTGTGCCCCAATTGCTTAATTTATAATGATGGTGGGAATTGTGCCCAATGGTCTGAATCAGAAGTCGATCTTTCAATTAGCTAGGTCACTATCAGAAGTTTATTTGTTCTTGCAATAGAGTTCAATTCAAATTGTCACATATAACGTCTTTTAACTTTCATCCACAGTTGAATGTTCAAGGCATAGTTGAAACTAACTAGCAATAATGGGGATCTTAATGGCAATCATAAATATAGTTCAAGTAATAGTGTGAGTGCATGTGAGAATGAGATGCATTCTTGAAAAGATGTTTGATTTTGAAACTCAGGTATGCATTGAAAAAGCTAAATCAATGGAAGGCGGTCACCAGAATAACCGTCACTCTCTAGGGATATTGGTCTTCACCCAAGCTTAGACGAGAACCTAGGATAGATTCGATCGTCTTTTCATGCTTATCGTGGAGAGTTTCGAATTACACGAATTCCGTCCTCAAAAACGTCAAGATTTGAGTCGGCGAACACCGCAATTAGTGAGAACACGGTATTATGGTTGCCGCACCGATTATAAGCACTTAAGGGAGGCCTACGGCTACTCAATTTCCAAACATGAGGTAAAGTCATGAAATTCATAGTTAGGGGTACTTACCTTAAGAACTTTCCGTAAATCCAACATTGGGGATCATTGCTGCTTTCCTTTGTTGTTTGTTTGCCGAAGTTTGGGTCATTCTTCTTCATTGGTGTGCTTGAAGGTCTTCCTCCTTAATTTGGCGTTCTCGCTTTCGCTTCGAGATCCTACATTGAACAAACACTAAAAGATTCTGCATTTTTCTTCGTTAGTACTCAGTTTTATAATTTGCAGAGGTAACAATTCAAATCTCATCGATGGAGATGACATGGGATGAAATGCATAATGTTAGATGTATGCGTGATGGGACTAGTGTGCACATGACGTGATGTGATCCCTTGTGATGGGGTAATGTTGAGTTTGACAATGTGTCACTCTTTTGTATATGTGCCTCTCTTAACTTCCTTTTCCGTTTTTGGCTTTTTTTTTCTTGGTCTGATATTTTTTTTTTCATTTATGTTTGATCATCATTTTTTTCTATTTTTTTCCTTCTTTTCAGGCTTCCATGGATGAATGAGGACATAAGTGCATGCATGGTTGGCGCCTAATCACTTGAAACAATGATTTTTCACATTTTGTATGTAGCTATTCTTTTTTGCACATTTTTCAATAATTTTAGACTCTAAATGTCAAAGCCTTCAACTCATCATTTTTCCATGTGAGTGTTGTTTCTTTTGTTTAAGTCAATTGTTCAAGTTTGATTAGTTTGTTTGTTTTTAGATAAATTGTTTTAATTATGTTGTTTTTTCATGTGTGTTGTTGGGTTTTATAATACATATATATTTTTTAATGTTCAGGTTTAAGTTCCTTAAACTTTTTATTCATTTTAGTGTTGTTTTGAATTGGTTCGTGATTTTTAGGTTGTTTATGTTTTTGTTCTTGAATTGGCCATGGTCCCCTTTCTTTCACTTTTCATTATTTTTCCCCAAATGGTCCTGATTTTTTAAGGAGGGTAGTTACTCATTAAAGATAGCTTTAGCATTGGGCCTTGGATCAGGCATGATCAAATTCAATGGCATAGACCTCCAAGTTTTCCATCTACTTTTTATTAAATGAAGTTCTAAGATGTGGAATGAGGTTCGTCGGCTGTGATGGCCATAGAGGTGATGGGTCTTCATGAAAATGGTAGGGCATGTTCGCTTCAGCCTGGGGATGATGTTCTAGTCTCTGATTTCCTTAAAAATGGCCATGTTGATGGGGAGATCAAGGCCTAACAAGATTTAGGCAAAATTTGGAGGAAAAGGGAATTTTGTGCAACTTATGGAAATTAATTGGCGTGATTAGGTTTGTTGAGTGTTTTAGTTAATTTAGAATCAGTTTTGGTAATTTCTAGATGTGTTCTATTGTCTTTTGTGGACTTAAGGGGGCAGTTTTGATTCTTTTTTTTTTTTATTTATTTTGTGTGTGTGTGTTTATGTGTGATATGTGGTGCTGGATGAGTGATGTATTCTAGATGTGATTGTGGTGTAGTGAGGTGAAGTGAAATGTAGTGAGGTGTAGTGGTAAAGATGTGAAGTGGAGTGGTAATGTGGTGAAGCGGAGTATGGAATGAAGTTCTCATTGTTGGAAATAGGGTGGGCCTCTAGGATAGGTTTCAAAACTTTTGACCCACTTGACGCAGGGATCAACTATCCACAAGGCTATAAAACCCAATCCAAGATCTATGTCCTCAATCTCAGTCATCATGATCAGTAAATACAATCTATCTAGAAGATAGAACCAGCAACATATAAGCTACAAATAAATCTACAACATGCAAGGAAGTAGATTATACCTTTGGAGCTCGGTTGTGCTCTAATGGAGGAGTTGCGTCTTTCTTTGATGATGAAACGCTTTCACTAATCAAATAGGGATCTCCAAGACCTCTTGATCTTCCACGCTATGACCCGTATCAGATTCTCCTTTTCTCAAGAAGATGGTGGGATCTCCAAGAGAAAACTACTAGGAACTCTAGGGAGGAACTAGAAAGAGAACTAGAAGAGGGAGAGGAGGAAGAGCATGTGCAACTATTGCACTAGGGAGGCTTGGGCGTGAATCCCAATGTGGATTTATGCATTGACGTCCAAGGCCTTGCCCTCCTCTATTTATAGCTTTTGCAAGTTGTCTCTTCTTTACTAATTACAATAGAAGTCTTACTTCCATTAATTAGTAACTTACCATATCATAATTAGAAGTCTCACTTCAAATATGATTAGTAACTTTCCAATTCCTTTCTAATTAAAATAGAAGTCTCACTTCTACTAAAATTAGTAAGTCTACTATTACCACTATTAGAAGTCTCACTTCAAATAGAAATAGTAACTTTCCTTTTAGAGTTCTACTAGAATTAGATACTTTCTAATTATTGAGCTAGCGTGGGGACCACTAGGGATTCCTTAGAAAGCTGGCTCCAACTGGGACACGCGACCACACAACTCATGTGTAATCCGGGCCCACAGTTAATTGCAAATAACTCCACTATATAAATGCAATTGAACTCCAGTCTTAGGAATATTACATAGAAGACCCTAAACTTCCTCATTACCACAAGTAGACCCCTCTATCAATATCCATGGATCAATTGGACCTGTCTTCCAAAATAGATCCATATCTTATTATCCTTGAGTCCCAATTAATTATAATGATCAATAGGTACCTTTTCAATTAACTCTTAATCGGAATGGGTGCGCACTTACCAATGATAAATCCATTAATTGGCACAAGGGGATATTAGAGATAGATTCCATCTTGACTATTGAATGTTCCCACAGCTCTACTACCACGTACCCAAATCACCGAGGTGTTGACCTACAGTTGGCCTCACTCATTGGTGACTCAAAGCAAATGAATAGATAGAAACTTGAGTTCATTAATGTCTCAGGATTGAGAGCCTATTGCTAGGGAATTATGAGAGCAGACCTTAAAATAAAGACAGTGTTTATAAGGTGCTTCTCATGGTCCTTCAATACATCCAATGTACCAGCACTATGATCCAGAATCTTCCATTCTGATGATCGAGACAAATCACACTATCTCATAGTGATCAAAGTGCTGCAACCTTGTCAGTATGAGATGTCCAGTCTCATCACTGGTTGTGAAGATATTTAAGTATAAGATTTGTCACACATGTCTCCCGTATGTGGATCTCATCCATACACATGTGTTACATCTAATATACTTGTGGACCCCGGTTCATCTCATGAACCATCATGTCATTCGTATTAGTTATGTGCAAGTATATAATAAATCACCATTCATCTCATGAAAAGAAAGCATGAATATACTGATAAATAAAGAAATTAATCAATTTATTATATCATCTACTGGATTGAGTCCATAAAACTAACACTCATTCCTATAAATGACCATAGAAATGTGTGTTTTATTATCATTTCATGTTGATTGTGGTTATGAGGTGTGTTATTTTTTTTTTCTTTTAGCTTAGCTATGGGTTAATTGAATTTTAAAATTGGTTTTGTTTAGTTTTAATTTTCTTTTGTTGGTTTCATTTTATTAGCTTGGTCTTAAATGTTGATTTAGGTTTAATTTAATTTGTTTAGTTTATTATTTTGACTTTTATGCTTTATGTTGTTTTAAGTTTGTCTTGGTTTGGTTTGGTTGGGTTGTGAGTTAATTTATTTTTTAATGTAGCCTTAGTTGGTTGGTTTGTTCGTTTGTTTTTTCGCTGCTTTTTCTTTTTTAGTTGGGTTTTCTTTTTATCATTGGTAATTTTTAGTTGGGTTTTCTTTTTATCATTGGTAATTTGGTTTTTATTATGTTTTTTTTCTGTTGTGTCTATTTGTTTTTAAATTAAGTTCATCGTTATTGGTTGGTTGGTGGATTTTATTGATTTATTAATCTATTATTTCTGCAGAGTAAAAGAAGAGTGGAGGACGTCCTACGACAACTCCAATTGGTCTCGGCACGGACGGATGAGGAGGAGTGCAATAGGGCCACCAGTTCATCTTGAATGAGCTGGGGAGCTACTAGGTGTGCATCCTCCTTCTCTGCTTGGTTGGTTAAGTTTTTCATTCAGGTTTAAGTTTAAGCTTAATTTGATTTTTAAGTCTTTTACTTTAAGTTCAAGTTTGGTTTTAATTTTTAATTTAGTTGGTTGATTTCTTTTATGGAATTTAATATGGCAGGTCACTTGGCGTCCTCATCAGGGCAGTCCAGCTAATAAGTTGACTACGGTGTAGGAGGGCAAAGATTTATTTGATAGGATATATGGCTCCACACACCACAAATTGTTATTAGGTAGGTCGTTAACAGGGTCGTGTGACAGCTAGGGCGTTATAAGGTCATTCCGGTGATGAGGCTACATGAGTCGATTGTATCGGGGATGGATCCCTTAAAGATTTAAGTACGAATTCGGAGCATCGGAGAATTACATGAGATGTTGGAGGGACTTTCCGTATCGGTACATACTCTCAGAGTCATACTCTTGCGAGGCCTCCTATTCTAGAGATGATAGAGGCTCTATGTTGTTGTTGTAGTTATGATTGATGTTGATTATTAGTCGTTGATCATTAGTGTTGTATATATGATAGAGGGATGTTATTTCTAAGTCCATTCTTTTATTTTGATGTATGAATTATGATGTATATGATGTGCACAAGAGCATGTAGCATTTATGAAGTGAGTGCATGCTTTGTAGTTCGACTTAGAAGTTCCTTGGTTGTGTGTATGATGATGGGATGGACTCCCTGAGGGGAACCGCAGGATCATGTGAAGTGTTTTGCTTTTTTTCTTATAGGTGACAGGTTTTGTACCCGATGATTTTTCAGGGTCGAAAAATAAGGGAGACTTTGGAGAAATCTCTTTATTTCCTCGAAATTCGTGTCTAGGCATAGGAATCTCATAAAGGGAGCATTAGTAGTTCATGATAAATAAAGTGATGTTTCAGATAATAGAGATCAAATAATCGTATTCTCACATTATCTTAAACATAGTAAGCAACATAGAATTGGGTTCTCAAAACAACAGGGAGTGCCTGAGTGTGTGACATTTGTGACCTTGGCAACTCTATGTTTCAAGGCATTCATAATATCAGCTATAGATATGAAGGCATATGCTAACGATCACCATATTTTATCATGAAATCCCATGGCAGACATCGTCCATGGTATATAATAGTAGTCAAATTCAATCGACGGCATCAAACAGACAAAATCCATAATCCTCATCAATCATGATCATATTTCAAGTTATAGGGAGTTGTGCACAAAATAGTACCCGTGATGTGACCCTAAAGAGAATAAAAAAAATGCCCTAGCTTGAGGGGTGTTTTGATTATGACAGGGATTGGTTTTCCTGCAAAGGTCTCAAAAAAGGCTTTTTAGTTTAGTATTTTTAGGCTCCCTGCATGGTTTGTCTGAAGCGAGAATTTTCTTTCTCGATAAAAAAATGTCAAGGGGTTTCAGCATTCAAGATTTCTCTTTCTCTTTTTTTTTCAATAACAAGATGGAAATGGGACCTGAGGTGAGTGTGTGTAGGCTAGTAAGTGCTCGTGGCAGTTGTGTATGTGATGAGGACCCAGATTGGGAAGCCGCGTGAGATAAAGATATATTCATATGTATATATATATATATATATATAAATGCCCCAGCATAAGACCAGTGTTCATTCTGGCCATGGGCGAGGGCGTGAAAGTGGATTAGCCTCTCGATCCATGATTGCTACCTTGGTGGCAACGTAATCTTCCCTAACTTTCTTTCAGAGGTCGAGCCCTCATAGGTCCCCCTCTTGTAGCTACTTAGTTTTTTCAGCTGAACTTTAGAAAGTACTTGACCGCCTCCGGAGCTCATTTGTGAGTAGTGTTCATGTGTGGGGGTGGTAAATCACCGTGCTTCCTTAGTGTTGTGTTTTTCGACCACCTTTTGCTTAGTTCGCCTGATAAGTGCCCATGTCACTCCAGCGAGCCTAATTCTAATAGTTTTTTTTTTTTACATGTGACTGTGCAATGCCTGGGTCCCTTAAGCTTTCTAATTAACCCATGTAACAAGCATTAGGCCAATGACTCCCAAACCAGATGGCTTTAGGGCACTAGGTATGTAAATACCCCCACGGGCTTATTGGCTCGGGTTGAAAAGGCTATGAACCCAGACTAGTCACAAAACTTTTATTCTTTTCAAGACTAATTCTAACTAAAAAATATTTTTTTTTGTCTAGAAGCTTTCGTGACATGGGCGAACTCACCTACAAACCTTCACATTGGATGGCTTTAACCGTGCGGAATTTGTGTGGGGCAGACTCGCCATTTTGTGCATTTTTAAGTGTTGGTGTGTGTTCGAGTTCCAAGCTTAATCAGAGTGCATCTCTTTGGTCCTCCTACGGGATTTCTACAACTACGCGAAGGAGCAAGGAGGGTCATACTCCACAAGAAATAGGGAGGCGGGGTCATACTGTGTACCTTTTAAGGTACATAGTGTTCCATGGATCGGGGAGCTCTTCCCCTTCTGCATTTACTAGTTTATATGCATTTCCAAAATATACCTCTTTAATTACATAAGGGCCTTCCCAATTGGGTCGTAACTTACCTCTGGGATGTGGAAGCTGGGATGGAGTACTGATGCGCTTTAGCTCGAAGTCGCCAACTATGAATTTTCTTTCTTTGACATGTTTGTCATAGGCTCTGGCGATTCGCTTCTGTTATACTTGTGCATGCTCTACTACTTTCATTCTTTTCTCGTCAAGTAGGTCTAGCTGAAGTAACAATGATTCTCTCCTCTGGTCTTTTGTCATATCTTCATTTAGCTGGATGCGCAGTGATGGATGAAGGACTTCGAGGGGAAGGATTGCTTCCATTCCGTAGGTCAAAGAGTATGGGGTTTCTCCCATAGGAGTTCTTTTCGAAGTCCGATATGCCCACAACGCTTCGACCAAACGCTCTGGCCAATCACTACCTTTGGCGGTTTGCACAGTCTTCTTAATGATCTTTAATAAGGTCTTGTTGATTGCTTCGGCTTGACCATTTGCTAAGGGATAACATGGGGTTGAATGATGCAGTTTAATATTATATTTTGTGCACAACTCGTTCATTTGTTGAGATATAAATTGCGGACCATTGTCTGTTATGAATACCTTGGGAAAGCCAAACCGGGCTATTATATTATTTTTAATGAATTTGACTACGGAGGCAGCTTTAATGTTGACATATGCCTCAGTTTTTGTTGTCAATATGAATGCCTCTAATGTAGTCAAACGAATCACCATCTTTGGTACCCACTAATTTATAAAGATCCATTCATCATTAATAATCATGGTTCCTAAGGCTATCCCGGTTCTGAAGCAATAGGTAAAATCTGCAACCGATCTCACTAATTCTACTCGTGACCTCTTCTAATCGCGATTGTTCTACTAGAGGGATTTTCCACCGCTTTGGCTCGCCCATGCCTTTAATGATGATCAGACAATTGTGTTTTTATATTGTTTATACTTTCTTTTTGGATTTATGATTTTTTATTTTTTTGTGTTTTTAGGGTTTTGTGATTTTTATGTTTTTAATAATCCTAAGTAATAGCTAATTTATTTGGGCTTGCTTGAACTTGCAGCCCTTCATTGGCATGAAACCAAGGTTCTGCCTAGCATGATTATGATTTTCCATTGTGTGTGCTAGCGGTGTGTTGCGCACTTTGAATATTTTGACTATTCGAAAACTTGCACGTTTAAGACCTTTCGATGTACGTGATTTTCTCATTGGGTGCTTGGTCTGGGTCTTATCATTTTGCTCTCTTCGGAAATGAGAGCGTTGCGACATCTTCGACCTCCACCATTTGGACCTTGGTCTGATGATAACATATCTCACTTGTATTTTATTATGATATTTTCTTTGATAGATTGGACATGTTCTTTGTTTTTGGGATGTAGGGATAATGCATTTAGGCCATGAGTTTTTATTTTGGTCCATCCGTAAACGAGACCGTTGAAATATTTTAGACCTCCGCCATTTGGGCCTTGGTCTCATATTAGAGAGTTTCATATGTGTCTCATTATGTTTGTTTCTTTGATAATGTGGATATGATTTCACTCATTGATGCATCGAGATAAGGCTTTTATATTGGGGATCTTTAATTTGTTCTCGCCGAAAATGAGAGCTTTGAAATGTTTTGGACCTCCGCCATTTGGGCCTTGGCCTTAAAGAGTTTGAACAATTAGGAGATTTGTGGTATTTGAATGATGATTCCCTATTTTTACTTGATGATCTCTGGTCTTTGTTTTCCTAATCGTTTGACCCTCATCTTTTGTGTGAACCGTATGATTTTCCCTTTTTCTTCGGGCTCCAGTTTTTGTTGCAGTGCGTCTAGCTTCCTTAAATGTAGTTCCTCCATGTTTTGGAAGGCGTGCTCTAAATTTTCTTTGTAACCTAGCCGACTTACATCGTGAGAGTCTTTGAGCAAGGGTGCAATTTTGAAATTTTGGTTGTGCCACTTCTAGGTGGTCATGTGGGATAAGAATTTCTTCAGTTGTGTGGATTTCTATGTTGTTCATTGAGACTATCGGAATTTTAGATGACATATTTGGGTAAGTACCTGAAAGTTCTTCTACATTCAAGTCTCCAAAAGTATTTCCTAGAGCTTCGGGAGTGGTCTCAATCCTCTCGTGAAAACTAATTAGATCACACTCTATAGGGTGTTTTAGTTTGGGGATGGTTTCTGCTGTTGTGCTTGGATTTTGCTCTTTATGGGCAGGGCACCATTCGAGGTGAAGGATCGGAGTTGGATCAACTCTTGGTAGTTGTCTCTTCTCAAAGTATTCTATGTAATCTTGGCTCATGATTATTGGATTGGTCAAGGACGGGCATGGTAAACCTTTTAGAATACTCTAAAGTCTTAGTCTTGCATTTAAATGGGCCTTAATTAGGGCTAATACAGGATTAGGCTCTATCTCATTGTGGAAGTTATGCTTGTCCTCTAAGGTTGGTTCAATTACATCATTATCCTTTGATCTTCTAAGAGGGTTTGATCTATGAGGTTCACTAGTCAAGATATCATTTGATTGTGGTTCCTCCTCTAGGGTCTTTTCTAATGAGATAGTGTGACCTATGTGAGAGCTTCCTTGTTATTTCGGTGCAAGGCCTATCAATCTCCTGGTTTTGGTTCTCAAGTAGTGCTTTGGTTTCTATGATAGGTTCAGATGGCTTTATTCGTTCAGGTAGCATGCTTGATAAGATCGACTTCTTCCTAATCTTAGATTTGAGTTTCTCTATGTCTATTTACAATTCACTAAACATATTGGGACCGACAAATTCAACTCCAGATTCTTTTTCATTCTTTCTTGGCTCAACCGGTGTTGGGATGGGTCCAGGATGCATTGGTTTTGGTCTAGGGTAGTCTTGTTCATCGTTTGGTTGCATGTTTGTTTGTCTTTGGATCATGATTTGGGTTTTGCATGATGGCGTAGGATCCAAGTTCTTTCGTTTGTATTGTGGTCTATGTCTTTTAGTGGTATTGATCATAGATTGTGGTTTTGGATCTTGTATGATTTTGTTCATTTGGGTTTGGTATTTTATTTCAAATGAAGATGGTTTAACCAATCTATGGGTTCCCACACCTGATTCGGGGTCATTCGATTCAGACCTGACTGGTTCGTGTGTTTTAGATCTTATGACATCAAAATCCTGAATTAATTCATCCACTCGTTCCATTTGATGGTCAAGTATCTTCATAATCGTCATGAGTTCAGATTCTTCATGTGGGTCATTAGGTTGTACTGTCTCGTGTGTCTTTGATTGAATCGTTACGTCTTTTATTTGTTGTGTTGGGTGATCTTCGTTTGGTTGGGTTTGGGCAGCATTTGTGGTTTTGATGTTTCTGATTGTATGGTTGTTTGTGATTGATTTGGTTCGTTTGTTTGATGTGTAGTGATCTGGGTTTTACCATCCCAAGGTGTTTCATATTGTTCATAATTTTCATTAAGCATGTCATAAAAGTCCTCAGCAGGCATGTCTTTAAAGATGGGGTCGTAAATCTCGTCGGAAGATTTAAAAGTTTGGTCATTCAGTGGATAATAGGTTATCTCAGGAGTTAGAGGTGTCAAATATGGTGAATCATAGGTCCAATTCTTGAGAACACGATCAGGTGAGCTATCAGTTATGGGATACGGTGTGTCTATGATTTCTTCGCCTTTGGGTTGATGGAAGGGAACAAAGTATGTTCTAAGGATATGTATCCCCTCTTCTACCTCATAGCCTTTTCCATAATGTTGGGATCTTGATCTCTTCGGTCATAAGTCTTCTTAGAGTTTCTGAGATTAATTCAAGTTCCCATTCTAGGTATTCACCACCTATCAATTGTTCTTCTAGGGGCTTCCCTGTGTTTGCATATGGATCATTTTTCGGAGTGATGCTCTTAAAACAGTCAAGGTTGGGCAACTCTAGCTCACTTATGTCCACCATTCTAGCAAACTCTTCCTGAATCTGTTTTTGAGATTCCTTGGTTTTTCGTGGTAAAAATGGATTTTAGGTTTTAGCATTTGTGGGTGAATTTTTGTCTTGGTTTTGATGGGATGTTTGACTAAGCTGGTCAGTCGGAGCGTGAGTGGATTGTTGATATATGATCGTTGGAGATTGGGTTGGTGGATGGATTGAGTTGGATGGTATGGTTGGGCGTGGTTGGAATTGGTCAACAATCATGGCAAGTGGTGTTGTTTGGTTGAATGGTGAGGGTTGAGTGGGATGATGGCTTTCATTGGATGGCGTGAATTGGGATGGTTGATAGGTATAAGGATGCATAGTTATGGAAGGTTGATTGAATTTATGAGGTTGGATGGTTTGGATTGGTGAGGGAGTTTGATTGGGTGAGATGGTTATGGGAGGTTGGATGGTTTGGATTGGTGAAAGAATTTGATTGGATGGGATGGTTTGGAAGGACTGGTTAGTCGGAATGGGTGAAGGAGTTTGATTGGATATGATGGTTTGAATGGGCAAATGAGTCTGATTGGATGGGATGGTTTGGATGCATTGGTAGGTCTGATCAGGATGGATTGGAATTTGGTTTGTCGTTATATATTGGGTGTTTTGGATGTAAACTCGTTGATTATTAAGGTTTAGGTTTTGATTTATGTCATGATTAAAGTCTTGATAGTTTGAGTTTATGTGTATTGGGTTTTGATTTGATTGAGTGTAATATTGTTGAGTCGGTTGGGAAGTAGTTTGATATGATAGGAGATGATGGATTGGGCCATGGTTTGGCCTCGTGTGTTCACAAGAGGCGTGATTGTTGAAGTCTTTGTTTATGTAAGAGTGTTGCATAGATCTAAGGGAAGAGGTTTGACACGTTATAGTTTAGTTGGAAAGGTATCAATAATTTTGTGTTTCATTGTAGTAGTGTTGGTTTATATTTGTGTATGAGTTGTTTAAGTTTTGAAAATCTTGAGTCGTGTGGTTCGTGAACGATTGGTAACTTGAGTCGAGCATGTATGATGTTTGGGATGCAATTGTTTGATGTAAATTTTGATAGGCCATCTTATATTTTTTTTCCAAAGCAATTCTCAAACTATGTCATGTAGCACCAATAGAGTTTTATAGTTTGAATTAGAAGAGAGGGAAGAGGAGAAAGGGTTTTTTTTTTTTTTTTTTTTTTTTGGAGTTCTTTTTAAATAAATTTTTGTTTTAGTGGTGAAGGGGAAAGTTTAATGATGGTTTATTTCCTATGTAATTATTAAGGAAGGCTTCTGTAGGCGGTAAATTAAGACCTCAGGTTTAATTTTTGGAGTACATTCATAACAACCCTAAACTGAATGGGACACAGACATCTGATCATTGATTGGATGTTCGTGTCCTAGAATAGAACTCCATAAAGACCCAAATGAGTGACAGGAAAACAAAAGAGGTCCCATCACTATCGCCAGGCTGTTGGATGTGAATTTCGACCCCCCCCCCCCCACACACACACACACACACACGAGGAAAATGACATTTTGGCTCGGGGAAATCTCCATTCATCTATATATGCTATTTAAATTTTACATCGAAAATGAGGATTCCGACTACCCTCAAAATCAATGGATCACGATCGCCAGCTATGATAACGGCTGTAACACTGTTCTTCAACCGAAGTCGACGAAAAATGGGAGAAAATAAGTGCGTGGGTTATTCCTCTCGTCTAATGTGCTGCCGGCAACATACGACGGTTGTCTTGTCACATTAATTTGCGTCTCTTTGGGTCTGTATAATATGGAGTCAATTCAAGGTCACGAGTTAAAGTCCAAAATAAGGGTTAATCCTCACACAGCATAATCATAGTAGATTCAAGTAAAATAAAATAACTAAAATAAAGAAAACAAATGGGGGGAGGTGCCAAATATTTAAGAAGAAGATCGGCCCCATTCCCGGGTACCCCATTCAGATCCCTTAGCAAAATATGGTTTATCGGCTGACTTTTCAAACCAAAATGATGATGCAAATGAGACTTTGACTTGTGATTTCTATGTTTTTCGTGTGCGATACACGAGTGATAAGAGTGAAAGGCCGATGGGCCATAATTGATTGGAGTTGGCCGATGGGCCAGTGTTTGTTTTAGGGTGGCCGATGGGCCGTGATTGTTTAAAAGTGTGCGAAATCACTCATCTAATCTCGTCATTCTCATTTATTCAATTTTAGAAGTCAGTTCTTCATTTCCTTTTATCATTAAGTTCGATTAAATATCTGGCACCGAGGTAGAGGAAGAAATAAAGGAAAAATTGTTTTGGGTTTATTTTGTTGGTTTTATAGTTTTTATGGATTTTTCATAT
Source organism: Litsea cubeba (assembly GCA_012931725.1). Classification (NCBI taxonomy): domain Eukaryota; kingdom Viridiplantae; phylum Streptophyta; class Magnoliopsida; order Laurales; family Lauraceae; genus Litsea; species Litsea cubeba. The sequence goes on from CM022949.1 coordinate 60,035,085, forward strand.
TGGGCGTGAAGCGCCTAATTAAGGGATTTTTACTTGGATTTACGTGATTAGTGCTTTATTACTGATCATCGGATTAACCCTAACCTAAGGTCCTAGACCGCCCACATCAGCTTTCCCAATTCCCTAACGGAACAAGAAGAGTAATGGGGCGAAGCCTAATGCTCTAAGCTACCTAATAAGGTTATCCAATTTATTCCTAGGGTGCAAATAGCCTAAGTTTGATAGTTCCTGTACCTAAGCAACTTGTCAATTGTGATGTTTAATTGGTTTGGTTTGTTTCAAGTTATATGTTTATTAAGAAGTGGGTTAGGGATGTTTTAAGGTTCTATTTTAGTCGTTGAAGATTCTAGAGTTTCAGGTTTTACTTCAAATGATGAAAGGACGTCGAGATAGGTGAAACGGGGTTGGCGTAGGACTTGGGCGCACACACAATGGCGCTTAGGTCACTCTGGTGACTTGGGCGCACAGGCAGTGGCGCCCAAGTACCAAGTTCTGTGTGGTTTGGCTAGTAGTGATGGTATCGGTTTGATTTCGGGATTTCGTGGGATCTGCTTAATGTAAGTGTCTGTTCTGATGTTGTTTTAGGTTCTGGATTGATTTTATTTTAATGATTTATATCCGAAACCTAGTAAATGAATTTTGTATCCTGGATTGGTTTTGAGTCTTTTGACCTTAAGTGTGATAATGGTTGGAGTTCGGGAGTCGAAACGTAACCGAGATGCGTCCCAGGGCTGGACCAGGAAGATGGGCGCACCAGCAGTGGCGCCTAGGTGTCCTGGGTGACTTGGGTGCACCCACAGTGGCGCCCAAGTTTTGTTTACTGGGTAACTACGAGTTCGTTGGATTCTAGGGTGTCTCTAAGTTGATTTCAGGTAGTCTAACTCGCGTTTTGGTTGAGAGATGACTAGGTTCTCTGAATGTGATTTGTCAATCGTCTCAATTAGGCTTTGGCTAAGGTCTTAAGGTTTGAATTTGGGGGGTTGCCAATTAGAATTTTATTGATTTTAGTCTTGATTAGTTAGGATTTGTTTATTAAGTTTACTGATGAGGGTTGATGATTTTTATGAGTTAGGTGCTTTTAATCAAGAATTTTGTTAATTAAGTTTTGATTAAGGTTTATCGATTGGGGTTGTTTTGATTAGGTTTTGGGGGTTTGGCTTGGTATCTTGTCTAAATATTTTAATTAAGGGTTGGAGTTAGGGATTACTTAAAGGTTTTTTAATTAAGGGTTTTTAGTTAAGGTATTTTATTAAGGTTGATTAATTCGCTTAGGTATGAATAGAATAACCTAGGATTGTCTACCTAATATCTACTCTTTTTATAGATTTATCTATTTCTTTTAATCTTTTTTTGGTCCATACATCATAATGATCAGAGGTCAGGAAAAGGTAGGGATATCTAGATCAATGATTCTAGCCCCCTAACCCATGCTAATCGTATCGTACTTGGGCAAACTAAATGTTATCTCTCTAGGAACACCCTAAGTGTGTTCTATGTAGTCTAGAAGGGGCTTGGATAGTGTTGTAGTCCATTCCTTGTGTGAATAGTGGGTTGAACTCGAGATCTCGATGCTATTCGGCTTTTTCTCTCACGAATTTCTAGAGACGTCGAACTAAGTCTAAAATTATCAACAAGCATTTTCATCATCATTAATTAATCTGAATTATGCCATTATTCATTCAATTATGGGTGGAATGGGGGCACCGCTATATATGACAGGTGTTTAAGGCTATCAGAGGGGCCAAATGAGAGGTGTCTACAACACGCTGCACGCACATCCACTTGTTACAATTGTGGAAAGAACGGACACGTTTGTCCTCAGTGCAAGAAACTGTAAAGTCTACCCAAGACCAAGAAATGGCGGAAGAGTTTTTCTCCACCCCAGATGATGGACCGCGCGTTCATGCTCGGTGCTACCGAGGTCGGCAGACGTGGGAGTCCGTTGGGTACGACCCTTTCGCGCCCGGGGGGGGCGGAAGCGGGTATCAACATTTTTTTGTGTGGGTGTGCTAGATTTTCTATTTTACTTTGAATTGCAAGTGGTGATCCGGAGATCGACCTTATCAAGTAAAAAGGAAATCAACTTCTTTCAAGTTTTCCATTGCACATATATTTAAGAAAAGAGACATTTTCTTGATTTGCCGTGAAAGGCGATTGTTTTGGCATTTATAGCCGATTTTTGGCATTTATAACCGATTTTGGCATTTATAGCTAATTTTTTGCGTTTATAGCCGATTTACAATTCTTATCAATAATGAAAGACAAGAGTTGTGATTTTTGTCTCTTTTGAAAAAATACAAACTACAATGAAAAGCAAGAAAATGAGGATCTAACTTCTCAGGAGATTGTGGGGCACTCGTTCAGATTGACGGTCGCAAGCCATATGTAGACTTCACCATCATCCATGCAGATGAGAACAGAGAATGCTCTTGATTCGCTTGGCTTCGCTATAACCTCAGGTTTTTAGAGGACAAAGACAAAAAGGAGATCCTATGTCCAATAAAAAACTAAGTAGACGGGCTGAAAAGCCACGACTAAGCCATTTGAGGCAGAAGGAGAAGGCAAGGACCTTGGGGGGGGTACCCCCCAAGGGACTTTTGTCACCTTGTAGTGGTGGCCGGTGCAGAACTTTCTGAAAGTTTTCTCTCTTTCTTTCTCTGGATTTTTTGTGCTTTTTTTTTATCTGGGATCTGTTTGATTTTTCCGATCTGGGAACTGTGTTGATTTTTCAATCTTTTCTGATTTTGAATTCTTTGGAATGCTCTCCTATTTATAGGCTCTTGGTAGCCATTTAGGAGTTTTTATTGGCTTTTATTATCATTAAGCCGCATAATGGGAGGAGTTACAGGGTTTAATTTCTTTATTTTGTAACTCCTTTTTCTTGGCTTCTGATTGGCCTGAGGAGATTGAGGGCATTTAATCGCCTATAATCGCCATGATGGGAGGAGTTTCATGGGTTAAATGCCATGAATATCTTGACTTGTAACTCTCATTTGCTTACTTCTGATTGGGCCGTCCAAGTAAATGAATTAATGACTGCAATAAAGCTAGTCAATTAATCGCATTAAATGGTCGCCGAGCAGTTGAAGAGTCGCGGGTCGTGCCGTGTCTTTTGGAATTCTTCTGGCGATGATCATCAATGGATCTTTATGTAGATCGACATCAGATGACCATGTAACTTCAGGTATTGGTTGCCAACAGCGGGTCGGTGTCATCTATCCTATCAATTTCTCGATCGGTCGAGTAGAAAGCACACTTTTTTGGTTGACCGGTTGGCGATCAATGTTAATTTTGATACTCTTGATGATTGACCCATGATTTTGACGGATGTCAAAGGATTTGGCGCCTCAAAAGTATGAATTTTGAAAAATCCCAGGAGTCAGAAGCTTCGAATCGCGGAAAAATGACGAAAAATGGGCTTTCCGGGGCCAACCCGGCGATTTCGGGCTCCATAGTCGCAGGCGACCAAGGGCTTGCGACCCTGCCTGGGGGGTATTTCCCCCTTTTTGTCCCGTTTTGCGGCCGTTTTTGATGTTTTTCGATTCTTTTTTCTTCTGTGTTTTTTTTTTATATTTTTGATCATTTATTAGCCTGATTTTCCTGTAGAAAACTTGACAAGAATCCTTGCATTTTGGAGTGCAAAGTTCCCAATTTTCCGAGAAAGCCAAAGACTTTGTCGAGTAGAGCTGCCGATTTTCCGTCAGAAGCTAAAACTGGGTCAAACGATGTCGGAATGACCTGAAACTTGGGATGAAACCTCCTGAGCAATAAATAAGACCAACCATAGGCTTTTGCTTGAATTTTGAAGCTGTTTGGGGTTCTATTGCTAGTAGATCTGTTTTTATCGCGATAAAGATGTCACGGCTTGATGTGCGGTCAACCGATGTCCGATTGAGTTGAATTTTGACAAGGAACCTGTTGGAGTCGTTTTGAAATAATCCATAGGCTCTGTCTTCGAACCCATGGTCTCGGGGAGCTTCGCCACCGAGAGGCCTGATTTGGCTTCCGAGCGTCAAAGTATGGTCAAATGTTGTCAAAATGACCTGAAACTTGACGTGTAGCCCTTTGTAAGCATTTTGAAGCCGTCCATGTGCTCTTTTTGATGAGTGATGGCCTCGGTGGTTCTCGCCGCCGAGAGGCTTGATTTAGCTGTTTGAGGGTTAATGGAGGGTCAAACGTTGTCGATTTGACTTGTAACTTGACGTGGAGCCTTTTGGATGTATTTTGATACCATCCACAGGCTCTGATCGAAGATTTGGTGTCTTCGATGCTTTTGCCGCCGGGAGCTCCTTTTCAACTGCCGGAGAAGCGAAGTTAGGCCAAATGATTTTGAAATGGCCAGAAACTTCTTGTGTACTCCTCTTTTGACTGTCTTGAAGGATCTTGCAGTTTTTGTTTGATTCTGACAAGATTTGATTTTTTGGAAGTAGCATTGCCTATTTATGGCAGGTTGCGACTTCATGCAGCTTTTTGGATCTTGAAGAAGCAAAGTGATATTTTTGGTGTCAACACCAGACGACTCTGATTTGGGTAAGAAAATTTGATTTGCCTAAGGAGTTTGCTCACACTCTGCTGAAAGATCAAACTGCACAAGTGTGAGTGGCTAATTATAAAAAAAAAAAACCCTAATAAACAAGGTCATGCTCCCACCCCCAATGCTAATACGAAGATCGTAGTGAGGGGGAGTTGAAATTGACGGGGAGCTATTGCATCTAGAATGACAGAAGCTGCATGATTTTTTTTTTTTGTCAATTATGGACGAATACAGGAGGTGAAGAATGAAGCCAAGGGGAGTTCTACAAGCTACGGCAATTCAAGATCTACAGTGTTAATTTTTTTTTTTTTAAATTCAATCTATTTTGGGTTTTTCTGTTGGGTAGATCATATTGTATTGTTCTAGGGAGATTTGTCCAAGAATTGTCAAAAGAAGGAGATTGTAAGGAAATTAATGTTAACAAAAGACAGAAGCTGACAGAAGTTGACAGATTTTCAAGACCTGACCCCCCACGTCCAGAGACACCTCTCGCTATAGCGAGAGTGAATCTCGCTATAGCGAGAATGGCGCTGCGTTCCAAGTTGGATCCGGACTCTGGTTTTTGTGTTTGAGAAGAACTTTTTCCTAATTGATTGATTATTAGGAGTCTTAAGTACGGATTTGAGGCTATAAATTGGGTGTTTCTCACAACTCAAAGAGAAACAGATCACCTCTCAAGTTCTTAATTAGTGATCTAATTGAGAGAAATATTCTCTAGAGATTTATTGAAGAGTTGTGCTGTCAAGTACTCTAGAGAGCCAAATTCTCCTGTATCTATTGTAGAAGATCATCTTTTTGCGTAGAAGATTTGAGGAGTCAAGCGCTGGATTGAGTATGTTAAAATCAACGGTGTGAAGTAGTTGAAGCATGAAGCGACACAATGTAACTTCAGTCTTTAGATAGGGGATATCTGGGGAGGAATCTGAGTTTCTTGTAATTGTAAGATTCATAGTGTTTGATTTGATTCAATTTGGATCGGTGGTTTTTTACCCGGTTAGGATTTCCCACCTTAAATTTGGTGTCCTTGTGGTGTGTGCTTGTGATTTAATTTCTGCTGCATAGATTATTATTTTTTGCACATTAGAGAGATGATTATTGAGTGGACCAATCTAGAGATCTAGTACCCCAAACCTTCAGTCCGCATTCCTAATTTATCTCCACTTTTTTCTCCCATCCAGACGATTTTCTCTCGTATCTCTTTAGATTTTTCTTTATTTTTAAGGGAACACTTCAACTAAGTCCTTAAGTTTTTACCTTATTTCAAAAAAGGACACAAGTTTTAAAACTTTTCAAATTAGTCCCTAAGTTTTCCATGAAGTTTTCAATTAAGGACATTCATCATTTAAAGCTATTTTTCGGCGTCTGTTTTCTTCAATTTTTTTAAACTACCCAAATTATCTTTCAATGAAATAAAACCCCCTTTCACTTCCTCCATATTTTCTTCCTTTTTTTCACTGGCAGCCTTATAGTTATCGAGAAAAACTAGCATTTCCACATAAATCGGCTAAATGTAGTGGCTGCCAGAATCATATCATGGCTTTAAATGAAGGTACTCTGGGTATTTTTAAAAAATTGAGAGAAAATGCCATAAACAGGCCTTTAAATGACCAAATGGCCTTAGTTGAAGTTTTAATGGAGACTAATTTGAAAAGTTTTGAAACTTGTGTCCTTTTTTGAAATAAGACAAAAACCCAAGGCCTTATTTAAAATTTTCCCTTTTTGTAATGCGCGCACCTGCCCATCATAGAGAAGGCTAATCATAGAAGGGCCCTACCGACTCTCATAATTGGAAAACCACGTGAATATCATGAAAATGTTTCTTTATTATAAATTAGTTTATTTATGGATTTTCCAAATACCTCTAAACTCTGCCTTTTAATTGCATTTTTAAATAATGATGTGATGGTAATGATTTTGTTTATAATATGGATAGGCGTCATAGATTATATCTATCTTATTAAACAGGAGATAAATTAGGAAAGGTTAATTACTTTTAGAAGATGGATGGTTCTCTCCTTTAAAGAGGACAAAAAACGACACTTACTTTTTAGACGTCTCGTGCTTTGCACAATGAGTTGGCATGCACAATTTGAGATGACATTATCTTATTCCACAAATCTAAGAGGGGCAAAAACGGCCTTTTCTTAGAATGGGAGCTTTTGAGAATTTCTCAAAAACTCTCCTATATGAAAAGGAGGGGTTTCTGCCTTATCTAATAGCCAAAGCTTTCTTAGTATTTTAAGAGGGCAAAATTAGCGAAAGGTCCCTATAAGTGAATGTGTCCAGCCTCCAGTCCAAGGAAAAACTCTTTAAGGCCTATAGTCCACTCAGGCAGACTGTTTGCAGCCATAGGTCCCTAAGCACACACGTTTTCATTTTTCAGGACTAAATTGCCCTTCCAACCATTTTAGGCATAAAATTTTGAAATTTGAAATTTGAAATTTTATATTATCCCTCATCTTCTACAACGAGCCTAGGTTTATATCAGAATAGATCTAAGGCTTTCATCAGGCTCTTTCGTTTGTTTTCTGCAACAAGTGGGAAGAAGAAGATGAAGTTGCAATTGTGTTGCCTCGGGATTCGTGCGTCATAAGTCAATAAAACCAAGCAAGGAGACTCACGTGTTCTTTCTTTCCAAAAGCACTTGTCTTGTCTTCTCATTTGCTTCGGATTTCGTGCGCACACTTTCCATTCTTTTTCTGTGCCTGGTAAACATCCACCACGTGCTTCTCTTTCATCCATTTACTGTTTACACCTTGTTGTTCGATTTTTTTCCACTTTGGAAAAGATTAAAAATACAAAAGAAGAAAGGGAAAAAAGGAACAGAACCATTCATCCATTTACTGTTTACACCTTTTACTTCGGAAATGGAAAAAAAAGAAAGATTTTGGGGCTTTTTTGGTGAAATGGAAAGGACCCACTTGGGTTTCTGACTTGGAGAGGATGATGGGTATGTTATGTCTTTCATGCATGATGAGAAGACTTCGAGGTCGGAGTTACAGATTGAGAATGCTGTTGATATGAGATTGGAGGCTTCTGTAATGTTGCCTTCTAGAGTCTGATATCTACAATTCCACCAGCACTGTAGAGACCAAAACCTCTGTAAATCATATGGCCCACCACAGATCTCCGACGGAGAAGGAGGGTCGCCGCCGCTAATGTCGTGCCTTGATCGGAGAGGACGAATACCACTGGGCGTAGTGTCTTCTGGTTCTTGTTGCAGAACCAGAACATGAGAAGAAGAAGAAGTGGGTTTGGGTTCTGCAACAGCTCCGGGTTGGTTCCAGGTCAGGTTCGACCTGACTCGTTTCAGAAGCCAGGTTGTTTTTTCGGCTGAGAATGAACTTTATCTGTTTTTTTCTCAAATTTATCTGAATTATTGTCAAATTTATCTGAGTTTTGTTCAAATTTATCTGTTTTCTTTCATATTTTTTTTATTTTTTTATCAAATTTATCTGAGTGTTGTTCAAATTTATCTATTTTCTGTCATATTTCTTTGTATTTTTGGTAAATTTATCTGATTTTTTTCAAAATTTATCTGAGTTTTTGGAAAATTTATCTCAGTTTTATTCAAATTTATCCGAGTTTTTGTCAATTTTATCTGAGTGTTGTTCAAATTTATCTGTTTTCCGTCATATTTCTTTGTATTTTTGGTAAATTTATCTGAGTTTTTTCAAAATTTATTTGAGTTTTTTAGCAAATTTATTTACGTTTTTTGAAATCTACATGCGCTTTTTAAATTTATTTGAGTCTTTTGAGATTTATTTGTGTATTTTCAAATTTATTGTGTTTTTTGAAATTATTGTATTTTTTTAAATTTATTTTCGTTATTTTAAAATTATTTGCATTTTTTGAAATTTTCTTTACATCTTTTGAGATTTATTTGAGTCTTTTGAAATTTATTTATATTTTCTGAAATTTATTTGGATATTTTGAAACTTATTTGCATCTTTTTAAATTTATTTGCGTTATTTGATTATATATTATTTTTTTAATTTATTGGATTTTTTGAAATTATTTCATTTTTTAAAATTTATTTGTATGTTTTTAGAATTTATTTGAAAATCTGGGAATTCCATTAATCGTGGGTAATTAAATGTTAGTTGTCCATTATTAATGGGATATCCCACCAATCATGGGATTGGTTATGATTTGAAGAAAGGGTAAATTAGACATTTTAGGTGTGAATAAGTGTGAGAGGGACCTTTGACTCTATGACTTTTTTTTATGGATCTAAGGCCATAAAGTGTAATGTTGAGGGACCTGTCGCCGAATGCCCCTTTTAAGAGAATGTCTAGGATAGAGAATTGGAATTGTGGATTTTAATAATAAGTGTCAAACTTTCATTAATTAAAAGATGGACATTTTTTTAATTATATATAAAAAAAAAAGAACCGGGTAAACTGCTCCGGTTCTAAAGGGGCGTTTAATGTCCCTTTTGATATATCCAATGAAAGATCGCCACAACATACCTCACATATAATGTTAATCTTGCAACATTAGAGAATGAGTGAGTTTGTTTCCATCACGTGAGTGAATCCAACAGTTTTGCAAAGCATAAGGTTCCAAAATCACACATACACACCGACGATCAAGTCACACCTTGTGAAAGGTGCTCACTTGATTGTGAGCCCTACTTGGGCCCAGATAATCAATTATACACATCGACGATCAAGTCACACCTTGTAAAAGGTGCGCACTTGATTGTGAGCCCTACTTGGGCCCAGATAATCAATTCGAGGCATATGCAAAATTGGGACTCCTTAATAGTCACTTGATCATAGGGTGTGCACCCAACAAGACAGCTGGATCAATTGATTTTTTTAATATAAAACCATTGAAATTAAGGGGCCATTGATGAAGGGTTAGGATGATCATGTAAGCCCCAAATGTTGTACGCAGTTAGGGCCCACTCAGATCCTCGAATCTCCCAATCCTAGTTTTAATGCACCCCGTAGAGAGGTGTGCACGGTGTCAATGCATAGGATCACTACTATGTATCGTGTGAGCATGTTGCTCACCCACCCTTATATAGTAAGGGCAACATAGTGGAGTCTACCTTATGATCCATCCAAATGGAACACATATATACACTCGCTCTGAAGGTCGAATTGATTTTTAGATTTTGCACCAGTCTGAATGGAATAGACTGTTGAATCAAGAATCTTTATTTTATTTCATTTCGATATAAAGCCGTTAAACCTGTAGGACAAAGATGAAGGGGTTAGAGGCATCGTTTCGAGCTGAAACTTGATATTTGGGCCTTACATACAAGATCTTTCCATATGCCCTCTGTCCCATGATCTGTGTTGTCTTAGGTGGGCCCCACTATGTGATGCATATGGTAAACCTATGAGAAGTGTAATATTAAGATGGTCTTTCAAGGTGGAGCATGTTCATCTAAGCTATTTTCTGACGGGCTCAAGAATTCCCATATATTAGCTATAATTCAACTTCATATAACTTGAATTGAGTTACAACACATTCTTTTTAAATTATGTTTACTTCCATCCTAGAAGATCCGTCAGGGCTTCCTTAATTTGTACAACATTGGGATTCTACATTGAGAAAACTCATTTTGTGCAGGCACAAAAAAGTGGCTCCGAACCATCAATGCTTCAGTACTCGTCGCTTAACTTCATAGAAAATGCGTTTAGGCAGAATGGAGAAAAAGTAATCAAAATTGTCCACACTGTGACTCAAAACTATGAAACCGTAGAAATGTTGCACCTGATAAAAAAGCATTGCCATTTACACCAGTGTTGATAAGAAAAGACTAAAATCGGATGATAATGCTCAAGTCCCACTAGCCCAAACCGTATTGTGAATTCAAGTACAATTGGTTCTCCGAGTGGGTCGCATCTCAATTGATTCAAAGACTTCACTTTCAAATAATTCAAGCACCTTAGGTGTGTCAGGGAGTTTCTAAATCGAACTCTATAAGAGATTTAGGATTTCTCCAACCTATGAGTTGAGAAGGACTCGCCAAGTCCAAGGGATGTCCAACCTAGGATTTGAAAACCATAGGACCTAGAATGATATTTAGGGCCGGTTCCTTTGCAAGAATTCTTATTTGGAGAATTTGAATTTCTCAAAATGTTGTCCTCCATATGGAATTCCACACATCCAAAAAATAAAATGCTAGAATCCTGAGAATTTTAAAAGTTGTTTGTGATCTATCAGATGATTCCATCTATGAAAACATTACATTTGATACTGCAAGGGGACAACTAACACATCAATGTAGAAATCACCAACATAAGAAATTTTTGTCGCAAAAAAACCCTTGTATAAACCCCTTGTCCTTCCTCTTCGGCCCTTTTTCTGACCTTAGGAGAGGATCCATTGTGGCCACAGGGACATCGGCCAAAAAAAACCATAGAGCATGATTCTATCCTACATCCATCCAACCAAAAGCCTTTGTGTGTCTCCATCTTAGTATCCATCATCATTATGCTCATCCCAGAAAATTTTTTTTTACTTTATGAATATACTTAGCATGCAGAGATTGGTAGCCATCGGCATTTTCTAGATGACTTCACTGCACATATATCTGTCTTTGTAGCCTTGAAAGCCACTTTCCTTTGTTCCTTACAAGTTGGTATATTCTATACATCCCTTTGAAGTAAGGGATGGATTCTTATCTAATTATTAACCAGCTAGAAAGACAACAGCTGGGTGTCCAAAAAAAAGGACCATCTTATCTTTAATAACCAACCCACCCCAGTCCTAACAACTTTGAATGACTATTTTCATTTTCTAATGGGCAGGCATATGTGCCCACTTCCTGTGTCTTACACTCTTACCTTCTGTTGGGGAGGATGGAAGGTCAGAGCTTTGAAAACGATGTGGTGATTGTTTGGCGTGAGTGGCAAGTGAAACATGGCTAAGGATGATGAACTACTAGACAGAGAAACAGATGGTAGGGGCCGGCCTAAATGTTAGGTATCATGAGTCACGAGTCTGCACATCAAATCAAAATGAGGATTGTATTTCACCTAAAATATGATTAATATCATGGAATTTGTGTAATTCATTCTAAATTGAATTCAATTTTGGCCTTTAATTTAAGGATGGCAATTGAGAATAAAGGGATAGCCTAGTGCTTGGGAGTTCTATTCTCACCTAACAGCCTATGTATGATCTTTGAATCCTCTCCCCTACTCGTGCATACGGCCTTCTCTCCAATGTTTTTTTTTTGGATAACACATCCAACGAGGCTGGGACTCAAGAGAGATGCCGCACACAAATGGGAAGACAGCCCGCACAACCGGGAAGAAGGCCCACACGAGTGGGAAGAGATGGCGTACCCATGGTTTGAACCCTCGCCCTGTAAAATTTAAGGGTGGCAATAACTGTCAACCCAACCGACCCTGTCCCAGTAATTCAGGGTTCGGATTGAGGATTAACATTTCAAACTAGCTAATAAATTAGTTGAGTTCAAGATGAGTATTTATTTACTATTTGAGCTGCAGACTGAACCCAAGTCCTTAAACTTTGACCCAATAACTCACCCAAACCGATTCATAATTCAAGTGTGTTGACCCATTCAAGTTTTAACTTCCAGGTTGGATTTGGGCTCACATGAATCTGCAATCCTCCCTGACCCAAGTAAGTTAATGAGTCTGGTATGGGTTACGTGAATATATGTTATATATGGTGGTCAATTTGACCAATTGCCACCCCTGCTTTATTTTAGTGGGATTAAGAAAGTCAGTCACTTCATCAAAAACACATTTCCAAATTAGCAAGTTTTTGCACTTAAGAGCAACCGAAAAACATAATCTATTCTCTAATAAGTTCCTTTTCTAGGGTAAGGGTTAGGCAAATAGACTGGGGGGCGTATATTGTCGCTGTTTTACTGAGTTTGCCCAACGTTGATTTAAGAATAAATACTTCCTCATGGAGTGTTTTTAGGAGACTGCTCTTGCAGAAAGAGAAGCCCTAGAGCCATTGGTAAAAAGAACCTTGCTATGCATGAAGAGGAATTTTTAAGGATCGAACCTGGACAGTTAGGTCGAAAATGGGGTACCAACCAAATGGGCTACCCTTTGTTCTCGCCTCTAACATGGTGTTAATGAGAGCTTTTGCCAATTTTGGCAAGAGTACGGCTATATCATACAACACCCTCTTTTTAGTGAGTGACACAAATATTTTCCAAGCATTATTATTATTATTTTTTATTTCTCTTCGATCTTCATTGGATCAAGGAAGCCTAGACTTGAACCATGCATGCGCTCTTACTCCCTCATAGGAATGTTGGTACCTCCTCACCTCACCAGTTGAGCTACTGCAAAAAAAAAAAAAAAAAAAAAAAAAAAAAAAAATCATATTTAGTGTCGAGTGATCATTTGTAGCAAACATAACTATATATATTGGGTAATTTTCAGGTGGAAACTGTTCCACATATTTTGTGAGAACTTTTTGTAGGGTCCAATTATGGGCCTCATTTGGGGATGGGACCAGGGGGATTGAAAGATCTATGTGAGACCACCCCAAGTATCAAGTTTGACCCTAAACCCATGCCCCTAACCCCTTCATCCGTGGCCTACAAGTTTAATGACTTCGTATTCAAAAAAATATTCAACCCACGATCCAACGGTTAAGTCCATTCGAATGTGTGCCAATCCTTGGGATTAGTAATTATCAGGGGGTTTCCTATTGGTTGCTATGTTCGGATGAGTTGCTAGTTGGGCTCAGCAAAAAAGTTCTCATTTAATATGTGGGAACTAGTTCTCACTTGAATATTTCCCATATATATTTCATGTGTGATCATTTTGATAATGCATATCACTCTTGTATAAAGTGAAATATAACCCAGAGGTTATTGTATGATGTGAGCAGCTTATATCATGTAAAAGTGGGCCCGAGATGGTGTCAGACTAGGTAGTACGGATAGTCTGAGGCTTTTCCCCACGGTGACATGGCGAGCCTCATTGGCTTCTTCACGGTCACCGTGGGGCAAAAGCCTAGAGGATCCCCATTTCAGATTTCCATCGGCAACATTCTACTTCAGACAGCTTTGTACTTTTTAATTTAAGGAGCTTGATAATCACTCTTTGCAATTGTAGCACCATAATAAGTATTTTATGTATGTAAATAAATTAAATTAGGGTTAAGAAAATCACACTTCTTTATCACTAAGCTTTTTCAATGATTTAACATTTATTTCACCATTATTTTACCAATAAATAAAATAAACAAGGGTGTACATGGGTGTGAGTTTGTTAGCGACCGTGCGTGAATTCGAGTTCTTTTTCTAGCAATAAAAGAAGAAAAAAAAAACCCTAAACATCAGGTCCTTTGATATAGCAAGTTATATTCTATTCAAGGGATTTTGTTTAGGACATATTTATGTAATGCTGTAATTCCTTGTTCCTTAGAAATCTTTTACTGCACGGGCATGGAAGAGCAGCAATTTTGTCCCATGATTCCCCCATGATTCCGCACTCCCCGGAAAACAATTTTTGGGTGGGCGTGGATTTCTCAACCCATTGGAAAAGGCTTTCCTGGAATTGTGGGCCAAAAAAATTTTCAAAATTCTATCTATCCATCTTTGCATGATAGTGCTGTGCCAAACTACTGAAAATCCAAATTATCATCATAATTGTTCACAGCAAGAATATGTTTCTTTTTTCATTGTATTTGCTCAGAAACTCTATAAATGTTATAATTGTGTGCTTTCTATAATTCAAAATATCATTTAACAATTGACCCAAGAAAAGTCCAAGATTTTGAAAATCACCAATCAATAACTCTGTCATTGGCAGCACATTTAACAACAATGCCACTTTATTTGTCACAGTGTCAGGAGTATTTCATTTGTCTTTATCATTTTTATGCGTTGCCCACTTGCCCTATTGGCAATTATGACTGTTTACTACTAGTATAAGCAAGAGCTGGAACCATCACGATCCCTCACTATCCTCCTTTCATATAAAGACCAAACAGGATGATGAAATGATGATCTTCTCTCTTTCAAAACAATGGGTTTGACCTTTCTCTACAATATCTTAATTTGTCTCACCTGATGGCTAAACTTAGATTTCATTTTGTTGTGGAAAGCTCCTTCACTTGTCTATTGAGAAAAAGGAAAAACATGAAAATGTATATAAATTAGTAGTTTTTGGGTTTACTTGTCCCCACACACCATGTGTCTTGTTGACCAAATGAGGGTTTTGGTGGTTTTGGTATGCCTGCACCAAATGCAACCCAAAATGCTGATAAATAAAGCCATTTCAAGGGTTATCTTCTTTCCTACTTAATCATAATGGAGAGAAATTAGAAATTATTTGATGCCATACACCCCACCTTCCACCATATCCACCACACACTTGGTAGAATAGTAGGGTAGGTAGGTCCTCATGAACAGTTCTTTTGGTGGTCCCCACTTTTGAGGGTTCACCTTAGAATAAAGACAGCAGCAAATAGAGCCTAGACATTACACCCAAGGCCCCTTTGGCGAAAAGAATCCTTAGAATAATGCTTAAAAATTTTGAATGAAAGAAAGACCGACCTCATTTGTAATGGTTTTTAGGATATTTTATATATAGGTGGAACTAAGGATAGGTTTTTTAGGATATGATACATATATATAGGTGGAACTAAGGATAGGCTCAATTGGAACCTAAATTATTTATTAATTGGGTCAAAATGCTAACTCAAATCAAACCCAAAAGTTAAAAGGATCGATCCTTACTTAGTAGGTCAAGGTGAATCAAGCTAAAGAGTCATAACACAATTAATTGGATTCTGACTTAGGTATTGGATCAAATAGCAGGACTGGAGCGAACCAAAACTACTGATTCAATTAAAAAGCCTAACATGAGAGGGCCAACCCAAATTGTGATGTGCGGGTTCGGATTTGGGGTCATTTGTGCTACCTGTGCCTAGAATTGTCACCTAAAATATGATATGACAGTATAATTATATGCAAATGTGTTGGGTCACAAAAAAAAAAAAAGCAATAAAATCCACGATGACATAATTATTCAAAAAAATCAAATATATTTTTAATTTATTTTTTATTTTAAAATATTTTAAAGTTATTTCATTTCCAACGATACTTTTTCTAATAGGGATAATTTAAAAAGGCTACGATTTTTGCCTCATTTTAAAAAAAAAGTATATGAGAATTTAAATATTTCATGAGAGTAGAGAGGTTTTCCATTTTTCTTTCAACTAAGTACTCGCTCTGAAAAATTCTAAAAACAAAAAAAACACCCATATGTCATTTTTCAAATCTTTCCTTTAATAAATCACTTAAGAAAAATGATCAAGTCCAACTCAAATGACCTAGTGGAACCCGCTTCAGTAAATCAAAACTATTTATTTAATTTGAGAAAAAAAAAGGTTAGTAAATGACAAAAACCTATCATATAAGGGAAGAGTATTTTTATCATTTGTAAAGCCTTTTTATGGAGAGGATTTGATAGAGAGAATTATAAAAAACTTTCCTATAAAGTCCTCGAATTTAAAATCATCTCGATATTATCTTCTCCTTATATTGTTACCGAGTTGGTGATGAGGTTTCCTAACCATTGGTCATCCAATGAGGCCCACTAGATGAACGGCTTTGATCTGCTAGAAATCTTCTCAACTACGCTACCCATATGTCTTTTTATGGACTCTGCCCCACTAGTTTTGTAAAGCTGGTCATCTAAGGAAGGACCACCAACTTATCTTTTTTTGATTGGCAGGTGGTCTCCTAACTCCTGTTTATGTCAAACCAACGACCTAACCTCATTGTCAATATTGTCCTACGCAAAGCAATTTCAATTTTCTACGTACCACTACATATATACCTTCCCCTTGTGATAAGAACATGAGAAAGTCTTTCTTCTTTGTGGCTGCTCATCCACACTAGAAGACGGCCCCAATCCATACCATCCAAATTGTGAGCCTTATTTTTAATGGTTGATGATGATGATGATGATGATGATGATGATGTCGGTATCTCATGATATTGCGTACAAATTAAATACAGAAATAATGATGATCAAAGATCATACCTTCGAGATCTCTCTGATTTGGACTCGGTATCATAACGACTCGAAAATCTCAAGATGCATCTCCTACGAATTCTTTCTGCTCTCAAAAACGTGATTTCTTTTGTGTGTTTTAACCTAGATAGCAATAGCGCATATTTATAGGCTACAATAGGACCCTAAGAAGTAAATAAGGAGTAGACTTCTTATGGAATCAGAAAACCCTAATTCGACCCAAATTAGAATTCTAGTTCCATAAATTACAATTCAGTCCACTAAAGAATTATAATTGCACTCCTATCCTTATTCTCAAACTAGTATTTCGAGCTTCTTATTATTAAATGTTTAGTAATCTCTCTACGTTGAGATTTCAAATATCCATCGATTAAATAATTACTGACATCTATATTTAATCAATATCTTTATAATTCCTTGAGACCTTACGCTCAACTTATTTGATATGTCGGACACTAAGTCCACTTGCAGGGTTTGACAATATCAAAAATTAAAATCTTCACCAAGGGGATATCATCAATTCCTATTACGAGACGTGGATTCCATCAATAAATTAATATGCACCATACACGCAGTGTACTCATCCAATTTTCTGAGATTATTGACCCATAAAAGATCTCACTCCTTTGCAAATCAAAATGTGAAACACTAAATGTATGTGTCTATTATTTATATCAGGATTAAGAGCACAGGCACTCATAATAATCATTTGGATCGATGTTAATAGTCTTAGATAGTCAGTATAAAGATAATAAACCTAAAAGCGATCAAGTTCAATACATACAAAACGTACTGGCATAATGAGTTGAAACTATTCTGTTTCCCGTATCCAAGACAAGCTTGCTGAAACATCATGCTACAATTATACCGATGGTGTGTCCAAATTCACCTAGATTGTGAACAACAACTTATATTTTATAAGAACCGACAAACAAGTCTTCCGTGTATAAGTTAAACTCTATACACCAACTTATCTACTTTATAAAATAAAAGACACACATATACATAATACTAAACAATGCAGTCATTTGCCCATACAAATTTTCATTAAGATGAAAGACTAATAAATAAATCAGTTAAAGACAAATACATAAAAATATGCTTTTAGTATAAATTCCCAACTGATGATCACAACTCAAACGGTCACCATCAAAGGATTATTATTATCATTAAAGGCATAACTATATGCTTTCCAGATTGGCTCTACAGAGAGTTTTGTTTTAACGCTCCCCTATTTGTTACTTAATGTCATTTGTTTGAATGGTTTTTTTTTTCCTCCTTGTGTACCGGTCAAGATGGTTGGAACTTTGATAGACCTGATTGACACCCTAGTGAACCCCAAACACATGAGGGGGAGAAGATCGTTTACACATGCAGAAGAGAGCTCAGGCATTAAATACTAGGCAATTGGGTGAGAACACTATCGACTGGACTATCCCTTAATTTATTTGCATGGAATTGAATTCATCTAGTGACTACAAATGAAGAAATGATGATGAAGATTCACAAATGACCATTATCTTAGTAAATCGAATCCTAGGAAATCCACGGTCCCACCTATTTCTCCACCTTAGGGCCACCACAACCGCTTTAATATATTTTTGTTGAAACCCATCTTACCATTAGCTCACGAGAATACAATTTCATGCAAATAAATATACCATCAGCACTTTTCTATCCAAAAGCAGAAAACCAGTGTATTTTAGCCTTTCTTATTAAAGGATGGTTGTTCAATGAGTGATTAGTTTTATCATAAAAAAAAAGGAGCAATAAATAATTGTTCAATCAGACTAATTTATGGATGTGCTCCACCTATTATGCGGCAGCCTTTGGAAGTTAGGTTATGCTTACATTATCATTGAGTCACCCAAAAGATTTTACGCGTGCAAGACTGACAATAGACTTGGCTATCATTGCTTACCATGATGTTGATTGCAAGAGAGAAAAGAGACATGGACATTTGAACAAATGTGAGTCTAAATTTTTGATGCATTATGATACATAGAAAAAAAAAATTTGTTAATTTTGACCAAAGTTTAAATACATGGTTTTCACGAAATTGTCGACAAAAATATGTTGAGATATTTTGAGGCAACGGTTTTCTTCATGCATTTTTAATATGAAAATTGTTGTGAATAATAGATGATTCTTTCAAAATTAGAAGTCCGTGCAAAGAAGCTCTAAAATGAACTTTCATAGTATCTCTACTTTTTATGTTATTTTCCAAATTTTCAATCTTGACATCTTCAAGAGGTCAAAATCACAATATTATAATTAAAGAATTCCTCCAAATAATATCAAAAATATACGCAAAGGACGTTTGTGACGCCGGCCATGACTTTAGCTCAACAGGCTTTCTTTGACTTTGTACGGCAGTGTGAAAGATTTTAGATATCTAGGATCATTTGTAAAATTAAAAAACGTAGAGGGAGTGGGAAAGAAAATTGCTACGTGATCTTCAAGTAGACCTGCTTTGGTGTATAAAACAGCATGTTGGCATATCAAACATGTGAGAAAAAGCTTAGAGAGCCTGCAGTTGAGATACACGCTAGAGGCCTGTTTGTTTTGGATAGAATGCATCATGTCATAAGTAAATGTCTAATAACGTGAATTTATAAAAATGACTATCAAATAACCTCTTCTTTGATGAAAAGTTAATATGGAAAAAATAAAAATGAATACCCAACCGTCAACTATTAATTCAAATCCTATGAAAGTTAGGGTCCCATCTATATCACTATTGTATGTCCTTCACCACTCATCTAATATTATTTAAACTTCACTTCTTTAATAACCCTTTTATAGAGCTCACATATAATGAATTTCAATATACTCTAATACAATAGGCCCTAAGTGGATTGCGAATTTTTAAAAAATGATAGAATTAGAAACAAGCACATGAAAGAAGCTTAAGAGTAACTCTAACACCAGAAATTACTAAGGATGTTCGAGATGATTTGGGCATGTATGTAGAAGGCCAGAAATTGATGGGTTGCTGAAGCTTGATCTGGACATTGTTTTATTTACAGGGGTTAATTTTTAATTTATTAATTTAATCTGGACTATTTGTTATAAGGCCAAATCCGACGGTTGGGGTGTCTAAAGGTTTAGGGTTTCATCTATTTATACTGGGTGGTGAGAGCAGGGAGATTGTCTGAGACATTGAGATAAACCAAAAGAGACAATGAGAGATTATACTCTTGTGTATCACAAGAAGAGAGTTGTTCTTCTTGTGGGTAACCTACAGGAATAGTGAACGGGCATGAATCTCCCGTGGACGTAGACAAGTTTACTGAACCACGTAAATTTGTATGTCGTGAATTGTGTGGTGAGTGCTTGATTGGTTGTTTCTCTCGATATTATAAAAGGATGCAAATGGGAAAACCTAGCTAAGTGAAGAAGAGGCGACCTAACACATTATATTCCGTAGTGAGGAATGCAAAGTTGAAATGCAAAAATAACAAGAATGACGGTTTGAAGAAAAAAACAACAGTGACATTAAATGGATTGAGAAAAAATATATATTAATGATATCTCATGCCCAAAAAGTAAGGAGCTCGGAAGTAGCCTAGCAAACATTGATGGAGAAGCACCACTAATCTTGTGATGCTTTCTAGTTGCATGCTAGGATATCAATAAATGCTTTTATAATGTTATGGATTTACCTTCATTCAGTTTTTACTATCTTTTCCCTTCAACTCGCTCCATTATTTTTTTATCTTAATTTGGCACTCAATTTTATTTTATTACACTTCTCCCTACAAACAAATGGGCTAAGTTATTATTTATACACCATCAGATATTATACCCACATCCCCCCCTTTTCTAACAATAGACTACTTTTTAATCTCTTCTCCTGATCTCTTTTTTAGTCCAATTTACCTAATTTGGAAAGTTTACATCTACCCACCCCCTTTTCTAACAATTACAGTAAGAATCTACCTATGCTGGGATGAACATAAGGATGAAGAGTTATATATGGGGAGCTTATACTTGGTTCAAATAAAAACTAAAAATTAGATGCCAATTGCTAAGTTATATTTTGTGACTTTGGAAGGAGATTTGCATTGTGGTCTACCTCTTCTATCAATGGCTTTAAGTTAACCAATTTTATTTATCGGAAAATATTAGTTTTAAATATTGAAACAATAGAGGCTATTTGTTAAAAAAAAAAAAACCTACGATGGTATATAAAAAAAACTCTTTCCTCTTTCTTTTTTCCCGATCTTAAAATTCTATTTTTGGAGCTCATGTAATACTACGGATGAGTTTTCCCAACCACAGGTTGAGTCCACTTGTGCTACCACCTATGGGCCACAAGGGTTTTACTCGGTTTATCTCTGGCTGAGAGGGATTAGTTCAATCCAAAAAGTTAGGAACCCTCAGTTAGCCGAAAAAAAAAAAAAAAACCACAGGCATTATTTATAAATCCAAAAAACACTACAGGGAATATACCAAAAAAAGAAGAAAACTCTATACTTTTTGGGTGATTCTAAACTCACCCACATCTTTTGCTGTACCCACCCACATTTTGAATAATGCCTAAAATATCCTCCTCTTCTCCTCTCTCCTTCCCGTTCCCTGCTCCGGTCACGTCCGACGAACCTGCTCCGGCCACGTCCACCCCAACCCTGTCGCCGCCTGTCCCTCTCCCTCTCTCTATCTCTCTCGCTCGCCGCCTGCATCCCCCGGGTAGAGAAGAAGAACAAGGGAAGGAGAGGAGAAGGTGGGAGCGGTGATCAGGGGGTGGTGCGAGGGTGCAGCGGTGACAGGGAGGAGAGAAGAAGGAGAAAAACAGAGGAGAGAGGGAAAAAAGAGAGAGAAAAGGAAGGAGAAGAGGAAGAAGAAGAGAAGTGCAAGAAGAAGGAGACAGGGGGTGCACGGGTTTTTTCAACCGTGCAATTGATAAATGCACGGGGTTTTTCAGCCGTGCACCTCTCTATGCGCACGGCTCGAAAACTTCGTGCACATTTGGAGAAGGCTGCGATCTATGCACGGATATGATAAACCGTGCAAATGAAAAATGCATGGGATTTTTCGGCCGTGCACCTCTCTATGCGCACGGTTCCAAAACTTTGTGCACCCTTGAACAATACTGCAATCAAGAGAGGGCGGAGAGAGTTGTAGCGGAGGGGAAAATGGAGATGGAAGGAGAGATGTGGTAAAGCAGGGACAGAGAGAAACAAAGGAAGGAGAAGAGAGGGGGGGGGGGGGGGAGAGATGAAGGAGAGAGGCGAGCGGAGGTGCGGAAGATGGTGGCGAGATTGAGAGGGAGAAGAAGAGTAAGGCGGCGGCGTTGCCCGAGCAGAGGAGGAAGATGGGGGTGCTGCACCTGGTGGTCGTGAGATGGAGTGCACGGTGAGGAAGATGGATTTGGCTGGGGGGTGAGAGAGACAAGGATGGAGATGTGGGGGAGATGAAGTGCACGGTGAGGAAGATGGGTTTGGCTGAGGGTGTCTGGGGGTGTCGCTGGAGCAGGGAGAGGAAGAGGAAGAGGGGTATTTTCGTCATGTATAATTAAAAGAAAATTTTGTAGGTGGGTACAGCAAAAGATGTGGGTGAGTTTAGAATCACCCATACTTTTTTTTTCATATCCTTATACTAAGCTCCTATTCATGGGGCCCATGCAATGCGATGCACGGGTTTTCCCATTATTTTTGAAAAATACAAATGAACATTAATTTCATCCGAAAAAAAGCAAGCGCACTGCAACATCCCACACCTCACCAAACCATGCATTATTTTTTTTAACTCTCTCTCTCTCTGAAAAATCCAATATGGAAACTCCTTAAATCCAAACCCCAGTCTGAAGGCAACAAAGATTCCTACCAAGCTTCAAACTTGAAAACAAATCTCTTTCTCATGGCCTTCTTTTTCTGTTCTCCAACTTATACCTGACTTTTCCTCCATTGGGTTCTCTGCATTTTACAACTTTGTGCTTTTCCAGGCCCCTTTTCTCTCTTTTGCTTCTATTCAAAGCTTGTAAATCCTGCCCCCTTACCATTGTTTGAATCCCAAGATGAGTCCTTTTTACCAGGGCTTGTGCTTTTTGGTGTCTGTTTTAGTTTGGAGCTCTGTTGGGGTGCTCTGTCAGTCACCAGGAAATACAACCAGAAGCTTGAAATCTGGTGTGGTTCAAGGGTATGTTCATATCAATGGTGGTATTGCCATTGGAAGAATAGACAGTGATTTTATTTGTGCTACTTTGGATTGGTGGCCTCCTGAGAAGTGTGATTATGGGACTTGCAGCTGGGGTCTTGCTTCCCTTCTCAATCTGGTATTGTTATCAGAATTTTTAATCTTAATCTATCATACAGATTCCGTTTTTTGGAAAGTGTCTGTTTGGCGATTTTGGTTGCCGGAGATTATATAGGAGTAGATTTGGATCTGGGTGGCTTTTTTTTAGTGTTGGATTTATTGGTCTGAGGGCTCATTTGCACGTTGCCCAAATGGCAGGTGGTTTTTATCAGTAAAATGAATTGCTACCCATTACATAATGCATCTCAAACGGAAGGAAAAGGGTCTCATTTTCTGGGATATTGTTTTTCTGCCTTTTTCCTCCCATGACTATTAGCAGGAACTAATTAATTGATACTGATTTGGTATGGAAGAGTTGGGTATAGCTGCAACCAAACGGAGGCTTTTTCCAATTTCTATTTCCATTTCTTTTCTTTTTTTAATGATTAATTTCCATGTTACGCAAATGCTCAGAATAATAAGTTAGGTTCTGTTCTAACCACAGTTTTCAGAGGCATTTTAATTTCGGATGCATCATACATAAGACGAGTCTGGAATTTGGTTGATGAGGGTCATGAATACTGTTGAATGTTGATTTTCGCAATGTGTTATCTATTATTCGAAAGCGTCCCCTACTTAAACTAGTTCATTCTTCCATTTTTTTTCTTAATTGTTTTTGTTCTGGCGGTGTGTTTAATTATTGAAGACAGTTTGACTGATGAATTTATGCTTTTCATTTTAATTATTTCTCTCAAGTTTTCATTTATGTTTTATGATATCGATAGCACTGAATTATAATTGTGGAATAAGAAAATCATGGATTATATTTGTATTTTTGGGTGGTTTGATTTGCTACTAACTTGATAGTGTCACTTTTTCACTCTGTTAATTTGCTTCTACGGTATAAGATTTATCACTCCGTAGAATTTCTTTGATGAAAAATATCAAAACATTTTAAAATTTAAATGCTCTCCTTTGGGTCTCTTTTTCAAATGTTCTTTCCACCTCTTGTTCAGAGTTTGGTTGATTTTCTGCTTCGAGAAGTGTTTCTTTGGAATTAGATTGTTGGAGTTGATCTGTAGGATCAAATTACAGTTCTTGTTGAATATTTATTGCTCTGATACGAGTAATTGCTATTTTTCTTAATATTAACATGCGATGGTTGAAGACTTAATGAAAAATATTGAATGTTCTGTTTTGAACTCACATATTTCAATCTTTCATTCACGCAGGATCTTAACAATCCCATTTTTATAAATGCAGTCAAAGGTATGGACATTTTTTTTTTTACATTGCTCCATTAATTCAGCACCACCAGTCCTTGGTTTTATTCCCTGATAAAATAACTTCGATTAGAATTATTTTTTTTGTTATTTTATTAACTCTGAAAACTTTGATGGTTTTTCAGCCTTTTCACCTCTCAAAATTCGATTAGGAGGGACTCTGCAAGATAAGGTCATTTATGATACTGGTGATCCTCCACAACCTTGTAATTCATTCATAAGAAACACCTCTGAGATGTTTGGTTTTACACAAGGTTGTTTGCCCATGTTTAGATGGGACGAACTCAATGGTTTCTTCCAAAAGACCAAGTATGCTATACTATCTCTTCATTTTTTCCTTTCGATTGGTACTATCTCTTCATTATAGATTTATGTATTGCAAAAGCAATGGGTTCATTTTGTCACCAAATTAATTTAAGAATGCTTTGATCTTAACTTGAGATTTTGTTGCTATTGTGCCCAGAAGGTTCATATTTATCACTGTAACTTGTGTCTTCTTTTTCTGATTGTGATTGTGATTTTGTGATCGTCCTCCATGAGACTTTCTAGTTGTACCCTCTTGTTGGTTGTACATTTGGGAGATTGAAATATATTACATGGGATGGTTTGGGCACTTCTCCTCCAACGGAAGTTCCCAAATCACGGGTCCATCCATCACTTGCCACCAATGGGAGTATGCAGACCACAATCCATGGACTATGGGCCCTTTTTCTGTTGTATAAATGATTGTTTCTGTAGACAACATTCATTTCCACCATTGCATTTTTTCTTCAGCGCCAAGGTTATTTTCGGGTTAAATGCACTGAATGGGAGGGTGCCTTTGCCAGATGGTTCATTAGGAGGACCTTGGGACCACACCAATGCCGCTTCACTTATTCGTTACACTGTCAGCAAGGGCTACACCATCCATGGCTGGGAACTCGGTAACAGTTTTTCACTCTTACCACATTCGACTTAAACAAAACTCAAATCAACCATTTTAACACATGATTATAGAGATGATGGAAAAGCTCTAGATAATGCCTTATGCAGTGGGGGGTAATGCTCTGTAAAAAAATGTTACATACAAGAAGCTTATATACACTTCCGTTGTATCCAAATGAATCTGTTTGTAGTGATTTAAAGGGATGTACGGATTTCTTAAAGGGGGGCATTTCCAGTTGGTTACAACATGATACTAGTTATAGTATAAACTCTAAAGTTTCCCTGAGCCAAATTCTCTTAGTGATGTGAGATGAGACTGGACCAGTACTCCGTTATCAAGGCTTCTCTACTTCAGTGATCCAGAGCATTTATTTTCGCCTCTACTGCATAGATGTTTTAAAGTACACCGAGATACCACTCTCCTAGCCATCCATCATTTTCCAAATCATGGTTGTATTTTTGCTGAAACTTTTTAATTGAAAGCCTTGAATGAAATCAAATATCTACTATTGCATCTCCATTAATTTTACAGTCTTTAGACACTAAAAGGCCTGTTGTTGTCAGGGAACGAATTGAGTGGGAATGGAGTTGGAGCAAGAATTGGAGCAGATCAATATGCTGCTGATGTGATTTCCCTCCACTCCATAGTGAATGATAACTACAGGGCTATTGAAGTGAAGCCACTCATACTGGCACCAGGAGGGTTCTTCGACGCGAACTGGTTCAAGGAACTCATTGATAGAACATCGCCAAATTCAATGGATGTAATTACCCATCACATATACAATCTTGGTCCAGGTATTGTTGGCTGTTAATTAGTTTCATGTCTTTTAACATGCTCTTTCCATGCTGATTTTTCTTGTTACATATGTGTTAAATCCAAAAAGTGGATCCACAGAGGTACAACACCAGCTGGTCTGTCACCCGGTAGGCCCCACATGTACCAAAAATGAGGATTCTTGATAAAAATTTCCCCTTTCTGGATAGCATCTGTGATTTGTGTACATTTAAGGCCTGTCAGTAAAGGGCATCGCTTGAACTTAGCAAAGTGATGTACTCTGATGCATGGCTTGGATGTGGGACACATTTGTTGGATCCACAAGTGGCGGCGTCAGGAAATGGAATGTCATGGAAGTGATGTTAACGAACTCTATGGAAATTTCTGCAACTTGTGTAATGTGATAATCTTTTTTCAACTTCTCCAGGTGTTGATGACCATCTTGTTGAAAAGATTCTCAATCCGGATTATCTTGATGGGGAGGCGTCAGCATTTAGCAGCCTCCAAAACATTCTTAAAACTACTCCGACTTCAGCCACTGCATGGGTGGGCGAGGCAGGAGGGGCTTATAACAGTGGTCACAACCTTGTTACCAATGCATTTGTGTTCAGTTTCTGGTAAGTTAGCTTTGATCATTTTGTAGTTTTTGGGGTCTATGAGATCTTTCATTAGACTTGATTGTGTATTTCACTGTCAGGTACTTGGATCAGCTGGGCATGGCATCAAAATATGATACCAAGACTTATTGCAGACAAAGCTTAGTTGGAGGAAATTATGGTCTTCTCAACACTACCACATTCAAACCAAATCCTGATTATTATAGGTTCTCTTCTTTAGTATTTCCAAGTTCTGGCTTTAAGAACTATTTTTAAGACAACTCATGCTGACATTTGACACTATTCATGCTGAAATTGAAAGCACAAGTAGAGATTACTTCAAAACTCAGACCAAATTCTTAAAATTCAGCTTTATTTGTTTTTGCCTTTTCACGCACAAACTAAAGACACGTTATTAAGGGATACCTTGTGATACAGCAAAATGAAAATGATGGCGTCAATAACTTCTCTAGTCCCAAAAGAATTTGTCCTAGTTTTGGGCAGGGAAATGAAATGTGTATTTTTATGAAATACAATGTATAGATTTCCTATATACTCATTTTGGTTGCTGAAACGTAGCACTTGAAAGTTGTATCTGTCCATCAGAATGAGGGTTGATGCATTAACAGTCTTTTGAACCAATGATCAGTTGTTAATTGTTGACTCTAATTCAAAGTGTTTGAAAACTCAAGACAACTTATAATTCTGCACCAAGTCTTTTTATGGAGTCCAAATCCATTTTGCATTTTGTGTTTTATTATCTAGAAATCAAAAATTGAAAACTAAAACAGGGCTGTGTTTCAGCCTGATATCAGGGTGATAAAGCTAGCATACATGTTAGCTTGATCCTTATACCTGTGTCGCCTGGACAAGGACACATGAAATCTGGCAAACCCAACTTACCGAATATGTCCTTACTCCATTGTACTTGAAAAATGTATTATGGTATACTGTTTTAGTTAAGAAATGCATAAGATGTTGCAAAACATGGTTACACTACTCATGCATTTGAACTGAAGTAATAGTAATTTAAATACTGCTAAAAGATGAACAACACAAATTAAGTTTCATTTAGCTCAATAGAATTGTTGATCAGACATCTCCAACATGCATCTTAGACTTCAACTTTCTTGTAATTTGAGAATTTTTATAGGCTCTGCTGCTTAACAAATGCTGAAGAGCAAGCTGACCAGATGAAACAGTGGATATGTAACTGATATTCTGCTCCATTGCTGCAGTGCGCTACTTTGGCATCAGTTAATGGGAAGAAACGTTCTATCAACAAATTTCACAGGGACAAAGAACATGCGGGCGTATGCACATTGTGCAAAACGATCTGTAAGTAGGGACATTCTACTTTCACAAGAATTACGCTTTAAAATTCATAATTGTAAATGTTGCTTACAATTATTACAGGAAGGGATCACATTGTTATTGATCAACCTGGACAGCAACACCACAGTTCAAGTCCATGTTACTACTGACTCTGCCATTAATAAAGTTTCAAAACATCGACGACATCCAAGGCATCCAAGAAAAAAACCGGATTGGATGCATAGACCTAAGAAAACTATTGCAATCAGCAGGGAGGAATATCATTTAACTGCCATGAATGGCGATCTGCATAGCCAAACGATGTTACTAAATGGTAAGGCTTTGATTGTGAATTCGACTGGAGAGAGTCCTCCCTTGGAACCTATGAAGGTTGATACATCAGAACCTATTACTGTCACTCCTTTCTCTATTGTATTTGTTCACATTCCCAATATTCATCTTTCTGCATGTAGGTAGTTGCTAGTTGTTCAAATTCAGTGGTGGGGGTCATAAAGTGGCCCAATCACTTGCATGGCTAAAAGGGCCGGCCATTCATGAAACCATATTGGGAATTGTGGAATTGTGTAATTCAATTGGAAAATCATGGTAAAATAATAAAATAAAATACAAAAGAAGAGTTATATGAGATCAAGCAGCATTTTGCCTTTTTTTTTTTATCTATGCTTGTCTCTGTGTGTGTTTTTGTCTTATTTTTCTCTCATTTGATAGAAATTGGAGATCGGCAAAAAAAAAAAAAAAAAAAAAAAAAAAAGAGAGAGAGAGAGGATTGTCACAGGCTGTTATAATCAGTTTTCCTTTTCCAGGAACCTGTTGCATACAAACAACTGGGGACCAGGTCTTAAATCTCCAGATTGACTGAAGTACTAAATAGTTGAATATCCTTTCCGGGAAAATTTTAGCATATAATTTACAGTCAGCAGAAAATTTCTGACCATTGTTTCAATTGAAAAAAAAATGATTGGCTTGGATCTTCAAATCTGTGACAGTCGGTATCATCATAAAATGAATCGTTTGGCCCACCACCAACACACCATGGGCCTCAATCGCACCAAATATCATTTCCGGCTATCCACATGATGACCCATCTAGGGCTATGGGCAAGGTTTTTCCTCGGCCAGAATTAAGTTCTGGGCCGATCTCAACCATTTAACGGCGGAGTACATAGGCTCTCACTTTCTTCCACAGGCTGGACCTCGGCATATCTGGCTGGATACAATTAAAAATAGCTTGGCCACCCAGATTGGCAGGCACAAAACTACTTTTGTTTTGGCTTATCTGGTCGGGTTCGGGTCTTTTTTTTTTTTCATGTAGAAGACCAAATTATTTATGAAAACAACTTTCAGATAATTGTTAGAGAACTAAAAGTGATTAGATGTAAAAGTAAAAAGTGTTTGCGTTTGTTTGTTGGCATTCTTTTGTACCATGAGTAGAGGTGTATAAACAAAAGTAGTTGCAGTTTGACCTAAAACCAACGTCCAATTTCAACTACTAATCACTCTCATCTTGACCATTAATTCAGTGGTCACCAATTAAATGATTAAATACAGTCAACAAAATATTCAAGATTCAAGATTCAACAAATCTAAACAAACCGATGCCAAATAGATGCAATAAGGCTTTAAAACGTACCGTGTTTTCCATGTGAGATCACCTTAATCTGTTGATAGGAATAAAATAAATGTTCCTCGCACTAAATATATTATAGTATACATGGGCCTTGAGTTCATGACATGAGACCAATATAATAACTCAAATATTTAGAAATTGATCGATGAACTACATCTAAGAGAAATTAAAACCACATCTTGATAAGTGGGCATCCCTCTTGGATTTTTATCATTGGTCTTCTACATTAAAAAAAAAAAAAAAGGTGTTGTGTGTGTGTGTGTGTGAGAGGGGGGGGGGGGGGGGGGGGGTTAACCCCACCCGTGAGACCCGTACCAACGGTCACGGGTCGGGTCGGGTCGAGCAAAGAAATTCTGGGTGGAGTGACCCACTCATTGACCCACGGCTAGGGTCGTGATTAATTTTGTACACCTCAAGTTGGGCATTGTGGCCTGGGCCCAAAAAAAAAAAAAAAACTAGGATCACAACTCGCACCCATCAACTATTTCATATGAAATACTCTTGTGAGAGTAACTCTCTTAATACTATGAAAGTAGGGGTTAGGCCCCTCATATTTAGGCCGTTGGCATTGAATATGGAAGTGAAAGCCCCCACCCTTACTCTCATAGATATCATAAATATTGAGATATTTCATAATATCATGAGAAAATTGCAGCATAATCTGACAAAATGTAAACAGAATTATTCTAACAATTTTCTATATTATTCCCTATTTATTATGCTACTTTAAAGGTTATTTATTTAATCTCCACAAAATTTTTCCAGAAAACTTCAATTTTGAAAATATCCTAGCAAATCTCGGAGAATACCTGTGACAATGTTCACACACCATGCAGTGTTCCCACCAATTGGGAAAACCATTTCATCATTTTAATGCAAGGGCCCGACGATGAGAATTTCACACCCTAAGTGCCGGTACATGGGCTTATGCATATAATTCAGGGTAGCACTTACTATAGGCTTCCTTGGCTCAAGCCCACCATGGCACACAATTGGGCAGTAAGTAATGCCATCTAGGGCTTCTTAATGTAAAGCGAACAGAGAGTATGAAGGGTAAGGGATCCACATGGGTTTCCTACCTCACGCATAACAAACTCCCATAAAAATAGGGATGGATGAGAATCTCGTAGCACCAAACAAGGAAATCAAAATCCCACAAAATAAGACTTCTTGTAAAAAAAAGTGGGAGTTTTTTTGTCATTCAATAGAGAAAAGGAGATTGTTTTTTGACTTTTTCTTTTTAAAAAGGAAGAATTTTTGAATATTTGTACTTTTGATGTGATCCCTTATCTTAAAAAGACTTTAAGATACTTTTACTAACTTAGTAAATTGCCAAATGGCCCTAAAGAATGTTTGAGGCACACAAAAAAAAAAAAGCTAAAGGCAAAAAAGTATGAAAATGGAATAATAGCACTTCTCACAGCCATAACGGCCACCAGCATTTGTGATCTTGAACAAACGGTTCTTGTGATCTAGAACAAAATAACGATGTTTTGCTCATTTATACTATCAAGAAGATTGTTAACTGCTCTTTGGGCTCTGGTTTGAAATATTAAACGCGCCTGATAGTACCAGCAATGCTCTTATTCTCACACAACAAACAGAATTTATGAAGACAGAAATGACAAATTATTTTATCCTGATACAACAAACAGAATACATTAAAGCAAAATAAATCATCAAATGTTCCTCTAAAAATTATCATTTGACATCATCTAATCATCATCATCATAGCCGTGTTCCATGCACATCATAATCGAAAAAATCAAGACTAATATATACATCATCCATTATTTTGACAAAAAAAAAGAGAGATTATACTAAACACAAAAATAATATACAGCTTTAAGGACAAGTAGCAGATACATATTAAACTTGTGTCACATTCAAGCAAAATATTGATCAATCTGTCTTGGAGAAGCTCTGAGGTTTACTGCTAGCAAATGTTAGCCAAACAACTGTTCCGGTCAAGTAGAAGAAAATAGATGGGGCAAATAATGACAACTGCAAGGAAGAAAAGAACAGTGATAAATTCCATGAAATTAGAGTAAATAAATGAAATATTGACATGCAGACAAACCAGATTACTTACACTCCATGAATGTGTAGTATCAAAAAGATATCCTGTGAGGGCAACACCGACAATACCAGGCACTGCTCCTACTGTGTTTGTAATACCCTGCAAGAAAAAACACTTCCTGTCATAACTGAAAATCATATCCTGTTGTTCCAAACAACAGCAGTTACTGTATTTGTTTTTTTTTTTAATTGCTTAGGAAGAAAAAAACAGTCAACAAGTCTCAAAAAATATCAACATCACATATAAAATAAAATATTTCTCATTTTCAGAGAAATTTTTTCCCAAAAAACAAGGAACCCCTATGAACTTGATGTGCAATGTCAACAGCATGTGGTGTAAGATATATCAAACTTCCAACCAATTGGCGATATCTAGGATAACAGGGCTTCCACCATCATTCCAAGAGGTAAATCATTTCTCATCATTTCAGTCGGTAAATCAGAATACCCTTGCTTGAGGTATTGACTTTCAACTAAAAAAGTATGTATGAAGTCTAAGAACTTTGATTTTGAAAGAGTTCATGATCTGGCCTTCAGGTTTTGTATGCCTAAGAAAATAATCACCAGTTGTGATAATTGTAAATTGCAGAGAGATTAAACAAAGTGCTTTTTGTACATACCCACCCTCCCCCCTAAGGTTTGTGGGATTTGTAAATAGGCCCCTGAGGTTTTAGTATTTGCAAATAGGCCCCTGCATTTTTATCTTAATACCTTCCCTGGTCCCCAAAATCAATAGTCTTCCAACCACCATAGGTATTTAGTGCGAAATGACACTTTTCTTCATCTCTTTTATCCTTATATGCATAATCTCAAAAGCTTAGACTCAATTTTTTTTATAAAGTATGTAACATTAACAATTGCATTTAGTGGGAGAAAACAAACCTACATAAATTCATCTTTTATCAATACAGGGCTCATTTCATTAAATTTAAATTGATTATGATGACAATCAACACCTGCACTTATAATCGGTTATTATTTATCCAATCCATACTTGACCCACCATTGAATTGATGAAAGTTTCAAAATACATGAATCGGCTTCATGGGGGGGGGGGGGGGGGGGGGGGGGTGGCGGGCAAAAGAAAGATTGGTGGAACGGGCAATTGTAAAATAAAAATTAATTGATTTTTAGGATTTGCGAGGGCAGTGGTGTTTAGCTCTATGTAAAAGAAATATTAGGGGAAGGGGCAAATGTCGAAAATTATATTAATTTTTAGAATTTGGGGGGGGTGGGATTTTTTTAACTTTTCTCAGATATGGGTGGGGGTAGGGCCTTCAATCTCCAGGCCCTTGTACCTTGGTCCACCCCTGGTCATGTGCAAGAAAGAGTTATTGAGAGAAATCATTGGGACTTGAGATAAAATAATGATATTTTTGTAAATAATAATACTCATTTTGTTTAACGGATGTAAGGGCAAAGCTCTCATTTATATAAAAATCCAAGAAAAATCTCACGGTGGCTACCCATTCTTGTTAGGAATATTGATTTTGGGAATATGAAAGGTATTAAAAAGAAAAGACGGCGGCCTATTTACAAATACAAAAACCTCAGGGGCCTATTTACAAATCCTATAAATCTTAGGGGGGTATATACAAAAAGCTCTTAAACAAATTGGGGGAATATATGGTATGCTTTGTGAACCTTACGTTCTTCTATAGTTTAATATCCCTTCCTAATGAGATTACAAGTGTTATTACATTGTTGTAGAACCTCAAGCTCATAATGTGTCGTCGAAAACATCAGGAGATTGGAAAGTAAGCTCTGTTAACCTTTTTGATGAGTGCGACTTGCTAAAGAAGTCTGATTGTCGGAAGGATAGATGCATGGACAATGATGCAACTGACTAACCGCATGAACTGCAAATGTAATGTCCAGGAGAGTAATAGTGAGGTGGATTGGGCTTCACGGGTCAGGGAGGAAAGTTCCATCAATAATGCCCAAATTTGTATTTACTTCCAATAGTGTAGCAACTAACTTGAGTGTCTGTGAGGCCAGTGCGAAAGAGAATCTCTCGAATATACTTCTGCTAGGTAAGGACAACCCTATTTGGTGAGTATGCAACTTCAATGTCAGGGAAGTAACAAGGAAGGCCCAGATATTTCACATCAATTGGGTACGGAGAAATTGCTTTAACCAGTGAACACCACAATGATCATTGCCGGTAATGATCATGTCGTCAACATACAGAAGCAGTAAGTCACACCCATGTGTTGTGCTGTGACAGAATAAATTTATTCACATATATGCCATTCAAAGCAGTTTTGACCATAGTTATCAGAATCCTACGATTTGTATCCCGAATCCCGATTCGTATCCCGAATCTTAAGGAAAACAGTTCGTATCTATGTAATGAATCCCATTTACAAATGAATCTTAGGATTCAAGTGCGAATCCTACGATTCAATACTCATTCCATTGAATCTTACAATTCAAGCGATTCGACTAAGTGAGAATTGCTATAGCCAATAAGCTAATATTAATAATCTTTTACCTTTTTTTCTTTCTTTATTCTCTATTTGTTTTATCGCTTGTATTTTTAAAAGGTTATTTAGTAGTTAACGAAACCTCGTAAGAATTTTTTACGGCTTTGATAAGGTTTTAAAGATGAATACAGAACATACATTTAACTAAAGCATTCGGCTGTACGTATGGTGCTTGTTTATATCTTCTTTTTTTTTTTTTAATCTATTTTGGTTTTTTTTCTTGGGGCATTCGGCGATAGGTCCCTCAACATTACACTTTATGGCCTTAGATCCACAAAAAAAAGTCATAGAGCCAAAGGTCCCTCTCACACTTGTTCACACCTAAAATATCTAATTTACCCTTTCTTCAAATCATAATCAATCCCATGATTGGTGGGATATCCCATTAATAATGGCCAACTAACATTTAATTGCCCATGATTAATGGAATTCCCAGATTTTCAAATAAATTCTAAAAACACACAAATAAATTTCAAAATAACGAAAATAAATTTAAAAAAATGAAATAATTTCAAAAAATCCAATAAATTAAAAAAATATATATAATCAAATAACGCAAATAAATTTAAAAAGATGCAAATAAGTTTCAAAATATCCAAATAAATTTCAAAAGACTCAAATAAATCTCAAAAGATGTAAAGAAAATCTCAAAAAATGCAAATAATTTTAAAATAATGAAAATAAATTTTAAAAAATACAATAATTTCAAAAAACACAATAAATTTGAAAATACACAAATAAATTTTCAAAAGACTCAAATAAATTTAAAAAGCGCATATAGATTTCAAAAAACGTAAATAAATTTACTAAAAAACTCAAATAAATTTTAAAAAAATTCAGATAAATTTACCAAAAACACAAAGAAATATGCCGGAAAACAGATAAATTTGAACAACACTCAGATAAAATTGACAAAAACTCGGATAAACTTGAACAAAACTGATATAAATTTTTCAAAAACTCAGATAAATTTTGAAAAAATTCAGATAAATTTACCAAAAATACAAAGAAATATGACAGAAAATAGATAAATTTGAACAACACTCAAATAAATTTGACAAAGAGACAAAAAAATATGACAGAAAACAGATAAATTTGAACAAAACTCAGATAAATTTGACAACAATTCAGATAAATTTAAGAAAAAAATAGATAAATTTCCTTCTCAGCAGAAAAAACAACCTGGCTTCTGAAACGAGTCAGATCGAACCTGACCTGGAACCAACCCGGAGCTGCTGCAGAACCCAAACCCACATCTTCTTCTTCTCCCGTTCTGGTTCTGCAACAAGAACCAGAAGACACTGCTCCCAGTGGTATTCGTCCTCTCCGATCAAGGCACGACATTAGTGGCGGCGACCCTCCTTCTCCGTCGGAGATCTGTGGTGGGCCATCTGATTTACAAAGGTTTTGGTTTCTACAGTGCTTGTGGAATTGCAGAGATCAGACTCTAGAAGGCAACATTACAAAAGCCTCCAATCTCATATCAACAGCATTCTCAATCTACAACTCCGACCTCGAAGTCTTCTCATCATGCTTGAAAGACATAACATACCCATCATCTTCTCCAAGTCAGAACCCAAGTGGGTCCTTTCCATTTCACCAAAAAAGCCCCAAAATCGTTTCTTTTTTTTTCCATTTCTGAAGTAAAAGGTGTAAACAGTAAAGGGATGAATGGGTTCTGTTCCTTTTTTTCCTTTCTTCTTTTGTATTTTTAATCTTTTCCAAAGTGGAAAAAATCAAACAACAAGTGCCTGGTAAACATCCACCATGTGCTTCTCTTTTGCTGGAAAGAAAGAAAAAGAATGGAAAGTGTGCGCACAAAACCCGATGCAAATGAGAAGACAAGACAAGTGCTTTTGGAAGGAAAGAACACGTGAGTCTCCTTGCTTGGTTTTATTAACTTATGATGCACGAATCCCGAGGCAACACAATTGCAACTTCATCTTCATCTTCCCACTTGTTGCAGAAAACAAACGAAAGAGCCTGATGAAAGCCTTAGATCTATTATGATATAAACCTAGGCTCGTTGTAGAAGAAGAGGGATAATACAAAATTTGAAATTTGAAATTTCAAAATTTTATGCCTAAAATGGTTGGAAGGGCAATTTAGTCCTGAAAAATGAAAACATGTGGGCTTAGGGACCTATGGCTGCAAACAGTCTACCTGAATATACTATAGGCCTTAAAGAGTTTTTCCTTGGACTGGAGGCTGGACACATTCACTTATAGGGACCTTTCGCTAATTTTGCCTTTTTTCTTCATGACCACTTTCCTAACTTTAAGAGATATCCTACCGTGTAAGATTGATGGTTTAGATTTTATTTTATTTTTCTATTTTGATTTAAAGATAAGAAAAAATATATATTGATACTTTAAACTTATTTAACTATTTACACATCATTTATTTCATATATATATATATAATAATATATGTCATGATGTTTTTGATATGATTGTATGATAGACTTAAATTTTTCATTTTTATTAGGAAATTAAAAAATCCTACGATTCACGATACGATTTGCGATTCAATTCGATTCATGGGTATGACCGATTTGCGATACAATTCCAATTTTGAAAACAATGGTTTTGACATCCATTTAAGAGAGCTGCCATTCGTTGATGCCATATTCCTAGGTGTAACCTAGGCAACTACTAAGCTTTATATTTCTCAATAGAGCCATCAACCTTTGTTTTGACTTTATAAATCCATGCGCAACCTATGCTCGACTTGCCAAGAGGTACATAGACAATATCCCAAGTGCGAGTCTTGTGAAGAGCTACAAGTTCTTCGGCCATAGTCTGCTGCCATTGTGGAACCAATGAAGCTTCCTTGTAGGACGTTGGATCTGAGTGAGAGTGTAAGTTGCTAATAAGGACAGATAAGCTGAGAAAAATTAGTTAGAACCAAAGTCATCGTTCGAAAAGTTCTCAGATATGAAGAAGATACCAACGAGGGGTATCATCTCAGCAGCAATGGTCTCAAGTTGATGTCAATAGGTGGGTGTCTTAGGTCGCGACGGTATACTTGTAAGGGTTTGTCAAGAGACTCACAAATGCAAATGGCAGAAGGGCTTTGGTTGACAAAAGAATATGAGGCAGGAAATAAGTCAGGAAAATGGATCAATAGGGAAAAGGGGAGGTTGCTCAAGCAAACAAGAAAGCAGGAAAGGAGAAATAAGAGATATACTCTAAGAAGGTAACAAGTCTCGATATGCGAAGGTGATTCACCCTAGGATCATAATATCCATATCCCTTGTGTTTAATACCATACCCCGGAAAAACAAAGGATAGTGGAATGGGGTGAAAGTTTGGTCCATTAGTGAGGTGGTAGTTTGACAAAACTGGTACAAAAGACGGGGAAATCTGCATAAGAAAGAGTTTTTCAAAAGGAGTGACACCAGAGGACAGACAACGGAGTTCGATTAATCACATATTCACATACAAGGCAGTGAGGACAGATTCTCTGCAGAAACTAATTGGAACAAAAGAAGAGTGAAGCAAAGCACGAGTTGTGTCAAGAATATGATGATGCTCACTTTCAGTGACATTGATCTGTTGTGGAGCATAGGGGCAAAAGAGTTGTTCTAGAGTACCCTCAGAAGATAGAAGTTCATGAAGGTGTGAAGAGACATTGCCGCCCGAATAAGACCAAAAGGTCTAGACCCGGACTGAAAATTTCGTGGCAATAATGATTACAAATGGCAATAATAATATCATAGAAATTAAATTTACATTTTATCAAATAAAGCCACGTAGAATAGGTGCAATCATCTAATAGTTCGACAAAACAGGTAGAACCAAAGATGGGGAGGTCTGCATAATTGGGTTTTGTATGAAAGAGTTTTCAAAAGGAGTCCCACCAGAGAGGACAGATGACGAAGTTCAATTAACAGTGAGGACAGACTCTCACCAGAAACTAATTGGAACAAAAAGAAGACTGAAGCAAAGCGCTTGCTGTGTCAAGAGTATGGCGATGCTTGCTTTCAGCAACACCGATCTGTTGTGGAGTACAGTGGTAAGAGAGTTGTTGTAGAGTACCTTGAGAAGATAGAAATTCATGAAAGTGTGAAGAGACATATTCCCTCTTGAGTCAGACCAAAAGGTCTCGACCTTAATTGAAAACTGAGTGGCAATCGTGATTAAAAAATAAACATTAATATCATAGAAACTAGAAATACGTTGTCTCAAATAAAGCCACTTAGAACAGGTGCAATTGTAAAAAAAACAAAACATAGTATGGGGATCGCTTTTGGTAGGTTGAGGTAGGTTCCCAAATATCCAAGTGGATTAAATCAAAATGGAGCTTTAACAATAGAATTACTAGTGCTGAATGGTAACACAGTATGTTTGGATAACTTATAGCCAATGTAACGAGAAAACTTATTGATTTCTACATTACCTGATACATTACTATGAATTGAATGTTTTAAGCGAGTAAATGAAATATATCCCAGTATGCATTAAATGTTTTAAGCGAGTAAATGAAATATATCCGAATCAATAATGCCAAAGAGAAAAATTGGAGGGAGAAGTAGGAAAGACAGGTGTAGCCAACTGGACAGAGCTAGGTACGTGTAGTTGGACCAGATAATACAGACCTCCTAATCTACAACCAATACTAATCTGCTTGTTCAAATGTGGATCCTGAACAAACATTTGGCATTAGTGGATGTAACGTGATATCTAGCAGCAGTTAGAATTCGTTGACCGAAAGTAACTTCACAAAAAGATGTGGGACATGTAACACAGCCGAAAGGCATAGCAACACAGAAGATTCAGCAGGAGCAATGGTACAAATTTGTGTAGCTTCGAAAGGGGATCCATCAGCTGTATGGATAAGTATAGTCCTGACTGATTTGTGACAACTGGCCAACAGGTAAGCATCAAGTCTCATATTTGAACAGGCCCTAGAGTAAACTAATCCATGGTGAGGAGCTTTTACATGAACCATTGGTAATAATTATGGCAGAGGCTGCTGTGGATAAGGGGTCACTCACTAGAGACATGAGAAGCTTCTATTGCATGGGTCTATCAATCAGCTATCGGATGTGAGGAATAAGATCAGCTAGAGATTGAATTGGAGAGGCATTAGCAGTCAGTGCTGCGGAATTGTACACTGGGAGACTTGATTGTTATTCCGATGAGGCTGCTCAATTAGCCGATTACCTTGAGTTTTAGGCCGAATAAAGCACTCTAGTTTCTATTGTTCAAGCTTCTTGCAGTAGTTACATATGCCAGGCGGTCAAAATGATCAAGGTAATGGGCCCTAACACAGTTCAGCTTATATGCCAACTGTGTTTGAACCAGTCACAGGAGTTGGCAGACTTCGGATGAGCAACAAGAGACTACAGGAGGGCTCCAAGAGTGCAGTAGACCTTGATTGGGAGGTGTACAGGTGTATTGATTTCAGAAAGGGTGGCCCACCAATGATCAAATGTTCAAACAACGATCTAGTGCCAATGTCCACGTTCCAGAGGGTTGAAAAAGAAGTGGGGAGTCACTCCCGACTGCATACTTCTTAAAATCAGGAGTAAAAGTCATCAGTGTCCTTGAATTAAAGTTTTGTAACGGATGAACTCAGATCAAGCCAAGTTCATATGATCAACGAACTGTTTTAGATCAAATCATAAGGAAAGGAGGCAGACTTAGAACCGCTTGATTAGCAAACTGTAATATCCTGAGTACTTGGGCCTACGATTGGTCTGGCCCAGGTAGTATTTTAGTTATAGCTTGGCCCAAGTTATAATAATAGTAGAGTCCAAGTTATAATGGAAATAGAGTCCATGTTTCTGAAACTTAGCAAGTATCCCACCTGAGTGAGTTTGGGTAAGAATGGAGTTGTAAAACAACTCTAAAGAGGAAGTTTGAGAATAATAAGAATTCCCTCTTTCTTTTATAAATATGAAGACCCAACGACCCTTGCTATTATGTCATCTTCATTGGAGAAAAACTCTGAGAGCAAAGCATTGTGGGTTTCAATTTAGGAGAAGGAGAGGAAGGCTGCTGATGTCAAGTTCGCATTCAAAAACGACAATTGTTTATCAAAGGTGAGTGGATTTTCCTGATGATTTTCTAAATCTGAGTCTATGAATTGTTTGGTGATGTTTTATTACATGTCAACACTGGAATTGGTGTTCGATGGAATAAAACTCAAGGTTCTGTTGTGTGTTTGATGGTATAAAAACCTCAAGTTCTGTTGCTGTGA
Organism: Litsea cubeba; assembly: GCA_012931725.1. Classification (NCBI taxonomy): domain Eukaryota; kingdom Viridiplantae; phylum Streptophyta; class Magnoliopsida; order Laurales; family Lauraceae; genus Litsea; species Litsea cubeba. The sequence continues at coordinate 60,075,172 of CM022949.1, forward strand.
TATGATGAGATGCTTCTTATGATTTTTATGATTCACTATATTTATAAGATAGAAAGAAAGAGGATCAGCAGGAGATATCAGCCAGAACTGGATTTCCAGTTCCAGCAACGACAAGAACAGATTGACTGTTTGTAGTTGTGGGACCCCTTGGCCCACTTGATCAGAAATCTGGACCAGGGATCCTTAAGGGGAGTTATGGTCGACCCTTAAGGTGAAGGACCCAAGAAGAGTGGACCCCACCTGGGCCTTCATCCAATTACCATAGTACAAAGGAGGCGTCTGTTATGGGATAATTTACTGTACATCGTCGAGGTCTACTGATGTCCATCTGACCATAGGATTGGAAATCAAATCCAGTCATCAAGCGTGGGGCTCCTGGGCGACCATAGAGGTCAAGGACATCAAAGGTTTGTGAATAGTGGGACCCACTATCCAGTAGATGAATATAACCTAGGCGTGACTTGTGGAAATCTAAAATAAAGATCTATTTTTGAATCTGTGGGCCAGAGAATGGTCTGATGATGATTCAGGCCCATTAGTATGGTAGTTCAGCATTGGGCGAATAAAGAAATACATTCGGATCATGGTTTTGAACCAGTGGGACCCACTATAATTTATACTATTGTATTTCAGGTGTGAGATGATATATTCTCTATGTACTGTATGGATGTTTGTGGGATTTGTTAAAGAAAACAACACTAAACTGTGCATATATTTACCAATTTAACCTTACTACTTAAATAAAGTAAGATCTGTGAAGGCTGTGATACCTTAGATGATTGTGATTAATTACATAATTAACTATGCAGACAGTGATTCATTACTGATTGAATGTGGATCAACCTTATACCAACCAACATTAATTATGCTTAGATGGGGGTAAATAATCAATTTGGATGGTGTTAAGGTTGGGCCCACGCTACTATGCAGATATGTTTATTATATTAATTACTATTTATGTTCCAGTTGATATGTGATTGTGAGATCCCAGATTTGGGATGTTGGACGGGTGTCCGGATGATAGATGGCTTCGGGCCATGGTGGCCGTTATAGCGGCTGGTCCTTAATGGACGTGAAGGGCCACTTTGATGGCTGGTCCTTAGTGGACGTGTCTGATGAGACAGGGTCATGGTGACCGGTATACATGTATACGATAAGGCCTTTGAGGCGTGGTGATGTGCATGGGCACGAAATTGTATGGGAAAGAATCTTAATAATATTTGCTTATTGATCTAAACCTGCTGAATTATGTGATGTTATATTTTATGTAATTGTGTAATTAGGAATATTCATTCACCAGTAGTACTGATGTTGTGTTACCCCCTTCAGGTAATCATGCTGCGGGCGCGACAGAGCGGAACGATGTTCAGCACGTAGATTTCAATATGCGTGGCTGACAAGAGAGAACGAGAAAAGACAATTTAGTAGATAAGGGGATAAGCCCTTGCTTAGGAAAATTATTTAATGTTTTAGTACAATTATTGATGCAGACAAGACATATTAAAGTTTGAGTATTTATAACTCTTTGCTTAAATGAAAGAAATATTTGATTCAAATGCCAAATGCTTATGAGAATTATTTGATGAATTTATGATAAATATTGCTAAGTTATCACGATCCAGAGATCTGACAGGGCCTCAGAATTTGGGTCGTGACAAAGTGGTATCAGAGCATAAGGTTTTGGGCAATTAAAAGAATTAGCAACCCATAGGCAACGTGGTGAGGACGTTGGGGTGTCAACTGTAGAAACTAAAGTAAGATAGGTTGTTATTGATCTTTGGCTCACAATTTTTTTTTTTTTTTGCAGAGGAACTAAGACAATGGCTAACGCTGTGGGAAACGAGAATGAAAACAACAATATTCAGCAGACCAATGGGAGTATGGAAATGCCGGAGTACGCCCGGCAAATGTTTGGAAGTTTTATGAAAGCGTATATGCAAGTTCAAGAACAGATTTCAGCTATTCATCAACTTCAAAGTGAGAATGGCGAGGGAAACAACAATAACAAAGGTGGATCAGGCGAAGGCAGCAATAATGGAGGCAGAAATCGTGAGAGGGATACTCTATACAAGAGATTCAACGAATTTCGCCCAAAGTGTTTTGAAGAAACCACTAACCCATGGGATGCAAACAAGTGGGCAGAACATATGGAAGGCATCTCCGAGATCATGGGATGTACTGAACAACAGAAAGCTATATTAGCAGCGTTCAAACTAGAAGGCGATGCGAAGGAGTGGTGGAAAGCAGCTAAGAGGTCCTTTAATGGGCAAGAAGCAGAGATCACCTGGACCTTCTTCAAGCGCGAATTTATAAAGAAGTTTATACTGGATCATATTCGGGCACAGAAGAAGAGAGAGTTTGAAACACTGGTGCAAGGCAACCTTACTGTAGCCAAGTATGCTATCAAGTTCACCGAACTGTCACACTTTGCAGAGACATTAGTGGCTACAGAAGAAGAAAAGATGGAGCGATTTGTTAATGGCCTGCGACCAGACATTAAGAAAGATGTGAAGCTGCACGAGCCGAAGACTTATGCTTAGGCTCTAAAGAAAGCTTTTGTTTCTGAAGAAGCAATTGAAGATATAAAGAGAGAAACCCAACTAGTGACAACAGAGGGCAAATCAGATAATTATAAACACCAGTTTCCCAACAAGAAACAGAAAACTGGAACTAAGCCAGTCTGCAACCACTGTGAAGGATTCCATGAAACAAGTCAATGTCGAAAGAAATCTGGCGTGTGCTTCGGTTGTGGAAAAGGAGGTCATAAAGTAAAGGATTGTCCGGAGGCTAGGGAGAGAAATCAGATCAAAGATGTTTCGGCTGTGGGCAGGAAGAACACCAGGTAAAGGACTGTCCTAGGAAGCAAGGAAGGAATCAGAACCAGACACAAGAACAACCTTTTAGGCAAAATCAGCAGGATCGTCAACAGGAGCGTCCACAGAACCAGCGTCCCTACCAACAGAATCAGACCTACCAGCACCGAGGAAACCAGCAGAACCCACCTCAGGGACAATATTTCAATCAAGGCAGGAATAATCAAGGGGGGAACCAAGCTGGGCAACAGCAGAATAGGAGAGTCTTTGCTCTGACCCATCAGGATGCGGAAGCGGCCAATAATGTGGTTGAGGGTATGGTTTTAATTTCCAATCATGAAGCAAGTACTTTGTTCGATTCTGGTTCAACGCACTCTTTTGTTTCTCATGCTTTTGCTGCTAAGATAGGAAACTCCCCCTCAACTTTGATTCATGCATTGGTAGTGTCAACACCCACGGGTGAACACATTCGTACTAGCACCATATTTTATAATTGTATGCTAAAAATTGCATAAGTTCAGATGCCGGCAGACCTGGTAGTGTTACATATGGATGACTTTGATGTCATTTTGGGAATGAATTGGCTTGCTAGGTATCGGGCTATTTTAGATTGCTTTAATAAAGTAGTTCGGTTTAACCTGGAGGGATTTACTCATGTTAGTTTGGTGGGAAAGAGGAGACCTGTTAGGTCAATAGTCATCTCAGCCATCAAAGCCGTTGAGCTATTGAGGAGTGGGTGCAAAGGCTTTATAGCTTTCATCACTGAAGATAAATAGAAACCAAGATTAGAAAATATCCCTGTTGTTAGGGAATTTCCAGATGTATTTGTGGATGATTTACCTGGGTTACCCCCGATTCGAGAGGTCGATTTTACCATTGAGTTAATGCCGGGAACAGCCCCGATTTCTAAAGCACCTTATCGAATGGCCCCTGCGGAACTGAAGGAACTCAAGGATCAATTGGAGGAGTTATTAGACAAGGGATTCATCCGACCTAGTGTGTCTCCATGGGGAGCACCGGTGTTGTTTGTGAAAAAGAAGGATGGAACCCTGAGAATGTGCATTGATTATAGGCAGTTAAATCAGGTGACTATCAAGAACAAGTACCCTCTACCCCGCATTGATGAATTGTTTGACCAACTACAAGGTGCGAAATACTTTTCCAAGATTGATCTCCGATCCGGCTACCATCAGCTAAGAGTGAGGGAGGAAGATATTTCCAAGACGGCATTTCGAACGCGGTATGGTCACTACGAGTTTTTAGTCATGCCTTTCGGTTTGACCAATGCCCCAGCCGCATTCATGGCATTGATGAACCAAGTTTTCCAACCCTTTTTGGATAAATTTGTGGTGGTATTTATTGATGACATCTTGATTTACTCTAAAGAATGGCAAGAACATGGAGAACATCTGCGTATCTCCTTACAGCTGTTGAGGGACAACCAGCTTTATGCCAAGCTAAGTGTGATTTTTGGTTAAAACAAGTCACCTTTTTGGGCCACATTATTTCAGAAGGACTATCAGTAGATCCTACAAAAATCGAAGCAGTTATGAATTGGAAACGACCTGCAAATGTGTTTGAAGTTCGAAGTTTCTTAGGCTTGGCAGGCTATTATCGAAGGTTCGTGCAAGGATTTTCTACAATTGCTGGGCCACTTACCAGACTCACAAGGAAAGATGTCCCGTTTACTTGGAATGAGAACTGTGAAAATAGTTTCCGAACATTGAAAGGCAAACTCACATCGGCGCCAATACTTACCCTCCCCGTTGGGAGTGGAGGATTTGTTATTTACTCTGATGCGTCGTTGCAAGGATTAGGGTGTGTTCTCATGCAGCACGGAAAAGTGATTGCGTACGCTTCAAGACAGTTAAAGGTTCATGAACAAAATTATGCTACGCACGACCTTGAGTTAGCAGCTGTGGTATTTGCATTAAAAATTTGGAGGCACTATCTTTACGGTGAAGAATTTGAAGTAAATACCGATCATAAGAGCCTCAAGTATATGTTTTCTCAGAAGGAGTTGAACTTGAGACAACGAAGATGGATGGAATTTCTCAAGGACTATGATTTCTCTATCTTTTATCATCCAGGAAAGGCGAATGTTGTAGCTGATGCCTTAAGCAGAAAATCAGCACAGATGGCTTGTTTGACATCGGAATGGAGATTGCTTGAAGAGATCAAAGACTTGGATGTTAATTTATGGTCTATTGACAACAAGGTATTATTGGGAAGCTTCAAGGTTCAACCCGAATTAATACAAAGAATAAAGGACCACCAGCGGGACGATAACGCATTGGTAGAAATCTTCGACAAAATGGACAATAAACCAGATTTCCCTATTGTTAATGGTGTATTATATTTCCGAGGCAGACTCTGTGTACCAAATGTTCGAGAAATCAAAGATGAAATTTTAAAAGAGGCACATCATACAAGATATACTATCCATCCAGGGAGTACTAAGATGTATCAGAATTTAAAAATCAGATTTTGGTGGGTCGGAATGAAAAATGATGTCACTGAATTTGTCAGCCGTTGTTTTACTTGTCAATAGGTGAAAGCTGATCATAGGAAGCCGGGGGGATTACTGCAACCGTTGCCAATACCCGAATGGAAATGGGAGCATATCACAATGGATTTTATTTCCGGATTTCCTAGAACTTCAAGGCATAATGAAATAATTTGGGTAATCGTGGATCGATTGACCAAATCGGCACACTTTTTACCACTGAAAGAAAACTACGATGGACCAACTGGCCAAAACCTATGTTCGGGAAATTGCAAGGTTACATGGCGTTCCAGCATCAATCGTATCAGACAGAGATACTAGGTTTGTTTCTCAATTTTGGAAAAGCTTGCAGAAGGCTATGGGTACAAAACTGCATTTTAGCACTGCATATCACCCGTAGACGGACGGACAGACGGAAAAAACAAATCAAACGCTGGAGGACATGCTTAGAGCTTGTGCCATAGATTTCACAGACAGTTGGGATGAGCAGTTACCACTGGCAGAGTTTGCTTATAACAATAGTTATCATTTGAGTATTCAGATGGCTCCTTTTGAGGCTTTGTATGGCAGGAGCTGTCGTTCTCCGATTTGTTGGAAAGAAGTGGGCGATCGACGAATTTTAGGCCCTGAAAGGGTGCAAACTTCTACTAAAATATTAAGAAAATTCGGGATCGATTAAAGATTGCTCAGAGTCTCCAGAAAAGTTATGCTGACAAACGCCGACGAGAATTGGAATTTTTGGTTGGTGACTCAGTATTCCTAAAAGTCTCTCCAACGAAGGGAGTGATGCGATTTGGCTAGAAGGGAAAGCTCAGCCCGAGATACATTGGACCATTCAAGATTACCGGACGTGTGAGCGATGGGAATGCTTATGAATTGGACCTCCCATCACAGTTAGCTGGTGTTCACAAAGTGTTTCATGTGTCAATGCTGAAGAAATATGAACCAGACCCATCTCATGCACTAGATCTTGTATCAATGGATTTACAACCCAATTTATCATATGAAGAGAGACCTGTTGCAATCTTAGACACCAAGGACATGGTGTTACGGAGAAGAACAGTCAAACTAGTTAAGGTGTTATGGACACATCATGATCAAAAGGAGGCCACCTAGGAGCTCGAGGACGACGTCCGGAGCAAGTATCCACATCTTTTTGTCACAGGTATGTTTTCAATTTGGAGGACCAAATTTCCCAAGGAGGGGAGTATGTAATATCCTGAGTACTTGGGCCTAGGATTGGTCTGGCCCAGGTAGTATTTTAGTTATAGCTTGGCCCAAGTTATAATAATAGTAGAGTCCAAGTTATAATGGAAATAGAGTCCATGTTTTTGAAACTTAGCAAGTATCCCACGTGAGTGTGTTTGGGAAAGAATGGAGTTGTAAAACAACTCTAAAGAGGAAGTTTGAGAGGAATAAGAATTCCCTCTTTCTTTTATAAATATGAAGACCCAACGACCCTTGCTATTATGTCATCTTCATTGGAGAAAAACTCTGAGAGCAAAGCATTGTGGGTTTCAATTTAGGAGAAGGAGAGGAAGGCTGCTGATGTCAAGTTCGCATTCAAAAACGACAATTGTTAATCAAAGGTGAGTGGATTTTCCTGATGATTTGCTAAATCTGAGTCTATGAATTGTTTGGTGATGTTTTATTACATGTCAACACTGGAATTGGTGTTCGATGGAATAAAACTCAAGGTTCTGTTGTGTGTTTGATGGTATAAAAACCTCAAGTTCTGTTGCTGTGATATGATGAGATGCTTCTTATGATTTTTATGATTCACTATATTTATAAGATAGAAAGAAAGAGGATCAGCAGGAGATATCAGCCAGAACTGGATTTCCAGTTCCAGCAACGACAAGAACAGATTGACTGTTTGTAGTTGTGGGACCCCTTGGCCCACTTGATCAGAAATCTGGACCAGGGATCCTTAAGGGGAGTTATGGTCGACCCTTAAGGTGAAGGATCCAAGAAGAGTGGACCCCACCTGGGTCTTCATCCAATTACCATAGTACAAAGGAGGCGTCTGTTATGGGATAATTTACTGTACATCGTCGAGGTCTACTGATGTCCATCTGACCATAGGATTGGAAATCAAATCCAGTCATCAAGCGTGGGGCTCCTGGGCGACCATAGAGGTCAAGGACATCAAAGGTTTGTGAATAGTGGGACCCACTATCCAGTAGATGAATATAACCTAGGCGTGACTTGTGGAAATCTAAAATAAAGATCTATTTTTGAATCTGTGGGCCAGAGAATGGTCTGATGATGATTCAGGCCCATTAGTATGGTATTTCAGCATTGGGCGAATAAAGAAATACATTCTGATCATGGTTTTGAACCAGTGGGACCCACTGTAATTTATACTACTGTATTTCAGCTGTGAGATGATATATTCTCTATGTACTGTATGGATGTTTGTGGGATTTGTTAAAGAAAACAACACTAAACTGTGCATATATTTACCAATTTAACCTTACTACTTAAATAAAGTAAGATCTGTGAAGGCTGTGATACCTTAGATGATTGTGATTAATTACATAATTAACTATGCAGATAGTGATTCATTACTGATTGAATGTGGATCAACCTTATACCAACCAACATTAATTATGCTTAGATGGGGGTAAATAATCAATTTGGATGGTGTTAAGGTTGGGCCCACGCTACTGTGCAGATATGTTTATTATATTAATTACTATTTATGTTCCAGTTGATATGTGATTGTGAGATCCCAGATTTGGGATGTTGGACGGGTGTCCGGATGATAGATGGCTTCGGGCCATGGTGGCCGTTATAGCGGCTGGTCCTTAATGAACGTGAAGGGCCACTTTGACGGCTGGTCCTTAGTGGACGTGTCTGATGAGACATGGTCATGGTGACCAGTATACATGTATACGATAAGGCCTTTGAGGCGTGGTGATGTGCATGGGCACGAAATTGTATGGGAAAGAATCTTAATAATATTTGATTATTGATCTAAACCTGCTGAATTATGTGATGTTATATTTTATGTAATTGTGTAATTAGGAATATTCATTCACCAGTAGTACTGATGTTGTGTTACCCCCTTCAGGTAATCATGCTGCGGGCGCGACAGAGCGGAATGAAGTTCAGCACGTAGATTTCAATATGCGTGGCTGACAAGAGAGAACGAGAAAAGACAATTTAGTAGATTAGGGGATTAGCCCTTGCTTATGAAAATTATTTAATGTTTTAGTACAATTATTGATGCAGACAAGACATATTAAAGTTTGAGTATTTATAACTCTTTGCTTAAATGAAAGAAATATTTGATTTAAATGCCAAATGCTTATGAGAATTATTTGATGAATTTATGATAAATATTGCCAAGTTATCACGATCCAGAGATCTGACAGGGCCCCAGAATTTGGGTCGTGACACAAACCATGATCTTATACCATGTATATCACAGAAATTGAAAAAACTGGGGAACTTTTAGCATGCTTTGTGATACCTTACCTTCTTATATTGTTTAATATCCCTACTTAATGAGATTACAAGTGTTACTACAATGTTGTAGAATAGGTAACTGTTGAAGGATGAGTATAGTTACAACTTCCAACAACACAATCTTTCAATGCGTCGGCCCATGAATCCCTTCGGCCTAAGGCCCATGAGTCCAAGTTGTTATGCGTCTTTCTTCACAATAATCTCATCCATATAAATTAACATTACAGTACACAATTGTGGTCTACCCATAGTAACCTAATTCGCAATTTGCTGGATTTCCATTTGAGTTATTAGTTTGTAGTTCGATGCTTTCTTCAATTCGAAAATTCGATGGGGTAGTTTCTTTTAATTCGCTTTTCGATTCGCTTAATTCACAATTCGAGTTCGACGAATTCGATATAAGAAATCAGATCTCCAAGAATAAATGGGGAAAATCATAAATTTATTATTTAATCAAATCTAATACAAACTCAGATTTGTGTGAAATGGCCCACCATCAAGTAACTTGGGAACACTAATTTTTATACATGTTTGGATTTTATAAATGGGCCCCAATGATGTGGATGGATAGAAATTACTGTATCTATTCTAATATTTAATATAGTAAGAGACATGATATTTGGCTTCCACAAGAATTTCAAAGATTCACACAATAGCACGACGAGGAGGGAGTGAAGGAAATTGAAAAAGAATGAAATATAGAAAATTGAGAGAGATAAGACTCCATCAAAACTCATGAGGCTCTAAATTGGGGCCTGTATTTTGAAATCTAACTAGGTCAATATATTTACCACTTGATAAGTATTCTTGAAATATGGTTTCATCCCTAAATCGACTGGTATAAATCACATAAATTTTAATGTATTATTGTATTCAAAAGTTTATGATTTGATTAATCTTACTGTGGGCCCAATTTTTTTTTTAGATGAAATTTAGCTAAATCCTATTTGTATATAGAAAAAAAGTCTCATCTTCATTAGTTTTGATTTCTTATTGGGTGGGCCACTCAATGGGTCTTACAAATTTTTGATGAATCCGAATATAGCAGTTTCTTGTGAATTCGAATGTAGACCACATGGACATGACTTTTTTTTTCTTAGTACATGGGCAAGAGGGGAAGGGGAGCTGGCGTACTGTACTCCACTCTGTTAACACTTGTAACATAAAGCCCATTAGGCCCAGGCCCATTCATTGTAACTTATCTACAAATATTGTGGGATTAGTTAGGATAGAATCAAATCAATTGTACAGATTTCTTTCCATAACAGATAGATTGTAATTAGTTTGATTTGCCTTGATTAAGGCTAATATGTTTATAAAAGAGAGAAAGGATCGTCCATGAGAGGGATCCTAGAAATTCCAAAAATATTAATCTCTTCATTCATCCTGTCATGGTATCAGAGCTACTTCTACTCTGTCTCTGTCTCTGTGGATCCTCTTGTTCAGTTGACAGTCTTCTGCATTCTTGAAATCAATCAGATCAGGGATCTGCATGCAATTTTCACTAACAAACGTCTGTGATGATATGATCACAAGTGGCCCACCAGTGATCATCATGGCATGTTACAAATCATCTACAGCAGTGGTCGCCTATCTCTCATAGTTATTCTGAAGATTTTTTCAACATTTTTTTAAGATCAGAGGTAGGTCATCTGCTACAATTTGTGATTTTCCAATTTTCTCAGATAGTTTTGATCACAACCGTACAACATCTTGGTTTGTGGATGGATTTGGATGAATCTTGTCTTGTTGGAAAGAGATTTTGAGTCTCCTTGAACATTGCTGATCTGATTTTCAATCAGATCTAGCTGTGGGCCTCACACAGTGATTTTGAGGCCAAAATCAAGCTCGCCTGGCCCTATTTTTGGTGTTTTTTTTGTGAAATTTTGTGCAGACATTTTCTGCACTGTTGAGATGCACTGTTAGATATTTCTTGCACTCTCTGGAGCTTTAGATATTCAGCTTCTTTGTTAGTTTTGTTCATCAGAACTTATCTTCTTCGTGTTTGGAAATACTTGTGCTTTTGAGTTACATTATGGACAGCCACAAAAGTGAAACTTATTTGATTAAATTCAATGGGACAAATTATTCTTCCTGGGCATTCCAATTTCAAATATACCTTAAAGGCAAAGAGTTATGGGGACATGTTGACGGAACCGATCCTGTACCTTTAGAGGATGTAAAGGCTGTCTCTAAATGGACAACCAAGGATGCCCAGATCATGACTTGGCTTCTGGGGTCGGTTGATCCACAATACATTCTGAATCTTCGGCCCTATAAAACAGCAAAGGGAATGTGGGATTATCTCCGCCAGGTGTATCAACAGGATAACTCCGCCAGACGTTTTCACTTAGAACATGAGCTATCTCAGTTTAATCAAGGGACAATGTCCATTCAAGAATATTACTCTCATTTTATCCGTTTATGGACGGACTATACTGAGATCATTTACTCAAGTCTCCCTGATGCCTCGATTGCGGTGGTTCAAACAATTCATTCCACTAGTCAACGGGATCAATTCTTGATGAAATTGCGATCTGAATTTGAACAAGTTCGTTCAAATCTGATGAGCCGGGTGCCTCCTCCATCTATTGATTCATGCTTAGGAGAGCTTCTTCGTGAGGAACAACGACTTACCACCCAAGCTGCTCTTCAACAAGCTATATCTTCAGGACCACTAACTGCTGCCTACCTTGCTCGTCCTAAACAGCAAAACAGGGACATGTCCAAAGTACAGTGTTACTCTTGTCAGAAGTATGGCCATGTCTCCACTCAATGCGATCAGAAATTCTGTTCTTATTGCAAACGCAAAGGCCATGTTCTTCCAGAATGTCGGCGCCGTGCTCAGTCTTCCTCCCAGAAGGCGAATCTAGCAACTTTGGATGCGCCCATTTCTGCAGTTAGTCCTGCTGCCACTACCATCATGCCTGCTCATCCTTCTTCTTCATCCGCTCTTACCTCGGAAATGGTTCAACAGATGATAGTAAATGCTTTTTCTGCTCTTGGTCTCTCAGGTAAACCCAAACAATCCCACTCCACTTGGTATATGGATTCGGGGGCTTCTAATCATATGACTCATTCTTCTGATAATTTATCTCAAGTAAAGCCGTATGATGGAAATCTCCGCATCAATACCGCAGATGGTGGCAGTATACCCATTACTGCCATCGGTGAGATCTCACATCCCTTACCATTGAATCATGTCTTTCTTTCTCCTCAGTTATCTACAAATTTATTATCTGTTGGCCAACTCGTTGATAACCATTGTTCTGTCTCTTTTTCGCGTTCTGGTTGTGTGATACAGGATCAAGCATCGGGGGAGGTGATAGCGAAGGGACCTAAGTGTGGTCGTCTTTTTCCGCTACAACTCTCTGCACAAGATAGGAATTTGTTTGCCTCTGCTTTGTTTTCTGCTTCAAGTTCAAATAAAAGCCAACTATGGCACAATAGATTAGGCCATCCTCATTCTCGTACTTTGTTGTCTTTGTTTAAATCTGGTTTGCTTAATGATAATAAAATTTCTCTTAAAGATGCTTCTTTTGATTGTTCTAGTTGTAAAATGAGCAAAAGTAAGACTCTTCCCTTTCCTATCAGTACATCATTATCATTGCAATGTTTTGATCTTGTTCATAGTGATGTATGGGGTATCGCACCTGTCATATCTCATTCTCATTTTAAATATTTTGTTACATTTATTGATGATTACAGTCGCTTTACATGGATTTATTTCTTACATTCAAAATCAGAGGTGTTTGTTACTTTTAAAAATTTTTTAGCTTATGTGGAAAATCAATTCTCCACATCCATTAAAACACTTCGCACAGATTCTGGTGGTGAATATGTTTCTAATGAGTTCAAAATTTTTTGCAACACAAAGGAATCATTTCTCAAAAATCTTGTCCTTATACACCACAACAGAATGGCGTGTCTGAGAGAAAAAACAGACACCTTTTGGACATTGTCAGATCACTTCTCTTAGAATCATCTGTTCCGGCCAAATTTTGGCCTGAAGCTCTATCCACAGCAGTTCATGTTATTAATAGACTACCATCCCCACGTATAGAAAATAACACACCATATTTTCGTTTATTTCACAAGCATCCTACTTATTCTCATCTCCATACGTTTGGGTGTGTATGTTTTGTTCTTCTTCCCCCAGTTGAACGAACAAAACTATCTGCTCAATCATCTCAGTGTGCTTCTCTAGGCTATGCGACTGACCAAAAGGATTTCTCTGTTATGATCCTAAAGTAAAACGTATCAGGACCTCTCGTAATGTTGTGTTTTTCGAAAATCAATATTTTTTTCAGCATCATTTAGATCATGAAAATCCTACTGTGCTTTCCCTTGTTCCTGACTTCTGTGATGATCCTGTTCCTTCCTTGGACTCTATCAAGCCTATCCTTGTGTATGAAAGACGTCGGCGGGGAAATACGATTGCAACTGATCCTCCTGATTTGTCAGCTTCCTCGGTACTTGATCTAGCTCCTGCTCCAGACATTCCCCACTCAGTTCCTGTTCGTCGCTCCTCTAGAACTTCCCGCCCGCCTGATCGGTTTGGTTTTACCCATACATCCTTACTTGCTACTTTGTCTTCTGTTCACATTCCTCATCATTTTTCTCAAGCAGTGCAACATGAGTGTTGGCGGCAGGCTATGAAGGAAGAACTTGACGCACTTAAAATGAATCACACATGGGATGTCGTTCCCTGTCCTCCATCCATCAAACCCATTGGCTGTAAATGGGTGTACTCTATCAAGCTACATTCTGATGGTACTCTTGCTTGTTATAAAGCTCGGTTAGTGGCACTTGGCAACCGTCAAGAGTATGGTATTGACTATGATGAGACATTTGCTCCGGTGGCCAAAATGACAACAGTGCGTACTATTCTTGCTATAGCAGCATCTCGTTCATGGCCTCTTTATCAGATGGATGTGAAGAATGCCTTCCTCCATGGAGATCTTAAAGAGGAAGTTTACATGCGCCTTCCTCCAGGATATGCTACTACCTCTACTCACGAGGTGGCCCGGCTCCGTCGCTCACTGTATGGACTCAAACAAGCGCCCAGAGCTTGGTTTGAAAAATTCCGGTCTACTCTGCTTCATCTTGGATTTGCTCAAAGTCCCTATGATCCTTCCTTGTTCCTAAATAACACTGCTCAAGCTACCACTATTCTTCTAGTATATGTGGATGATATCATCATCACAGGCACTCACAGTAAAATGATCCATAGTCTTCAGTCCTCGCTTCAAACTGCATTCCATATGAAAGACTTGGGTCCTTTAACATATTTCTTGGGTCTTGAGGTTCAGCAGTCTAGGAAGGGATTGTTTTTACATCAGCATAAGTATGCTACTGATCTTATTGATCTTGCCGGCCAAAAGGATGCAACTCCTGTGGACACTCCATTAGAAGTCAATGTGAAACTACGAAGAGATGATGGGGACCTCCTTTCCGACCCCACCTCTTACAGACGTTTAGTTGGGAGTCTCGTCTACTTGACTATCACTCGGCCTGACATCTCATATGCTGTGAATGTTGTTAGTCAATTCATGCAAGCCCCACGCCATCATCATCTGGTTGCTGTCAAACGGATTATTCGGTACATTCTTGGTTCTCCGACAAGAGGCTTGGTTTTTCCGGTTGGCACCCCACTCACCCTAAATGCTTATTCTGATGCCGACTGGGCCGGATGCCCGGATACTCGCCGATCTACTACAGGCTGGTGTATGTATTTGGGTGAATCACTCATCTCTTGGAAATGCAAAAAGCAGGAAATGGTCTCCCGGTCTTCCACTGAATCCGAATATCGTGCTATGTCATCTGCCTGTTCTGAGATCCTTTGGCTTCGTGGCTTACTTGCAGATCTGGGGTTTCCTCAGACTTCTGCTACACCTCTTCTTGCAGACAATACTAGTTCCATCCGTATCACTGAGAATCCAGTCTTTCATGAACGGACAAAACATATTGAGGTGGATTGTCACTCTATTCGCGATGCTTATGACCGCAAGATCATTACTCTACCCTATGTTTCCAGTCAACTCCAACTTGCGGATATTTTCACAAAAGGATTGCCTCGGCCACGCCATGAGTTCTTGATTCGCAAATTGCTGTTGTTTGACCATCATCAATTTGAGGGGGGATGTTAACACTTGTAACATAAAGCCCATTAGGCCCAGGCCCATTCATTGTAACTTATCTACAAATATTGTGGGATTAGTTAGGATAGAATCAAATCAATTGTACAGATTTCTTTCCATAACAGATAGATTGTAATTAGTTTGATTTGCCTTGATTAAGGCTAATATGTTTATAAAAGAGAGAAAGGATCGTCCATGAGAGGGATCCTAGAAATTCCAAAAATATTAATCTCTTCATTCATCCTGTCACACTCTTCAATAACTTTGTGATGGGAAGACATTTGACAGGTTATGAGAAGACACTTGACAGGTGAGAGGCTCACCTTCCTACTTTCCTGAAGACCATCAAGTGTCTTTCTTTTTCCTTCATCTTCTACTTCAGGGCATTTATTCTTCTTGTACCACCTTTTTTTATAGGAACGAATTGCTTCGAACCGGAGAGTTTTGCAAACCTGAACCAACAAATCGAATCCTGTATTGTTCGATTCGAATTTCGAACAGTACGAGATTCGGCTTTGGTTAGACCGAATGAGGTAACCATGGGTCACCCTCGAACGAATAATTAGGGATCATTACTACTATGGGAGCTAGCACTACGAATAGAAACCTAGATTTCTTAAACAAAGCATGGCATGGTTGTTTTCTACCATGGAGAGACTTATTTAGCCAGCAAATAACACTAAGTCGAATGAGAAACTGAGTGGTTGTGTCATATATACTGTCTCATAGAGATCTGTTGTAATATCCTGAGTACTTGGGCCTAGGATTGGTCTGGCCCAGGTAGTATTTTAGTTAGCTTGGCCCAAGTTATAATGATAGTAGAGCCCAAGTTATAATGGAAATAGAGTCCATGTTTTTGTAACTTAGCAAGTATCCCACGTGAGAGAGTTTGGGAAAGATTGGAGTTGTAAAACAACTCTAAGAAGGAAGTTTGAAAGGAATAAGAGTTTCCATCTTCCCTTTATATATAGAGAACGACAAAGGATAATTAGTGGATAAGGGGATTAGCCCTTGATTAGGGAAATTATTTAATGTTTTAGTACATTATTGATGCAGACAGTACATATTAGAGTTTGAGTATTTATAACTCTATGATTAAATGAAATTATTATTTGATTTAAATGCCAAATGCTTATGTGAATTATTTGATGAATATATAGTAAATATTACCAAGTTATCACGATCCAGAGATCTGACAGGGCCCCAAAATTTGGGTCGTGACATCTGTCCCTAAGTAGAAATGCATTATTGACATCCATTAGAAATAATGACCATTTCTTGACACAATCAATAATCAGAAGAGTATAGATGGTTGGAATGATCCCCGATAACAATACATATGCATTCATGGATACAGGGTTCAGGGATATGGGCCTGCACTTTTGGAAATCCATGACACGGGTATGGATATCAGTGACTACCTTAATTTTTCTATAGAACATTTCTATGTTATTAAAATTAAAATTGTTCGCATTTTTTTCCAGCATTTTTTTTGTTGAAAAGTAAGAAAAATATATAGTGTAGTAGGTGAAATGATATGTAAAGATAGGAAGAAGAATAAACCAAAGGTGGAGAGAAACCGATACCTCAATGAGAGGCTCGTATGAGATTTTATAATTACACAATACCCAAATCAAGGGTAATCTAATCAATATACAATCCCTAATCAAGGGTAATCAAATCAATTTACAACCTTCATCAAGGATAATCAAATCAATCTATAAATCTATACAAGGAAATAAATAAATAAGAGATAACTCAAGATACAGTTATATACAAGCTCTGACGGGCCTTGGGCTGGGCCTAGTGGGCCTAAGTCACATTATTTTCTACACTCCCCCTCAAATTGATGTGGTAATGCAGAAAACAACAATTTGCTAGTAAGTTCATGATGGCGTGGCTTAGGAAGAGCTTTTGTGAAGATATCTGCCAACTGGTCATGAGTAGAAACATGAGGCAAGGTGATCTTCTCAGTGACAACATGCTGACGGATGAAGTGACAATCAATCTCAATGTGCTTCGTCCGTTCATGAAAGACTGGATTATTAGCAATTCTAGGAGCACCGGTATTATCTCCATGAAGAGGTGTAGGCATATTAACAATAATACCAAATTCACAAAGAAGACGGCGGAGCCAGATGATTTTTGCACTTGCAGACGACATTGCCCGATATTCAGCCTCGGCAGAAGATTTGGATACTGTGGTTTGTTTCTTGGACTTCCATGAAATCAGAGAGTCGCCAAGAAACATGCACCAGCCAGTGGTAGAGCGCCGGGAATCAGGGCAACCAGCCCAGTCGGCATCGGCATACGCTGATAAGCGTAGAGAAGTATTAGACGGATAGAAGAGACCATGACTGGGAGTGCCTTTAACATAGCGGAGAATGCGCAAAGCAGCAGCAAGGTGAGGTTTATGAGGATTGCTCATAAATTGGCTAACCGTATGCACCGCATGAGAAATATCAGGGCGAGTCATAGTTAAGTAGAGCAAACTACCAACGATCCGACGGAAAATAGATGGATCATCCATGGGGGGACCATCCTCTGCACTGAGTTTACTATTTAATTCCATTGGCGTATCAACAGTATGAGCATCATCAAGTTTGGCGGAGGTGATCAAATCAGAAGCATATTTACGCTGATGTATCCGAATGCCCGACTTAGTACGCGAAAACTCAAGCCCGAGAAAATATGTGAGAGGACCGAGATCCTTCATTTTAAAGTGGCGAGTGAGATGATGCTTGAGATCCGTAATACCAGAAATATCATTGCCACTGATAATCATATCATCAACATAGACTAAAAGGAATGTGTAACCCTTTGGTGTCCATCTAAGAAAGAGAGAACTATCAGAATGACTCTGACGAAACCCAGCATGAAGAATAGCGGCTCGGAATTTATCAAACCATGCCCTGGGAGCCTGCTTAAGTCCATAAAGAGATTAGCGCAACTTGCAAACATGCTGAGGAGGACAAGCATAGCCAGGAGGAGGTTTTAAATAGACAGTCTCTTTCAAGTCGCCATGAAGAAAAGCATTTTTGACATCCATCTGCCACAGAGGCCAATTGCGAGCTGCAGCTACACAAAGAAGAGTACGAACTGTGGTCATTTTAGCCACTGAAGCAAATGTTTCTTCATAATCAATGCCATACTCCTGCTTGTAACCCTGTGCAACCAATCGTGCTTTGTAGCGATCCAGACTCCCATCAGAGTTAACCTTGACAGAGAAGATCCACTTACTGCCAATGACAGAGGCTTTGTCAGGTGTCGGTACCAAGTCCCATGTATGGTTTGCCTCAAGAGCCAACAATTCCTCAGTCATAGCATCCTGCCAGTATGCAATCTTCGAAGCCTGTGAATAAGAGGTGGGTATAGGAGCACTATCCAAAGAAGTGAAAAGAGCAGGGAAGCCATATCTGTCAGGAGCAACCGAAGGACGACTAGATCGTCGCAGGGGTTGGATATTAGTAGAGGAAGTATTAATACCTGAGGGTACAGGAGGCAGCATGGGAATAGGAACGGGAGAAGGAGGCCCCACAGGAGGAGTCTTGTTTGGCCGGACATAGACATTGGTAATTGGTGGTTTGGAAGAAGTAGTCACAGGGAAGTGTGGCAAATAAGAGACAGCAACAGGATGAGTTTGGAGACGCAAAGAAAAGAAGGGAATGTGTTCTAAAAAGATCACATTACGAGATATCCGCATGCGTTTCTCAGAGGAATCATAACATAGAAATCCCTTATGTTCAGAACTGTAACCTAGGAAGAGACATTTGGCAGCCTGGGGTGACAACTTAGTGCGCTCTGTAGGTGGAAGATGGACAAATCATAAACAACCAAAAACACGCAAGTGAGAATATGAAGGTTTATGGCTAAAAAGAGCTTCATATGGAGTAATCTTTCCTAGAACGGAGCTAGGATGACGATTGATGAGATACACAGCGGTATGAGCAGCATCACACCAAAATGTGGGAGGAACTAAGGATTCAAGAAGGGGAGTACGAACAGTTGCAAGAATATGCCTGTTCTTTCTTTCAGCAACACCATTTTGTTGTGGAGTATGTGGGCATGATTTTTGGTGAATAATGCCTTTAGCAGAAAGGAAGGTAGAAAATTCATGGGACATGTATTCTCCGCCGGAGTCAGACCTGAGAATTTTGATATCTTTTTGAAATTGTGTGTGAACCATATTATAAAACTTTTGGAAAAGAGAAAAGACCTCAGATTTGAAGCGCATGAAATAAATCCATGTGAATCGAGAATGATCATCAATAAAAGTCACATAATACTCAAAACCTGTCCTACTTAATGTGGGTGCAATGCCCCACACATCAGTGTGAATGATATCAAAAGAAGATAACGCACGGGAATGATGAATGGGAAATGGTAAAATATGACTTTTACTTAAACATGTAGCACACTTAGATTGAAGAAAAGAGGACATCATTTTATTATCAACAGTGGAATCTAAACAGCCAATTTTAAACAAAGAAAATAAATAAGCATTGTTCACATGACCAAGACGACTATGCCAGATAGTCCACAAGTTATTAAAATGAGAAGAAGAAGAAGAAAAGAGGGAATGATGTCCAATGTCCTGCAGAAACAGTCGACCATGTTTACTCCTCGTCACGATCACCTTCCCAGTGTGCCGCTCCTGTATGATACAACCAGTGGAAGAAAATTTAATATGGTACCCATCATCAATCAGTTGGCCTACAGAAAGTAAATTTGTTGATAACTTGGGAACAAAGTAAACATTGGAAAGGTGGAGGGATTGTCCAGAGACACTAGATAAAGTAATGGTACCAATTCCCGAAATGAGTAATTGGTCGCCATTAGCAGTAGTTATTTTATCTTTGCCAGTATAAGGGTGAGAAGCTGTAAAACTATGTTCCACAGAAGTCATGTGGTTTGAGGCCCCTGAATCTAGAAACCAGGTGGATGGGGTAATGGAGGATGACCTAGAGATTGAAGAATGAAAAGCAGGAAATGCAAGAGGAGAAGGAGTTTGGTACCGACCACCAGAAAAACCCATGGATGCATATGCAGAAGTCACCGTGCTCTGAATCAGGTCTTGAATCTGGGCTGGAGTCATGGATACAGTCCCGGAAGAAGTGCTGCCTGTGTCAGGGAGAGGTGCTTGAACTTGGAACGCAGCAGGAGTATGTTGTCTGGATGCAGTGGGAGGATGTTGCTTTTGCTGGGGTCCATTCTTCCTTTGTAAACTACGACAATCATCAATGAGAAGACCAGAGCGTTTGCAATATCTGCAAATCAATTTCTTTCGACAGTTCTTGGCTAGATGACCAAAGCCTTTGCATTCATAGCATTGAGTAGGCTTCTGATTGGGGGCTACTAGAAGAGGAGTCTCAGCCTGAAGAGGAGCCTTTGGGTCTTCAAGGATAACACGCTGAGAGTTAAGGCGAAGTTCTTCTCTAAGGACTTCTTGGAAGCATGTGTCCAGATTGGCTGTGACTTCTCTATTCATAAGAGCTGAACGGACAGATTCAAATTCTGGTCTGAGATTCATAAGAAACTGACTAATGTGAGTTTCCTCTTGTAATTTAAGCGCCTCAGTCAGAAACCCAACAGATACGGACTGGATTATCATAGCATCCCTCTCAGTCCATAATGTGAGAAATCCATTGTAGTATTCTTGCACAGTTTTATCACCTTGACTGAATTTCGCAATTTCACTATCGAGTTGAAATTTGCGAGCTTTATTGGTTTGATGATAAACATTCTTTAGATGACCCCACATATTAGAGGCAGCAGCATATGCTTGAAGAGCAATGGCAAGAGAAGGATCAATGGAGTTAAGAATCCAAGTGATAACCTTAGCATTTTCTTTAGACCAGGTAGCTAAGGCTTTGGTGTCAGTAGTTCTAGTAGGTTTAGTTATCGAGCCGTCAAGATAACCAAACAATCCTTGGCCTTCAACGAAATTCTTCAGATGAAATGACTAAGCCATGTAATTATTTCCATTGAATTTAATGGGAATAACATCATACTTGTCCATATTAAAGAAGCGGCAGCAAAATGAAACAGCAGCAAACAACCAAGGATAGAAAACAACTACAGAATAGCAAGATGCACACAGAAATGAAATGAGGAAATAGATACGCAGTAGGAGAGGATAGCTGCTAATACAGCACAGAAGAGCACACATAGCCAGCTATCAGCACTAAATCCAGCACAGAAGAGCAACAGCACAGAAGAATCCAGCACAGACAGCAAGCCCGCAGCATAAAATGCTCAAAATCCAGCACAGACAGCCCCCAGGCGACCTAGATGCTGATGGCAGATGAGGTACGTGGACCCCACAATCTGATCT
Organism: Litsea cubeba; assembly: GCA_012931725.1. NCBI lineage: Eukaryota > Viridiplantae > Streptophyta > Magnoliopsida > Laurales > Lauraceae > Litsea > Litsea cubeba. The sequence continues at coordinate 60,096,439 of CM022949.1, forward strand.
ATGCACAGATCAGATAGAAAAGACTGGAAGAATACCAAAAGTCCTACCTCCAGTCCAAGTTTGATGAAGATCGGACACAGATCCACAATATTGGACGGTTGTGATGAAAACAATCTTGTAGAAAAATATCAAAACCGACAGAGGAAGAAGGGATAAAAAATACCTCAAATGAAGAAGAAAAATTCCATAAAAATCCTTAAAATGGTCCTGATGACTGGTCGATCACTTCTGAGGAGTTTTCTTGCAGTTGATCCGGGGTGGGCCACTGACTGATCTGGTGGGCCACTGATGGATCAGACAGTTTCTCTTGATAGAAAAGAAATTCACACCAGGGAGACTAAATGGATCAAAGAATGAAGAAGATTGATCAATGGTGATTGATCAATGATGATAGATCATAGCCTCGAGCTCTGATACCAGGAAATGATATGTAAAGATAGGAAGAAGAATAAACCAAAGGTGGAGAGAAACCGATACCTCAATGAGAGGCTCGTATGAGATTTTATAATTACACAATACCCAAATCAAGGGTAATCTAATCAATATACAATCCCTAATCAAGGGTAATCAAATCAATTTACAACCTTCATCAAGGATAATCAAATCAATCTATAAATCTATACAAGGAAATAAATAAATAAGAGATAACTCAAGATACAGTTTTATATACAAGCTCTGACGGGCCTTGGGCTGGGCCTAGTGGGCCTAAGTCACATTATTTTCTACAGTAGGATATGCTAAACTAGTACCCAAGAAGTATTAGTGCAGTATTGAGTGCCAACGTATCACATTGGTTCAACATGGATACAGCGGGCATGTACAAGTATCCAGGTGGGATAGGATAGCTATCATCTTGGCAACCGGAGCAAATGTCTCCTTATGATCTAATCCCACACTCTTGTTGTAATCCTTGAGCATGAGCCAAAGATTAACCAAAGTGTCATTGAAATTAACCATTATAGGATAGACAGATAAAGGCATTAGAGGATTTAGGAGCAAGATCACATCTGGTTTGCCCTAGAGCCAGCAGCACTTTTACCAATGCATCTTGCCAGCATTTCTCATTTATTGCCTACTCGAAAGTGGGTACAGAAATAAAATGAAATCTATTGTTGTCTCTTTGATATGATACATATAGGGCATCAGATATGCATTATGTGGTATATTGTCGCCCACCATTATTCTTGATAGTCCATATGTGCATTTAATCAAGGACATGACCCAGAGGTTGGTGACTTCACCACTTGCTTCTATGTTTCCTTCACATGAAAATACCAACTTAAATGCACAATTTGCTAAATAATGTGTTTTTGCTGGGTATAATGAGGAACCTAAAGAATTTAGTGTTATAATCCTGCCACTAGATTAGTTTTAAGTTAGTCGCCGTGCCATCTTTTTTGAAATCATTAATGAATCCTTTCAATGACGAGGTTGGAACAGACTCCTTTCTTCTTGAAGCCTTCAACAAAGATGATGTTTTCCTTTGCAAACCTCTCTCCCTCCCTCTCTCTCTCTAAGGACATGATGTTCTGAAGAGAAAAAAACTCAAGATGGGTTTTGAGATGAAGGAATGGAGAAGAAATTGAAAGAAGAAAATAGAAGATAAATGAGAAGAAACCAAAACGATGGTAGAAAGAAACCCTAAGGGGCCTGCTCCATACCAAGTTGAAATTTTAGGGCTACATCTTGACTCAATTATTTGATACACCATTACTGTGAATATCCAACGACTATTTATAAAGGACAACCAATGATGTAAACTCAAACTAGAATACCTAATCCCAATGCCACACAACTTTCTCCTAAAATAACACATTTAAAATAATAAAAAGCTAGGAAATCTACTCTAAAAATTACAAACAAATCCATTGACCCAAAATTATAAATAAACCCAACGGTTTCTCAACAGCCCCTGGGTCAATATTATAGCTTGTGGTTTGTTATTTTAATACTATTGCGAGGTTGCGAGGTTTTAAGCCATAAATATATTCCATATTTGGTGCTCTTTACGTGTTAAATGATTCTTCCTTCCATTAGCTACTAGAAGGTATAAATAATGTGCTATAGACTACAGAAAAGTTATAAGGGAAAATTCCAAAACAGGGCTCAAGTTTTGCCCAGATTTTAAGTCAGGACACACCAAAAAAAAAAAAAAAAAACACATTTCAAAACAGGGCTTAAGTTTTCCATTTACATTTCAAATTAGGACATCCGACGAGAATGAGTTTTCCGGCAACTTTTCTCCAATTATTTTAAAATACAAAAAAATGCTCTTCCTTTCTCTCCGATCTCCATCAACGTCGCAATCAATTTTCTGCCAAATCTATCTCTTCACTTTCTTCAACAAGTGGATCCTCCATGGAAGAAGCTGTCTTAAAAGGAAAATTCTTCTCATCCAAAAAATCAGACTTTTCTGAAGGATCCAAAGTCCCAAAACCTCACGAATGGCTCCCCATCCCCTATATCTAACAAGAAGGTCAAATCAAAACCTTCCCATGCTCTCCACAAAGACACTGAAAAGATTCACACCCAACAGAAAGGGATAAAGAGCAGCAGTGGTGATGGCATCACCGCTCGGTGCTGTCGCTTGAGCTGAATTGGATAAAAATGAGATCCGGGCCATTGCCGCAGGAGAGCTTCTTTGGTTTCAAGTTGATGGGGAATTCACTAACGGTGCGAGCAATCTATCAAGGACAGGCGGGGATTGGTGCTTGACCTCCTTGGTGTAGGGGAAGAATGGCTACCTCTTTGTGTAAGATCCACAGGCAGCAGAGGGCACGTGTAAGTACAAAACCAAAACCGGTGAATAGACCGTTGAAAAACCATCTCTGCCAACTGCCATTGCCCCTCCCTTATCTCCTTCACATCTTGTTCTGGCGTTGGAACCGACACTGCCTCCAGCCTCTTCTCCTCTTTTTCCACTTCAAAGTCCTCTATCATCTTGTTCCGGCGTCGGAACCGGCACTGCCTCCAGTCTCTTCTTCTCCTCCTTTTCCACCTCAAAGTCCTCTGTCGTTTCCCTCTCCACCCTCCCCCGAAAACCCCCTTGTCTACTCTTTCTCGAGATCTTCTTCATCACCAAATCCTTCTGCTCCCACCCCCTCCATTCCTCCTCCTCAACGGCGTTGCTCCCTTCGCGCCACTCTGTCGCTGTCTTCCAGTGCCGGATCCACCGCCGACTTGACCTCCATCGCCTCCCCTCCTCCCTCTACAAGTGCCACCATTCCATCATGGATCATGAGAGGGCACTAAGGGGGATTTTTGGTATTTTGAAAAAAAAAAAGGGTAGAAAAGTCGCCAGAATACTCATTCTCTCGCTGGTTGTCCTGATTTGAAATATAGATGGAAAACTTTAGTCCTATTTTGAAATGTAAGGTTTTTTTTTTTTTTTTTTTTTTTTTTTTTTTTTTTTGTATTGATTTGAAATCTGGGCAAAACTTGAGCCCTCTTTTGATATTTTCCCAAGTTAAAAATCTCTGTAATTGATTAAAGATACAATCAAATAATCATATTGGCACATTCTTTTCCACATTATATTGTTTCTTTATTTTTCTTAAATTATTGAAAACTTGGTGTGTTTTTTAAAGGCTGGCACACCCATATTTGTGAGGCATGAATCATCACAAGTGGCACTAACTCGTCCTGGCTCCAACTGACACAAACACTGGTGCTGTGATTCAAAACCTTGGCATAGCAACAATTAATGATTATCTATATTTACAATCCTGGGCTTTGCAATTTAGAAAATGGTGACAATAGGTAGAAAAAAAACCTTTCAAAAAAAAAAAAAAAAAAAGAAAAGAAGAAGATATAACGAAGGTGGAATACCAGAAGTATGCTTGCATATTCAGGAGAAATGTCTTGATGGGTGCAATAAAGTCCTACAGCAATATAAGGTACATTTTACTTCAATCTCTCAGCACAAATTTGATTTTTAATTGAATGAAGATATGAAATTCGAAGATATACCTGATAGTGCAAAGCTTGAGAGGGCTAAACCAGCAGTGAGAATTAATACAACTTCCCAAGGTGGCAATCCTAGATCCAAAGAGGAAAGAGTCATGCACACTGCAGGAGACATAAATGCAATGGTCTGGCAAATTTTTCGCACCTACACATAAAAAATACGAACAAAAAATTGTAGATATACAAATAAAAACCTCTTGAAATGAAACTGTAAAAAAGACAATGTAACAACAGACACATGACCCGAAAACTCAAAGACAGTCTATTAATAGAATTAACTGTAATTTAGGTACTGACCCATCTCAATAAACTAGAGGCGTTTTGGAAGTATCAAATATGGTTTGCTGGGGAGATACAAACTCCTATAGTGTGTTTTACTTTTCACAAGATTAAGAGGCATATTCATTGAATATCACAAGAGAAAAACTACCATGAAAACTATTTTGGCTAAGTCATGATATAAAATACTATTTTGTCCAAGCTCTTTGAAAATAAGTAGAACTTGGGACTGTATCTTCAAAGATAATTTTGACAACTTGAATATAAATGTGTTAGTATATGAAAATGAAATAAGTCATCAAATACAACTTCAAAAGGCCCAATAACCCAACAACTTCAATAAACATTTTTAAATTGCTTCCCCAATTATTACAAGCACAAAATGTATCTATAAGAACAAAAATACATTACCAATAGTAATACAAAGAAAAACAGAAATACCACAGCATTAAGGAATTAAGGCAAGGGGATCCCCTTGCCTCCTCTTTTGTTTGTAACCATGGTAGAGTCGTTGGATCATTTAATGAATGCAAAGTTAATGGGGTTTCCTTCATGGCTTGTGTCTCTAAAATTTTGATGTCAAGATTACCTATTTTCAATTTGATGAATACACTATAGTATTTTGTGATGCAAGAAGGGATGAAATAGAGAAGTTTAATGTGGATTTTGAGATGGTCTTAGGTCATGTTTAGGTTAAGATTACATTTAATAATTCACCGTCATAAAGCGTCACAACTATGTCGGGTCGGCTAGATGAATAATGTTTCTCCATTCCAATCTATCCTGAGCCGAATTGACGTAGTCCCGATTTGACACAATCGGACTGTCTAGGGACCAAGTAACCAAAGCCAGAAAATATTCAGCCACCACACTGATATGTAGTAATGAAAACAAAAATCTAACGGGGAAGGAACAACGCCGAGAAATCACCAAACTCACCTTTAAAGAGCCTTCTCAATCACCTATAGTCCACACGACCAAGGGAGAGGGAAAGAGAAACACAAAGTGTCGTGTTTTTGTGAAAAATAAATACTGGTACTGTAGCTGCTACAGTAATGACAAAACTTAAAACAACCATAAAACCCTGGGAAACCCTACTAATTAGAGTCCTATCACTAATATAAGTATTTGGTGTATCCTTCTTCCTTAGGGGTCATCAACCTGCATAGAACAAAATCTTCCTCACCGGCCTTGTTAGCCTGCATTGGACACATCCAAAAAAACTCACATTTATTAATTTTAGTAAATTTGAAAATAGTATCATTTACCTCAGATGATATAGAATTTACCTCACTTAGTAGTAGTCAATTTATCCATTTCATTTTTCTAGAACATTATCTACCTCATAGTTCTATGGGGGAATAGGTTGGGCTTCTGACTGTAAAGTACAAGTGTCCAGAAGTGTAATTTCTTCCCACTTTATCATTTTAGGAATAATGGTATAATTTCATATATTGGTCTGTAAAAGAATTTTTATTCTTTCAGGGGTTTAGATAGATGAATTAGGAGTAATTGCAGTCATTATTTTGTAACAGATTCTATAGGTAAATAGCAAGGTTTTAGGATCCAGGGGTCATATCGAAGCGTTGGTTTTGAACATCAAGAGCCAAAGCCCTCAAAATTCCAGGGTCTCCATTCTCCAAGCATACCGCAGAGTTTGGAAAAGAATTGAAGGAGACACCAGACAGGTCCACCATGTAAGCTTGCTTCTATTAGTATGAGCAGTGAATCTGTAATTTTTTATGTCAACTATCTTTTACACTTACTGGAAATGAAGTATTTATGCTTTCGCAAGTTGATGTTTTAATTGCCACTTGAATTGACCCTTTGTGTAGATCACTGTAATTTTTAGGGATTTTTACGAAAAAATTAATTTTAAATCTTAATTCAAAGGGTTTTATGAAGAAAAATCATAAAATAACAAGAGAGTTGTTCGTGCATCTTTTTTGACAAAACTACCCCAACTGACGATATCGTCAACTTCCATTGTAAAAAAACTACGTGCTGCTTCATCTAGCGATGGAAAGGTTGTGAAACTATTGCATTTTGTATCCCGATTGTCTTCTTTAGGTGGTCTCTGGAATCTTCCTCGGGTGTGTGGATCCCATGCTTGGTTTCTACACATTTCGGGTCCCTTTTTTAAAGTGTATTCTCATGAGTTTTGAGGGAGTAAATTTGGAGTACAAGGTGTTTGATGAAATGCTGAAATGAGAATTTTCTTACGATTTACTTGGTGGCTTTGAGTGAGGTTGGAGGGGATGGATTTGGGTATTCTTTGTGAAAATTTGGGATCTTAGAGCCATTTGTTTGAGAGAATCTCATAGGTCTTGATGTTTGTGAGCAACGTGTGGGTAGCCATGTTGGGCAGTCTTTGAGCAATAGATGTATTATCAACTATTACGAAAATCATTGCATTTTGTGGGGAAGATTGAGTTTGTTTCACCTTTTAGGTGATTCTTTGTGATCTTGCTTATGTTCTTTTTGTGTTTGTAGTGCAACAAGAAAAAGTGAAAGAAAAGGGGTTTTGGGCTTTTTCCTATAAGGGACATTGACAATATCATCAACTGGAGTAATTTCGTCAGAAAAGATGTACGAACAACCTACTCGTCATTTTATGCTTTTTCTTCATAAAACTGTTTAATTAAGATCTAAGCTTAAGTTTTTCGTAAAAATCCCTAATTTTTATTGTGTTCAATCATTTTTTTTAAACAATTTGAAGTTTCATGCATATTGAACATGGAAGCAGTTTGCTTTACTGTTTCAATAGAGTAGTTGAAGAGTAATTAGAAAGAACCATATTTATAAATTTCTTTAATTAGTCATCCTGGAACTTTCCAATTATATAGTGTTTTAAATGTTTTAAAAGCCAATTTCTTCACCACTTGAAGCAAAATTTATATCATGCATATTAGATTTAGTGGTAGAAGAGGACATGTTAGGAATGGCTCTAGCCAATCTATCCATCAGAGCTGAGAAATGCTTGTCCACAGATAAAAGTGATCCAAATAGAATCCTCAATCCTACAGAGAAGCAAATATTGAATAGATAATTGTGTTGGCAGAGTCTTTTGTTCAGCTGTTTGGTTGCGTTGGATATAATGCCTTATACCTTCACTAAGTTTTGTTTGTTTGTTTGTGTTTTCTTCCAGATTGTACGTCGTAAGGACTTATATCTTTGTTTATATATTTTACTGTTGCCAATAAAAAAAGATAACTACACACTTACCACTACTACTACCAGAGAAAAAAAAGGGGGTGTGCAGGGCCTATCAATCAACCAAAACACTTATATGCATCAGTTGCAGCAATACATATCGGTTGCAGCGATGTGTAATGGTTATCGGAATATATTTAAATTGATGTAAAGAAATCTGCGAAAATATCCATAAAATTCGATAATACCGTAGAGTGTTAGATTTTAATGTTTATTTACATTAGTAACTAAAATAAATGGGAATAACAAAAAAAAAATAGTTCATATAAGTCATGTATTATTGTATTATTTAAAAGAATAATGATGCCTTTGTTAAGTTGTATTCATGTTGCTCACTAATATTAAGACCTAAGAAAGATCTTAATAGTCAAAGATTACTTGGTATTTCCTGTGAGTATAGTATGTACTATCATGACATCATCAATCATGTAATATGCACAATGAGTATATAGTATGAAATACACTAGAATTAGATACTAATCATATAGACCATGGTTCAAAATAGCCACATAGTGGCAGCATTATTGGTGGAGGCCGCAATGCTATTTTGAAAATAGTTGAGCTCACATGCATAGAGACCCGTAGCGGCCACTACACAGTTGATTTTCTTTTCTTTTTTATTCTCATTTGAATCTTTTTTTTAATGAACCACTTGAAAATGCCTTGTAACCTTTAGATCTATGTTTCCAATATATCAATGCCAAATGGTTTGAGTTTGTTTTCTTTTATTTTGTATTTTTGGGGGTTTTTTCCAAAAAACAAATTCCTCCAAGTAGGCCAATGAAATCACATCCTAATGCATACTAACTTGTAGATCTATGTATCCCATGGATCAATCCCAAATAGTTTGAGGTTTTTCTAAGAATTTTCGCTGCTACTTTCAGATTTTTTCAGGATTTTTCAGAAAAATATTATTTCCTCAAAGTTGGCCAACCGAAGCACATCGTATTTCATTCTAACTTGTAGATCTATGTTTTTAATATATCAATCCCAAAAGGTTTGAAGTTTTTTTTTTTTTTTTTAACTTTTCCTCATTTATTTTTGGATTCTTGGGCATTTTTTTGCATCCCACAGATTAGTCATACAACAGTACAGGACCTCTCTAGAATGAGGGGTCCACTACACCCCTATCTTAGTTACTAATGACAAATAATTCTAGCATTTTCCAATATTCCGAAATTTTTGGATATTATTTTGAATTTCTTTCACCATATTTTGGATTCACACCACTACACCATTACATATCGCCACAACCGCTATGTATCGTTTTAACCGATGGCACCTACGCATGCCGTAATTGTTGTTTTGAAGCATGGATATTACTCATTAATTATTTTCTGCTTAATACTAACTACTCAGTAGTTAGTGCTTACCACTCACTAGTTAATAGCTACACATCTAACGGATTGATTTATGGAACATATATATTTAGGAAAAAGACACTAATGAAACTGTCTTAGTGAGCAAAGTTTTGTATAAAAAAAATTACTTTCCACAAAATCTCTAAAAGTTAATAGGAATCAATGAGAAATACTAAAAAAAAAAAATGCAAATGGCCCAAATAATGCCTGTATTAACAAATCTGTGCTCCAAACATGTATCATGAATAATTTTCAAATCATCCCCACCCAAAACAAATGAAAAAGATTTGTTTTAATTCAGACATTTCTAACCTTAAAATAAAGCCCTTAAGTTACGGATGGGGTATTGGCTTCGATTATTCGACTTAAAATGTTTCTGATCGTCATTTTTCTAGAATAGAAAGGCACATGACTCTCCTCACAATCTTTCCCTCCAAAAATTATGTAGAAAATAGAGACCTTTGGCTTAAATGCTCGAAAAATTGGCTGGTACGTTCTATTTATCAGCCAAAACACTTCAATATGCATGTGAATGCCGATAGTTTGCAAAAAGAACAGCAATCTCAACTGATATGACTGATTTATCGGTTGATATTTTGATCCATGAGTCTACTACTTCTACTACTTCGACTACTAAATAATAATAACAATAACAACAACAACAACCGAAACAATAACAAAGTATAATAATAATGATAAACAATAATAACAGACGCATAGTTAACTTTCACAAAGTTAAAAACTTTGGGACCGTTTTTCCATTGAGCAGGACAATATTCACAATGATTGGGAGCATTTAAATCTCTTTTTTTTTTTTAAAGAGGTAACACTGATATATTGGTTTTCTTGTAGCCATTACAAAAAGGTGTCAGTATAAGAGATAAATACCAAGCACCACCCTACAAAAGCTACACAGTTAAATAACTTAAATTACACAATCAATTTGCCCCTTGTTTTGACTAAATTAACTCCTGATCTGCAGCATTCATCTCTTTAGCCCACTGTTTATGAATTACTACCGTAAAATCATGTAAGATAGAAATTCCTGGCTATTTGATTTTTTTTAGTTGATTTGGACGGTGACCAATTTCCTTTTGTCTTCCACTTAATGGACAATAATAAGATGGTAAGGATAATCTAATCAGCATCCATTTCAGTGTATGCTCACACATAATATGGTCCATAATATGCAAGATTAGAATAAGGAGTATATTATTAGCCACGTGTAGGGTCAATGACTTTATAGAAAGTTTTCTTAGTACAAGACTAAAAGAAGTCCACCCTAACTAGTAATAGTTGGTTGATAAGTCCATCAAACATCATTTTATTTGCGTCGTTTCACTTAATTTTATGGACTTATGTAGGATAATTTCAATGAATTGCATTGGAATTCATAAAATTACGCAACTGAGCATCTAAGATTGAATTCGAGTCAAAATCAGTCAAATATCACATAATTGCATGGTACTATCAAAATTATTCTTTTCGATTATCCTACCATCGCACTGCATAACTTTTAATTCCCACGTAAACATGCATGATTTCTTTGCATCACTGTGTAGTTCATGAAAACTCGATCATCGCGATATATTCACACGCATGCATATGTTGTGAATCGGCCCCCAGCACTGCATTGTTCTTTTCCTCAAAAAAATTATTCTTTCAATTTTACTTCATTCTTGTGTACGAAAAATCAGGTTTCGGGCCCGCGTTGAGACAAATTGAGAGACAAAAAGAAGAAAACTTGAAGAAGAAACCAATATGGGACCCGCACTCCTTGGGCATGAATCCCAAGGAGGTGGACAACCATGGCGGGTCCCACATATGTTGCAGAAATTCAGAAATTCTTTCTTGGATTAAATACTTTTGAATTTCAAGCCAAGGATGGAAGGAAAGCAAGGATACTTGGTGGCCAAGGAACTAGAGAAGGAAAGAGAGAAAAAAGAGGGAAGAAACAAAAGAAAGAAATCCAAGCTAACTTCACTCCAAGCATGGACGTCCAAGGAGATCTATCCCAAGTGTTGCACGTCCCTAGTGGGTGCCACCTTGACGCAATCAGGGAAGAAGAAACCCCGATTGATGGTGAACCCACAATACCCCGATCTTCAATCAAACAGAAAATCCACACACAAGGAGAAAGATAGAGATTCCCTTACCATTTGATCGCAAAAATCCATCAGCAACGCCTCCGATCCAATGAGAGATACTCAAACCAAGAAGGAAAATAGATAAAAGTAAACATATGCAACTTTAATTAATTTTCATATAATATTCCAAGACTACCTCGGTTGTCCCTTTACATTCTTATTTAATATTCCAAGACTACCTCGATTGTCCCTTTACATTCTTATTTATAATATTGAAAATCCAAAACAATTCTGCTGTCCTAAATTGTAGCAGTACCAGCTACACTAATTAGAATCCTATAAAGAAAGAAAGTATAGCAACTAGGACATTGACCGCTCTTTGGAGGAATGGGCTGTCATACCTTTAACAGTGGAGAAAATCACCCACTAATCTAATAAACTCTTTATAATTGAATTGAAGGAAAACAATCCAAATCCAATAATTAAGCAACTGAATTTAGAAAATAAGTCACTGCATCATTATTTTCTTTTTCTGCTAACTGGACCAGTCATCTCTTATAAACTGAAAGCCAGGCCTAGACCGGATTTGGGTCAATTTTAGGTGGGTAGAACTCACTGACCTACCACCCAGTTTTAATAAGCTTGTTGGGCCTATTGGTGCCTATGTCACACCTCCATTCAAAGATTTGCAAAAATTTCAAATTCAGTTTTGGAAAAAAATCTCAAGATCAGTGGGCCCTAGCATGGAAGATTTTTAAGCAATGAGAAGACCCACATTTGGAAGGAACTAGTGCATCAAGCCATTGAAGATAAGGAAGAAAATTCAAAATTTGAAAACGTTTCTCATAAGTTATGCAAACTTTGAGATCAAGAAAGAAACCTTCTCAAATCCAAATTGCTAGGAAACCAAGCAATTAAAAATTAATAAAAGGGGAGCTACATGGGATGTGCTACCCGATCCCCAATCCAATCCACACGTCGTTGTCACGAATAAGCCAAAGAGTAATAACAAAGATTGAATGGAATTTTGATGATCTCCTTGAGGATTCACCATTTGTATTTATAGATCAGAAATGCCCAATCTTGGGCTACAATCACAATCAATTAGATATCCTATTTTAGTATGTATTGCTGTACAAATCAATCTAGTATCTATCAAACTTAGTATGTATTGCTGTACAAATCAATCTAGTATCAATCTAGTATCTATCAAACTTAGTATGTATTGCTGTACAAGACTTATAATATGATGGGCTTTATAGATGGGCCAAGGATGGATCAATATTATAATGGGCCTGTGTTCACACCCCCCCCTCAAATTGATGCGGTGGAATCAGTAAGCATCAATTTGTTGGATATGAATTGATGACGTGGGCGAGGAAGTCCCTTCGTGAATATATCTGCAATTTGGAGTCCAGAGGAAATGAATGGTAGGGAAATGACGTCCCGTAGATATTCATCACGAATGAAATGACAATCAACTTCAATGTGCTTGGTCCGTTCATGAAAAACTGGATTTTCTGTAATACGAATAGCACTAGTGTTGTCAGCATGGAGAGGGATAGGGGAGCTTTGTGGAAAGCCAAGATCGGAGAGAAGTCCACGAAGCCAAAGTATTTCAGAACAGGCAGCAGACATGGCGCGATATTCAGCTCGTGTGGAAGATCTTGAAACCTTATCTTGTTTCTTACATTTCCAAGATATCAATGCATCGCCAAGATACATACACCGCCCAGTTGTGGACCGACGGGTGTCAGTACAACCCGCCCAATCAGCATCAGAGAAAGCAATGAGATTTAGTGGAGAGCCAGCAGGGAAAAATAGACCACGAGTGGGCGTACCAAGAAGGTAACGAATAATACGTCGGACAGCCGTCAAGTAAAGATGCCTTGGTTGAGTCATATACTGGCTGACCAGGTTAACAACAAAGGAAATGTCGGGGCGAGTATGAGTTAAGTAGATCAAGCTACCAACCAATTGCCGATAGAGCATGGCATCGGGAAGAAGATCGCCACTATCCTTTGAAAGCTTTAAATTTACTTCAAGAGGGGTATCAACAGGAGTTGATTGCTGGAGGCCTGCCAGTTCAATTAGGTCTAGAGCATATTTGTGTTGATGCAAGATGATCCCTTTTTCTGTGTGATGAACTTCAAGACCTAAGAAGTAGGTTAAGGGACCCAAGTCTTTCATATGGAATGATTGATGCAACGATGATTGCAACTTAGAGATCATTGCAGAATTAGTTCCAGTAATAATGATATCATCAACATAAACAAGAAGAATAGTGATTCCTCTTGGAGACTTATGTAAAAACAGCGATGGATCATATGGGCTTTGCTGGAAGTCTAACATAAGCAAGGCGTCCCGAAAATTTTCAAACCAAGCACGGGGTGCCTGTTTAAGGCCATAGAGGGAACGTCTGAGTAGAGCCACATCTGAACTATTGGAAGGAGTGGACCCGTAAGGAAGGCGCATATAAACCTCCTCTTTAAGATCCCCATGAAGAAAGGCATTCTTTACATCGAACTGAAGAATGGGCCAAACTTGAGATGCTGCAACTGCAATGGCAATAATCATCCGGACAGTAGTCATCTTTGCAACAGGAGCAAATGTTTCATCATAGTCGATGCCATATTCTTAGTGATTTCCAAGAGCGACCAGACGAGCCTTGTATCGGTCCAGCGAGCCATCGGATTTTAGTTTGACCGAATAAACCCATTTACACCCAATAGGCCGAACTGTAGGTGGGCAGGTAACCACATCCCATGTGTGATTAGTCTGTAGAGCTTCTAATTCCTCAGACATAGCTTTCCGCCAACATTCATGTTTCACAGCTTGAGAATAGGAAGTGGGAATGTTAACAGACGATAGAGTGGCAAGAAAGGATGAATGAGAATACCCATATCTATCAGGAGGCCGAGAGACACGCGTGGTGCGTCGAAGAGTGGGCATCATATCTAGTTCGGGTGTAGTGGATAGAGGAGTTGGATCAAGTACCGGATCAGGTGGCTCTTGAAGGGGTTGTATCGTAGCAGTGAGTGGTTCCGTTCGTCGCCGATTTACAATTCCAGGTTTGAACCGTTCAACAACAGCTGGAGAAGTATCAGATGAAAAAGGTGGTAATATATTCATGGGAATAGTAGTGGATGAAGCAGTGGGTTAAGAAAAAAAATATAAATTTTTGAAAAACACGACATTTCGAGAAACACGAATTCTTTTGACAGATGGATCATAGCAAACAAAGCCTTTTTGATGAGTTGCGTAACCAAGAAAAACACATCTGGTAGCTTGCGTCGACAATTTCGTCCTTTCAGACAGAGGAAGATGAACAAAACAAACATATCCGAAAGTACGAAGATGAGTATATGTAGGATGAGAGTTAAAAAGACGAAAATATGGGGACTGATTTTGAAGTTTGGAAGACGAAAGCCTATTAATAAGATGAGCGGAAGTAGAGAGAGCTTCCGGCCAGAAATGAGGGGGAACAGAGGATTCAAGTAGCAGACAACGAACCATGTCAAGTAAATGGCGATTTTTCCGTTCAGCAATGCCATTTTGCTGTGGAGTATGTGGACAGGTTCGTTGTGAGATAATCCCTTTATTTTGAAGAAATTCTTGAAATCTGTTTGACACATATTCACCACCGGAATCGGATCGGAGAATCTTTATGCAGGTGGAGAATTGTGTATCAACATAGGCTAGAAATTTTTTAAAAACCTCAAACACCTCCAATTTAGCCCTTAAAAAATAAACCCAAGTGAATCTGCTATGATCATCGATGAATGTGACAAAATATTTATAGTGAGAATGAGAAATAACTGGTGTTATACCCCAAACGTCACTATGAATCAAATCAAAGCATTTTTCTGATATAAAGTTATGCACAGAAAATGGAAGGGCTTTACTTTTTCCTAATTTGCAAACAGAACAATCAATATTGACATCAGAAGTAGAAAACTGCATTTTATTAATCAAACCAGAATTTTTCAAAGATGACAATATGTTCGAATTAGGATGTCCTAATTTTTTGTGCCACAGATGCACATTAATTTTGAAGAACACATGAAAAAGCTGAAGTAGATTCATCCCTAGGTTGTATAGGAAGACTAAGCGGAAACAACCGGCCGCACTAGGCCCATTCGCGATCACTTGACCCGTCCCCTGATCCTGTACAACACAACCAGAAGAAGAGAATGACACATTACAATGATTATCTATGAGTTGTCCAACAAATAACAAATTTGTAGAGAGGCCAGGTGAAAGAAAAACATGATTCAAAGGCAATTTGTGTGGAATATTTCCTATGGCAGTGATAGGTAAATGACCCCTATTGGCGGTTTGAACTTGGAGTTTCCCATCATATGATTGAATATTAGACATGAGTCTGGAAGAGGAAGTCATATGATTTGATGTTCCAGAATCAAAATACCACATGGAAGGAGATGGAAAGGTTTTACCTGAGAGGCCCAAGGTGGAGAATGCTTGGAGAATCATTTGTTGAATCATTTCAGGGTTGATAGGAGGGCTGGGTGCACATTGCTGTGAAGACATAGATGAAGACGGAGAAGCAGGTGCCACAGAGTGAAAATCTTAAGAAGCAATAGCAAAATAAGCACGCGAATTTCGATTTTCTGGTCGTTTTCTGCATTCAGAAATGATATGCCCGCTAGCTTTACAGTAGTTACAAACTTTTCTCTTGCACTGAGAAGAATAATGTCCATACTCCTTACAAGTGAAGCATTGAATTTTGCTCAAATCTTGGGTCAAAGTGTCGCGTCTGGGAGGTTTCCCTTTTGCCATATATGCAACTTCAGCAGAACCAGTGGATAATTGTTGGGATAGTTGATACTGAGTGACTATCCGTTGCTCTTCGCGGAGCACTTCATTGAGACATGTATCCAAAGAGGGAGATGGATGCCGACTCATAAGATTGGATCGAAAGTTTTCAAAGTCAGGGCGAAGTTTCATTAAGAACTGATCTCGTTGAGTAATTTTATGAACTTCCTGAACCCCAGATAGAGTATCTCCAGTGAGAGTGGCATATGCAATATCCGTGTATTCAGTCCAAAGGGCAAAGAATCCGGAATAATACTCCTGGACAGTCATCTGTCCTTGAGAATATTGAGCAATTTCATGTTCTAATTGGAATCGACGGGCTGAATTCTCTTGGTGATATATGCGTTTCAGATATCCCCACATATCTTGAGCAGTTCTATAGGGCTTAAGATGTAGAAAAAATTGGGGTTCCACTGCGCCCAACATCCAGCTCATAATTTGTGCTTCTTTGGTTTCCCAATCTTCCAATTTTTCATTTGCCGTTGGCTTTTGCGTAGAACCAGAAATGTGGCCCCATAATTTTTTGCCTTTCAGATATAACTCAAATTGATAGGCCCAAGCAGAATAGTTTTTCCCATTGAATTTAATCAATTGCATTTCATTTTTGTCCATTTTCAACCCACAAAGGACAATAGTAACAGACAGATGGATAGCAAAAAGTGTTGATTTAAAGAAGGCAGCAACACCAGAGAACCAAGAACAGCCCAGAAATCAACAGATCACAACAGATCTCAGATCTGTAAAAAATTGCACACAAAATTGGTCCAGACGACCAAGATTTTCTGCATAAAACAGTAGGTGGGGCCCACTGACGATTCAATCTACTAGATCAGGATGATCAGATAGATACTCCACAAAAATTTCGAACCAACACAGCAGAGAGAACAGCAATCAGAAACTTATACTCAAAGATGGACGGATTTGATGAAAAGATATTGCAGAAACTGGTAAACCCAAACATTGATAAAAAAATCTACCTCTGATTCTTCAAAAATGTTGAAAAAATAGCCAAAAAATCCCAGAATAACAGGCGACCAGGACTGTAGTGATTTTCTGATCAGATCTGATCTGATGATAATGGCCCTTTGTTGCCGTTGTGGAAGACTTGTTCAAAACGTTCGACAGAGGAGAAACTCTCCTTGAGTACTTTAAACGAGAGAGATTTGATGGATATTAATCTCTCTATTGCACCCTAGCTCTGATACCATGTCACGAACAAGCCAAAGAGTAATAACAAAGATTGAATGGAATTTTGATGATCTCCTTGAGGATTCACCATTTGTATTTATAGATCAAAAATGCCCAATCTTGGGCTACAATCACAATCAATTAGATATCCTATTTTAGTATGTATTGCTGCACAAATCAATCTAGTATCTATCAAACTTAGTATGTATTGCTGTACAAATCAATCTAGTATCAATCTAGTATCTATCAAACTTAGTATGTATTGCTGTACAAGACTTATAATATGATGGGCTTTATAGATGGGCCAAGGATGGATCAATATTATAATGGGCCTGTGTTCACAGTCCTCTCTCTCTCTCTATCTCTCTCTCTCTCTCTCTCCAGTGATTTTCTACTTGTAATCTAAGGAGAAGGGTGTAAGTTGTTTAATTCTTTGACTGATCCTATACGTGAATAAATTTAATTCCAAACCTGATATTTAGTTTGTTAATTTATTTTTTCTATTTAATTCTTTTTTATGTTTTATTTTCGATAGGTATATTGTGACAAGAACTCAAAAGAGAGAAATATTGGATTGTAATCTTCTATCTTGATTGAATGGACTAAGGATACATTTATACACATTAAGGGGTTGCCCAAGTCAAGTAAAGGGGCTGCCTAAGTCAAGTAAAGGGGCTGTACAATTAAGTATGTACATGTGGTACATGTGGCTTTGACTAATGAGCCTAAGGGAATTAAGTATGTACATGTGGTACATGTGGCTTTCACTAATGAGCCTAATTACAATCAAAGTCTAATCTTCTAGATACTAGGCCTAAATGGGCCTACAAGTTTGGGCTTAAAACACCATCATTAACACCCCCCGTCAAATTGATGCGGGTGAATCCACGAGCATCAATTTGCCAACTAGGAATTGGTGTCGTGGCCGAGGAAGTCCCTTGGTAAATATATCTGCAATTTGAAGTCCGGTAGGAACATGAGGAAGAGTAATTGCGTCACGCACAAATTCATCACGTATGTAATGACAAGCCAAGCTCAGAAAGCAATCCGCGAAGCCAGACGATTTCGGAAGAGGCGGCAGACATAACACGATATTCGAAGCATGCACAGAACGGTGCAGAAAACCCAAAACGAGCCTTGTCGTCAGTGGAAGAATTTCCACGGGGGCCCCACCAGATGATCTATGGACAGATCAAAGGCTGGGGATGGAAGGGTAGATGATTTTCGCAACTACCGGAAGAAGTCTCACTCAAAACGGATCAAAATCCACAATTTTGAATGGCTGCCATGAAAACTTTGGAACAAAACTCTGATGATCAATAAATCATGAAAAAATCATCATAAATCCAAGAACCTCCAGGCGACCAAGATGGTAGTCTTCCGCTGAGGAATTGGTGATGATCTCGGGGGGGCCACGTCTGATCTGAGATGATCAGGGATTATCCGACTGAAGAGAATGATCACAGATGATCATATGCTGGGCTTCCAATGTTTGGAAGATGATTTAAGAGAAGATCATAGATCACAGATGATCATATAATCATATACTGGGCTTCCAATGTTTGGAAGATGAACTAGGAGAAGATCATACTGATGAGAGAGTTCTTCGAGGGCTTCCAGAGATGGAAGATGAACTAGGAGAAGATCATACTGATGAGAGAGTTCTTCGAGGGCTTCCAGAGATGGAAGATGAACTAGGAGGGATCTATGGACCCCTATATCTTGAAGAGAATGAAATACCAGACCATACTATTGTTGTTGAAGATGGCTCTGATACCATGACAAGAACTCAAAAGAGAGAAATATTGGATTGTAATCTTCTATCTTGATTGAATGGACTAAGGATACATTTATACACATTAAGGGGTTGCCCAAGTCAAGTAAAGGGGCTGCCTAAGTCAAGTAAAGGGGCTGCCTAAGTCAAGTAAAGGGGCTGTACAATTAAGTATGTACATGTGGTACATGTGGCTTTGACTAATGAGCCTAAGGGAATTAAGTATGTACATGTGGTACATGTGGCTTTGACTAATGAGCCTAATTACAATCAAAGTCTAATCTTCTAGATACTAGGCCTAAATGGGCCTACAAGTTTGGGCTTAAAACACCATCATTAACATATTGTATGCTTAACGACCTCTAAATACTGAAAATAATCCCCAATCTGTGTGAAATCTCTCATCAATTAATAAATCTGAATTTCAGATTTTCGCTTTTGAATGAAGTCATTCGTACTTTCAGTACTTAGAAGAACAACTGAAACCTAACCCTTAGATAGCAAGATATATACTATTATTTTTTTATTTCAGTTTAATTATTTCTGAAATTTATTGTTTCCAATTGCTTTTCCAATCATTTTTATGTTGGTTGCGGTCATACATAGTAGGTTTTTAGTTTAGATTTTTTTTTTTCTAGATTAGGAATTTTGATGGATGTAATGGACTGGAATTGAATTAAATTTTCAGAATTAGTATTGGGTTTCTATAGATTTTTATTAGGCTAGATCTAGATTTTATTTAGGACAGGTTTCATCAATTTGTTTACTTCACACTCTCCGTGGATCGGCTCTGTACTAAACGGGATAATACTGCTTCGCAACCTTGCACTTGGGGTTGTCGCATCAAGTTTTTGGTGCTGTTTCCGAGGAGTGCGTCAAACACAAAGCACTTGAGGTAAACTTTCTTATTTTCCCTTTTAAGTTAATTGCATTGTGCGAAAGAAAGAGACAGAAAAAAGAGAAAAAAAAATGAGAAAACTTGACGCAAACCCGGTAACGACGCCAAAAACTTGTTTGTGCAATACAATCCCAATGAGTACGGGTCGATCCACAGATAGCGTGAAGCACTTTAACTTGAACCTGTCCTATGAAAAATCAAATACTAGCCTAAAAAGAAGCTATAAAAACCCAATCTAATAATCTGAAAAATTAATTTCAGGAATTACAATCAATTAAAAAAAATCTTAAACTAGAAAACCTATACTAAAAATCCTAAACTAGTAAACTGCATCACCATAAAAAGCATTAAAAGACCAATTGCATAAAATAAAATAAAAATCAGAAAATCAGAAATTAAAAATAGAAAAATTCAGAATATGGATCTTGTAATTCAAGAGTCCGGATCAATTGTTCTGTTAAAAATACATACGCTGTCAATTAATTCCCTCCCATAAAGACGAGCCAAGGTACGAGTTCTAGATTGTTAATTAATGAAAGATTTCACACCACTCATGGCTCCAACCACGCATTTCATTACTATAGCCCCAAAGCATTTGCTATGTCCGGAAAAAATAACGAATCCTAGAAACATTAGAACATGAAAATTAACAATAAAATCAACACAATTAAAGGTCCAAAGATTTAATCAAAAATACAACTTCTCCTTCATGTTGAATTACAAAGATGAGACTTGCCCCTCAATCTTCATCTCCTTCACTTAAAAAAGAATTAAATTTAAGCCTCCAAGTAGAAGGAAGGGAGATGAGAAAGGTGGATGGAACGCGTGAGTGGAGAAAGGAGACGGAATGGTGTGGCTTGGAAAAAAATTAATAAAAAAAGTGGATGGCTGGTCTTGGATGTGCAGCACTAGGTTTTTTTTAATTATTTAATTGCTTTGCATTCAAGCAATTTTAGTTTCGGAAACCGTCTTGCTTAGACTCCGAGTTTGCATAGATTTTGGAAACCTTTTGAAAATTTGAATTTGTTTCCTTCCTTGATTCCTTGGCTAGCAAATTAGTTCTAATTATAGGACTCCTGTTTGCTTGAAAGTCTTCCATGCTTAGGCCCACTTTGAACTTGAGAAAATATTCCAAAAAATATAAATTTGAAAATTTTTGCTGCAACTTGGAATAGAGTGGACCCCACCTTGGGCATGCAACCAAAGGAATTCATCGACGTTGGACATCCCTAGCCTCTTGGAGCTTTCCTTGAATTTCTTTCTTTTCCTTCTTTATTATCCTTGCTCCACAAGACTCGTTGATCCCCTTCCTTTCTTTGCTTGAAATTTCAAAATAATCTTCAAATTAAGAGAGAAAATCTAAGTTTTGCAACAATTGGTGGGACCCACCATGGTCGTCCCCCTCCTTGGGATTCAGGCACAAGGACAGGTGCGGACAAGCACATTTTTAGTTTAATGGGGTGGGGACAAGCACACTTTTTGTTTTATTGTGATAGGTCAATAAAACGGCATTTTATTCGCATCGTTTCACTTAATTTTATGGACTTGTGTATGATAATTTCAATGAATTGCATTGAAATTCATAAAATCATGCATTTGAGCATCTAAGGTTGAATTCAAGTCAAAATCAGTCAGATCTCGCATAATTGGATGGTTTTATCGAAATTATTCTTTTCTATTATCGTACTATCGCACCGCATAACTTTTGATTCACACGTAAACATGCATGATTTCTTTACATCACTGTGTAGTTCATGAAATTTCGATCATCACGATATATTCATACGCATGCATACGTTATGAATTGAGCTCCATGCATTGCATTTCCTCATAAAAATTATTCTGTCAATTTTACTTCAATCTTTTGTGTAGGAAAAACCAGATTTCGGAGCCCGCGTTGAGAAAAATTGATAGACAGAAAGAAAAAAAGAAAAAAAACTTGAAGAAGAAGCCACTATGAGATCCACCACTCTTTGGGTGTGAATCCCAAGAAGGTGGACGACCATGGCGGGTCCCACATATGTTGCATAAATTCTTTCTAGGATTAAAGACTTTGGAATTTTAAAATTTGAATTTCAAGCCAAGGATGGAAGGAAATCAAGGATACTTGGTGGCCAAGGAAGTAGAGAGAAAAAGAGAAAAAAAGAGGGAAGAAAATAAAGAAAGAAATCCAAGCTAACTTCACTCCAGACATGGATGTCCAAGGGTGTCTATCCCAAGTGTTGCACGCCCCTAGTGGGTCCCACCTCCATTCAAAGATTTGCAAAAATTTAGAAATTTCAGTTTTGGAAAGAAAATCTTAAGATCAAGTGGGCCCTAGAATGGAAGATTTTTAAGCAATGAGAAGATCAAAATTTGGAAGGAATTTGTGCACCAAGCCATTAAAGATAAGGAAACAAATTCAAATTTTCAAAAAGCCTTCTATAAGCTATGTAAACTTGGAAATCAAGAAAGAAACCTTCTCAAATTCAATTTGCTTGAAAATAAAGCAATTAAAAATTAATAAAAGGGGGGCTACATGGGAAGTGCAACCCTATCCCCATACCAATCCACATGTCCCCTCTCTCCCATTCTCTCTCTTCAACACCTCTATGTCTATCTCGTCTTGTACTTAAGGCATCTTTTTCTTGTGAGAAGAAGGAGAAGTAATTTTTCACATGTAAGGAGAAGGGTGTAAGTTGTTTAATTCTTTGACTGGTCTTATGCGTGAATAAATTCAATTCCAAATCTGAGTATCAGTTTGTTAATTTATTTTCTCTATTTAAGTCTTTTTGATGTTTTATTTTTTATAGATATATTGCATGCTTAAGGACCTCTAAATACTGAAAATAATCTGCATGAGCTTAGAGTCTTTGTGAAATCTCTCATCAATTACTAAATTTGAATTTCAGATTTTGGCTGTTGAATGAAGTCATTCTTATTTTCAGTACTTAGAAGAACAACTGAAACCTAAGATTGCAAGATTCTATTATTTCTGAATTTCAGTTTAATTATTTCTGAATTTTTCTATTTCCAATTGGTTTTCAGATCATTCTTATATTGGTTGTAGGTTTTTTTTTTTATGATGTACAGGATTGCAATTAAATTTAAATTTCAGAATTAATACTGAGTTTGTATAGGTTTTTATTCGGCTAGATCTAGATTATTTTTAGGACAGGTTT
Source organism: Litsea cubeba (assembly GCA_012931725.1). NCBI lineage: Eukaryota > Viridiplantae > Streptophyta > Magnoliopsida > Laurales > Lauraceae > Litsea > Litsea cubeba. The sequence continues at coordinate 60,119,202 of CM022949.1, forward strand.
CATCACGTTGTGTGCTTCACACTCTCCGTAGATCGGCCCCGTGCTCACCCACCGGGATAATACTGCTTCGCTACCTTGCACTTGGGGTTTTCGCGTCATTGGTTAACAAAAACTAATAAATGATTACCCTGTTTCTTCAAGTTGTCATAGTTCATTGACAGTTCCATAATTCTACCATAAGTAATTCCAGTAGTATTATCCCTCCAAACAAAATCTGGTTAAGTTAAAACAGCTCAGTTTTAGATATATTTTAGGTCACTTTTGGCTCCTTGAAATTCTAGGAGCCAAGAAAAATTCCTCAGAAAAATTCTCCCCCAAAACAATTCATCTTAAGAGCATGTCTGAAATAAAGTAATGCCAATAGAAAATGAATTACAAGAAAAGGACTACTATTTTGAAAAAGATACTCAATTCATCTTAAGAGCGTGTCTGAAATTAAGTAATGCCAATAGAAACAGAATTCCAATATGTCTATACTAATTTTGTTTTGAAAAAGATACTAGATGGCTAAGATACTAATTTTGTTTTGAAAAAGATGCAAGATGGCTAAGAAGCTTCCTTCTTACCATTGTCGTCTCAACTCCAGTTGAAATCAAGTTATCTGCAAATGGTGCTGCAATGCTAGTAACAAGGATTGAGGCCAAGGGAGGAAGGACAGAAACCTGAAAGAGGAATGTTGATAGAGATCAGAATGAAAAGATTCACAAAATCCTGATATTCACATGCATAAGCAGGATGGAATTAATGGTTAAGTATCATACTGAGTTTTGTTCAGTGACAACATGTGGGCCAAACACCTTTCATTGTTACATGTGCAGCAAGCCACTGGTTCTTGTTAACTTGTCAATATGTTTGTAAATATATTCTGGTTCTTGACTTCACATACCTTTATATGATTAATAGAAAAGTAAACGAAGTCACACGACCTTTATATAGCACAAAGATTTATGGGAAACCAAAGTGCCTCATAAGCAGGTGATGGTGATACTGTGTGTTTTATACTTCTATGGAAATTTATGCAAATAAAAAAAGAAAAGAGAAAACAAAAAAAGAAAAAGAAAGAAATGATGGAGAACAAAAGGGCTAACATGTGATTGATAGTGTATTTTCCCAAAAAAAAATCTTTAATATACAGCAGGAAAGACCAAAATTGCTCAATCTGCTATGTCTACCAAATGCAAAGACATCCCTTCAAGCTGAAGCATAGATGCATCGTGCCAACTGTTAGATTGTATGTCCTCAATCTAGTGGATGATGTGAATAAATTGATTTATTTTAATGATTTATTTATAATTTCATGCTTTATTCATGTGATGAATGGTATTTTATTTTATGATTGCACATGAACAATACAAAATGACACTATGGTTCATGAGATGAATCGGGAGTCACAAGTATATTAAATGTAATCCATGTGTGTGGATGAGATTCACATACAAGAGACATGGATCACAACTCTTATACTTAAAGAATTTTCGCAACCAATGATGAGACTAGGCATCTCATCTAAAAAGGTTGTAGCATTGCAGTCACTATGAGATAGTGTGGTTTGTCTTAACCATCTTAGTGTAAGACTCTGGATTGTTGTGCGAGTACATTGGATGTACTCAAGGACCATGAGTAACACCTTATACAAATTTGTCTTTAATTAAGGATAGCTCTCATAATTCCCAAGTAATAGGCTCTTAATCCTGAGAGGTTAATGGACTCAAGTTTCTACTATGCATTTACTTTGGAGCAAGGATAAAAATAGCGCTACGCCCACTGCCAAAAATCTACGAAGCGGGCGCTACGTAGCGGCGTAGCGGTGCGTTTTGAAAAAATCGTAAAAAAATTCTGAAAAAATTCCAAAAAATCCAAAATATTGAAAAATGATAGAAAAATGTATATTTTTTTTTCAAAAGTAACTAAGATAAGGGTGCGTAGCGGTCCCCACATTGTATGAGGTCCTGTATCGCTGTATAAATATAAAATAATAGTCATGATCATTTTTTTTCACATGTATTCATGTTGCTTAGTTATGCTAACTTAGAAACTAATGAAAGGCTTATAAAGATTTTTCCATTAAAAATTAAATTTGATTATAGCCTATTTCCTACTAAAATGAAAAGGGCTCATTTTCTAATAAAGTGTACCTTGGTCAATGCCTTATTTTAGTATTTCCTATTAGATTGAAATTTGGCTAAAACTTATTTCCAATTAATGTGAAACTTGGCTAGAGCCCATTTCTAGTTAGTGTCAAAGTTTGCTATGGTCTATTTTCAATTAGAGTGAAATTTGATTATACTGTATTTCTATTTAGAACGAAATTTGGCTAAGGCTCTAATTCAATTAAGTAATATTTGGTAAGACCTGCCCTTTTTATTTAATACTTGGGCATCAATGAGGAGCCCATCAATGGTTAAGAAGAAAAAAGAGCTTTTGAGGGCCCACTTATACTTTATTTAAACCATTTGATAAGGTGGGCCACTGTGGGGCCCATAAATGACCTTAAATGAAAGAGATGGAAGGGCCATGTGCTGCCCTAATTCGTGTGAATGGAAGGATAGAGAGACAAGAGACAACAGGAGAAGAGGGAAAGGAAAATGAGGGAAAAGAAAAAAGGGAAAGGAAAAGAAGAAGCGCAGCTGTTGCTGCCTCTTCCTTACGCTGCTGCTGATGCCGCTGCCGCCGCCGCAGCCTGCTGATGCCGCTGCCGCCTGCTGATGCTGCTACAGCTGCATCCAGGTATGTTGTATACAACTACTCTCTCTCTTTCCCTTCCTTTCTTCCTCTTTTCCTCTTTTTTTTTTTCCTTTCCTTTCTTCTTCTTTTTCCACTAGTCAAAGAAACGATTAGAGGGAGGAGGGTATGTTTTTTCCCCATCCTTACTGTTCATAGTTTGTAGCGGCCGATACGCAACGATACACAGGTAAATAGCGGCCGATACGGGACGCTACGGTGCGATACCCGTTTTTTTCCATTTAGTGGCCGCCACAGCCGATATATCGGCCGCTACGTAGCATATTTTCATCCATGCTTTGGAGTTACCAATGATGAGGCCAACTATAGGTCAATACCTCGGTATCTTGGGTAAGTGGTAGTGGGACTGTGGGAACATATAATTCTCAAGATGGAATCTATCTTCTAAGAGAGAAATATCCCCTTGTGTCAATTAATGAGATTTATCATTGGTAAGTGCGCATATAATTAATGAAACTCTCAGATTATATATTTAGTGCTTATGCACAATATGTAGTTGATGATGTATTCAAGTAAAGTAGGCCACTGCACCTTAGATGATGTTAGTACCACTTGATCCAAGGCCCATATACAAAAGCCCATGTACAATAGGCCCATGCCCATAAATCACGTGGGACTAGTTTGACTCATCATCAATATGTATATATTTTCATTCCATAAGTAGGAAGTGGTAATTATATTCTTTATATTGTTTCCTTGTAAAGAGATTCTAATTCCCTTGTAATTGCCTTGATTAAGGCTACAAAGTATTATAAATAGAGCAATGATCGATCAAGAAGATCATCAAATTCCAAAAGTTTCTTCTATTCATCTTAAAGTTTAGGTTCTGTCATGGTATCAGAGCCATCTGATAATTTTTTCTAGCTGCTGTCTTCTTCGAATCTTGGTAATAACAGTCATTAGCATTTGCTTGTGGCTGTTCGTGCATACTCAAAGTAGATCTTCATCAAGATTTTTGCAATCTGATCACTGCGGCCCACCTTCGAAGCATACAGATCAAGGATTTGTCATCTTAATCTTGTGTTTTCAAGCAAACAGATCAAGGATCTGTCATATGAGCAACAACCAGATCAATGATCTGTGTTTATTTCATACAGATAGTCTTCTGATTGCAATATGATCACTAGTGGCCCACTTGCGATCATCATGACCACTTCAACAATCTATCCAGTCATGGTCGACCACATCTCCCAATAATATTGGTGATTTTTTCAGCATTTTTTCCGGAATCAGAGGTAGGATTTTGGAACCATCTTGTGATTTTCTAGTTTTCTCATATCAGTTTAATCACAGCCGTTCAAAATCTTGGATTGTGGATCGATCTTAGTGAAACTTGTTCTGCTGGGAAGATAATTTGATGCTGCTTATATCTTGTTGATCTGATTATCAATCCGATCAAACGGTGGGGTTTCTGCAAGGAATCATTAGTGGAAATTTGGGTCGCCTGGGCCCTTTTTTCTTGGTATTTTTTGGTAGCTTCTGGTTTTCAGCTGTCTGTTGTTTGCTGATCACATAATCTGGTCTGTTGAGTGCACTGATCACATTCTGTTCTTTGTTTGATCGGCTGGAATCATTTCTTAGCATTTTTTTATCATGGACAAAACTGAACTCTCACTGGTGAAGTTCAATGGAACAAATTATACATCATGGGGATTCCAATTTCAGATATATCTTAAAGGAAAAGAATTATGGGGTCATATAGATGGGACTGATCCAAAACCCAGCGCGGATGTCAAGGTCATCTCCGCATGGGAAACCAAAGATGCAAAGATCATGACTTGGCTTCTGGGATCCGTCGATCCCCAATACATCCTCAACCTTAGGCCATACAAATCAGCCAAAGGCATGTGGGACTACTTAAAACAGGTATATCAACAGGATAACTCTGCTCGGAGGTTCCATTTAGAACATGAACTGTCTCAGTTTACTCAGGGAACCATGTCCATTCAAGAATATTACTCTCAATTTATTCGTTTATGGACGGACTACACTGAGATTATCTACTCCAGCCTCCCTGATGCCTCTATTGCGGTCGTTCAGAACATACACTCTACCAGTCAAAGGGATCAATTTTTGATGAAACTTCGCCCTGAGTTTGAACAAATTCGTTCAAATCTGATGAGCAGAATGCCTTCTCCATCTATTGATTCTTGTTTTGGGGAACTCCTTCGGGAGGAACAACGTCTTAACACTCAGGCTGTTCTCCAACAAGCACTTTCACCAGCTCCAGTAACTGCAGCCTATGTTGCACGTTCCGCCCAGCCGCCCAGAGATATGACCAAAGTGCAGTGCTATAGTTGTCAGAAATATGGACATGTTGCCACTCAGTGCAATAATAAATATTGCTCGTACTGCAAACGCAAAGGTCACGTTCTTCCTGAATGTCGGCGTCGAGCTCAAAATTCCTCTCAGAAAGCCAATCTGGCCACCTTGGATGCGTCTTCCTCTGCATTCTTTCGTCCTGCTGCTAATACTATGTTGCCTGCTTCACCTGCTCCACCTGCTCCACCTGCTTCTTCTTCACCTGCTTCCCCTTCTGTTACTCCTGACATGGTTCAACAGATGATTGTCAATGCTTTTTCCGCTCTTGGTCTCTCAGGTAAAACCAAACAGTCAAACTCCACCTGGTATATGGATTCGGGGGCTTCTAATCATATGACTCATTCTTTTGATACTTTATCTCAATAAACCTTATGATGGAACTCTCCGATCAATACCGCAGATGGTGGCAGTATACCCATTACTGCCATTGGTAAGGTCTCACATTCATTACCTTTGAGTCATGTTTTTCTTTCTCCTCAGTTATCTACAAATTTAATATCTGTTGGACAACTCGTTGATAATGACTGTTCGGTCTCTTTTTCTCGTTCTGGTTGTGTTATACAGGATCAAGCATCGGGGAAGGTGATAGCGAAGGGCCTAAGTGTGGTCGTCTGTTTCCATTCCAACTTTCTACACAAGATCGAAGTTTGAGTTCATCTGCATTGTTTTCAGCTTCTAGTTCAAATAATAGCCAATTATGGCACAATCGTTTAGGCCATCCTCATTCTCGCACTTTATTATCCTTGTTTAAATCTGGTTTGCTATCTGATAATAAGATTTCTCTTAAAGATGTGTTCTTAAATTGTTCTAGTTGTAAAATGGGTAAGAGCAAGACTCTCCCTTTTCCCATTAGCACTACTTCATCATTGCACTGTTTTGATCTTGTTCATAGTGATGTATGGGGTATCGCACCTGTTCCATCACACTCTCATGTTAAATATTTTGTTACATTCATTGACGACTATAGTCGTTTTACATGGATTTACTTTTTGCATGCAAAATCTGAGGTGTTTGCTACGTTTAAAATTTTCTTAGCCTATGTGGAAAATCACTTCTCCACCTCCATTAAAACACTCCGCACAGATTCAGGTGGTGAATATGTTTCTAATGAGTTTCAGACCTTTTTACAAAACAAAGGAATTATCTCTCAAAAATCATGCCCTTATACACCACAACAAAATGGTGTATCTGAGAGGAAAAATAGACATCTCCTAGACATTGTTGGGTCCCTACTCTTAGAATCCTCTGTTCCACCAAGATTTTGGCCAGAGGCTTTGTCCACAGCTGTTCATGTTATCAATAGGCTACCCTCACCACGTATAAATCATGAAACACCTTATTTTCGTTATTTCATAAGCATCCTGTTTATTCTCATCTCCATGTTTTTGGGTGTGTATGTTTTGTTCTTCTTCCCCCGGTAGAAAGAACAAAACTATCTGCTCAATCTTCAAAGTGTGTTTTTTTAGGTTATGCGAATGATCAGAAAGGATTTGTCTGTTATGATCCAAAGGTCAAACGTATCAGGATTTCTCGTAATGTGGTGTTCTTTGAACATCAATATTTTTTTTTCCTCATTCTCTTGATCATGATACATCTCCTACATTTTCACTTGTTCCTGGTTTTACTGATTCTCCGGTTCTACCTATGGATCCTATCAAACCTCTTCTTGTGTATGAAAGGCGTCGACGGGAAACTATTACTGCACCTGAGCCTCCTGATATATCCTCTTCCACGGCGCTTGACCCTGAACAACCTCCAGATACCTCTCAGTTAGTCCCCCGTCGATCATCCAGGATTTCCCGTCCCCCTGATCGATTTGGCTTCACCCATACATCCTTAATTGCTACTATGTCTTCGGTTCATATACCTAATGGTTTTTCCCAAGCAGTGCAACATCAGTGTTGGCGTCAGGCCATGCAGGAAGAACTGGACGCTCTGAATGATAATCATACCTGGGATGTTGTTCCATGTCCTCCTAACATCAAACCCATTGGATGCAAGTGGGTTTACTCTATCAAGTTACATCCTGACGGTACTTTGGCTCGTTATAAAGCTCGCTTAGTAGCTCTTGGGAACCGACAGGAGTATGGCATTGACTATGATGAGACATTTGCTCCGGTCGCCAAGATGACCACTGTGCGTACCATTCTGGTTATTTCTGCATCCCGCTCTTGGCCTCTTTATCAGATGGATGTCAAGAATGCCTTTCTCCATGGAGATCTCAAAGAGGATGTCTACATGCGCCTTCCTCAAGGCTATGACTCTACTGCTAAAAATGAGGTGGCAAAGCTCCGTCGCTCCTTGTATGGTCTTAAACAAGCACCCAGAGCTTGGTTTGAGAAATTTCGGGCTACTATACTTCAACTTGGATTTGTTCAAAGTCCTTATGATCCGTCACTCTTCATCAGTACAACCACTCAAGCTATTACCATCCTTCTGGTCTATGTGGATGACATTATCATTACAGGAACTCACAGTAATATGATCAAGAATCTTCAATCCTCTCTTCAAGCTGCATTTCATATGAAAGATCTCGGTCCCTTTAACATATTTCTTAGGCCTTGAGGTTCACCAGTCTAAGAGGGGTCTATTTCTTCATCAGCATAAGTATGCTACTGACCTAGTTGATCTTGCTGGGCTCAAAGAGGCCACACCTGTGGACACTCCATTGGAAGTAAATGTGAAACTTAAGAAAGATGATGGTGATCTTCTATCCGACCCCACACTCTACAGACGCTTAGTCGGCAGTTTGATTTACTTGACCATCACTCGCCCCGACATCTCATATGCTGTAAATGTTGTTAGTCAATTCATGACAACACCTCGGCATCACCATCTGGTTGCTGTCAAACGGATCATTCGGTACATTCTTGGTTCTCTGACCCGAGGATTGTTTTTTCCGGTTGACACACCATTAAAACTTACAGCTTACTCTGACGCCGACTGGGCCGGATGCCTGGATACTCGCAGATCTACCACGGGTTGGTGTATGTACTTGGGTGAATCCCTCATTTCATGGAAATGTAAAAAGCAAGAACGCGTCTCCAGATCTTCCACTGAATCGGAGTATCGTGCTATGTCAGCTGCCTGTTCTGAAATCCTTTGGCTTCGTGGCTTTCTTAAAGATCTTGGGTTTCCTTAGACCTCGGCTACCCCACTTCATGCGGACAACACTAGCTCCATCCGTATCACCGAAAATCCAGTTTTTCATGAACGTACGAAACATATCGAGGTGGATTGTCATTTTATTCGCGATGAATATGATCGTCAGATCATCAGTCTTCCACATGTATCAAGTGAACTCCAGCTTGCTGACATTTTCACCAAAGGACTGCCTCGGCCACGTCATGAGTTTCTGGTTCGCAAATTGCTACTCGTTGACCAGCATCAATTTGAGGGGGGATGTTAGTACCACTTGATGCAAGGCCCATATACAAAAGCCCATGTACAATAGGCCCATGCCCATAAATCACGTGGACTAGTTTGACTCATCATCAATATGTATATATTTTCATTCCATAAGTAGGAAGTGGTAATTATATTCTTTATATTGTTTCCTTGTAAAGAGATTCTAATTCCCTTGTAATTGCCTTGATTAAGGCTACAAAGTATTATAAATAGAGCAATGATCGATCAAGAAGATCATCAAACTCCAAAAGTTTCTTCTATTCATCTTAAAGTTTAGGTTCTGTCAGATGATAGGTGTAGTTGATGATGTATTCAAGTAAAGTAGGCCACTGCACCTTAGATGATTTATGCCTATCAGGTAACAACTCTCTCTCTCTCTCTCTCTCTCTCCTCTCTCTCTCTCTCTCTCTCTCTCTCTCGTGTAGTGACAATCAACCTCTATGAGCTCCACGTGCTCATGAAAGATAGGATATGTGGCAATTTGTATTGCACAAGTATTGTCAGCACGAAGACACGCTGATGTTTCTTAGAAGAAACCAAGATCATCAAGTAAACGGAGTAGCCATACAATGTCAAAGCAGGCAAAATACACAGACCAATATCCGTCCTTCGTGGAAGACTTAGAAATGCGATCTTGCTTTTTTACATCTCCAGGAGACTAATGCATACATTTCCAGGAGATTAATGCATTGCCCAGAAAGACACTAACAGATGTTGTCGAACGTCTAGTGCCTGGACACACTGCCCAATCCACATCACAATAAGAAGTATGAGGTAAATTAGAATTTTGAGGAAAAAGAATACCTCGTTCTGTTGTACAAAGGAGATATCAAATGATCCTCTTGACCGCAGTTAAACGAAAATGGGTGGGTTGAGTCATGAATTGACTAACAAGGTGGGCTGCATGGGAGATATCGGGTCAAGTAGTAGTCAAGTAGACCAGACTCCCAACAGGCTTCCTTTAAACTGTTGGGTAGGAAAAAAGAGTCCCATCATCATTACTGTATTACACATTGAGCTCAAGGGGTGTATCCACTGGAGTTGTGTTTTGTAATCGAGCTTGACCAATGAGATCCGGATTAGATTCGTATTGTTGATACCCCCCCCCCCCCCCCCCCCCCCCCCCCCCCCCCCCCCGAGTGGGAGTTTTGTGAACTTCAAGTCCAAGTATGTGAGAGAACCCAAAATCCTTCCTGTGGAAGGAAGCATGAAGAGATTGTTATAGTTGTAATATTAGGACAGGATTGTCCCCATATATGATGATATCAGAGTTGCTAGCCAGTAATCCCAAAACCAATTGGTGACAGGAAACTGCACAAACAACTACTTAACACCCCCTCTCGGGCGGGACACCGCCCGGATCCGAAGCACACGCCCGCACAAGACTATAACGCGGCATGGGGCCTTTTTGCCCTGCGCATTTTGCGCCCGCACAAACACACAACGCGGCATGGGGCATTTATGCCCTGCGTGGTTTCGAACTCGAGACCTCAGGCTCTGATACCATGTCAGAGTTGCTAGCCAGTAATCCCAAAACCAATTGGTGACAGGAAACTGCACAAACAACTACTTAACACCCCCCTTCGGGCGGGACACCGCCCGGATCCGAAGCACACGCCCGCACAAGACTATAACGCGGCATGGGGCCTTTTTGCCCTGCGCATTTTGCGCCCGCACAAACACACAACGCGGCATGGGGCATTTCTGCCCTGCGTGGTTTCGAACTCGAGACCTCAGGCTCTGATACCATGTCAAAGTTGCTAGCCAGTAATCCCAAAACCAATTGGTGATAGGAAACTGCACAAACAACTACTTAACAATCATCAACATAAATAGTGATCCCGCAAGATGCCCTGCAAAAAAATAGCATCGGATGATATTCCCGCTTTGTGTGGATCTGGCAAGCAAGTGTTACTTGAAACTTCTCAAACAATGCCCACAAAGCTTGCTTCAAACCATAGAGAGAACGCCATAAACAACAAACTGTATTTTTGGATGAAAAATTTAATCCAAATAGTAGACGCATGTAATCTTATCCTTCATATCCCCATACAGGAAGGCATTCCTGATGCAGAATAGATTTTTTTATCCAATTTTTTATGTAGCTGAAGCCTAAATGGAGAAAATTGAGCACGCAAGGGACCCAACAAGAATTGGTGAAGAATTGGGCATCAAACAGTCCCTATATTGAAAAAAATCAGTTTGCAGTGACTGTTCTAACATAACATTGAATAAAAGAGGTGTTTTTGCAATTTCTCAGAATTTGCAGACATGAGTCAAGTCATCAGGTGCACCAGTTTTGGATCTACTGGTCGGTGAGTCAAACCAAACCAAACCCACTTGAAACTTACACCAGAAGTGTCGCCCAAGACTCCTCTTTATGATCGTTGGATTTATTTCATCAAAGGGTGGGCCAATTGGACCCCACAAGCCATCTCATGCAAGATACATTTGACAACAAATTTCTGAAAGTTTGCTATTATTTTTCCTTGTTTCTTTTAGTAATCTTTATAGATTTGGTTAGGAAAGAGCTGTGAAGACTTCTAATCTTAATAGGAGTCTTATTAGTCGGTTTCTTTGGGTTTTAAGATGATTTAAGCATTATATAAAGGGTTGTATGGTCGACTGTTTGGAGAGTCATGTTTAGCAGTATTGTTATTTGAATAAAGCAGTGGGTTGCTTTGTTTCATGTTCTCTCCTTGGTCAAGCACCTCTCCCTAGAATAGAGAAGCATCTCTAGGTCAGCATAATGAGTTATTTGCATTCTTCTTCGCTTTTTTAAATTTCCGGAATTTTCTGCAAGTGTACATGTATACATTAGTTGCAGAGAATTTGTGGGTTTTGGTTTATTTGGGCCCCGGGCAGTCTGATTGTGTCAAATCGGGACTGTGTCAATTCTTGACATCCATTTAAAAGAAGGGCCTTGATTGGGGAGCAACCGGTGCTAAGAGAATGCACACCATGGTCATTTTTGCAACCGATGCAAATGTTTCATCATAGTCGATTCCATAATCTCATCGATTGCCCAACGCTACAAGACAAGCTTTATATCAATCCAAAGAACTATTAGTCTTGAGATTGACAGAGTATAGCAATTTGCAGCCAATTGGTTTGATATAAGTGGGGCATGGAACAATGTCCCAAGTATGATTCTGTTGCAGTGCATAAAGTTCTTCCCGCATTGCATGTTGCCAACAATAAGTTTCACAGCCTGGGAAGTGGGAATAGGTGTTGCGTATAGAAATGGAAGATAAAGAGGCAATTAAGAAGGAAGGAACCATAATTGGGAATATTGAACTTGTAATATCCTGAGTACTTGGGCCCAGGATTGGTCTGGCCCAGGTAGTATCTTACTCATAGTCTGACCCAAGTTTTAATGGAAGTAGAAGTCCTAGAGTTGTAGTAAAACTTAGCAAGTATCCCACGTGAGTGAAATTGGGAAAGAAGGGAGTTGTAAAACAACTCTAAGAAGGAAGTTTGAAAGGAATAGGGAGTTTCTATCTTTCCTATATATATAGAAAACCAACGACCATAGTTTTATCATTAGAGAAAATCTTTGAGAGCAAACCATTGTGGTTTTCGATTTAGGAGAAGGAGAAGAAGGCGGCTGTTGATGTCAAGTTCGCGTTCAAAGGAGACAATTGTGTATCAAAGGTGAGTGGATCTTTCTAATTTAATTAGTTGATTAAGTTAGATGATTGATATTGTGATGTGATTTAAATGTTCTGTGTTGAGAAGATCTGTTGATCAAGAAATCATATGATAATAGATATGGAGATTGTATATGTAGAAAGGGGATGCAGATTCATGAAACAGGTTAGAAATCAGATGAAACAGAGAATATCGAGAGGAGTATTCTTGACATTGGAGGGCTGTGGGACCCCATGGCCCACCAGATGGAAGATCTGGTCCAGGGATCCATACAAGGAGACATGTTCGACCCTTAAGGAAGAGGACCCATGGAGAGTGGACCCCACTAGGATCTTCATCCAATCACCTTAATGCAAAAGATGCGTCTGTCACAGACTTTGGGATTATATGCCGTTAGACCTTATTTGGACTCATCTGGTTGTCTAAATTGGAAATCAGATTGGATTATCTGATGTAGGACCCTGGGCGACCATGGAGAAATGGGGCATCTGCAAATTGGACCAGTAGAATTCAGTATTCAATAGATTCAAAGAATCCCAGGCGTGAAAATCCTAGAAAACACTGTATATGTCGTTTGTAGTTGTGGGACCCACCTATTGATCAGATCACTGATCAATATCACACATCTGTTTAAGGATCACCAGTCGACCATGGTGTAGTTGACTGATCATGGATTTGGATAGTGGGACCCACTGTACAGTGAACTCCATATATTGTAGGCGTGAATTGCTGTATATTGTGTTTTGATGTTGTGTGCCCAGCGAATGATTCTATGATGAATCAAATTCGTCGGAATGATGTATTAGTCTTGGGCGACCATGGCCTAGATGACTGATCTTGGTATAGCCAAGTGGGACCCACTGGATTTGATCAGGAGATTCAGATATGAATTATTCAGGTACATGTTCTGTACAGATAAGTAAAGTTGAGAATAGAAGTATAATTATAACAATAGACTTGGCATATGTGTAGAAATAATAAATTAATTTCCCTACTTAAGTGAAATCAAGACTTGTGATCAATGTTTAGTTGATTATGATTAACTAAATAGGCTGTAATTGACTGTTATGAGTAAGGTTGTATTATACCTAGCGTGGGCCCACCATATCACTCTATACCAATTTTGATACGAAGTGGGGGCAACAACCAGTGAAGTATGTATGGGTCGGGTCCACACTACTACTGTGTAAATCATTAATTAATATTTGATTATGAGATATTGTGCACTGGGTCCCAAATTTGGGATGTTGGACTTGTGTCCGGATGACAGATGGCTTCGGGCCATGATGGCCGTTATAGCGGCGGGTCCTTAATGGACGTGATGGGCCACTTTGATGGCTGGTCCTTAGTGGACGTGTCTGATGAGACAGGGTCATGGTGACCGGTATACATGTATACGATAAGGCCTTTGAGGCGTGGTGATGTGCATGGGCACGGATTGTGTGTGAAAGAATCTAAATAATAATTAATTATTGATTTAGACTTGTTAAATCATGTGATGTTATATTTTATGTGATTTGTGTAATTAGGAATATTCATTCACCAGTTGTACTGATATTGTGTTACCCCCTTCAGGTAATCATGCTGCGGGCGGGACAGAGCGGAACGATGATCAGCACGTGAATTTCAATATGCGTGGCTGACAAGAGTGCACGAGAAAAGATAATTTAGTAGATAAAGGGATTAGCCTGGTTTAGGGATATTATTTAATGTTTTAGTACATTATTGATGCAGACCGAACATAGTAAAGTTTGAGTAGTTACAACTATTTGATTAAATGAAATTATTATTTGATTTTAAATGCCAAATGCTTATGTGAATTATTTGACTAATATCTGGTAAATATTACCAAAGTTATCACGATCCAGAGATCTGACAGGGCCCCAGGATTTGGGTCGTGACAAAGTGGTATCAGAGCATAAGGTTTTGGGCAATTAAAAGAATTAGCAACCCATAGGCCACGTGGTGAGGACGATGGGGTGTCAACAGTAGAAACTTAAGAAAGATATGTTGCTATTAATCCTTTGGCTCACAATTTTTCTTTTACAGAAAAAATAAGAAGATGGCTAACGTTGAGGGAAACGAGAATCAAAACAACAATATTCAACAGAACGATGGGAGTATGGAAATGCCGGAGTACGCCCGGCAGATGTTTGAAAGCTTTATGAAAGCATATACGCAGGTTCAAGAACAGATTTCAGCTATCCACCAACTCCAAAGTGAGAATGGCGAGGGAAACAGCAATAATAAGGGTGGATCAGGTGAAGGTAGCAATAACGGAGGTAGAAATCGTGAGAGGGATACTCTATACAAGAGATTCAACGAATTTCGCCCAAAGTGTTTTGAGGAGACCACTAACCCATGGGATGCGAATAAATGGGCAGAACATATGGAAGGCATCTTCGAGGTCATGGGATGTAGTGAACAACAGAAAGCTATATTAGCCGCTTTCAAGCTAGAAGGCGATGCGAAGGAGTGGTGGAAAGCAGCCAAGAGGTCCTTTAATGGGCAAGAAGCAGAGATCACCTGGACTTTCTTCAAGCGCGAATTTATAAAGAAGTTTATACCGGATCACATTCGGGTACAGAAGAAGAGAGAGTTTGAAACATTGGTGCAAGGCAACCTTACTGTAGCCAAGTATGCTATCAAGTTTACCGAATTGTCACACTTCGCAGAGACATTAGTGGCTACAGAAGAGGAAAAGATGGAGCGATTTGTTAATGGCCTGCGACCAGATATTAAGAAAGATGTGAAGCTGCACGAGCCGAAGACTTATGCGGAGGCTCTAAAGAAAGCCTTCGTGTCCGAAGAAGCAATCGAGGATATAAAGAGGGAAACCCAACTGGTGACAACAGAGGGCAAATCAGATAATTATAAACACCAGTTTCCCAACAAGAAACAAAAAACGGGGACTAAACCAGTATGCAATCATTGTGAAGGATTCCATGAAACAAGTCAATGTTGAAAGAAATCTGGAGTGTGTTTCGGCTGTGGAAAGGGAGGTCACAAAGTAAAGGATTGTCCGGAGGCTAGGGAAAGAAATCAAAACAAAAGAAAGGGCGGATGTTTCGGCTGTGGGCAGGAAGGACACCAGGTAAAGGACTGTCCTAGGAGGCAAGGAAGGAATCAGAACCAGACACAAGGACAACCCTTTAGACAAAATCAGCAGGATCGCCAACAGGAGCGTCCACAGAACCAACGCCCCTACCAACAGAATCAGACCTACCAACACCGAGGAAACCAGCAGAACCCACCACAAGGACAATATTACAATCAAGGCAGGAATAATCCGGGGGGGAACCAAGCTAGGCAACAGCAGAATGGGAGAGTCTTTGCTCTGACCCATCAGGATGTGGAAGCGGCCAATAATGTTGTTGAGGGTATGGTTTTAATTTCCAGTCATGAAGCTAGTACTTTATTCGATTCTGGTTCTACGCACTCTTTTGTTTCTCATGCTTTTGCTGCTAAGATAGGAAACTCCCCCTCAACATTGACTCATGCATTGATAGTGTCAACACCCACGGGTGAACACATTCGTACTAGCACCATATTTTATAATTGTATGCTAGAAATTGCACAAGTTCCGATGCCGGCAGACCTGGTAGTGTTACGTATGGATGACTTTGATGTCATTTTGGGAATGGATTGGCTTGCTAGGTATCGGGCTATTTTAGATTGCTTTAATAAAGTAGTTCGGTTTAACCTGGAGGGATTTACTCATGTTAGTTTGGTGGGAAAGAGGAGACCTGTTAGGTCAATAGTCATCTCAGCCATCAAAGCCGTTGAGCTATTGAGGAGTGGGTGCAAAGGCTTTATAGCTTTTATCTCAGAAGATAAGCAGAAACCACGATTTGAAGATATCCCTGTTGTTAGGGAATTTCCCGATGTATTTTTGGATGATTTGCCTGGATTACCCCCAATTCGAGAGGTCGATTTTACTATTGAGTTAATGCCTGGAACAGCCCCGATTTCTAAGGCACCTTATCGAATGGCTCCTGCGGAACTGAAGGAACTCAAGGATCAATTAGAGGAGTTATTAGACAAGGGCTTTATCCGACCTAGCGTATCTCCATGGGGAGCACCGGTGTTGTTTGTGAAGAAGAAGGATGGAACCCTGAGAATGTGTATTGATTATCGACAGTTAAATCAGGTGACTATCAAGAACAAGTACCCTCTACCCCTCATTGATGAATTGTTTGACCAACTACAAGGTGCGAAATACTTTTCCAAGATTGATCTCCGATCCGGCTACCATCAGTTAAGAGTGAGGGAGGAAGATATTTCCAAGACGGCATTTCGGACGCGATATGGTCACTACGAGTTTTTAGTCATGCCTTTCGGTTTGACCAATGCCCCAGCCGCATTCATGGCACTAATGAACCAAGTTTTCCAACCCTATTTGGATAAATTTGTGGTGGTCTTTATTGATGATATCTTGATTTACTCTAAGGAATGGCACGAACATGGAGAACATCTGCGTATCTCCCTACAGCTTTTGAAGGACAACCAGCTTTATGCCAAGCTAAGTAAGTGTGATTTTTGGCTTACACAAGTTACCTTTTTGGGCCACATTATTTCAGGAGAAGGACTATCAGTAGATCCTACAAAAATTGAAGCAATTACGAATTGGAAGCGACCTACAAATGTGTCCGAAGTTCGAAGTTTCTTAGGCTTGGCAGGCTATTATCGACGGTTCGTGCAAGGATTTTCTACAATTGCTGGGCCACTTACCAGATTCACAAGGAAAGATGTCCCGTTTATTTGGAATGAGAACAGTGAAGATAGCTTCCGAACTTTGAAAGGTAAACTCACATCGGCGCCAATCCTTACCCTCCCCGCTGGGAGTGGAGGATTTGTGATATACTGTGATGCATCGTTGCAAGGACTAGGGTGTGTCCTTATGCAGCATGGAAAAGTGATTGCGTATGCTTCCAGACAACTAAAGGTCCATGAACAAAATTATGCTACACACGACCTTGAGTTAGCAGCTGTGGTATTTGCATTAAAAATTTGGAGGCACTATCTTTACGGTGAAGAGTTTGAAGTATATACCGATCATAAGAGCCTCAGGTACATGTTTTCTCAGAAGGAGTTGAACTTGAGACAACGGAGATGGATGGAATTTCTCAAGGACTGTGATTTCTCTATCTTCTATCTTCCAGAAAAGGCGAATGTAGGAGCTGATGCCTTAAGCAGAAAATCAGCACAGATAGCTTGTTTGACGTCGGAATGGAGATTGCTTGAAGAAATCAAAGACTTGGATGTTAACTTATGGTCTATTGATAACAAAGTATTATTGGGTAGCTTCAAGGTTCAACCCGAATTAATACAAAGAATAAAGGACCACCAGCGGGACGATAAAGCATTGACAGATATCTTCGACAAGATGGACAATAAACCAGATTTCTCTATTGTTAGTGGTGTATTATATTTTCGAGGCAGACTCTGCATACCAAATGTTCGAGAAATCAAAAATGAAATTTTGAAAGAAGCACATCATACAAGATATACTATCCATCCAGGGCGTACTAAGATGTATCAGAATTTGAAAATCAGATTTTGGTGGGTCGGAATGAAAAATGATGTCACTGAATTTGTCGGCCGTTGTTTTACTTGTCAACAGGTGAAGGCTGATCATAGGAAGCCGGGGGGATTACTGCAGCCGTTGCCAATACCCGAATGGAAATGGGAGCATATCACTATGGATTTTATTTCCGGATTTTCTAGAACTTCAAGGCATAATGAAATAATTTGGGTAATCGTGGATCGATTGACTAAATCGGCACACTTTTTACCACTAAAAGGAAAAACCACGATGGAACAACTGGCCAAAACTTATGTTCGGGAAATTGTGCGATTACATGGCGTTCCAGCATCAATCGTCTCAGACAGAGATACTAGGTTTGTTTCACAATTTTGGAAAAGCTTGCAAAAGGCTATGGGTACTAAATTGCATTTTAGCACTGCATATCACCCCCAGACAGACGGGCAGACGGAAAGAACAAATCAAACGTTGGAGGATATGCTTCGAGCCTGTGCCATAGATTTCACAGACAGTTGGGATGAACAGTTGCCACTGGCAGAGTTTGCTTATAACAATAGTTATCATTCGAGTATTCAGATGGCTCCTTTTGAGGCTTTGTATGGCAGGAGTTGTCGTTCTCCGATTTGTTGGGAAGAAGTGGGCGATCGACGAATTTTAGGAACTGAATGGGTGCAAACTTCTACAGAGAATATTAAGAAAATTCGGGATCGATTAAAGACTGCTCAGAGTCGCCAGAAGAGTTATGCTGACAAACGCCGCCGAGAATTGGAATTTATGGTTGGTGAATCAGTATTCCTCAAAGTCTCTCCAACTAAGGGAGTGATGCGATTTGGCATAAAGGGAAAGCTCAGCCCAAGATACATTGGACCATTCAAGATTACAGGACGTGTGAGCGATGGGAATGCTTACGAATTGGACCTTCCATCACAGTTAGCTGGTGTTCACAAAGTGTTTCATGTGTCAATGTTGAAGAAATATGAGCCAGACCCATCTCATGTATTAGATCTTGTGACGATGGATTTACAACCCAATTTATCATATGAGGAGAGACCTGTTGCAATCTTAGACACCAAGGACATGGTGTTACGGCGACGAACAGTCCGACTCGTTAAGGTGTTATGGACACATCATGATCCAAAGGAGGCCACCTGGGAGCTCGAGGACGACGTTCGGAGCAAGTATCCGCATCTTTTTGTCCCAGGTATGTTTTAATTTGGAGGACCAAATTTCCCAAGGAGGGGAGTATGTAATATCCTGAGTATTTGGGCCCAGGATTGGTCTGGCCCAGGTAGTATCTTAGTCATAGTCTGACCCAAGTTTTAATGGAAGTAGAAGTCCTAGAGTTGTAGTAAAACTTAGCAAGTATCCCACGTGAGTGAAATTGGGAAAGAAAGGAGTTGTAAAACAACTCTAAGAAGGAAGTTTGAAAGGAATAGGGAGTTTCTATCTTTCCTATATATATAGAAAACCAACGACCATAGTTTTATCATTAGAGAAAATCTTTGAGAGCAAACCATTGTGGTTTTCGATTTAGGAGAAGGAGAAGAAGGCGGCTGTTGATGTCAAGTTCGCGTTCAAAGGAGACAATTGTGTATCAAAGGTGAGTGGATCTTTCTAATTTAATTAGTTGATTAAGTTAGATGATTGATATTGTGATGTGATTTAAATGTTCTGTGTTGAGAAGATCTGTTGATCAAGAAATCATATGATAATAGATATGGAGATTGTATATGTAGAAAGGGGATGCAGATTCATGAAACAGGTTAGAAATCAGATGAAACAGAGAATATCGAGAGTATTCTAGACATTGGAGGGCTGTGGGACCCCATGGCCCACCAGATGGAAGATCTGGTCCAGGGATCCATACAAGGAGACATGTTCGACCCTTAAGGAAGAGGACCCATGGAGAGTGGACCCCACTAGGATCTTCATCCAATCACCTTAATGCAAAAGATGCGTCTGTCACAGACTTTGGGATTATATGCCGTTAGACCTTATTTGGACTCATCTGGTTGTCTAAATTGGAAATCAGATTGGATTATCTGATGTAGGACCCTGGGCGACCATGGAGAAATGGGGCATCTGCAAATTGGACCAGTAGAATTCAGTATTCAATAGATTCAAAGAATCCCAGGCGTGAAAATCCCAGAAAACACTGTATATGTCGTTTGTAGTTGTGGGACCCACCTATTGATCAGATCACTGATCAATATCACACATCTGTTCAAGGATCACCAGTCGACCATGGTGTAGTTGACTGATCATGGATTTGGATAGTGGGACCCACTGTACAGTGAACTCCATATATTGTAGGCGTGAATTGCTGTATATTGTGTTTTGATGTTGTGTGCCCCAGCGAATGATTCTATGATGAATCAAATTCGTCGGAATGATGTATTAGTCTTGGGCGACCATGGCCTAGATGACTGATCTTGGTATAGCCAAGTGGGACCCACTGGATTTGATCAGGAGATTCAGATATGAATTATTCAGGTACGTGTTCTGTACAGATAGGTAAAGTTGAGAATAGAAGTATAATTATAACAATAGACTTGGCATATGTGTAGAAATAATAAATTAATTTCCCTACTTAAGTGAAATCAAGACTTGTGATCAATGTTTAGTTGATTATGATTAACTAAATAGGCTGTAATTGACTGTTATGAGTAAGGTTGTATTATACCTAGCGTGGGCCCACCATATCACTCTATACCAATTTTGATACGAAGTGGGGGCAACAACCAGTGAAGTATGTATGGGTCGGGTCCACACTACTACTGTGTAAATCATTAATTAATATTTGATTATGAGATATTGTGCACTGGGTCCCAGATTTGGGATGTTGGACTTGTGTCCGGATGACAGATGGCTTCGGGCCATGATGGCCGTTATAGCGGCGGGTCCTTAATGGACGTGATGGGTCACTTTGATGGCTGGTCCTTAGTGGACGTGTCTGATGAGACAGGGTCATGGTGACCGGTATACATGTATACGATAAGGCCTTTGAGGCGTGGTGATGTGCATGGGCACGGATTGTGTGTGAAAGAATCTAAATAATAATTAATTATTGTTTTAGACTTGTTAAATCATGTGATGTTATATTTTATGTGATTTGTGTAATTAGGAATATTCATTCACCAGTTGTACTGATATTGTGTTACCCCCTTCAGGTAATCATGCTGCGGGCGGGACAGAGCGGAACGATGATCAGCACGTGAATTTCAATATGCGTGGCTGACAAGAGTGCACGAGAAAAGATAATTTAGTAGATAAAGGGATTAGCCTGGTTTAGGGATAATATTTAATGTTTTAATACATTATTGATGCAGACCGAGCATAGTAAAGTTTGAGTAGTTACAACTATTTGATTAAATGAAATTATTATTTGATTTTAAATGCCAAATGCTTATGTGAATTATTTGACTAATATCTGGTAAATATTACCAAAGTTATCACGATCCAGAGATCTGACAGGGCCCCAGGATTTGGGTCGTGACAGAACTTACCAATGCTAAGAGATGGATATGAAATCTCTTAAGATAATAAGAAATTCTATAAGGCATTTGTTCTGATCTCAAGGGTTTCTTCTCTTCATTTCTATTATTGATTTATGTTATTAAAGCGACTCGTGTAATTAGGATATTGCTCACCAGTTTTCTGACAAGTGGTTCGCCCCACTTCAGGTACGGGTCACTTGGGGGAGCTTGGCAACGATGAAGATCGGCCAATGGATTTCAATTTGCGTGGCTGATGAGAGAGCGTCACAATCATATTGAAAATGATATTTAGAATTCTAGAGATGGATTACTCCTTTCAATAATGTAATATCCTAAGTACTTGGGCCTAGGATTGGTATGGCCCAGGTAGTATTTTAGTTATAGCTTGGCCCAAGTTATAATGATAGTAGAGCCCAAGTTATAATGGAAATAGAATCCATGTTTTTGTAACTTAGCAAGTTATCCCACGTGAGAGAGATTGGGAAAGAAGAGAGTTGTAAAACAACTCTAAATAGAAAGTGTGAAAGTAATTAGAATTCCCATCTTTCCTTTATATATAGAGAACCAACGACCTTTATTGTTATAACATCTTCATTGGAGAAAAGTCTGAGAGCCTTGTGGATTGCAAATTAGGAGAAGGAGGAGAAAGCGGCTGATGTCAAAGACGACAATCGTGTATCAGAGGTAAGTGAATCTTCCTGAATACTGTTTATTGATGATTTGGATGTTTGGTATTGAGAATTGTTCAAGTACTGTGGAATGGAAGTGTATAGGGTCAACTAGAAGTCGTCGAACTTGAGTAAGTCAATCACTGCATTGCTCAATTGTTGGGTTCTGTTAGTATTTTGTCAGTATGGAGTTTTAATCCATAATAACCATTGTATAGGCATGAAACTTGAAAGAACAGAAGCATAACGGGAATGCTAAGAATAGCAGTTGGGGCTTGTGGGACCCCATGTCCCACTGGATGATAAATCCGATCCACACATCTTGTAGTAGACTCATGGTCGACCAAGATGAAGTTGGACATCTGATAATTGAATCAGTGGGACCCACAGATCAATGTACTCAAAGAATTCCAGGCGTGAAAATCCTAGAAATCACTGTACTTATCGTTTGTAGTTGTGGGATCCATCTATTGATCAGATCAATGATCAAGATCACACATCTGATCAAAGACCCCTGGTCGACCATGGTGTAGTTGAACATCTGGGTTTTGGACCAGTGGGACCCACTGTACAGTGTACTTAATATAGTTGCAGGCGTGAACATGCTGTGCATTCCGTTTTAAGTCCGTGGACCCCAGTGAATGATTTTATGATGAATCAGATTCGTTGGAATGATGTATCAGCCTTGGGCGACCCTTACCTAGAGGGCTGATCTTGATTTAATCCAAGTGGGACCCACTGGATTTTGTAATTTGGTGCCTTCAGGCGTGGGACACTTGCTGCTGTGTATTGTGTGTATGAACAGGGCTGGATGGGTTATGTGATTTGGGAGAAAGCCTTAGATTTGATATGAAATTACCATCGTACCCTTTTTATCCAAAGTAATTCAGGTTCTGTGTAGTTTTAATTGTATGGACTGTGATGAATTATATGGACTATGATTAATTGGTGTTGTGTGTGTGGACCACCCCGTATGCCAATCAATACCAATTATGATTAGTTGTGGAGTAGCAACTAGTAAATTGTGCATGGGCTAGGTCCACACTACTGTTTGTGTATGTTATGAATAATGAATTCTAGTTGCTATGTGATTATGAGATATTGTGCACTGGTTCCAGATTTTGGGATGGTCCTAGTCGTGGGATGTTGGACTTGTGTCCGGATGACAGATGGCTTCGGGCCATGGTGGCTGTTATAGCGGCTGGTCCTTAATGGACGTGAATGGCCACTTTGATGGCTAGTCCTTAGTGGACGTGTCTGATGAAACAGAGTCATGGTGACCGGTATACATGTATACGATAAGGCCTTTTAGGCGTGGTGATGTGCATGGGCACGGATTTGTGTGAAAGAATCTAAATAATATTTGATTATTGATTTAGACCTGTTAAATTATGTGATGTTATATTTTATGTGATTTGTGTAATTAGGAATATTCATTCACCAGTAGCACTGATGTTGTGTTATCCCCTTCAGGTAATCATGCTGCGGACGGGACAGAGCGGAACGATGATCAACACATAAATTTCAATATGCGTGGCTGACAAGAGAGAACGACAAAGGATAATTAGTGGATAAGGGGATTAGCCCTTGATTAGGAAAAATTATTTAATGTTTTAGTACATTATTGATGCAGACATAACATATTAGAGTTTGAGTATTTATAACTCTTTGATTAAATGAAATTATTATTTGATTTAAATGCCATATGCTTATGTGAATTACCTGATGAATATATGGTAAATATTACCAAGCTATCATGATCCAGAGATCTGACAGGGCCCCAGAATTTGGGTCGTGACAAATAATGATGAACTTGGTTTCTTTTTTAGTTAGGAATTATTTGTTATTGAACTTGTTATTACTTCTCGTCTGTTTTAATTGATATTTTTAAATAAATTAGAGGTATTGCTCAATTCTTTGAAATAATTTGATTTATATGGTGATCTTGACATACTTAAGGTAATGTTTCGGAACCTGATGAGCTCCAGGTTTTGGGGCGTTGCAAGAATAATATTCTTGGATCGATTTGTTACCCCATTATATTCAGATATCTAAAGTTCCAATTGGAAATGTCTCAATGCATCGTCCTGATTGTAAACCTTTTTAAGATATTCCCATTGCCCTCAGTTCAATAGCAGCTTTATAGGCTCATGGCTTGAGCAAAAATTGTGGTTCCACAGTACTTAAGATCCAAATGATAATTTTAGCATCAATTCCCATTGGGCGGACTTATTGGATAAGTGGGTTTAGTTGTGGTTCCATCCTTCACAGAACTTAAGATTGAGATGCGGGTGGGCAGGGATGAAGATGGGGAATAATAGGTCTGGCTTCACACCTGAAATTGGCCTCCCGCAGAACTCCAATCATTGGAGGCAAAGTTCTCCCATTGCAGGAGAGAAGAAGAAAGCACAAGCACTCATAAAATTTTCTTTCCATTAATCAAGACAAAGAAGCCAAGAGGCTTTACAATGCTTTATATAGGCAAAAGAAAACCCTAAAGCTAATCTCAACCATCTAATCGCTCCTACGGTCAAGATTAAAACATCTTAACTTAAACAAATTAAAGACATAAACCATTGGAAGCAACTCCAAATAAAATAAAATAAAAATAGAATATGGGTTGGGCCCAATGAACTTGGTCCCATGGGTCTATCCTGCCTCAATGACCCCACAAATATTTTCCTTTCAAAAACATGCAGATTTGAAACTCCAAACAGAAATATTGTTTACCAATAAACCGAATTGACAACACTCCAATTTTTTTTTCATTAGAGTAGATATTAGGAACCGCACAGGGATAATATCAAGAGCATTCAAGGAGTATTAAAACCTAACCTGATAAAGGCTCCTATCAAAACTGTAGATCCAATCCAAAGCCACATACGACGAATATATGAAAAGGACCAAGCAGTTAAAGAGTTGAGAATCTACAGTTGATGATAGTGCCACAGTTGAAATGCAGAGAAGAGTCAAAGAGTCAATGATGCCATTGTCAAGAGTCGATGATGCCACACTCAAGAGAAGAAAATGATGCCACAGTCAAACTGCTACACCAAAGTGGCGTTCAAAGTTGTTTGTAAAGGAAGTTTAAGGTATATATCTCCAAGCCTTAGTTGAGATCAACTCAATTAGGTCAAAGAGGGGTCGAAATATCAAGATGTAGAGCCATCAACCGAGACGACAATATAGGCTACTTCGATCGAACCCAACCCAAAGAAGTTGCTATTAAGTCTCCCTGAGGCACGGAACTGCAGAACCCTTTTTCTTGGGATACCAAAATGCCCAGATGATCTTAACTCTTAAGAAGATCTTTGCAATCAAGTTATCAACCCAAACAAAGAAGATCTTGTTTAATGCAAAAATGCTGAGATGCCACATGGTATGAGCCCTAAAAATTAAGTGAAAAAACCTTAAATACGTGGCTCTAATACCATATCCACATCAGAGAAAATTAAGAGAATAGGTTTTTCCCAGAATAAGACCTAAATACTTTATTTTGAATTCTTTTGAAAGATATCCCTTTACTTTATATATTTCTTCTAGATTGTCACTACTAATAATATTTGCCAACAATAGTTGAGCCAAGACCCATGTGAAATAGGCCCACTGGCCCATTCTCATATATCACGTGGGATAAGGATTAGTGGACTGTGACTCATCAATCTATTTTGAATTCTTTCCATGTATACAATCTGTATATATATTGTTTATACTCTTTCCTCTCATAGAGATTGTAATTAGATTTTAATTTGCCTTGATTAAGGCCATTAAGTCTATAAGTAAAGCAAAGGACTGATCTTTGAGATCATCCAATATTCCAAATCATTCTCTTCAATTTAATTCTCTGGTTTTGTCATGGTATCAGAGCTTTCTAGCTTCCACTGTTCAATTTATTTTGAATCTTAGAGAAAACAATCATTCCCTGTGACTGTTCGTGCACTTCTGACTGAGATATTGAAATATGATCACTGTGACCCACTTGTGATCAGTCCTGTTGTTCTTAAGAAACTACAATCTTGTGTATAAGAGGGAAACAGATCAAGATCTGTAATCGTAGCAACAACTAGATCAGGGATCTGTGTTCATCGTCAGTTGAGCTGTCTTCAATAGTGATCTGATCACCAGTGGCCCACCTGCGATCATCATAGCATCTTCGGCAACTACTACAGCAGTGGTCAACCAACACTCCTGGTATTTTTGGAGATTTTTTCAGCATTTTTCCAAAATCAGAGGTAGGCCATTTGCTCCATCTTGTGATTTCCAAGTTTTCTAAGATAGTTTTGATCTCAGTCGTACAAAATCTTGGTTTATGAATGGATTTCAATAAATCTTATACCACTGGAAAGATAAATTGATCCTCCTTGCATCTTGTGGATCTAATCCTCACTCCGATCACACAGTGGGCCACACGCAGGGAACCAGCCTTGCCATTCAAGGTCGCCTGGGGTCATTTTTTGGTGAAATTGTTCAGACAATTTTTTTGTCATTTCTGCACTGTTTTCAAGCATCCTGAGTTGATCTGATCCCTCTATTATACTCTGCTGGTTAATCTTGAGCCACTTTTAGATTAATACATCATGGATAAAAGTGAACATTTACTCATTAAGTTCAATGGGACCAATTATATATCATGGGCCTTCCAATTTCAGATCTACCTTAAAGGGAAAGAACTATGGGGTCATATAGATGGGACTGATCCAAAACCTTTAGAAGATGTCAGGCGGCATCAAAATGGGAAACTAAAGATGCCCAAATCATGACTTGGCTTCTGGGGTCAGTAGATCCCCAATACATCATGAATCTCAGACCTTACAAAACAACAAAAGGAATGTGGGAATACCTCAAACAAGTATATCAACAGGATAACTCTGCCCGGCGGTTCCACCTGGAACATGAGCTTTCTCAGTTTACGCAGGGAACTACGTCCGTTCAAGAATATCACTCTACTTTTATTCGTTTATGGTCGGACTATGCTGAGATCATTTACTCCAATCTCCCTGAGGCCTCGATTGCGGTAGTTTAAAACATCCATTCCATTAGTCAGAGAGATCAGTTCTTGATGAAACTTGGGCCTGAATTTGAACAACTTCGTTCAAATCTGATGAGCAGGGTGCCCTCCCCATCTATTGATTCTTGCTTCGGAGAGCTTCTTCGTGAGGAAGAGCGTTTAACCACCTAAGTTACTCTTCAAAATGCAGTTCCCACCGGTCTGTTAACTACGGCTTATGTTGCCCGTTCCCACCAGCAGAACAGGGATATTACTAAAGTGCAGTGTTACTCATGTCAGAAATATGGCCATGTTGCCACTCAATGCAATCAAAAATACTGCTCTTACTGCAAATGCAAGGGCAATGTTCTTCCTGAATGCCGGCGCCGAACTCAGACCTCTTCTCAGAAAGCAAATCTGGCAACTCTGGATGTGTCTACTCATGCATTGAGTCTTGCTGCCCCTACAGTACTGCCTGCTCCAACTGCTTCTTCATCCTCTCTTACCCCAGAAATGGTTCAACAGATGATTGTAAATGCTTTTTCTGCCCTTGGAGTCTCAGGTAAACCCAAACAACCAAACTCTACCTGGTATATGGATTCGGGGGCTTCTAATCATATGACCCACTCATCTGAAATTCTATCTCAAATAAAACCTTATGATGGAAGTCTCCGAATCAATACAGCAGATGGTGGTAGTATACCCATTACTGCCATCGGTGAGATCTCACATCCCTTACCTTTGAGTCATGTTTTCCTTTCTCCTCAGTTATCTACCAATTTATTATCTGTTGGCCAACTAGTTGATAATCACTGTTCTCTCTCTTTTTCTCGTTCTGGTTGTGTTATACAGGATCAAGCATCGGGAAAGGTGATAGCGAAAGGACCTAAGTGTGGTCATCTTTTTCCATTACAACTATCTACACAAGATAGGTCTTTGGTTGCTTTTGCCTTGTTTTCTGCTTCTAGTTCCAATAAGAGCAACTTATGGCACAAAAGATTAGGCCATCCAAATTCTCGAACTTTGTTATCTTTGTTTAAATCTGGATTATTACATGATAATAAAATTTCTCTTAAGGATGTTTCCTTTAATTGCTCGAGTTGTAAAATGGGCAAGAGCAAGACTCTTCCTTTTCCCATCAGCACTTCTTTATCATTGAAATGTTTTTATCTTGTTCATAGTGATGTATGGGGTATAGCACCTATCATATCCCATTCTCAATTTAAATATTTTGTTACATTCATTGATGACTATAGTCGCTTTACATGGATATATTTCTTGCATTCAAAATCTGAGGTGTTTGCTTCATTTAAAATTTTCTTAGCCTATGCTGAAAATCATTTCTCCACATCCATTAAAACACTTCGTACAGATTCAGGTGGTGAATATGTTTCAAATGAGTTTCAGACTTTTTTGCAAAAAAAAGGAATAATTTCTCAAAAATCTTGTCCTTATACACCCCAACAAAATGGTGTGTCTGAAAGGAAAAACAGATATCTTGTGGACATTGTTCGGTCCCTCCTCTTAACATCATCTGTTCCACCAAAATTCTGGCCCAAAGCTCTGTCCACAACAGTTCATGTTATAAATCGGCTACCCTCACCGCGCATTAACCATGAAACACCTTATTTTCGTTTATTTCATAAGCATCCTATTTTTTCCCATCTCCATGTTTTTGGGTGCGTATGTTTTGCTCTTCTTCCACCGGTCGAACGAACAAAACTATCGGCTCAATCTTCTAAGTGTGCCTTCTTAGGTTATGCGAATGATCAAAAGGATTTCTTTGTTATGATCCCAAGGCAAAACGTATCCGAATTTCACGTAACGTTGTGTTTTTTAAAAATCAATATTTTTTTCATCATCATCTAGATCCTGATCCATCTCCTATGTTTTCTCTTGTTCCTGCTTTTGGTGATCCTCCGGATCTACCTACGAAAAATATCAAGCCTATTATTGTGTACGAAAGGCGTAGACGGGAAAACACGATTGCACCTAAGTCTCCTGATTTGTCAGCTTCCTCGGCACTTGACCCCACTCCTGCTTCTCACATCTCTCAACCCGTTCATCTTCGTAGATCATCTCGGCTTTCCTGTCCCCCTGATCGGTTTGGCTTTACCCATACATCCTTACTTGCTACCTTGTCTTCTGTTCATATACCTAATCACTTTTCTCAAGCAGTGCAACATGAGTGTTGGCGGCAGGCCATGCAGGAAGAACTTGATGCACTAAAAGAGAATCACACATGGGATGTTGTTCAATGTCCTCCGTCCATCAAACCCATTGGCTATAAGTGGGTTTACTCTATCAAGCTGCATCCTGATGGTACTCTGGCACGTTATAAGGCTCAGTTAGTGGCTCTTGGCAACTGTCAGGAGTATGGTATCAACTATGATGAAACATTCGCTCCGTTCGCCAAGATGACAACTGTGCATACCATTCTTGCTATTGCGGCATCACGTTCATGGCCCCTGTATCAGATGGATGTGAAGAATGCCTTCCTCCACGGGGATCTTCACGAGGAAGTATACATGCGTCTTCCTCAAGGATATGAGTCTCCATCTAAAAATGAAGTGGCTCGACTCCGTCGCTCGTTATATGGACTTAAACAAGCACCCAGAGCTTGATTTGAAATTTTTCGTTCTACTCTACTGAACCTTGGCTTTACTCAAAATCCCTATGATCCTTCATTATTCTTGAATAAGACTGCTCAAGCTACCACTATACTTCTTGTATATGTGGATGATATCATCATCACAGGCACTCACAGTAACATGATTCAAAATCTTCAATCCTCACTTCAAGCTGCATTCCATATGAAAGATCTGGGTCCATTAATATACTTCTTGGGGCTTAAGGTCCAACAGTCTAAGAAGGGACTGTTTTTACATCAGCATAAGTATGCTACTGACCTTCATGACCTTGCTGGCTTAACTGATACCACCCCTGTGGACACTCCATTAGAAGTCAATGTGAAACTCAAGAAAGATGATGGGTATCTCCTCTCCGATCCCACATTCCACAGACGCTTGGCCGGCAGTCTGATCTACTTGAACATCACTAGACCAGACATCTCCTATGCTGTAAATGTTGTTAGTCAATTCATGACTGCTCCAAGACATCACCATATAGTTGCAGTCAAACGGATCATCTGGTACATTCTTGGTTCTCCGACTCGAGGATTGTTCTTTCCGGTTGGCACACCTCTGACACTTACTGCATATTCTGATGCCGATTGGGCAGGATGCCCAGATACTCGCAGATCCACCACAGGCTGGTGTATGTATTTAGGTGAATCACTCATCTCTTGGAAATGCAAAAAGCAGGAAAGGGTCTCTAGATCTTCCACTGAATCTGAATATCGTGCTATGTCCGCTGCCTGTTCTGAAATACTGTGGCTTCGTGGCTTACTTACAGATTTTGGTTTTTCTCAGACATCAGCTACCCCACTTCATACTGACAATACTAGTTCCATCCGTATTACTGAGAATCCCATTTTTCATGAACGTACAAAACATATTGAGGTGGATTGTCACTTCATTCGAGATGAATATGATCGCAAGGTGATTAGTCTTCCACATGTTTCAAGTGAACTCCAACTCACAGACATCTTCACCAAAGGACTGCCTAGGCCACGTCATGAGTTCCTGATTCGCAAATTGCTCCTATTTGACCAGCATCAATTTGAGGGGGGATGTCAACAATAGTTGAGCCAAGACAAGACCCATGTGAAATAGGCCCACTGGCCCATTCTCATATATCACGTGGGATAAGGATTAGTGGACTGTGACTCATCAATCTATTTTGAATTCTTTCCATGTATATAATCTGTATCAATATTCTTTATACTATTTCCTCTCATAGAGATTGTAATTAGATTGTAATTTGCCTTGATTAAGGCCATTAAGTCTATAAGTAAAGCAAAGGACTGATCTTTGAGATCATCCAATATTCCAAATCGTTCTCTTCAATTTAGTTCTCTGGTTTTGTCAATATTGTCATCAACTATGGCGATAATTCTTACAAATAATGTATGAACTACATGTTCATAGTTGGGACAGGGGTTTGACGATGACAATGATATGAATAACTTATCCAAAATCAAGAAGCTAAGACCTCTCACGAAATTTTTTGAGATGTGATAATTATAGACCTAACATATTTCTTGGGTCCAAAAATCGAAAGAGTGGTATCCTAAAAAGAATGTTTCCTTAAAACCATCTCATCAGCAACTTAATTTATCTGATCATAATTAGATTCCGTATTACTCATGCAGTTTAACCGGCCAATCAATTTGTGTTTATCATTGCAAGCCATCAAATGGCAGTTCACCGCATTGATTAATAACTTTGAGGGTCTTTAGATAATTAGGAGGTCTATTACACTCCTTGTCCTCATCTCTATAGCTACTTCCGTAAGCAGATATCAATTAAGCAAGGCTTTCAGACATAATGATTAACTACCAGCTGATGTATGTTACGTGGTTCCTTACCCAATATGGTGGAACTGTAGAAACCAGAGAACTGTTTTTCCAAGTCTTTGGTAGAGGCTAAATATCAACCATGTCTTTTGTGCAAGTGAAATAAATTGGTTTAGAGGCCTTCTACAGAGTTTGGAGATACTACTTACTAGCAATTGGGCCACTCAATTGTATGGTAACAGACACCATAGCCATTTGAATAGCATCCAATCCGTTTTTTCATGAGCACTCCGAACAAATTGAAGTTGACTGCAAAAATGCTTGGTAATTCTACTCCAATGGTCAACTATGCCTCCATTGATCTAGCCATAATTTTCCTCTGACCAAATTGATGCTACAAGCTACTCCACATTAATTAGAGGGGGAGAGTGAAGAGAACCATCTAATAAAAGAGCTCCCAGATGAAACATAAGATGAACACCAATATATAATGGTGCGCTCAAGGTACCATAGATTTGCAATCTCTTAATGCTAGGCAATTGTAGATAGTAACTGAAGACTGTGATGTGCCCAGCCACCTTTAGTTAAGGGATTGCAATTGCATAAGATAGGATGCATTCAACCTTCATTAAGGTAATATATATGGGTCAACAGCATAAAATAAACCAAGGCATTCATCTCCAATGCTTCCCAGATCTGTGTGCTTTTTGAACGTTCTCCCAATTTAAGTCAAGGTCTAGAGTTCGGACCTATCATGGGCTGGTGAATTATCAGTAATAATCTTAACATTATTAGGAATAAGAATTAAAAAATCGGACTCAACACCCAACTCGGCCATGGCCGAGTCCAAGTCAGCTCTTCCAAGTCCATGGGACTCGACTGAGTCGGGCCAAGTCACAATTTCAAATAAAATGGTTGGAGGGTCGAGTCCTAGCCGCATGACCGAGTCCCATAGGACTCGTCCGAGTCACATGATTCGAGTCCGAGTCCCATAGGACCCGACTCAGTATGTTCGGAGACTCGGCTGATTTTTTAAACCATGATCAGGAAGACAATCTAAAGAAGTAATTGTTTCACTTAGACATGAAAGAAGTTATTTCTAGATTATCTGAGTTGAGTTGCATTTAATATATATAAAAGGAATGGAAACCAATTAAATCATATTGCTTTCAAAAATAAAAAAATTAAATACTAATACGCATTTAAAAGGAAAAAAATAAACGATAAGAAATGAAAAGTACACATTCTAGCTTACCCATGCAGCTTCAGTCAAATTTAGGTCCAGCTCCTCACTGCATCATATTTCAATTAAAAATCTTCAATTTTCATTCTGAAGATGTTCGAACAGTAGAAATATTGACAACAGAACCCTAATAGTGCAAGTATATTTCTTTATATGAAACATAGAATACACGCAACTAAATAGTACCATAAAGCAGAAAATAGCACACCATATTGATTATTGTACTTCTGCAACGCTAGATTGGGTAAGCAAGGATTTTCATGTTTGTTAAAAATAAGTTTAAAAAGTAGAGTAGATGGTTCTTTCTCAGTATATTACATATAAATACAAAACACGTGATGCAAGAAAAATGCAGTAATTACGCAAGTGAATGTTATATTTTCAGAGTCAAATCCGTCACTTTAAAGGAGAATATCATCAGAGGGAAGGCAAGTTCGTCACTTTGAAGGATTCTCCTTTTTCTCCTCTGTTCTCTTTTTCCAATCTGTATCATTGTGGGCCTACTGTTCTATTTTTTATCGAAATTCAAAAAGAACCTAATCTAAATATTTTCAATTTTTTTTATATGCAAGGATAAACTTTCATTAAAAGAACCAGTAGAAGCAGAGAAATACAAGAGTCAGAACATGGGTATAAGAGTGCTATACCCACAACACAATGAGAACAAGAACTACAAAATATAAGAAAACAATGGAACATTTCTAAACACTCCTTGTTTAGCAAAGGAGTCCACCATGCCACTAAAGACAAACCAGTATGACGGAAAACTGCTTGCAATGAAGATGACAAAGTTTTCTTCAAACTAGCATTAAAAGAATCACTTTCTATGATTAAGTTTCCTTCAAAAGAAAGAGAGTATGCCCAACGAGCTTTCACAATAGCAAAAACCTCTGCCTCATTGGAATATAAAAAATTGTACTTATTTTCTAGAATATTACCGACAAGCTACATCTAAGGCACCGGGTTTTGACTATTAGGAATAAGGCACAAAAGAGTGAAGACAACAATACAGAACCGGATGAAAAACAAACTGAAATTGTGTCAAATATAAATCAATTAGACAGCTCATATGAGCAGGCAAAGGTAGAATGGTAGATAAGTATTGATAGCACTAGATGATACACAAATTGAGATTGAATCAAGTAGTAGACTGCTAGTCTGAGCAGCATTTGTTGCAAAGGTAGAAGGGCAGAAAAGAAATGATACCCGGTATGTTACAGTTTCAATGTCATGAACTACTAGTGAGGTAAATCACAAGTGCATATTGTACATCCCATCGCATGTTATGCATGCGTTCGTTGCTACTACACATGAACACGAAGGTGGCCTAGTATGCCACTGTATACACTGTAGAAGATAGTGTGGCTTAGGCCCACTTAGGCCCAGCCCACTCAATTGTATATAAAATCCCACATGTGTGGGATTCAGTGATTAGATTATGTTGCTGATTTCTCTATATTACTTCCTTACATAGATTAGGAGATTGATTCATTCTTTATTCTGATTGTATTAATTAGCATGTTTAGAGCCCTTGATTAGGGTATAATGATAATATAAATTGACAGATGATCCTCCCTTTGGAGTCTTAGTTTTCTCTCCAACTCTCGTCTCTTCCTCCTTCCCTCATTACATAAAATAACATGGAATCAGAGCACAGGTTGTGATCAATCCATCTTCTGTCTTGATCAAACCTTTCTTATTGGAGTGAATCCTCTCTTCATTACTGGTGTCATTATGCTACTAGTGTCTAACAAGCCATTGATCAAACTGTGGCCCACCACTGATCAACTTCCTATCACCAAGCGACCTCCACAGCTGTGATCGCCAGTCCTTCAGGGTTATTGTAAGGATTTTTCTGGATTTTTTCTGTCGATTTTGAGGTAGGCTTCTTCCACTTCTTTCTCTGTCGACTTTGACATTTTTTTATCACATAGTTTTCATCTCCACCGTCCAGATTTGTGGATGTTTATCCAATACTCATCAGATTTGGACTAGAGGAAGTACTTTTGAACTCCTTCAAGGGTTTTCAACTTGATCTGTGATTAGATAACTTTGTGGGCCCCACGCACAGATCTTCCACCAATTTTCATGGTCGTCTAGCCCCTTTTGTGACTTTTCATGCACCGTTGCATGCTCTCTGCTGCTAGATTCTTCTTCAGACACCTCTGCCACCTCTGTTACTAGTTCTCAAGTTAACTGTGAACTGTTTTCAACCTTCTTGTGCTGCTATGGGCTGCTCTCTTCCTTTCCCATTGCTGGTTGGTTGTGATGCTCTCTGTTGACCTTCTTCTTTCATACTCTGCAATGGATAAATATGATGTTATCCCAATCAAATTTAACGGGCAGAATTATATGTCCTGGTCCTTCCACTTGAGGAACTTTGTCAAAGGACAGGGACTTTTTGGTCATCTTGATGGATCAATAACGAAGTCTCAGATTACAAGTACTGCTGACTCAAAAGGCCTCGCCACCTGGTCCAAAGAAAATGCGAAAGTAGTCACTTGGATCCTTAACTCTATTGATCCCTCTCTTGCCGTGGCTCTTCAAGCCTACACCACAGCAGCTGATATGTGGCTCATCTGAAGAAAGTCTACCCTCAAACCAATAAAGCTCGGAAATTCATCTGGATAGTGAAATTGCCAAATATAGTCAAGGGGATAGAACTATGCAGGAATACTTTAATGGTTTCCTCACCTTGTGGACTGAAAGGGATTCCACGCTGATCCAAACGGTATCTTCTGGATTTTTATCTGAGGCTCTCCAATTACAAGAAGAAACTCATATCAGTCAGATTCTTATGAATCTACGACCTGAATTTGAATCAGTTCGGTCTGCACTCATGAATAGGGAGAATACTGCTAATCTTGATACTTGTTTCCAAGAAGTCCTTCGGGTAGAACTTCGTCTCACTTCACAGCGCACTATTCTGGAAGCACCTGAAGCACCCAAAGCCTTCCATGCGCCTCTTCCTGCTGACTCGGCTCTTTTGGCAACTCCAAAGCTAACTCAATGTTATGAATGCAAAGGCTTCGGACATATTGCCAAAAATTGTCGCAAGAAATTAGTTTACAGATATTGCAAACGGACCGGTCATATGATTGATGACTGTTGAAGCCTGCAACGACGGAATGAGACAGCCTAAGAAGCCTCCCTCCAATATGCCAAGACAGAATGTTCCATCCGCATTTCAGGCTCAAGCCCCCGTATCAGATACAGGCAACACTTCCTCTGGGGCTATATCCATGACTCATGCTCAGATTCAAGAACTGATCCAGAGCACAGTCACCTCTGCATATGCGTCTATGGGCTTCTCTGGTGGTCGATATCAACCTCATTCTCATATAGCATCTCCTGCCTTCCATTCTTCTGCATCTCTTTCTTCTTCTATCACCTCTTCCACATGGTTTTTAGATTCAGGAGCCTCAAATCATATAACATCTGCAGAACATAGCTTTACAGATTCCCACCCTTACCTTAGAAAAGAAAAAATTAGCACTGCTAATGGTGATCAACTACTAATTTCTGGAGTTGGTACCATTACTTTATCTAGTGTCACTGGCCAGTCCATCACTCTTTCCAATGTCTACTTTGTTCCAAAATTATCAGCCAATTTACTTTCGGTAGGACAACTTATTCATGAGGGCTATCTTGTTCACTTTTCTTCCTCTGGTTGTGTCATACAGGGGCGACAAACTGGGAAGGTGATCGCGACGGGGAGTAAACATGGTCGCCTGTTTTTGCTGGACATTGGACATCATTCCTTCTTTGCTTCTTCTAATAATTTCAAAAACTTGTGGACGGTTTGGCATAAACGTCTTGGTCATGTGAACAATGCCTATTTAATTTCTTTGTTTAAACTTCATTGTTTGGACTCTCTAATTGATAATAAAATGATGTCTTCTTTATCTCAATCAAAATGTGAAGCTTGTTGTTTACATATTAGTCATATTTTGCCATTTTCTGTCTTTAATTCTCGTGCATTAGAATCATTTGACATCATTCACACTGATGTTTGGGGCATTGCTCCTACCTTAAGTAGGGCAGGATTCAAGTACTATGTGAAATTTATTGATGATCATTCTCGTTATACTTGGATTTATTTCATGCGTTTAAAATATGAAGTGTTTTCTATTTTTCAAAGATTCTATAACATGGTCCACACCCAATTTAAGAAAGATATCAAGATTCTTAGATCCAATTCTGGCGGAGAATACATGTCTCATGAATTCTCTGCTTTCCTTTCTGCTAAAGGAATTCTTCATAAAAAATCATGTCCGCACACTCCTCAGCAGAATGGAATTGTGGAAAGAAAGAACAAACATATTCTTGAAATTGTTCGCACCCTTTTACTTGCATCATTAGTTCCTCCCGAATTTTGGTGTGATGCTGTACAGACTGCGGTATATCTGATCAATCGTCTTCCTAGTATTGTTTTAGGCAAGACTACTCCTTACGGAGTTCTCTTTGAACATCCTCATTCATACTCTCACTTACGTGTGTTTGGTTGCTAGTGTTTTGTTCATCTTCCACCGAATGAATGCACTAAGCTATCCCCTCAGGCTGCCAAATGCATCTTTCTTGGCTACAGTTCTGAACACAAAGGTTTCTTGTGTTATGACCGGTTTGAAAAACGCATGCGAATCTCTTGTAATGTGATCTTCCTGGAACAAATTCCTTTCTTTTCATTACGTTTAGTTCATCATCCTATTGCTGTGTCCTATTTGCCACAATTCCCGGAGTCTGCTTCTCCATCACCTGCTCTCAAGGTCTATGTCCGGCGTAACAAGGTTCCTCCTATGGTGCCTCCCTCTCCTGATCATCTCCCAGTGCCGCCTACTGCTCCTACAGGTAACAATGCTTCTTCTGATAATATCATCTCTCTGCGACGATCTAATCGTCTTTCTATTGCCCCTAACCGTTATGGCTTTCCTGCTCTCTTTTCATCTTTAGATAGTGCTCCTATACCCACCTCATATTCACAGGCCTCGAAGATTGCTTACTGGCAGGATGCTATGAATGAGGAATTGCTCGCTCTCGAAGCTAATCAGACATGGGACTTGATATCGGCTCCTGAAGGAGCCTCTATGATTGGCAGTAAATGGATCTATTATATAAAAGTTCACTCCGATGGAAGTCTTGATCGCTACAAAGCCCGGTTGGTTGCCCAGGGTTATAAACAGGAATATGGAATCGACTATGAAGAGACATTTGCACCAGTGGCTAAAATGACCACCGTTCGTACTCTCCTCTGTGTCGCTGCAGCCCGCAACTGGCCTTTGTGGCAAATGGATGTCAAAAATGCATTTCTTCATGGGGATTTGCAAGAGACTATTTACTTAAAGCCTCCTCCAGGATATGCATGTCCTCCTAAGCATGTTTGTAAGTCGCGGAAATCTTTGTATGGACTTAAGCAGGCTCCCAGGGCTTGGTTTGATAAATTCCGGACTGCAATTCTTCAAGCTGGATTTCGTCAGAGTCATTCGGATAGCTTATTATTTCTTAGGTGGACAACGAAGGGCTACACTTCCTTTTAGTCTATGTTGATAATATGATTATCAGTGGCAATGATAGTGCCAGCGTTACGGATCTCAAAAATCATCTCACTCGCCACTTCAGAATGAAGGATCTTGGTCCTCTCACCTACTTTCTGGGGCTGGAGTTCTTGCGTAGCAAATCTGGCATTCGGGTTCATCGGAGGAAATATGCTAAAGATTTGATCACTTCGGCACGACTTGATGATGCCTCACACTTTTAATACACCTATGGAGTTGAACAGTAAGATCAGTACGGATGATGGCCCTCCCCTGGATGATCCCTCTGTTTTCGGCGGATAGTTGGTAGTTTGCTCTACTTAACTATGATTCAGCCGGATATCTCTCATGTCGTTTATACGGTTAGTCAGTCTGTGAGCAATCCTCACAAACCTCACCTTGCTGCTGCCTTGCGCATACTCCGTTATGTCAAAGGCACCCTTAATCATGGTCTCTTCTACTCTTCGGGCACTTCTCTGCACTTATCTGCTTATGCGGATGTTGACTGGGCTGGTTGCCCCGATTCTAGGCGATCCACCACTGGTTGGTATATGTTTCTTGGGGTATCTTTGATTTCATGGAAGTGCAAGAAGCAAACCAATGTTTCGAATTCTTCTGCTGAGGCAGAATATCGGGCCATGTCATCCGCGAGTGCTGAAATCATCTGGCTACGCTGTCTTCTCTATGAATTCGGTGTCACTGTTGGTAGCTCTACACCTCTTCATGGGGACAACACCAGTGCTACCCAAATTGCAAACAATCCGGTCTTTTATGAAAGAACGAAGCATATTGAGATTGATTGCCACTTCATCCGTCAGCATGTTGTTACTGAGAAGATAACTCTGCCTCATGTCTCTACTCATGACCAGTTGGCAGATATCTTCACAAAAGCACTTCCCAAACCGCGCCATCATGATCTCTCCAACAAATTGTTGTTTTCTTCATTACCACATCAATTTGAGGGGGAGTGTAGAAGATAGTGTGCCAGCCCACTCAATTGTATATAAAATCCCACGTGTGTGGGATTCAGTGATTAGATTATGTTGCTGATTTCTCTGTATTACTTCCTTACATAGATTAAGAGATTGATTCATTCTTTATTCTGATTGTATTAATTAGCATGTTTAGAGCCCTTGATTAGGGTATAATGATGATATAAATTGACAGATGATCCTCCCTTTGGAGTAATAGTTTTCTCTCCAACTCTCGTCTCTTCCTCCTTCCCTCATTACATAAAATTACATACACATTATTACCTTAGCACCAGTTTGCCTAAGTGATCCTAACAATGTGATGTTATGTAGCATAGAATACCAGATCCTTCAAATGGTAACCATGACTCACTCTTATAACACTTCATGAATTTCAGGGTATATGAATCCTCAGCAGCAACAATCATCATCAATGCCTTATTCATCTGTGTGTTGACTATATTAGCTTTAATTTTCCCCTCATCTCTATTTAAAGTTATATGAATTACTCAGCCTAAAAAAAGCTACAATGAAGGCAAGCTCAAACACTGAGCCTAATCCAAAAAGCCCATGCAAGGATCCATCCAGGATTTTATTTTCATATATATAATCCATTGTCAAATGTAATGCACCAAATGATGTCCAAATGGCATGAACTGAACCCATTCAATGCATTATTGAATTAGCTCTCTAACTAGCGCAGGTTAACATGGTTCCAACTTCGTTTGAGGAAGTTATAGCTCATTTTCGAACAGGATGTACGGTACACGATGAAGACTATGTAGGAGACATAAGAACAAGAGATGATACTTTGTTAGCAGAACATACTTTTTTCCACAGAATTAGGGTGGTGGAAGTGAGGAAAGAATTGAAACAAATGAAAGAATAGAAAGGCTACAAGTCTAGAAGACAGTCCGATGGAGGCTTGGAAACGCTTAGGAGAAGTTAGGTGATTTGGTTAACTAGGCTCTTCAAAAAGATATTAGTGAAAAACAAGATGTTGGATGAATGGAAAACAAGTGTTGTAGCACGAAAATATAAGAACAAGGGAGACATATAAAACCATACCAACAACCGTGGGATTAAACTTTTGAGTAGTACTGTGAAGCTTTGGGAGAAAGTAATGGAGCAAAAACTTAGACAAAAGACCAAGACATCTGTCAATTTGGTTTTCTGCCATGGAGGTCAACTATGGAAGCTATCTTCTCACTGTAAAGACATAGGTCAGTTAGACCTAATGGGTCAGCCCACAACCCATGAATTGGGTCAGCCCACAAATCAAAAGATTGTATGAGTTGTCTTATTATTGTACGGCTAACAGTAGATATTAGTTTCCTTAATAGTACCTGTGACCCTGCAATTAGATCTGCGAAACTAGGCAATACTGTATTATAAAATACCCATCGTCAATACAAGAATGACACAATATTCTCTTGCAATACTTCTCTCCTATATGCTTCTGTGATTTCTGGTTTGTTCAAGATATGAATTCTGGATTATCTAAGATCGCATCAGAGCCCATCGATCTGTCCATTCAAGCATAAGAGGAGCAGAGTGCTGATCGACTGATAAGAGGAGCACTGTATGTCAAAGTTGCTAGCCAGTAATCCCAAAACCAATTGGTGATAGGAAACTGCACAAACAACTACTTAACACTCCCCCTCGGGCGGGACACCGCCCGGATCCGTAGCACACGCCCGCACAAGACTATAACGCGGCATGGGGCCTTTTTGCCCTGCGCATTTTGCGCCCGCACAAACACACAACGCGGCATAGGGCATTTCTTCCCTGCATGGTTTCGAACTCGAGACCTCAGACTCTGATACCATGTCAAAGTTGCTAGCCAGTAATCCCAAAACCAATTGGTGATAGGAAATTGCACAAACAACTACTTAACACTGTATTCTGCTGTAATCAAAGCTGGCCCACCTGTTGATCACCCCGCATCAGAGAAATCTCTCCATCCTGGTCGACCCTATATTCTAGGAATTCTGAATATTTTTTCGAGATTTTCTGATCAACTGAGGTAGCCCATTTTCTCCGATCTATACTTGTTTTCTTTGTGCGACTAGTTTTCATCAAGACCGTACAATATTCTGGTCTCTCAAGCTTTCATCAAAAGTCCAATCAGGTGTTTCGCATTTAAGGGACAGAGTACTAGTTCCTATATCTACCCCTCTTTACGGATAGTGAGACTGCAAGGAAACTGGCAACAAATGATGTATTCTAAGAACGATCTAAACATCTTGAAGTTGCTTGTCATTTCATTCGTCAACATGTTCGGAGTGGTACTATAAAGCTCTTCCAGATTTCATCGGCGGCACAAATTGCAGATTTTTTCACCAAAAGCCACTCCACATCTCTTTTTTCGGAGCTAGTTTCCAAGTCTCGATGGTCACGTTCTCCCATCAAAAGCTTGAGAGGGGGTGTAAAGATATAGGTCAGTTCGACCTAATGGGTCAGCCCACAAATCAAAAGATTGTATGAGTTGTCTTATGATTGTACAGCTAACAGTAGATATTAATTTCCTTAATAGTACATGTAATCCTGTAATTAGATCTGCTAAACTAGGCAATACTATATTATAAAATACCCATAGTCAATACAAGAATGACACAAAATTCTCTTGCAACACTTCTCTCTTGTATGCATCTGTGATTTCTGGTTTGTTCAAGATATGAATTCTGGATTATCTAAGACTCACTTAGGACTCAAAAGTATGGGACTCGGGCAACTCCTGTTGCCAGAATCCGCACAATTCCGGCATCGGCCGACTACAAAGGCGGCAAAATGGAGGTTTTTTCCCCATTTCATTTGCTGGAAACACTTCACTCAGGTTTTCAAGTGTGCTAAGGCCATTTCTTGCAAGATTGGAGATCAAATCTTTGTATTTTTTCAGATTTGGCCAACCAAAGATCAAACCAACCATTCTTCCAAAAGAGGGGTTTTTGATACTTTGAGAATAAGGAACGTTTTTTTGTTTCTACTTGCTTAGACTGTTTAGAATAGAGGAGAGGAAGTATGTTTTGCCTAGATGATTTTCCCACCCTTGATTTGTTGGAAAAAATGAAATTTCTTTCATTTTTTCTTTTTTTTCTTTTTTTAAACTAAGGAAAATCAAGTTTTTTTTTTCATTTTTTGGTTTTTTTTTTTTTAATTCAAGATTTTTGAGTGTGTCCTACATAGATCTATGGTTCTATGCCTGGATCTATGCATCTACACCCAAATATGGTAAATCTTTATTTACTAATATTATATAAAATATGAATATATATATATTTTCTCTTTAAGATATTTAAAATGTTGAGCTGTTAATCACTTAGATTTATGGTTTTAAGAAAAAATCTATGCATGTGCACTAACAAATAGTAATTTCTTATTTAATATGTGTATAAATATTCTATTTTTCTTATTTAAGTCTTTTTTTCAATTTAGAGATACACGTAAACTTTTCCAGAGAGTGCAAAGCACTTGTATTTAGTCAAATAGATTCAAAATTAGGTATACTTGTTAAACAACACCTGAAGTGTGCAGCCTTGTGTGGCTTGAATGAAAAATCAAAGAACTTGGCAGACTGATAGGCCTAGAATCACTTGGCCAAACATCACAGTGACAAAAAATAATATTTTGCATGCATCCGTTTCATAAAAGTTGTAATTTAATATTTTAATCCATTGTTGTATAATTCACGGGGGTATTGACGCTCAGTTATGATTGATCATTAGGTGGGCCCTACTTTCAAGAATAGGGCAACATGGGATAATTCCCACATACGTATATTTGCCCCTCGCTAATTACAGAAATAAGAACCACTACCGATCCAAAACATAGGGAAACACCATGTAAATGCCCATGGCTGATAATCCAGGAGGAAAAAAAAGAGTTTTTTAAGGATCATCTATCAGATAACCATTTTAATAAACAAATCAAGACATGAAAAACATCTACGCATGAGCATAAGAAAAATTGAAATAGATGATAAACTATACAAAAGCATACCTAAAATAAGTAGGGAGCCAAGACAAACAAGTATAGTGGCCCCAACTCCCACAAAAGTGAGCATAAATCATAGCCCAAACAGCTTGGCTTTTGAAAAATTCCTTCCATGGTACATCCTATAAAAGATTAAGTTAGACAATTATGGTTAAAACAGGACAAATATCACATTTGAGAAAAAATTGAAAATAATTCAAAACCATCTACATGACTATCAATTTGAGATGTAACATTGAGTTACAACCTCACATATACCATTTGACATGGCCCTTTACTCAGTTTGAGTTCCAACACTTGAACAAACCAGAATTTTATGTTCGCAAATTTTCAAGTAACTAGATTACACCCAATAAAACCCAATAAATTTAACTGTAACCAAGTCTCTACAGTCTTTTAACAACCCTTTTCACCTAGAATTCATGGTCTTTTAAGGCTTTCTTTGTCTTACTCGCTTACGGAATTATTTCCATGACCATTCTCTGGTTGTTATGCGTGTGCCTATAGCCATAGTTCTGAATTACCACTTTAGAATCTAAACAACACAAACATGGATAACCTGTGAGTGTTCCTCACAATTCCCTTGGATTTGCACAAATGCTTTCCTTGAGATACAAAGTGATGGACTTCAAAGATGTCTAATTGACTAAAAAAAAACCTATCCATTAAGCCCCTTTATAAAACCATTCCAATTCAGTGGGAGAGGGAATTCAAAACCCATGGCAGTCATTTCATGAAGAAGCAGACAGTGAAAACTGAAAACAGTCTGTAGAGGACCAATGCCAACCACTCTGCAGTGATCAGACATGGGACCCTGAATGTAGTTATTTTGCAGTTTTTTGTCAGTTTCTGTATTTTTCAAGTATTTTAGTACTTTTTGAGATCATCTAGGGCCAAATGGGGGAGTTGTAAAGTATACTTTGCAAACAACGTTCACCCACAAGGCCAGAGCTTGAAGCCATGTAATATCCATTTGAGAAATGAATGAAAAACACAATTTGTGGAAGATATTCTTTCTCATATTTTCTGTGTACGATTATTGTAAAATCCACACAAAATTTTCACAATTTCTCCAACAATTCTCATCACACAACTAAATTATAGCCCGCTAGTGCAGAAGTTTGTTACTGCCGTAAAAGACATAGGATCGGTACATGCAACTTTGTGCAGCAGTGATGGGTGCCTGACATAACCCCAAACAACATGAAGATCTGTCTAACTGCTGCTGCATAAGAGTATGTAGTGATTTACTTCTTCTTTGGACTTGAAAACAGTCAAGGATAGCAAGAAATTTGATCTATCGAAAGATTGGATCTCATGCAAACACCACAGGCAGTGCGAACTCAAGGAGAGAGACCAAGTATTGGGAGAAATAATAGAGGAATGAATTGATTTTAGTCAATGTTTACTGCCGTCATACAATCCTGCTCACAGTTAACTACATGTAATTAAATAAAGGTGTCAAAAACCTAATGAAATCTAATTACATCAATAATACATCTTTACTGATCACTAATCACCTTATTCTAGGATCCTAGTTGACAA
Organism: Litsea cubeba; assembly: GCA_012931725.1. NCBI lineage: Eukaryota > Viridiplantae > Streptophyta > Magnoliopsida > Laurales > Lauraceae > Litsea > Litsea cubeba. The sequence continues at coordinate 60,163,722 of CM022949.1, forward strand.
TTAATTTAGTAAGAAAGTTGCAAATCTAAATTTTCTAAAATTATGACTCTGATTATAGCTTACCCAGCCACTGTCAACCAGAAAAAGAAATCCCAGTTTCTATTAAACTCACTCAGATTTCTAAAACAGGTAATTTCCCAAATAAAAAGGGCTCTAGATTACATTTAAGCTTGCTGAAATTTTCAAATTTGAATAAAAGAAAGGGAATCCAGCCACAACAGACACACACACCTCTCTGGACATTGCAGTCCATGGGGCCCACATGGCCCACCAAACCTGATGGTGTGCCCTTCTAATGGAATCCACACCTCTTGGCCCCCCAAGGGATGTTGGACCCAAGTGGGTTCAAGCCCATTTGGGCCCACTAATTGAAGTCCAAATTAAACACTGTTGAACTACTATACTGCTATACGGTGTTGTGTTTCCTGCATAGTGTTGTTCTGAAATGTGCACCGAACCCTTAGGGCCTATTTGTTTAGTAGGGTAAAGGAGAGTAAATAAAGTGACTGATGTAATATAAAGTATTACTTAATGGTTTTTGGATGGAAGTAAAATTTAGGTAACATAAAGCTTTACTTCATAGGTGTTTGGAAGGAAAAAGTAAAAGGAGAGTACAACTGATGTGGCATACAGTTTTTACTTGATGGCTGTTTGGATGGAAAAAGAGGAGGGGAGATTAAACTACCGATTTGACATGAAGTAGGGGCTTTATCCCACTTTATTTTACTCTCCCCAACTCAGATAAATTTGGAGAAGTAAAATTTTGTCCTATATTACTTTTTAATTTAACCCCATCATCTTTATCTTTATTCATGATTTGACCCCCTACTCCTCTCATGTGTTCTTTGTTATGGAAAAATAGTTCCCAGAATGATGGAACAATGCTGAGTAGGACCCCTTCACACATGGCTTTAAACCCCATGTGCTCGATCAAATGCCTCCATGAATGCTAACACGCAGGGTTTTAAAAAACAGACTTCGAAACCGACTCAGAGTTGATCGCCCGACTCGGTCGAGTCGCATGGGGCTTGGCCGAGTCTAGTCAATGCCCAGAAAATTTATTAAAAATATGGAAAAATTAAAAGAAAGGAACCCCAGCCCCAGCTGGCTGGTGAGAAATGAGAAAAGAAAAAAAAAAAAAAAAAAAAAAGAATCCAGCCTAGCAGGTGAGGTGGAAAAAGAGAGGAAGAAAGAAAAAAAACCAAGAAGAACAGAGAACATCGTACCTGAGGGAGAGAAAAGGAGGAAAAAGAAGAAGAAGAGGAGCAACGTCCCTGGTCAGCTGGCAGCAACAGCAGCAGGTGAAGATCAGCAGCAGCAGTAGCACACAGAAGCAGCAACATCAACCAACAGCCTCTCTCCCTCTCTTGCCTCTTTTTGCTGAGTTGACTCAGATTTGGCTGATTTTTTTAATCCATGCTAACACCTTCATAATTACTCGATCTTCAGCTTGACCCGCATCACTATGCAACTTCTCATCAGAGTTCAAATGATCTTTGATCCAAAGGACGCAAGCATCAGCGAACTTGAGGGCAGGTATAAGAACCCTACCCAAAAAATGTTGGATTTTTAAATTTTAGAAATTTATTTACTTTTTGAAGGAATTAATTTAATAATTACATATTTTGGATAACATAATTTGGAATTATTGATTATATGGATAATTATTATGCTTAGTTTGAATTAAATTAATAATTATGTTTGGGCCCAATAGTGTGTCATTAAGGTCAAAGGGTTGAGTTGGGTTGGTCAACCCAATTTTCTAACCTGCCTTAGAGTTACTCTATTGTCAAAGGGACCCAATTAAAGGTTATAATAGGTTTCTCATTGGTGGATTAAATTTGGTTAATCAGGACCCACAAAATGTGCATAATTTAATAGGAGATATATGGTTTAGATGCTTTAAATATTAGTGGGTACCAACATTTTTGCAAATACTACTCAAATAACCCAAAAGGGCTATATGAACAATCTCATTCTCGAGAGATTACTCGTTCTTGACCGGAACCCTTCTCCTTCTTCCTCTTTGGCGCATGATGGCATGTTCTCTTTGGCTTCTACTTCTTCTTCCTTTGGGCAACTCTCTTCCCTCTCAACCTCTCTTCGTTCCGTTAGCCAAATCAACTTCTTTTCTCTTATTCTTTTCTTTTCATTAAGATTTGGATCCTTGACAAAGATCTGGAAGGAAGTAATAGATCCACAAGGAACTAGGTTTCAGGCTCTGATGCGTAGATCTACACGGCTAGCAAAGAAACCAACAAGAACTTACCACAGGCCTTACCGACCACAAAAGCTAGCTATTGAAGTGGAGGTAACCATGGGTACTTAAATCCGGGCTTTCGACTTGGATGTTTCCGATGTGGGACTTGTGAAGTCCCTTGTGTGTTCTTCGGCGGGTGATGGGCACACCGGATTTCAACCAAATTTGCCACATTGGCCCAAGCCCGCCGGATCTCACACTCTACCCTACCGGAAACAACGCCATCCATGGTTCTGATACCATTTATAACACCGCGGGCCATACCTACTGCAAAAGCTAGCTATTAAAGTGGAGGTAACCATGGGTACTTAAGCACAGGCTTTGGACATGATTACTTTCATGTTACTAATTTACCTAGTTGCAGTCTAGTATTGGATGATGATAATCACCAATGTACAATTTGACATAAAAGTAATTTGATGGTCATATACCCAGAATGGGGATTGTGAGGTGCCATTTTGTTTTGTTTTTTTACCGACGGGATAGTAACTGTTGCGTGTGGGTGGGTGGGGGGGGGGGGTCCTATCTAGCAGGGCTACAATATAGGGGGTCCTATCTAGCAGGGCTACAATATAGGACTAGCCTTGGCCCATGTGGATGTCATTTTGTATTTCTTTACCATGAAAATTTCCTATTTCTTTTGGTTGTTACATGTCTATTCAAATTTGTACACATGTATAATTATTAATTAACATTTATAACTTGCTAAGTGTATCAACTTACTCCTTTCTTTTGGTGTAGTTTCCAAATCCCCAGGTAGGACTCACTACAATTGAGCTGACATTGGACGGTGAGCCTCAGGGAACGCAATAGTGGAGCTCCGATGAGATACTCCAGGCATAGTCTATTTGTTTTATCTTTCGCTATTTGGCAAATCTCATCTATGTGAAATAGATCTGCATGAAATAGATCTGTTTCAAATGGCTCCATTTGAAATAGATGTTTTAAAAATAGTGTGTTTGGTAACACAAAAAAAATTGATTGAAATAGATCTTTTTAAAGCAATGGTCATAAATATCTCGAGATCCATAAGGAATCAAGCGTTGAGATTTGATGCCATAGTCATGTTTAGTCTTACATAGAGAATTACCGGTTTGGATCTTGCAATTGGGGGTCATGGATTTTTTAAAAATAGATAAAAACATCTGGGTTTTTTTGCCAATATCTCACATTCTATGATGATCGAACGGCTAGAACTTGGACCCATAGTCGTGCCTGGTCTTCTTAATATATCCAATGGTTTGGGTCATGATTTATGGTCCCACAACTTATAAAAATACAAAAAACGGACTGCTTGTGGGCCCTTCAAAAAATCAGCCACCAATTATTTTTTAAACCAACGGTCCATGATGTTTCTTAAATCCCTTGATATCCGTGGGGAATCAAATATTAAGATTTGATAGCATAGCCATGATTGACCTTACAAAGGAAACTAACGGTTCAGATCTTACGTTTGGGGTCCACAAAAGTAAACAAATATAAATCAAAGGTCCTGGAGTATTTTGCAAATATCTCAAAATATATGAAGATCCAACAGATGAAATTTGAACGTTTTTGACCTTCTGAATATTCATAACGGTCTGGATCATGATTGTGGGTCCATAAACTTAAAAAAAAATGAAAAAACCGGTCTGCCTAAAAAGACCGTCCGTCACTGCAGCGGAACACTGTCTGCCCGCATCAAACATTATTGTCTGTTTCAAATGTGCCTACTTCTGGAGTTTTTTCAAACAGAGGCAATTCCTCTTATAGTGGTTTGAAATGGACATTGGATAAACACTATCCAAACAAACTAAAAACTGATTGAATCAGTTTTAAGAGAATAAGAGGTGTATAGTAGAGACGCCAAACACCAAGTTATTCTTTTAGTTGATTTATTATAGATAATAAGGCCCTTTTGTTGGCCATGTTATTTCTTATTAAAATTTGTAGTCTGAATATTTGCTTAGTAAATTAGGTGCAAGTTTAATAGAAGTTTCTAGAAATTGCTGATGCTCTGACTGTCAATTCAATGAATTTGAATGTGTCTGCTGCATTTGATAGATGTCAGACCAAAGAGAGATGAAGACAGATGATAGTTTGTGAATTCAATGATCCCTTTGAGGGTCACGATCTTTCATTATATAGAGATAAAGTTTACAAGAATGTTTACAGTGATTGAGAGAATTAACTAAATTAAAGTAATCATAATCTAATCATAATCTAATTAACATCTAATCAAATCTCCTAATAAGGCATAAAATTAACTAAATTAAAGTAAACATAATCTAATCATAATCTAATTAACATCTAATCAAATCTCCTAATAAGGCATAAAATTAATTACATATCTGTACAAGATATACTTGTTTTGACCCACAAGTTGGGCTCAATTTGTCATGGGCTGAGACCCACTGAACTAGGCCCATTGGCCTAGTTGACACCCCCCCTCAAATTGATGCGGGTGAATCCACGAGCATCAATTTGCCAACTAGGAATTGGTGTCGTGGCCGAGGAAGTCCCTTGGTAAATATATCTGCAATTTGAAGTCCGGTAGGAACATGAGGAAGAGCAATTGCGTCACGCACAAATTCATCACGTATGTAATGACAAGCCACCTCAATATGCTTTGTGCGTTCATGAAAGACAGGATTTTCAGTAATCCGTATGGCACTGGTATTGTCCGCATAGAGAGGTGTAGGGCCAGATTGTGGAAATCCAAGCTCAGAAAGAAGACCCCGAAGCCAGACAATTTCAGATGTGGCAGCCGACATGGCACGATAGTCTGCTTCTGTGGATGATTTGGAGACTTTATCTTGTTTCTTACACTTCCAGGAGATCAATGAGTCCCCTAAGAACATGCACCAACCCGTGGTAGACCGTCGACTATCAGGACATCCAGCCCAGTCAGAATCTGAATAAGCTATGAGAGAAGTCAAATTGCCCACAGGAAAGAAAAGGCCACGAGATGGTGTATGAAGAACATAGCGAAGAATGCGCCGAACAGCAACAAGATGGAGATGGCGAGGTTGTGTCATGAACTGACTAACCAGATTCACCGCATATGAGATATCAGGCCGAGTGATAATCAAGTAGATCAGGCTGCCGACTAAACGGCGATACATTGTGGCATCAGGGAGAAGATCACCCGTATCTTGTGCGAGTTGAAGATTGGCCTCAACAGGTGTATCTACAGGAGTGGAGTTTTGAAGGCCAGCCGTCTCAATAAGATCCATAGCATATTTGTGTTGATCTAGTATAAGACCTTTTTCTGACTGATGAACCTCAAGGCCTAAAAAATATGTGAGTGGCCCTAAGTCTTTCATATGAAAAGATTCATGTAAGGATGCCTGTAGATAGGTGATCATGTCAGAATCTGTCCCAGATATGATGATATCATCGACGTATACCAAGAGGACAGTAATCCCTTTTAAGGAGCGATGAAGGAACATAGACGGATCAGAGGCACTTTGAGAGAACTGTAGATGAAGGAGAGCATCTCTAAATTTCTCAAACCAAGCACGCGGAGCTTGCTTTAGACCATATAAAGATCGTCTTAAGCATGCGCAATCTCCTGCCGAAACACCCGTAATGCCTTGGGGAAGTCGCATATAGACTTCTTCCTTGAGATCACCATGAAGAAAGGCATTCTTGACGTCAAATTGGTAAAGAGGCCATGAGTGGGAAGCAGCAATGGCAAGAACAGTACGGATTGTTGTCATTTTTGCAACTCGAGCAAATGTTTCTTCATAGTCAATGCCATATTCCTGTCGGTTGCCCAGTGCGACTAACCGTGCTTTATAACGATCCAACGAGCCATCAGACTTAAGTTTGACTGAAAAAACCCATTTGCAGCCGATAGGTTTTGCAGATGAGGGACATGGAACAATATCACAGGTATGATTCTCCTGCAGTGCAGCTAATTCTTCGTGCATAGCTTTTTGCCAACAGTCATGCTTCACCGCCTGTGAGTAAGAAGAAGGAATAGCAATAGAGGAGAGAGTAGCAAGCAAGGATGTGTGAGTGAACCCATATTTTTCTGGAGGCTTAGAGAGACGGGTAGAGCGTCGAAGCTGAAGTGGAGATGAAGCATCATGTGATGAAGCGTGGTCAAGATCAAGTGCCGGTGAGGGATCCGAAAGGGGAGGCAGTAGTGGAACATCCTTATAACGACGCCGTTCATAGACAAGGAGTGGAGAAGAGATTGAGTTAGAAAAATCTGGTAGATGAGAAAATGATGGTAAATCCGAGGAATGGTTAGAAAAAAAACTTTGATTTTCGAAAAATGTGACATTTCGAGAGATGCGAAGACGGTTGACCACAGGATCATAGCAGATATAACCCTTTTGGTGAGATGCGTAGCCAAGGAATGCACATTTGGCGGACTGAGCAGTTAATTTAGTACGTTCAGTCGGAGGAAGATGAACAAAACACACACAGCCAAAAATGCGCAGGTGGGTATAAAAAGGATCTTTACGAAAGAGACGAAAGTATGGTGTTTGATTGGTGAGGCGATAGGATGGTAAGCGATTGATTAAGTGAACTGCAGTGGCTAACGCTTCGGGCCAAAATCTTGCGGGAACTGATGATTCTAAGAGAAGAGAACGAACAGTATCGAGGAGATGTCTGTTTTTGCGTTCTGCAACTCCATTCTGCTGAGGAGTGTAAGGGCACGATCGCTGTGATAAAATCCCGTGTTTTTGCAAATAAGTTTGAAACTGATGGGACATATATTCCCCTCCGGAATCAAATCGGAGAACTTTTATGCGAGTAGAAAACTGATTTTCAACATACGCCATAAATTTTTGGAAAGTATCAAAGACTTCAGATTTAGAGTGTAAGAAATAAACCCATGTGAATCTACTATGATCATCAATAAATGTGACAAAATATTTGAAATGTGTATGAGAAATTACAGGTGTAATCCCCCAGACGTCACTATGAATAATGTCAAAGCAATTTGAAGCCATAGTAGATTTGGAAGAAAATGGAAGGACTTTGCTTTTTCCAAGTTTGCAAACAGAACACTCATCAGAAATGTGACTAAAAGATGTTTTATTTTCATTAATACTACCAGTGTTCAACATCAAAGATAACAATTTTGAATGAGGATGGCCTAATCTATTGTGCCAGAGCCTCCAAACATCTTGAGGAGAAAAACAAGAAAAAGCAGAGATTTGTTTATTCTGAGAGGAAGGCATCACAAGAGGAAACAGGCGTCCACACTTAGGCCCCTTCGCGATCACCGTCCCCGACACTTGATCCTGCACAACACAACCAGAGCGAGAAAAAGAAACATTACAATTATCATCAATCAGTTGTCCAACAGACAGAAGATTTGCAGTAAGATGAGGAGATAGAAAGACTTTTGTGAGAGGTAAAGAATGAATGATATCACCAGTAGCTGTAATAGGAAGCTTTTGACCATCAGCAGTATGGACTTGCAAATTCCCTTTGTATGGTTGTAGGTTAGAGAGATGAGTGGTGGAGGAGGTCATGTGATTGGAAGCTCCAGAATCAATAAACTATATGGAAGAAGAGGAATGTTAGTTACCTGATATGCCAAGTGCAGAAAAGGCATTGATGATCATTTGTTGAATAAGCTCAGGGGTGATCTGAGGAGCAGTAGTGGAGGCAGGAGGTGGCGAAGGCATGACTGATGCCGAAGAACTATCACTGGAAGTAGTAGCATCAGCAGTGTTGATATGATATGCTCGTGGAGTGCGATTTTGTGGCCGCCGTTTGCATTCATTGATAACATGACCATTGGATTTGCAGTAATTACAAAACTTGGTCTTACACTGTGAGGCATAGTGTCCATAACTCTTACAGCCAAAGCATTGGATTTTGCTGATATCTCTTGCAGGAGTTTGTCTTTTAGCAGCAGCATTAGTATGATGAATAATCCCTCCCGGACCATGAGAGACACCAAGAGTGTAACTGGTAGTGGCAGCATATGCTACATCAGGAGAGTTTCCGGAGGACTGTTGCTTCAGAACATGCTGAGTGAGCTGACTTTGTTCCTCTCGCAAGAGTTCATTAAGACACTCATTCAGGGATGGAGATGGAACTCTGCTCATCAGATTGGAACGAATGATCTCATATTCAGATCTTAATTTCATGAGGAACTGGTCTCTATGAGAAGTTGCCTGTAATTTTTGAATCTCAGAAAGAGCTGCCTCAGATACTTTGAAGTATTTGATTTCATCATATTCTGCCCATAAATTGAGAAAACCCGTATAATAGTCCTGGATAGAAGAGGTGCCTTGGGAATACTGAGCAATCTCTAGTTCAAGCTGATATTGACGGGCAGAATTCCCTTGGTGATACACTTGTTTCAGATAATCCCACATCTCCTTGGAGGTTTTGTAAGGTTTGAGGTTCAGGATATATTGTGGTTCAACGGAACCAAGAATCCAGGTTTTTATCTTGGCATCCTTAGTATTCCAAGAGAGTATTTTTTTCTCATCTTCCTTAGGTCGTGGATCCCATCCTGAAACAAGTCCCCACATTTCCTTTCCTTCAAGATAGACTTGAAATTGATACGACCAGGAAGTATAATTCTTTCCATTAAATTGGATCAATTTAATTTCATGCTTTTCCATTTCAGTCAAACAGTATATCTATCAAACTGTGCAACAAAAACCTCACTGTTCTTAAATCAAACTGATGGATCAGATCACACACCAATCAGATCACAAATAATATGACTGATGGATCAGATCACACACTAATCAGATAACAAATGATGGATCAGATCTCAAACAATCAGATCAAGTGGCGAGAACTTGTTCCCAGGATACAGAGAATGAACAGTGCACAAAAAGGATGCAAACCCAACCCAGACGACCCTGTCCTCAGTGTGTAATTCTACACGTGGGGCCCACCAAGTGATCTGTATACAGATCTGAAGATGAAGATGGGTGAGCAGCAGAATTCTGCACCTACTGGAAGTGGTCTCAGAAAAAACGGATCCAAATCAAAGATTTTGGACGGCTGTGATGAAAAGAAATTGACAAAACAGATTTTCCACAAAAAATGGTAGATGGCCTACCTCTAATGGATGAAAAAATCTGAAAAAATTGCCAAAATAAAGAGCATAACTGGTCGACCAAGATGCTGGGAGCTGTTGATGAGGTTGGTGATGATCAGTGGTGGGCCACAGCTGCCAGCAGACGATCAGCGTGGAAGATTCCTGCGAAACAGATCCGTGATCTGTTCTGATGCCAAAAAAAATATCGAAATATCTCCAGAAAGTCTAGAATATTCAGACAATCAGAGGGATTGTGATATCCTGATGTGATGAAAATGATCTGGGGTGGGCCACGAGAGATCACAGGATGATCTGGCGACTTCCACTGCTTGGAAGATGAAGAGAAAAAGTTCAGAGAGTCTCTCAGAGGCTATGACAGCTTCCAATGTTTGGAAGATGGAGAAGAAACACTCAAAAGTTTGGCTCTGATACCATGTCAGACCAAAGAGAGATGAAGACAGATGATAGTTTGTGAATTCAATGATCCCTTTGAGGGTCACGATCTTTCATTATATAGAGATAAAGTTTACAAGAATGTTTACAGTGATTGAGAGAATTAACTAAATTAAAGTAATCATAATCTAATTAACATCTAATCAAATCTCCTAATAAGGCATAAAATTAATTACATATCTGTACAAGAGATACTTGTTTTGACCCACAAGTTGGGCTCAATTTGTCATGGGCTGAGACCCACTGAACTAGGCCCATTGGCCGAGTTGACAATAGATACATATGGATCTCACATTGTGGACTTAAGTTTTATCATTCATACCCCAGGAGTCGAATTCTAGGACTTCAGGTCCCAGGTCGTGACAGCAGGCTACTTTCACAAAGGGTTTTTGATGCATGCTGATGTAGTCCCAATTGGGTAAAAATGGAACAGTCATAGGGCCCAATCGAATAAGCCAGAGAATTTCCAGCAAATAGGTTAGTTGCAGAAAATTAAAAGAAATTCAGAAATTAAAAAGAGCAAGGAAAGAATTTAAATCAATCCAAAACTGACCTTAGAGGGTCTTCTAATCCTCCATACCTCAGACACGACAAGAAAGGAAGAAGAAAAGCAACCAACTGCTAAAAACTTTATTATATTAATGCTGTAGTTAAGCCGTTCCTATAGTCATCCATATATAATGCCAAAACCCTTCATAAAAAATAAAAATAATAAAGAAAAACACCCTAGCAACACTTCCAGACATTCTTACTATAATTAGACTATCCTACTAATGCTGCCTAATCCAAACAAAGCATAATTCTAACAAATTTTAAAAAAAATTGAAATTTCAAAGTTCTGGACATCCTAGAGTATCTCTGGACAAAATCGGCTCTGGGCCCCAAGCGGCCCATGCTTTGATGACTCCACAATCTTGTAGTAGGGCCCAAAGCAGCCCATGCTTTGATGAAAAGGACTCCACAATCTTGTAGTACACCCTTGGACGATCCTGCTGGTGTGATTATTCAGTGGGCTGGGCTCGGGTTGGCCTACAATTTTTTGCTCCAAAAAGCTTAATATTCTGGATTTTCTGGATATTTTAATTACCACCTTGTTTTCTCTAATTCATCAAAACAGCCCTTGTCTTCACTTCTTATTAAAATATTAAGACTGTGTGTGGCCCAAGTCTCAGTCAATGCATTGTTAAACCCTCCCGGTCCTTGTGATCCTCAAATTGATCCATGAATGCTTCGGCCAACTCCAAATTGTGATCGACAATCAATTTTGCTTCACATGCAGAACTCGCCAACTTTCACATTGTACAAAGTAGCACTGTTGCAGTGACTTTTTCTTTTTTTGTATTTAATGAGAATCATATTTCATGTGTCAAACAATGTCAAGAATCACATGAAATTGGGTTTGCTTAATGGGCACTTGATTTCCTTTCTTCCAAGCACAAGGTTGGTGAAATTCAGAGGTGATAACAAAGATATGACCCATTTTCGAATAGGCTAACTAGAGCTATAATATTCAAGAGTATCTTTGTAGTTGCTGCCTTTCATTAATTCTAAGGGCTGAGATTACAGATTGTGCTATAATATAAGCATATGGATGGTCCAATAAGTTTTGAGGATCCAAAAAATGAGATTTAATATAAAATGATCATAATAGAAGTAATGAAACATTTTAATTTAATTACTTCAAAAAGTAGATAAGGTAATACCTAAAATCCTTTGGCAGGAGCTACTAGTCCACCAAAAAATGAGATTTAATATAAAATGATCATAATAGAAGTAATGAAACATTTTAATTTAATTACTTCAAAAAGTAGATAAGGTAATACCTAAAATCCTTTGGCAGGAGCTACTAGTCCATTTTATGGCTAGAATTTGGGCTTCTTATTTCTTGTTTCCCTCTTTAGTGTTTGTGGCTTCGGGATTGAACATTAGAAGCAAATACAATGGGTGTAGGATTCTAGGGTTTGGACTTGCACAATTGAAATTTGACATGTTGATTTTACCTTTGAAGTGTGGAGTCTATTTCAATAACAAGTGTATTAACTACTTACTGTTGAAAAGTATTTCTGCCGACTCTAGTAACGCCTTGAGGTTTTGGTAGGATTGCAGCAGAGGAAATTTAATATGGCATCAAAGCCAACGAGTCGCAAGTTTGAATCCTAGGAAGAACAGCTCAACGGTGCAGTGTTGTGAAAAGCACGCCTAGGCATGAGGCACAGCAGTTGGGCTTCAAATGCCTCAAAGCGAGGCGCATTCAATGAGGCGCGGCCTAGGCGTGCGCCTTAGAGTCAGGCGCAAGGCGCATGAAGCGTGAGCTTCTTTACCGTAATTGGTTGAATGAAAATTAGAAAAAAAAATTTTTAAGGGGCTAAATATAATTTTTTATGGCCTAAATTAGATTAGAAATTGAGGGGGCCAAATGTAATTTCTTTACTCTTTAAAAGGGAATCAAAGCCCTAATTGCTTCAATCGATTTCCATCGAAACGAAAAAAAGGAGACAACTTCAGTGAACAGCAGCGACTTCAGCAACGAAAAAAAGGAGACAACTTCAGTGAACAGCAGCGACTTCAGCGATGACTTCTTCCATCGAACGAAGAAGAAGGAGAAGGAGAAGGAGAAGAAAAAGAGGAGGAGAAGAAGCAGCAGCAGTGAGCAGAAAAGTGTCTCCCGTCCAGCCACCGCTGCTTCTCTGCTTGGCTGCAGGTGCTGGTGCTGCTGCTGGACGCCCATCATTGCTACCGCTGCAGGTGCAGGTGCTGGTGCTGCAAGCTGCTGCTGGACGAGCTACCTGGTACTCGTCTTTTCCTCCTCCCATTTTTTTCCTCTCTCCCTCTCTGCCTTTTTTCTCAAGATCTGGAAGTGAATAACAGAGACTGGACGTAAATGGGGAATTGGCGTTTGGGGCAGTGGGACCTCCATGGCCCACTGAATGGATGATCTGGACCTTAGGGAAGGAGGCAGACCCACAGTCGACCAAGGAGGACCTGGACCCATATGAGGTGGCCCAACCAAACCATTGAAGAAGGAAAGGCGTGGTTGAAGGAGGAACAGAGCAGTTTCGTCGACACCCTTACTGGGACCCACTGCTTGACCTGATCAGAGATCAGGACTCCATATCTTACAGGGGACCCAGGGGCGACCTATGTGGTGGTGGTCCCATGTGCAGTGGGCCCCATCTGCCCCATCATCCAGAGACTTCAATTATGGGAACTGAGAGGCCTGGGCATGAAATTTTCTGTAATTGTTAAGGCTGCGGGGCCCAGTAAGGCTACCCGATGATGAATCAAAACCATGGGACTTCTTGTGGGGCACTGGGCGACCCTAGAGATCAGGTCTGATCATGTATCAGATCAGCGGGACCCACTGTTTGGTATACCCTAGTTCTGGATGGTTGCTGCTCTTAATTGGAAGAGTTCTGTGTACTGGGTGTTGCCTGATTTTGAGTTTCAATTTACACTAAGATCCTGTTTTTTTTTCCTTCCCTTCCTGTTTGTCAACTGTGGTCCTTTAGTGTTGTTTACGAGCATTTGTGTTGCTTCTTTGACTTTGATATTGGTGTTTGATGGATTTTGGTACTTTTGTTGAATGTTTAGCATTTAGAGTGATGGATGCTTTGACTTTTAGAATTCTTCTAATATTCCTTGCCTTTTTTGTTCTAATTTGTGAATTATCTGTCTATACCAAAATATCTATTTTTTATCTACAATGTGCGCCTCTCTTCAATGAAGACCGCGCCTAAGCCCCAGGAGACCTTAGCGCCTTGATGCGCCTCTCACTTTTAAAAAACACTTCGGCGGTGAAATGTGTCACAAAATGTGCGCCAACCGGGTTCCACCCGAAGGGAGTGTTGAAAAGTATTTCCACCACCTCTACTAACGCCTCGAGGTTTTGATAGGATTGGTCAGAGGAAATTTAATACTTGCATCATTAATTAAATGGGTGATGTCCATATCTTTTTGCACCTGGTACTTTCAGCACATCATTTTATTTTGTTTGCAGTTTACTACACCATGTAGACAATAATTTTGAATGGCAAAGGATAGTTTCCTTTCTTTTCTTTTTTTCCCATTTCAATGAGTATAGTCTTACTACGTTCAGGAAAAGTATAAAAAACTACAAGGAATTAGACTAAAAGACACAATTTGAGTTGTTTATGATCAAAGGGACTGGTACTAGTATGCTCCAAATTTAATAAAAGGAAAGAAAAGACACAGCAGGGAATACAAGCAGTACTCGTTGAGATTAGCCAAAAGGTGTAGACTCAAGACCAAAATCAGATGCAAGGGGATTTGAACTTGGAACAATAGTGGAACTAATAAAATATGACAACTTCAAATTTCTCAAGGGAATGGTCAACCAGCCTTTGTAAGGAACATATATACTGTTCCAGAATGGAGTCCCAAACTAATCTTCAAAGCCTTGGATCTCCACAAATTTGAGGTTTTGATCAAAGAAAATCAAGGTAAGAGGTCTCACATACATAGTGTAATGACCCAAAATCAGGAAACACAAGTTTAAAGACAAAATACAGCTAGATAATCGAGACATCAAACGAAAATTTTGTATGAACTGTACCTTGAATCTTTCAAGCCATTAGATCTCCACAAGTTTGATATGGCAGTACCTTGGATCTTCCAGGAATTATATCTCCACAAGTTTTTACTTCATATCAAAGAAAATAAAAAACGGGAACACATATATATCCCCCAAGCTAGGGGCGGACCCATGTTGATCTGACTTGGGGCAATCGCCCCAGGTCAGATCCAAAAATACCAAAAAGTTGAATGGGCCCTTGCTACATCACTCAAGTAAGTTAAAATGATCGCCCCACCTAGTTGACCCTTTTCTTCTCTTCGCTGGTGGAAAGGAATCCAAAAAAAAAAAAAAAAAAACTTTTCGTTAGATCTCTATGGGAGAGTAAGACCACGCAGTTCATCTCCATGCTATGACTGAAGGAGGAAGATGAAGACTCTTGTTTTCTCTTCTCCACCTTTATGTGATCTTGACCTTGCTTTCTTAGATGATGTTTATCTTTTCATTGGTTTTATCATTTGGGTTGTCTTCAAATCTACCATTGTAGAAGCTGCTAAGGGAAGATATGGTGGAGATAGGAGTCGGCGGCGGCACACGAGAAGGGGGTTGAAAGAACTACTATGCGTGGTTTGTCTCTCTTGCCTTGTATGAGTTATGGATGTCTTTGTAGAGATAAGAGAGATAGCAACGTTGAACCTTCATTTGCTTGACACAGAGGCAAGGAAAAGAGGTGTCTAGTAAGGCTCAGCTTCTCCTTCTCTCCAAAGAACTCTTATGGAACCCTAGATTAGGATCAATGGAATTTGAGAAATTAGGGCTAAATCCGAACTCTGAATATCTAAATCCAAATTTCAAACCTAAATCCCCAAATCCTAATTGAAACCCTAAGCCATAAATCACCAAATCCTAAATGGAAACCCTAAGCCCCAATTCCACAAATTTCCTTTATTAGTAAGCCCTAATCCCGCAAACTCCCCTAATTCATAATCCTTAATTCCCCAAATTTCCTGTTTTTTGGAATATTTTTCTTGGACTATAATATGATGTTTATGATTATTCGGTGGTCTCATATAATAGATGAACTATTTGCGCTTAAGGAAAGGATAAAGACTAAAAGGATACTAATTTTCACAATATAATGATTATTACTTTTTTCAGGTCTCTAGAGCTTCTTTAGTGTTGTTATAGTGTGGTTGCTAATTGATGCGCTAATTTTTTTAAGAATTGAAAAGGCTTATTTATTAATTTGGTATTTGTAGTAGGATTCATGTCTTTAACCAATGTTATAAATGGAGATTACGAGATTATTGGTAGTTGGCAACAATTCTGACGCAATTGAATTTATCTTTAAATTAGATATGAAAAAAAAAAACAGTCATCAGCTAATCTATTTAAATGCAATAGTTTTTCTCCTTTTCTATTGTTAATGTGAAAAAAAAAAAATCTAACAAAAGAATGATTGACTTTATCAATTGATCATTGTCCGCCCCACCGAAACGAAAATCCTGGGTCCGCCACTACCCAAGCTCTTCGATGTATACAATTACAAAAGAAAATGCCAATACAAAGTTGTGAGCATCAACTATTCAGCTGAAATTGGTGACCTGACTCGGACTACTCATCCAAGTTCTATAAGACTCATCTGACAATGTTTCTCCAAACTGGTTATTGAACTAGACTCACTAGGGGCCAACTCCATTCCAACTCTAACAAGTTGACTTGGACTTGGCTGAATTTTAAATACATGTGTGTATGTGGAAGCATAATTATTTTACAAAATCAATCAGTTAAAGATTATGTGGATGTCTGTGGGTATGAAGATGAAATTATCATGGACTTCCATGTTGCTTTAAGTTGGTCTTTCCATGTTTGATAAAGCACATCATATGACTGTTGCATTTACATTTCTGGGCATAAGTTGACCATAAAACATATCTATGGATTTGTTAGATTCATATTATCATCTATTCACATAACAGTAGATTGAAGTTCATCTCTGTCTGCATCTCCAAAATTTTCCTCATTTATTTGCATTTTTTTTCAGGCTTGTTGATTGAACCATACCTTAAGTGATGTGCCCAGTTCTCTAAAGGATGTATCCCATGATTTGTTGCTGCTAAAAACGGATGTCGAGACAGACCCATTGGCAATCCTCCGAGCTCCTGCAAGAAATGCATCCTATAATTCTTTGAATGAACAATTTTAAGGAGATAAAAATTAGAACACAAATAGAGTATATGGAATGGCTGATAATCTTATGGCGGAGAAAGTGGATGCTTGTGACAAAATCTATTTTTTTATTTTGTTGTTATCACTGATAAAGTGGTGGAACACAGTTTTGAAAGCTCCTGCAGAGCATTTGCAAGGTTGTATTTTATGAAGTCACTAGGAGTCTAGGACCACCATATCTACAACAGGTGTTGTAGATAACCACAGTTTACAAGGTCTTTCTCTCTTGTTGTAACCAGCAACGACGGTGTGTATATGTAGTTCGGTCATTCTCACGATCACACAATTCATTCATCTAAAGAATAATCTTCATCTCTGCTAGATTCAGATTTATTATATAGTATCAAACAATCTGTTGCTCTTTTGCGGATCGTCAACATCTGAGATTTGTGCATTCAAGCAAAACCCTTCTTGAAACAATTCCGGCCGTGTGCCTGCATCATTACATCTGAATCAGATTTCTGTTTGCTTGTCAGATCATATAGCATCATCTACAACAGTTAGTTTGAAATCCAGAAGCACTCCTTTTCAATCCCCAAATTCTGCATGATCTATATCTTTTCCTGATGAGGCCCACTTGATAGATCAGGGATCTGAATCTCCCTCCCACTTGGGTTGTCTGCCTTTTCTGGTTCATCTGATCCCCCCTTATGCAGCTTTATCCTACTAAAAGAGCTCTACGCACTCTTATCTTGGGTCATCTGCCTTTTCTGGTTCATCTGATCCCTCCTTATGCAGCTTTATTCTACTAAAAGAGCTCTCCACTCTCTATCTTGTTTCAACAACTCAAAACAAATGCTATA
This sequence comes from Litsea cubeba, assembly GCA_012931725.1. NCBI lineage: Eukaryota > Viridiplantae > Streptophyta > Magnoliopsida > Laurales > Lauraceae > Litsea > Litsea cubeba. Next base: position 60,181,010 of record CM022949.1, read on the forward strand.
TCTCTCCGGGGCCCACTCCATCAGATCAAACATAGCCTATTGAAGTGATCTTCTGGTAGAGAATATTATTCTGGGATGTATGAAGATTTTTTCACAATTTTCTCAAATCAGAGGTAAGCCAAATATCGATCTCCTGTTTGGCAAAAATGGCCATTCTTCTGCGCTTCAATTTCATCTGGAACCTCTAAAATTGCGGATTTCTTTGTGGTTTACATTGAATTTTCACATAATGGTGAGTCCAAGTATTACTTAACTATTCCATCCAAGAAAAAAAAAATATCCTACTTGTGTTCTTTTTTATTTTTCACCTGCAATTCTGCATTACAGCAGTTGAATTTTGAGCCTATCTACTTTCTCAGAGGTTAGACGCCCAGGTCAAATTCTGCACAATTTCAAATCTGAACCATATATCATGGCATCTGAGACCACCTGTCCAGTATCTTTTAACTTATGTGGGTCCAATTACAGTCATTCACATTATCTGATGCGCAACGTCCTCAAGGGAAGAAGATTATGGAAAATAGTGAAATGACAAATCCCTAATAGCAAAATGAGAAATCTTACTGTGATCAACTCCCTCCCTCCCTCCAATCAGTGGAATAGGTAGTGATTTGTAATGTTTGCATGGGATAAAGTCATTTGAGGGAGAAGAACGAGAGGCACGAGACCTGACATTAGAAGTTAACAACTGAAAAAATAATCTTGAGGAAATGTCCCATCATATTCATAAACCGCAAATAGCCACTAGCTTCTATTGGCACTCTTGAGGAAATATAGTTGAACTCACTCACTGCACTTCTGATAATTAACAACTACTTACCCTGTTGACTCATTTTTCATCCCAGCATTTATGCTTCCCAACAAAGGATCATCCAATGCTTGGCAACCCAAGTCATCCATACCATGCGAACCTCAACTCCTACCCTGTTTCAGCATTATTTAGAACCCGTATAAATAATAATTGAAGCAAATTCAACATAATGGGTCTTTTACTGCTTCTTGATGATCAGGGCTACTTCTTAGGCTTTGGAGTACTGCCCATATTGGATCACTTGTATATAATGCATCAGTGAGTCCAAATACTTCACAGATTATTTAGAACCCGTATAAATAATAATTGAAGCAAATGCAACATAATGGGTCTTTTACTGCGTCTTGATGATCAGGGCTACTTCTTAGGCTTTGGAGTACTGCCCATATTGGATCATGATGAGTCCAAATACTTCACAGATTATTTACTCTAAAATCTCAATCAAGCCATTATGAGAAACAATGTAATATAACTCTTATGCATATCCATCAACTCTCCTTTCTCTTAGCCCCAAAAAAAAATATAATTTTTTTAAAAGGTTTGTAGATAATTAGTCAGAAAAATATTCTCCCTCATTCTCATCCAAGCAGTATTTTTCCTTTCATCCTTTCTGTCAAAGCCAGAGGAAGGAAGAAGAGACGAATAACTTTGTGAATTCGATGATCCCCTTTGAGGGTCACGATCTTTTAATATATAGAGATAAAGTTTACATAAAAGATTACATTGATTGAGATAATCAACTGAAATAAAGGAAATCTAATCTAATTAACATCTAATCAGATCTCCTAATAAGGCACATAATCAATTACATAAATAAAGGAAATCTAATCTAATTAACATCTAATCAGATCTCCTAATAAGGCACATAATCAATTACATAAATTTACAAACGAGATTTGATTTGACTATTGAGCTTTATGGGCTGAGCCCACTAACCTAGGCACATTGGCCTAGTTGACACCCCCCCTCAAATTGATGCTGGTGAATCCACAAGCATCAATTTGCCAACTAAGAATTGGTGTCGTGGCCGAGGAAGTCCCTTGGTAAATATATCTGCAATTTGAAGTCCGGTAGGAACATGAGGAAGAGTAATTGCTTCACGGATAAATTCATCACGTATGTAATGACAAGCCACTTCAATATGCTTTGTGCGTTCATGGAAGACAGGATTTTCAGTAATCCGTATGGCACTGGTATTGTCCGCATAGAGAGGTGTAGGGCCAGATTGTGGAAATCCAAGTTCAAAAAGAAGACACCGAAGCCAGACAATTTCAGATGTGGCAGCCGACATAGCCCGATATTCTGCTTCTGTGGATGATTTGGAGACTTTATCTTGTTTCTTACACTTCCAGGAGATCAACGAGTCCCCTAAGAACATGCACCAACCAGTGGTAGACCGTCGACTATCAGGACAACCAGCCCAGTCAGAATCTGAGTAAGCAATGAGAGAAGTCGAATTGCCCACAGGAAAGAAAAGGCCACGAGATGGTGTATGAAGAACATAGCGAAGAATGCGCCGAACAGCAACAAGATGGAGATGGCGTGGTTGTGTCATGAACTGACTAACCAGATTCACCGCATATGAGATATTAGGCCGAGTGATAGTCAAGTAGATCAAGCTGCCGACTAAACGGCGATACATTGTGGCATCAGGAAGAAGATCACCCGTATCGTGTGTGAGTTGTAGATTAGCCTCAACAGGTGTATCTACAGGAGTGGAGTTTTGAAGGCCAGCCGTCTCAATAAGATCCATAGCATATTTATGTTGATCGAGGATGAGACCTTTTTCTGACTGATGAACCTCAAGGCCTAAAAAATATATGAGTGGGCCTAAGTCTTTCGTATGAAAAGATTCATGTAAAGATGCCTGTAGATGGGTGATCATGCCAGAATCTGTCCCAGATATGATGATATCATCCGCGTATACCAAGAGGATAGTAATCCCTTTTGAGGAGCGATGAAGGAACATAGAAGGATCAGATGCACTTTGAGAGAACTGTAGATGAAGGAGAGCATCTCTAAATTTCTCAAACCAAGCACGCGGAGCTTGCTTAAGACCATATAGAGAGCGTCTTAAGCGCGCGCAGTCTCCTGCCGAAATACCCGTAATGCCTTGGGGAAGTCGCATATAGACTTCTTCCTTGAGATCACCATGAAGAAAGGCATTCTTGACGTCAAATTGGTAAAGAGGCCATGAGTGGGAAGCAGCAATGGCAAGAACAGTACGGATTGTTGTCATTTTTGCAACTCGAGCAAATGTTTCTTCATAGTCAATGCCATATTCCTGTCGGTTGCCCAGTGCGACTAACCGTGCTTTATAACGATCCAACGAGCCATCAGACTTAAGTTTGACTGAAAAAACCCATTTGCAGCCGATAGGTTTTGCAGATGAGGGACATGGAACAATATCACAGGTATGATTCTCCTGCAGTGCAGCTAATTCTTCGTGCATAGCTTTTTGCCAACAGTCATGCTTCACCGCCTGTGAGTAAGAAGAAGGAATAGCAATAGAGGAGAGAGTAGCAAGCAAGGATGTGTGAGTGAACCCATATTTTTCTGGAGGCTTAGAGAGACGGGTAGAGCGTCGAAGCTGAAGTGGAGATGAAGCATCATGTGATGAAGCGTGGTCAAGATCAAGTGCCGGTGAGGGATCCGAAAGGGGAGGCAGTAGTGGAACATCCTTATAACGACGCCGTTCATAGACAAGGAGTGGAGAAGAGATTGAGTTAGAAAAATCTGGTAGATGAGAAAATGATGGTAAATCCGAGGAATGGTTAGAAAAAAAACTTTGATTTTCGAAAAATGTGACATTTCGAGAGATGCGAAGACGGTTGACCACAGGATCATAGCAGATATAACCCTTTTGGTGAGATGCGTAGCCAAGGAATGCACATTTGGCGGACTGAGCAGTTAATTTAGTACGTTCAGTCGGAGGAAGATGAACAAAACACACACAGCCAAAAATGCGCAGGTGGGTATAAAAAGGATCTTTACGAAAGAGACGAAAGTATGGTGTTTGATTGGTGAGGCGATAGGATGGTAAGCGATTGATTAAGTGAACTGCAGTGGCTAACGCTTCGGGCCAAAATCTTGCGGGAACTGATGATTCTAAGAGAAGAGAACGAACAGTATCGAGGAGATGTCTGTTTTTGCGTTCTGCAACTCCATTCTGCTGAGGAGTGTAAGGGCACGATCGCTGTGATAAAATCCCGTGTTTTTGCAAATAAGTTTGAAACTGATGGGACATATATTCCCCTCCGGAATCAAATCGGAGAACTTTTATGCGAGTAGAAAACTGATTTTCAACATACGCCATAAATTTTTGGAAAGTATCAAAGACTTCAGATTTAGAGTGTAAGAAATAAACCCATGTGAATCTACTATGATCATCAATAAATGTGACAAAATATTTGAAATGTGTATGAGAAATTACAGGTGTAATCCCCCAGACGTCACTATGAATAATGTCAAAGCAATTTGAAGCCATAGTAGATTTGGAAGAAAATGGAAGAACTTTGCTTTTTCCAAGTTTGCAAACAGAACACTCATCAGAAATGTGACTAAAAGATGTTTTATTTTCATTAATACTACCAGTGTTCAACATCAAAGATAACAATTTTGAATGAGGATGGCTTAATCTATTGTGCCAGAGCCTCCAAACATCTTGAGGAGAAAAACAAGAAAAAGCAGAGATTTGTTTATTCTGAGAGGAAGGCATCACAAGAGGAAATAGGCGTCCACACTTAGGCCCCTTCACGATCACCGTCCCCGACACTTGATCCTGCACAACACAGCCAGAGCGAGAAAAGGAAACATTACAATTATCATCAATCAGTTGTCCAACAGACAGAAGATTTGTAGTAAGATAAGGAGATAGAAAGACTTTTGTGAGAGGTAAAGAATGAATGATATCACCAGTAGTTGTAATAGGAAGCTTTTGACCATCAGCAGTATGGACTTGCAAATTCCCATTGTATGGTTGCAGGTTAGAGAGATGAGTGGTGGAGGAGGTCATGTGATTGGAAGCTCCAGAATCAATAAACCATATGGAAGAAGAGGATTGTTGGTTACCTGAAATGCCAAGTGCAGAAAAGGCATTTATGATCATTTGTTGAATAAGCTCAGGGGTGATCTGAGGAGCAGTAGTGGAGGCAGGAGATGGCGAAGGCATGACCGGTGCGGAAGGACTATCACTGGAAGTAGTAGCATCAGCAGTGTTGACATGATATGCTCGTGGAGTGCGATTTTGTGGCCGCCTTTTGCATTCATTGATAATATGACCATTGGATTTGCAGTAATTACAAAACTTGGTCTTACACTGTGAGGCATAGTGTCCATAACTCTTACAGCAAAAGCATTGGATTTTGCTGAGATCTCTTGCAGGGGTTTGTCTTTTAGCAGCAGAAGTAGTATGATGAATGATCCCTCCCGGACCGTGAGAGACACCAGGAGTGTAACTGGCAGTGGCAGCATATGCGACATCAGGAGAGTTTCCTAAGGACTGTTGCTTCAGAACATGCTGAGTGAGCTGACTTTGTTCCTCTCGTAAGAGTTCACTAAGACACTCATTCAGAGATGGAGATGGAACTCTGCTCATCAAATTAGAACGAACGATCTCATATTCAGATCTCAATTTCATGAGGAACTGATCTCTATGAGAAGTTGCCTGTAATGTTTGAATCTCAAAAAGGGCTGCCTTAGATACATTGAGATATGTGATTTCATCATATTCCGCCCATAAATTGAGAAATCCTGTATAATAATCCTGGATGGAAGAGGTGCCTTGGGAATACTGAGCAATCTCCAGTTCAAGTTGGTATTGACGGGCAGAGTTCCCTTGGTGATACACTGGTTTCGAATATTCCCACATCTCCTTGGAGGTCTTGTACGGTTTGAGGTTCAAGATATATTGCGGTTCAACGGAACCGAGAATCCAAGTTTTTATCTTGGCATCCTTAATATTCCAAGAGTATTTTTTTCTCATCTTCCTTAGGTCGTGGATCCCATCCTGAAACAAGTCCCCACATTTCCTTTCCTTCAAGATAGACTTGAAATTGATAGGACCAAGAAGTATAATTCTTTCCATTAAATTGGATCAATTTAATTTCATGCTTTTCCATTTCAGTAAAACAGTAGATCTATCAAACTGTGCAAACAAAATCTCACTGTTCTTAAAACAAACTGATAAGGAATGCTAACCAGATGTGAGCAGATCACAAAAAATATGATGGAGCAGATCACAAGCAGATTGTAGTAGACAGCAACCAATGATGGATCCAAGTGATCCAACTGAGCAATCAGATTTGAAAAAAAAAAAAACCGCAGCAACCCAGATTTTTCAAAAAAACAGTGCTAGGCGACCTGAATTTTTCAGCTAGAACGGAGTACAGCAGTGCAAAACTGAACTGAATGATCAATCAGTCATCATAGGCTGATGAAGGATAAAAATTCGCATCCAACAAACTAGATTGCTTGCAAAAAGGAGCCAGATCTAGAAATTTGGATGGCTGTGATAAAACAATACTGCAGAAACTGGGATTTCACAAGAAAGGATAGAAATCCTACCTCTGAGATTCAAAAAATCCTCAAATGTCCATAAACACCAGAATATTCAGGCGACCAGAGTGGTTGCAATTTCCAGATTTGATGATGCGGATCTGGGGTGGGCCACGTATGATCTCACCTTGATCTGACGACTTCCAACGCTTGGAAGATGAAGGAGATTTACTCAGACACTATGATGTCTTCCAATGCTTGGAAGATGAAGAAGATCCACTCAAAAACTCTGTATAGAGTTTAGTTTCACTCAGAGCTCTGATACCATGTCAAAGCCAGAGGAAGGAAGAAGAGACGAATAACTTTGTGAATTCGATGATCCCCTTTGAGGGTCACGATCTTTTAATATATAGAGATAAAGTTTACATAAAAGATTACATTGACTGAGATAATCAACTGAAATAAAGGAAATCTTATCTAATTATCTAATCAGATCTCCTAATAAGGCACATAATCAATTACATAAATAAAGGAAATCTAATCTAATTAACATCTAATCAGATCTCCTAATAAGGCACATAATCAATTACATAAATTTACAAACGAGATTTGATTTGACTTTTGAGCTTTATTGGCTGAGCCCACTGACCTAGGCCCATTGGCCTAGTTGACACTTTCTTGGTGCAATTCTTTCCACCATGCGGATGCCCTTACCTTATAACTTGAAGTCAACAAGCTTCATTTACTAACCACACTTAAGCAATCAAGGAAATGTTCTGCATCAGCATTCCAATATATCCTAGAATTATTTTATTTAAGGACATTGTCTCATGGCTCTCAAGTGCATCATGGACATAGAATGTGTTATTAAACATCTCCCTCCGATTCTTAACAATTATCTTCATAAATCCAAGGTTCAAGGTACACAACTAAACAAGAGTCTCCATTTTGTTCCTTAACTCATAAAGCTCTTCATCACTCAGGTCAAGTTGTGTGCCATTATCATCCACGCTTTTGCCTAAAGGTCTTAAGTCATCTTGGAGGCTGTCTTTAAAAAAAAGGGTCATCACCCCGTGCAGTCTCGCCGAAGCAGGATCCTACGAGGGTCTAGACTGGAGACAGACCTAACCTTTGGCAATTTTGCACAAAGTGGCTGCTAGCATGTCTTGAACCTATGTTATCACGCATGGCACCCAAGACTTTTACCATTGCACCAAAGCAATGACATCTTGGAGGTTGTCTACTTGATGAAAAAAAAATCACATAGCTCCCTCACCAACTAATGCAATCCGAGTCAATAGATTTGATCTTGATTGGTTCTCCAGCACTAAACTTAAACAAATTACCAAAAGGAAAAATCCAGCAGATACTCATGTGGAAGAGCATAACCTTCCAAAATGCAATAAGAACAAGGGTATATGTCTAAAATGAGAAAATTTTGTATCAAGAACTAAAGAGACAAATAGCATGAGGTGTACTCCAGCCCTTTTCATTGCTTTATCTGTCCAAGATCTTAAGCCCTATCGGCAAACTAAACTATTAAAGCAAGCCTATTTATTTCTAATTTTGGCCTTTCAAAATTAAAAAATGGAAAAATTCCTCCGGTAAAAGTAAATATTCATTCAAAGCTATAAAGAAACAAAAATAATCATTCAATAAACAAAGTGGCACTGGACATCCCTAGAGGTACATTGACACCTGAGGCCACATATTAAAACTCCGTGGATCAATCATGGACCATGGATTCCTCACATGAGCAAAATGTGGTCCATACCCTCGAATGCACTCCAGCTTATTTAGATGAGCTTCAGCAATAGCCATTATGCGGGCTCCATCAATACGGTCACAATCAAGCTAACACAGGAACAACATAACTTCACAACTAATTTGAAATTTCGAAGACCAATTACCAATTACTAAAATAAATAAATAAATAATGACATACCAAGTGTGTATTCATCAACAAATGGGGTTTGCGCCTCTTTAATAAGCTCAAATCCCAAGCACCTTCATGTTCAAATGGAAAATAACATGAACTAGAACAGAAGTTTGTTAAAACTCAAATATGAATGTCAGAGTATCCAATGCTCCAAGAACAAGAACTATAGCTAATGTTTCCAAACCAGCAACATTTACAAAAGTTGCTGGATTGAAATGCAATCAAGATGATGGAGCATCAGATAAGTTGGTAAAGTATATCAGGTTGTGTATTTATTTACTTACCAAAGGATTCCAAGAAATCCAAAAATGTAGAAGACAGATTCCCAACCAAAACTTTGGATAATAGGAGGAGCCAGGAGAAGCCTGCAAATTTAACAGTTAACACACCATTACAAGAAACAAAGAGACTGTTTGGCACAGGTATAATTCTAGACCACTTGCCAGCTTTCATAGCAAAAATTCCAATGGAGTCCCCAAGTTCAACAAACATCTTTGGTTGTTGGTTTCTCTTTTACTATATTTTGGGGATATAATAACTCCCATGAGAAACATTTTACATTTACCAGGGATACGACCATCTTCTTAGGGTTCATCTTTTCAGGGTTGTACAAAATAATTCAGCTGGCAAGGCACATTCCACACGAGTCCACAGAGTCCTAATGTACATTAAATTAACCCTGCACTGGCCCTAATTCTTGTTTCTCTTCTACTGTATTTTGGGGATATAATAACTCCCATGAGAAACATTTTACAAATAACAGAGATACAACATCTAATTAGCGTTCATCTTTTCAGGGTTGCACAAAATATTTCAACAGGCAAGGCACATTCCACAACAGAGTCCAGAGTCCTAATGTACTTTAAATTAACCCTGCACCGGCGGCCCTAATTTAAAATTTATTCAAAGACACTATAATTGTAAGTCATAAGTTTATAATCAGACAAACGACAAGTAAAACACCTAGGGCCTGTTTGTTTGCATTAAAATACATAGGAATTGAATACATAGAATTCATACCATTAATAGTTAATATAAGAGGATTTTACCGGAAAGATCTGTAAAGAAGCAGGTCAGCAGCAGGTCAGCTCGACCAATGGGTCAGCCCACAACCCATGTATTGGGTCAGCCCACAAGTCAACATTGTATGAGTTGTCAATAGATATTAGTTTCCTTAACTATGCCTATAATCTTGTAATCAGATCTTAATCAGATCCACTAATTTAGGCTACAGTGCTATATATGTACCCATCGTCAATACAATGAAATATGAAAAATATTCTTGCCACCGAGATCTCTCTTGCATGCTTTGTGCTTGGTTCATGTATCTCTAACATGGTATCAGAGCCTAATCGTGTGTTCATTCAAGCATAAGAGAAGCCCTGCGACAGTTCTGGTTCGTCTGAGAAGCATTGTATCTGCTGTGATCAAAGGTGGCCCACCTGTTGATCACCTTTTGCCCAGAGAAATCTTCCTATCCTGGTCGCCCATCACTCCTGGGATTTCTACACATTTTTTCCAGAATTTTTTATCATATGAGGTATGTCATTCTCCCTGTTTGTACTTATCTCATTTGAGCAAATAGTTTTCATCAAAACCATTCAAATTTCTGGTTTCTCAAGATTTCATCAAACTTCCACCTAGAGGAGTTTCGAATTTTTGAGGCAAAGATCATTGTGTGATCTAATCATCCAGCTGATCATCCAGTGGGGCCCATAGATCAGATCTGTGCTCCAAATCAAGGTCGCCTGGGCCATTTTTGGACTGTTTTGGATCTGTTTGCTTCCTGTGATTGTGATTCTTCATCTGATCATTCAGTGGGACTCCTAGCACTCATCTGTGCTCAAATTAAAGTCACCTGGACCTTCCTTATTGGAAATTTTCAAATCTAGTTAGTTGTTGCTGGATTTCAAATCTGACTTCGGTTCTGGGGCTGGATTTCTCATATATTCAGTCTTGAGCAATTTGTTTTGTTACAATGTCTTCTGATCGAGCTGTATCGGGAATTACTATCAAACTTGATGGCACAAATTATCCCTATTGGTCCCATCTCATGCAAAATTTCCTCAAAGGTCAAAAACTGTGGAAATATGTTGCTCAGCAGATCCCTACACCAGATAGTAAGGATGATACGTTTGAGGAATGGGAAGCTTCCCTCGGGAAAATAAATTCTTATATTGCCAATTCCATCACTCCATCTATTGGAAATCAATTGGCAAAATTCAATTATCATAAGGCTGCTTGGGATTATTTAGCACGATTATATACCCAGTCTAATGCTGCTCGCCGGTATCAGTTAGAATTGGAAATAAAAAATGCAGACCAAGGAAATGACTCCATTCATGATTTCTTCATCAAAATGACTGCCTTATGGGATCAACTGGCTCTAATGGAACGCACTTTTAAAACAACTGATGATGCTCACACCTTTGAAGTCTATAGGCAACAGACTCGCCTGGTTCAGTTCCTTATGGCCCTCCGCCCTGATTTTAAACATGTTCGTGGTCAGTTATTACATCGGTCACCCCTGCCTTTCGTTGATACGGCACTTTCAGAACTTCTGGCAGAAGAGCAAACTCAACTTTCTCTTACAAGGAAGAAACATGTGGAACCCACACATGTACTGTCAGCAAATGTTAGTACCCCACAGAATGATCGCTCTTTTCCATCTGGTACCAATGACTTTTGCAATTATTGTAAGAAGAAAGGACACTGGAAACGGGACTGCCCAACCAGACCTCAAATGCCAAATAATAAGAACAAACAATCTGGTCAACAGCCCCATCGTGGTCCCATGCAATCTTATCCACAGCAACCCTATGCGGCCAATGTTACTGAAGATGATAGATTTGTGCCTCCGCGAATGGATCTTACATCTTAGATTCAGGCTATGGTTGATGAGCGCATGCAACAGTTGTTTCTGGCTTCCTCCACTGGTTCTGCTTCTCAGATGGCCACTACACACTCAGCCTCTAGTTCTGCCATGACCATTTCTGGTCCGTCAGGTACTCTTGATTCTACATGGATTTTTTATTCTGGTGCATCCTATCATATGACAAATGATGTTTCCAAACTTCATAATTGTTATACCCCTGCTAGCTCTCTCACCATCCATACAGCCGATGCCACTCCTCTCCCAGCCTCCCTTATTGGCTCCGTTTCAAATAAGTTGATCTCTCTCACTAATGTTTTGTGTGTTCCTCACCTGTCCATCAACTTAATCTCTATTAGTCAATTGACTTCGTCTGGATTCTTGTCTCATTTCCGCGCACCGGGAGACAGATTGGGACCGGCCTTAGGTCAAGAGGACTTTACTATCTCCACTCGCTGCATCTTCCATCATCCAGCATATCCCTTGCCGCACTCGTTTCATCTACATCACCATTTTCCCTTTGGCACTCTCGTTTAGGCCATTTATCTTTAAATAAAATGAAGTTTTTATTTTCTAGTGGTGTATTTGGAAAAATTTCTGTATCAGACATTTGTACATGTTTTGGTTGCCAATTTGGTAAACAACATGCTTTCCCTTATAATAAAAGCACTTCTTTTACTAATGCTCCTTTCGCTTTGGTGCATCTGATGTCTGGGGACCTGCCTCTCAGCCAACGAAAGGTGGTTCCATTTATTATGTGCTGTTTATTGATGATTTCACTAGATATACTTGGTTGTTATTAATGAAAAGCTATTCTAAGTTATACACTATCTACACTGCTTTCTCCACCATGGTTTCCACTCAATTTAACACGAGGATTAAAATATTCAAGTCCGACTCCGAGGGAGAATACATGTCCCACAAATTCCGTTCTTACCTGACCAGTCAAGGGACTCTAGCTCAATTATCATGTCCTGCCACACCACAGCAAAATGGTGTAGCAGAACGGAAACACAGACATATCCTCGAAACTGCTAGATCCTTGATTTATTCCTCACATGTTCATCTGCAATTTTGGGGGGAAGCAGTCCTAACTGCAATCTATCTGATTAACAGAACACCATCCTCTGTATCATCTGGCACATCTCCCTATGAAAAATTGTTCTCCTGTAAACCTGACTTGTCCTATCTCAGTTTTTTGCAGCACCTGTTTTGTTCTGTTACATGATAATGAGAGATCCAAACTTTCCCCAAAATCCATTGTCTGTGTTTTCTTAGGGTATGGCATCGAACAGAAAGGCTATCGATGCTATGATCCTAAAACCAATAGGTTACGGGTCTTGGAACATATACCTTTCTATACATTACCTACACAATCCCCTTCTCCTAAGCAACCTACGGTCTATCCTCTTGATCCCTTTCCATACCTGTTTCCCTCCGATACCCCTTCCCCTCCACCCCTGCAGGTATATCATCGTCAGCCCAAACCTCCGTCTGCTCCTTCGGACTTTGCAGCCCCACCTCCTCCTTCTGATCATGGGCATATCTCCTCTGCTCCATATGTACAGGATCCTCCTCAAACTCGAAGGTATCCAGTGCGTACCAGAATCCCTCCCTCTAGATTTGGCTTTGTTTGTACTGATCATTTTTCTCCATCATATAAGTCCTTCCTTGCAGCAATTCATACCTTGGCAGAACCACAATCCTATAAGGAGGCCATTGCTCATCCGAACTGGAGGTCTGCCATCGCAGAAGAACTTGCAGCTCTACAGAAAACTCAAACATGGGATCTTGATCCTCTTCCCTCCGAGAAACGGGCTATCGGCTGCAAATGGATATTTAAGATCAAGACCAAATCTGATGGATCTGTTGATCGTTACAAGGCTCGCTTGGTGGCCAAAGGCTACACACAAGATTACGGGGCAGATTATGAGGAGAACTTTGCTCCAGTTGCTAAGATGACAATTGTTCGTACTTTTATCTCTGTTGTCGCTGTTAGACACTGGCCACTCTATCAGCTCGATGTCAAGAATGCCTTCTTGAATGGATTCCTTCAGGAAGAAATCTATATGCATCTTCCTCCAGGCGTCGTGAGACCTCCTCATTATATATGTCGTCTCAAACGTGCTTTATATGGACTCAAACAAGCCCCTCGTGCTTGGTTTCAACGGTTTAGCACCAGCATCATCAGCATTGGTTTTTCTCAGAGTGCTCATGACTCCGCTCTCTTCACTCGTTATTCGCGATCTGGCTGTGTTTTCCTGTTACTCTATGTCGATGATATGATTATCACTGGCAATGACGCTTCTGGTATTCTATCCTTGAAGTGTTTTCTTCATCGACAGTTTGAGATGAAAGATGTGGGCCATCTGCGGTACTTTCTAGGCATTGAGGTTGCCTACTCTCTCACAGGATACCTTTTGTCGCAAACGAAATACTGCAATGAAGTTCTCCACCGCGCTAGACTCACAGATCTTAAGCCCGTCTCTACTCCGATTGAACATAATCTGAAGCTTCGAACGACTGATGGAGATCTACTTTCTAATCCAACTCGTTATCGTGAAGTGGTCGGCAGCTTGGTTTATCTGACCATTACCAGACCAGATATTGCCTATGCGGTACATGTGGTAAGCCAATTTGTTGCGCGACCCACTCATATTCACGGGGCTGCTGTACTGCGATACTGAGATACTTACAAGGAAGTTCCAACCGCGCCCTCCTTCTTTCCTCCAATCAGAATCTTACTCTACATGGTTATTCTGATTCCGACTGGGCAGGAGATGTCAATGATCGGCGCTCTACCATAGGCTTCTCCATCTTTTTTTGCTCCTCTCTCATCTCTTAGAAAAGCAAGAAACAGGAAGTTGTTTCATGGTCATCCACTGAAGCTGAATATCGTGCTGTATCTCATACTACTACTGAAATTATTTGGCTTCGCTGGTTACTTCGGGATTTAGGAGTTCTAGTTCCTAAATCTACCCCTCTTTACGAACAGTGAAAGTGCACGAAAACTGGCAACAAATGATGTCTTTCATGAACGGTCCAAGCATCTTGACGTTGACTGTCATTTCATTCGTCAACATGTTCGGAGTGGTAATATAAAGCTCTTCCAGATTTCCTCAGCTGCCCAAATAGCAAATTTTTTCACCAAAAGCCACTCCACATCTCATTCTTCAGCGCTAGTTCCCAAGCTCTCGATGGTCACTTTCTCCCATCCAAAGCTTGAGAGGGGGTGTAAAGCAGCAGGTTAGCTCGACCAATGGGTTAGCCCACAACCCATGTATTGGGTCAGCCCACAAGTCAACATTGTATGAGTTGTCAATAGATATTAGTTTCCTTAACTGTGCTTGTAATCTTGTAATCAAATCTTAATCAGATCCACTAATTTAGGCTACAGTGTTATATATGTACCCATCGTCAATACAATGAAATACGAAAAATATTCTTGCAACTGAGATCTCTCTTGTATGCTTTGTGCTTGGTTCATGTATCTCTAACATCCCCTTGGACTTTGTGAAGACCAAAAAGCTCCTTAAACTTCAATATCGATCAAAAAGGTCCTAAACGGGGATATCCCCGCTCGTGTATACAGGTGAAGTAAAAGAAATGAGTGGCGATTACTCAAACAGGTGAGCTGCGATATCGCCACTCAGCAAAACAATAGACAAAGAAATGCACTGGGATATCCCCGTTCAAGGCCTTTTTTTTATCGATATTGAAGTTTGAAGACTTTGTTGGTCTTTTACAAATCTAAGGGGATTTTTCCAATAAAATCCTCTTAAAGTAAAGATCAAAGGTGAATTTTAAAAAATGAGCATCAAATAACTTTTCCTTCTAGGGAAATAGAACAAAAGAAGATGGGAAATGATCGACCAGCCATCACCCTATTAGCTCATTTTCCATCTTCTTTCGATTCTATTTCCCTAAACAGAAAGGTTATTTGATGCTCATTTTTAAAATTCACAATGGAACTACAACTTAAGGTATGAATTATATGTATTCAGTTCCTATGTATTATAATGCAAACAAAGAGGCCCCTATTTTCACAAAAGAAGAAAAAGAAAAAGAAAAATAAAGCAAACATTTACTGAGTGTCTGTAAGCTTAAATACGAGAATAATCACAGATCATTCCTTGATAGTTCTTACACATGGTTGGATATAATCTTGATCCACTACATTCAACAAATTAAAAATGGTACCAACCAGCTCACTCATGCAATATACAATCACCAAATAGACTAAGGGACAGGATAACTAGGTAATCAAAATATCTACTGGTTCTATTGATCTCTATTACAATGTTGTAGTCTTCGATAAATTGCTGTCTGATAACTTTCATGCCTCCTTACTTCCTTTTTTATTTTAAGTTCCTTCTTATCTCAATGAAAAATGTGAACATATCTAGACTACAAGACAATCATCAATTTCCTTTTTTAAAAGATTTTTGAAAACGAAGACCTTGTACATCAATAATCACAATCTGATATATGTAAAACTGACAAAGATCTAGATAAGCGGACCATCAATTATGAGATATGTCTAGTAAAAGACTACTTAGAGAGCCTATTGTTGTGAGAATAATACCTAATTGTTTTTATTTGTCTTAGACAGCATTGCCCGAAGAGAAGCGAACAGTAGGCTGCAAGTGGGTGTTTACACTTAAATATAGTCCAAATGGGTTGATTTTGAGGTATAGTGCTAGAGTTGTAGTAAAGGGTTCACACAAGCCTATGGTGTTAACTATGCAAAGACATTCTCACCAGCTGTGAAGTTGAATTCATCACAGTGATATTATCTGTAGGAGCAATCTTTTTTTTTTTTTGGTTGTATCATATGGATGTAAAAAAATGTGTTTCTTCATGGAGATTTGCGAGAAGTATATATGGATCTACCACCAGGTTTTGTAGTGAAAGGACAAGCAGAAAAAGTCAATGGACTTTAGAAGGTTTAGCATGGGTTGAGCGAATCGCTTGTGCTTGATAGGTTCAGTAAGGTAGTGTTTTGATATGTGTACAAGAGATGCCCAATAGACCATACTGAGTTCTTAAAAAAAAAATGGTGCTAAATTTTCGTGCTGATTGTATATGTAGATGAAATTGTGGGCACCAGAATGATGAGAAGGAAATTATGGGTTTAAAGGCCTACCTTGGAAAAGAGTATCAAAACAAGGATCTTGGCAAGTTAAAATACTTCCTTGGAATTGAGGTTGCTAGGTCCCAGAAAGGAATCGTTATCTCACAACGTAAATACACGCTGGATCTACTTGAAGAAATAGGAAACCTGGGAGTGAAACCAATTGATACACCTGTAGAACAGAATCATGGCTTACATTCTGAGAGTGGGGAAGTGCTTCATGAGCAAAAGGCATATGACGCAGGAGCAGATGGTCCAGATTTTATGGAGCGAATGCTTGATCAGGCCCTCGATTATTTGAGTCGATTTTGTTAAGAAGCCCAGTTCAGCTGTCAATTATTTCAAGCCCAAACTTGCAGGCCCATTTAGGCCTAGTATCTAGAAGATTAGACTTTGATTGTAATTAGGCTCATTAGTGAAAGCCACATGTACCACATGTACATACTTAATTGTACAGCCCCTTTACTTGACTTATGTAGCCCCTTTACTTGACTTGGGCAGCCCCTTTACTTGACTTATGTAGCCCCTTTACTTGACTTGGGCAGCCCCTTTACTTGACTTGTGCAGCCCCTTAATGTGTATAAATGTATCCTTAGTCCATTCAATCAAGATAGAAGATTACAATCCAATATTTCTCTCTTTTGAGTTCTTGTCATGGTATCAGAGCCATCTTCAGCAACAATAGTATGGTCTGGTGTTTCATTCTCTTCAAGATATAGGGGTCCATAGATCCCTCCTAGTTCATCTTCCATCTCTGGAAGCCCTTGAAGAACTCTCTCATCACTCTCCGATCATTGTGAATCATTATGGTGATTTTTCCAATAACTTTGGCTCATCAGAGGTAGGCCATCTACCATTTCTTTTGGTATTTCAGTTTTGTCCCAAAGTTTTCATCGCAGCCGTTCAAAATTGTGGATTTTGATCCGTTTTGAGTGAGACTTCTTCCAGTAGTTGCGAAAATCATCTACCCTTCCATCCCCAGCCTCTGATCTGTCCATAGATCATCTGGTGGGGCCCCAGTGGAAATTCTTCCACTAACGACAAAGGCTCTTTTTGGGTTTTCTGCACTGTTCTGTGCGTGCTTCTTCACTATTCTGAACTTTATTGTGGATCTGTCTTAATCCATTGCGTCTAATGGAGAAATCTGAACTTGCACTAATTAAGTTCAATGGGAAAAATTATACCTCATGGTCTTTCCATTTTCAAGTTTACTTGGAAGGCAAGGAAATGTGGGGACATATATCTGGAACAGAACCGAAGCCCCAAGATGATGACAAAAAAATTTTATCTTGGAATACTAAAGATGCCAAAATCAAAACCTGGATACTTGGATCTGTGGAACCTCAGTACATACTCAATCTCAAACCGTACAAAACTTCCAAGGGCATGTGGGAGTACTTGAAGAAAGTCTATCATCAAGGGAACTATGCCCGTCGGTATCAACTTGAGCTTGAGATTGCTCAATATTCTCAAGGCAGTTCTTCCATTCAAGATTATTACTCCGGTTTTCTGAATTTATGGGCTGAATATGATGAAATAAAATATGCTAAAGTGTCTGATACAACACTTTTAGAGATTCAGCCACTACAAGACATCAGTCATCGTGACCAGTTTCTTATGAAATTACGGCCAGAATATGAAGCTGTCCGTTCTAGTCTTATGAGCAGGGTCCCTTCTCCTTCCTTAGATGAATGTCTCAATGAACTTCTGCATGAAGAACAGAGCCAAATAACTCAACATGCATTGAAACAACATGTCTCCACTCCTCCTCTCGAGGTTGCTTATGTTACCAATAGCCACTCTTCAAATCAGGTGGCCTATGCTGCTAAAGGAATTTCGCAGGGACGTGACTTAAGCACAGTTCAGTGCTATGGATACAAGTCGTTTGGTCATTATGCATCACAGTGCAAACAGAAATTTTGCAATTACTGCAAAGCCAATGGGCATGTTATTGCTGAATGCAGAAAGAGGCCACAAAATCACACTTCTCGAGCCTATCATACTACCACTGCAACTGCCTCTTCCGGTGCTGCTGCTTCTCCACCAGTCATGTCTTCTCAACCACCTGCTTTTAGCCCCCCTCCTTCAATCACTCCTGAGGCTATCCAACAAATGATCATTAATGCTTTTTCAGCTCTTGGAATTTCAGGTAAGAATCTACTTGCATCTGGTATTTTGATTCCGGTGCTTCCAATCATATGACTTCATCTCCCGCTCATCTTTCTAATATTCAAAAGTATACCGGTGATCTCCAAATTCATACTGCGGATGGTGAACATCTTCCCATAGTTGCTGTTGGTGATGCTTCAAATTCTATACCTCTGAAACATGTTTTTGTTTCTCCATCTTTAACCACCAATCTTATCTCTGTGGGACAACTTGTTGATGATGATTGTAATGTCCATTTTTCTCGCTCTGGTTGTGTTGTGCAGGATCAAGCGTCGGGGAGAGTGATCGCGAAGGGGCCTAAATGTGGTCGTCTTTTTCCTATTCACCTGTCTTCTCCCTCTCATCATAACAATGTTTTTGCTTTCTCTAGTTTATCTTCTCAGGATGTTTGGAGGCTCTGGCATAACAGATTAGGCCATCCTCACGCTAAGATGTTATCTTTCATGTTGAATAATGGGATCATTCATCATAATAAAGTCTCATTTCGTTCTATTGAATGTGAAGCTTGCAAACTTGGTAAAAGTAAGATACTTCCTTTTCCTATGCATCATTCTGTGGCTTCTGCATGTTTTGACATTATTCATAGTGATGTATGGGGAATTACTCCCGTAATTTCTCATACTCACTACAAATATTTTGTCGCATTTATAGATGATCATAGTCGGTTCACATGGGTGTATTTTTTGCATTCCAAATCGGAAGTCTTTGATGTTTTCAAAAAATTTCTTGCTTATGTTGAGAATCAGTTCTCTAAATGTATCAAGATTCTTCGCTCTGATTCAGGAGGGGAGTATATATCCCAACAATTTCACAATTTCTTGCAAACCAAAGGAATTTTATCCCAGAGATCATGTCCATATACTCCTCAACAGAATGGAGTTGCCGAACGGAAAAACCGGCATCTTCTTGATACCGCTCGTTCCCTTCTTTTAGAATCATCAGTTCCGGCTAAGTTTTGGCCAGAAGCATTAGCTACTGCAGTTCACTTAATCAATCGTCTCTCATCACCGATGCTATCTTATCAATCTCCATATTATAGACTTTTCAACACACAGCCCACATACACTCATTTACGCACCTTTGGTTGTGTGTGCTTTGTTCATCTTCCTCCGACTGAACGGACAAAGCTGACATCCCAATCTGCGAAGTGTGCTTTTCTGGGCTATGCCTCTCACCAAAAGGGTTTTCTTTGTTATGATCCAGTCATTCATCGCATCCGAGTTTCTCGGAATGTAATTTTTTTGGAAAATAAATTTTTCTTTTCAAATCACAAAGATTCATTTCCCTCTGTCTCACTCTTACCCAATTTTACTGATGATGTTACTCCACCTCTCATCGTCTATGAAAGGCGTCGTCACAAAGATGTTCCACAGCTACAATCCCCTATGGATCATTCCCCGCCGCTTGATCCGCCACCAGAACCCGATCCTTCTTCAGCTCCTGCTCCTACTCCAACATCGATTCATCTTAGGCGATCCACTCGTCACATTCGTCCCCCAGACAGATATGGCTTCACTCACACTTCTTTACTTGCTGCCTTATCTACTGTTACTATTCCTAAATCGTATTCGCAGGCAGTAAAACATGACTGTTGGAAGAAAGCCATGCAGGAAGAATTAGATGCTCTTCAGGCAAATCACACATGGGATATTGTATCCTGTCCATCTCATGTAAAACCCATTGGCTGTAAATGGGTTTTTTCCATCAAACTTCAACAGGATGGCTCATTGGATCGTCATAAGGCGCGCCTCGTCGCACTTGGTAATCGCCAAGAATATGGTATTGACTATGATGAGACATTTGCTCCGGTCGCAAAAATGACTACAGTTCGCATGGTGCTAGCAATTGCAGCTTCACAATGCTGGCCTCTTTATCAGTTCGACGTCAAGAATGCATTCCTGCATGGGGATCTAAAAGAGGAAGTCTATATGAAACTACCACCTGGCATTTCAAGTTCTTCCAGCAATGAAGTTGCTCACCTACGTCGATCCCTCTATGGTCTCAAACAAGCACCTAGAGCCTGGTTCGAAAAATTTCGCGATACCCTTCTTCGACTTCGTTTTCAACAGAGTCCCTCTGACCCTTCTCTCTTTCTTCATCGCACATCAGCTGGGATTACTGTATTACTTGTCTATGTGGATGATATCATCATATCTGGAACTGATTCATTAATGATTCGCCAGCTTCAAGCCTCACTTAATGAATCATTCCATATGAAGGACTTAGGTCCCCTTACCTATTTCTTGGGTTTGGAAGTTCATCACTCAGAAAAAGGCATAATTCTTGATCAGCATAAATATGCATTGGACCTCATTGAGATGGCCGGTCTACAGAACTCTACCCCTGTTGATACTCCTCTTGAAGTCAATGTTAAATTGTCTCAGGAGACGAGTGATCTCCTTTCGGATGCCACCTTCTATCGCAAATTAGTAGGCAGCTTGGTATATCTCACAATTACTCGGCCTGATATTTCTTATGCTGTCAACCTTGTTAGCCAGTTTATGACGCAACCACGTCAGTTACATCTAATTGCTGTCCGGCGCATCATTCGTTACATTCTTGGCACTCCGACTCGTGGTTTGTTCTTTCCCGTTGGCAACACACTATCTCTTACAGCATACTCTGATGCCGATTGGGCTGGTTGTTCAGATACCAGGAGATCAACGACAGGATGGTGCATGTTCTTAGGAGACTCATTGGTCTCTTGGAAATGTAAAAAACAGGATAAAGTGTCTAAATCCTCCACTGAAGCTGAATATCGTGCTATGTCTGCCGCCTCTTCAGAAATCGTCTGGCTTCGTGGATTGCTTTCTGAGCTTGGCTTTCCTCAAACCTCTCCAACACCCCTTTATGCAGATAATACTAGTGCCATTCGGATTACCTCAAATCCTGTTTTTCATGAGCGTACAAAGCATATTGAGGTCGATTGTCATTATATCAGGGATGCATTTAAAAATGACACCATTAGCCTTCCACATATATCATCCGGACTTCAAGTTGCAGACATTTTTACCAAGGGCCTACCAAGACCACGTCATCAGTTCTTGGTTGGCAAATTGTTGCTTGTTGACTCAATAGCATCAATTTGAGGGGGGGGGGTGTTAAGAAGCCCAGTTCAGCTGTCAATTATTTCAAGCCCAAACTTGCAGGCCCATTTAGGCCTAGTATCTAGAAGATTAGACTTTGATTGTAATTAGGCTCATTAGTCAAAGCCACATGTACCACATGTACATACTTAATTGTACAGCCCCTTTACTTGACTTATGTAGCCCCTTTACTTGACTTGGGCAGCCCTTTTACTTGACTTATGTAGCCCCTTTACTTCACTTGGGCAGCCCCTTTACTTGACTTGTGCAGCCCCTTAATGTGTATAAATGTATCCTTAGTCCATTCAATCAAGATAGAATATTACAATCCAATATTTCTCTCTTTTGAGTTCTTGTCAGATTTCACCGGTCCAATGACCTCTTTATCCATCTCAATGAGGCCCATCCAAGAATAAGAGCTCCAATCTAAAAATGTACGGGCTTAATGTGGGTTTCAAATTGGAAAAGGAGTACTAAGAATTAATGGGGACCCAAATCAAACCCAACTGATTTCTAACTAGGCCCATAATGAACATGCAGGGCTGGCCTATGAGCACTCCTCTTTGATTGACTCCACATGCTCAAAATGTGGGACTCACCCAACATGATGTGGGACGCCTAGCATGTTGAGACTTAAATTGAATTCAGATTAGGTATAGCATGCAAATATGTGATAGGCAATAATAGGGAGTATTGAAATCAACAATAAACTCCGCCATTTTTTATTTTATTTTTTTTTGCCGCTGGTCGCAAGCATGGGTAAAGGAAGAGGGTTGCGTTAGGTAGGTTGGCAGCCAGCGTAAAATTTTATCACGACACAAACATAAATTCTGAGATTACAACATTCCAAGATCATGCTAAGGTGTTCCCCGCTTTAAGCAACGCATTGCAGCGTCGCTCAGTTGTAGTGGAAAGTGGGCAAAGCCTACCGCACATAGTTATCAAATTCGTTTCGTTTCACCCGAAACTTTCGGATTTGTTCGGTTAGGTAGCAAAACCGTACCGAACACCTCATTTTTTCCCGTTCGCTGAATATTTCAGGTAATTTTGGCCAAGATTCATAATTTCGGACCAGAATTGGCAGTTTCGGACGAATCATGGCCGAAACTTGTAATTCGTGTGAAGTTTATCAAATGGAAAAAGAAAAAATTAGAGACTTTGAGGGACTATTTTTGTATTTTTACCCAAAAAAGAGGTTATTTTTACCCAAGAAAAAAAAAATTATGTAGGCACTTCATTAGTTATGCAAAAAGTGTTTTTGTTTTTATGTTTTAAAATTAGGAGACCTGAGTTGGCCCATTTTGTAACTATGAAATCTGATCATGATGGTTAGTTAACTTTCTGTTGTGATATACGAGGATGATGTATTTGATGGAAATAATAAAAAATACCATCATTTGGAAATTATAGTTTTCATGCTTACTAGAATGAAATTTCTTTATATTATATATATATATATTCTATTTTCCGAAATGAATTTCCGAATTGGAAAGCCGAAATGCCGAATCATCCGAAATGTTTCAGCGCGGAGCCAAACAGAAATAGGGTCCGAAACGAACTTAACAACCATGCTACCGCACCATTCTGGATGAGTGCAGCTAAAGAAGTTAGTCCAGCAACAGAAGAAGAGGAAGATTCGATTTGCTAATTGGAATATAGGAACCATGATAGGCAAGAGTATGGAGTATGTTGACGTAATGAAAAGAAAAATAATTAGTGTATCATGTCTACAGTCTACAGGAGACAAAGTGGAAAGGGAATAAAGCTAAGGAGCTCGTTGATGGTTATAAAAAATCTTATGCAGGAAAGAACAACACAAGAAATGGAGTGGGAATAGTTGTAGATAAGTATTTCAAAGAGAAAATTGTTAGGATAAAGTGATTGAGCATAGAATTATAACAATTAAACTAGTGCTAGAGGAAGACATAATTCATATCATTAATGCATATGCTCCCAAGCAGGATTAGATGAAAGTGTCAAGAGTCAATTTTGGGAGGAGATGGATGGTTTACTACGAAAAATTCCAACTAGTGAAAAGATTTACCTAGGAGGGGACCATATGGGCATGTAGGAATGGATAATAGAGAATATGAGAGAGTGCATGGAGGATAAGGATTTAGAGAAAAGTATGAGTTAGAAGACGCTATCTTGGAATTTGCATTAGCATTTGACCTTGTAATAGCAAACACTTTCTTTAAAAAGAAATAGGGGCATTTAATTACTTAAAAAAGTGGAACTAGTAGCAGCCAGATAGACTTTTTTCTAATTACAAAACATGACCGATTGCGTTGTAAAGATTGTAAGAAGCAGAATGTTGGCCAATAAAGAAGCAAAATGGATGTAGCAAAGATGAGAATGTTGAGGTGGATGTGTGGGAATACTAAGAAGGATAAAATTAGAAATGAGCACTTTTGAGAGCATTTAGAGGATAAAATTAGAGAAACCCGTTTGAGATGGTTTGGGCATATACAACGTAGGCTGGCAATTGCACCGGTAAAGAAAAGGTTAGCTATGAAGGTTAATAGCCCGTCAGGGGGAAGGGTAGGCCAAAGAGGATATGGATGGAAGTAGTAAATATAGATATGAAGAGGTGTAACTTATTTGAGGATTTGGCTCAAAATAGATCGGAATGGAGAAACAGAATTCGTGTAGCCAAACCCAACATAGTTGGGAACTTGGGACAAGGCTTTGATGACGGTGATGATGATTGAAATCAGCAATAATTAAGGGAGACGAGGTGTCAATGGATGGATGGGATTGGAAAGGGTTCGGCTGGCTGGTTTATGGGTTGGACGGGTCCAACACTCTCCGGCTAGGCCTAAATGGGCCTAGAGTGGATCAGCAATGGCTGGTTGGAAAGTTGGGTTCCTTGGACAGTTGGATTTGATGGAATAATGGCTTCTTGGGTAGAAAAGGGGATAATGGATCCGATCTGACGGATCTGATTGATTATGGGGATGGCTGGCAACTAATGTAGATGGTGACAATGGTTGGTCAACTGGTTGGATGATGGGATCTCAAGGCTGATGGCCAAGATCTGGTTATTTGGAGGCTCTTTAATGGTATGGATGGTGTAGATCTACAGTTGTTTGTGGCTGGCGGGAGATGGGGTTTGTAGATCTAGTGTTTTTTGTTGCAAGGAAAACACAAAGGAAAAGAATGAAGGAGAAGATAAGAGATTATCTTTACTTGGTCTCACACTAAACTCCAATCATGGAGGCGATTCCGAAGATATAAAGAGCACAAACAAGTAGACTTAAGAAGTATTGGAGAAATAAGGCTTTCTTTCATTCGAGGGGTCATTGCTTTGGTGCAGTGGTAAAAGCCTCGGGTGCCATGCATGACGACGCAAGTTCGAGACTTGCGAACAGCCACTTTGTGCAAAATTGCCAAAGGTTAGGTTTGTCTCTAGTCTGGACCCTCCCACGACCATGCTTCGACGGGACCGCACTGGGTGAAGACCTCAGGGTTTTCTTTCATTCATGTATCAAGAAGAAAAGACAATAATCCCAAGTCTTATAAACATAAACCTAAGACACATGACATCACCACAAAAATAATAAATTAAATTTAAAAACGACAAAAAAGGAGAGAGGTCTCAACATAGGGATTCGAACGCAATGGGATATGCGCACAAATCCCAAAGCCAATTCGACTTGAGTTGTGGGCCCCTCCCTCATTATCTTCTTTAAGTTATGGGCCCCTCTTATCATTTTCTTTTGAAATTTTCTTGGGCCCCTCTTTATTTCATTTAACCTTTTTATTGCTCCCATGCGACACTTCCCGGAGTGGGGCCTTCAACACGATTGCTCACATGGGGCCTTCAATCCATCAAATGCTTGATCCGGAGAGATCCAACCATTGGATATAATTAGAATGATACTCTGCGGTGGATTTTCGCTATCTTGACAATCGAAGCTCATACAATGATCATCCATCCACAAATTAGCTTCATCTCCAATCCTACGCCTCCATTGTTGGTAGATCTTGAAGGAATTGGAGAAATGAGGGTTAATGTCCCCAACAAGATTTGTGGCAGCATTAACCGGATGTGAACCACTCATCGCAAAAATTGCACAAGCCCTTCTTAATTCTCACATCAAGCCTTCATCTCCTCAAATGAAAATTTTTTTGGTGGATCCAGTGATCAAATTAGGTGAAACCTTGGAGCTAGAAGCCGGCCCACCAGTGAAACAAAATTCCTCTTTGTATTGGACCAAGTGAACAACCCTAATTTTGTGGTCAGTCGTACATATGAGGGTTGATTCCACCTTCACAACTGGTTGTCTTTCTTCCTAGCGTCAGGATAACCACATGGCCTCCAGTAAGTGGAAGGTTGAAACATCAACACCTCTTGCTCAACCAGACCACTCTTCTACTCGGTTGGCAATGTGCTGAAATTGATCTTGATAACATTGCATAGTTTCAGTCACTTGTCGCGACTTGGCCAACATCCCACCTAGATGTTCGTTGTCTGTTGTTCTAAATCTGACGAACATTGCCTCCGCCATTTTCTTCCATGTGAGATTGGGGCATAGTTGTCAAGTATGCTTCGGTTCGGACGAAATGTCCTATTTTCCTCGGAAACCGAACCGAACCTCTTGCTTGAAGATGTTCGTTTAGGTTTCGTTTGATTTTTCCCAAACTAGAAGGTTTCGGTCAAAAACACCATATCTCGGAGAACAGTAACCGAAAGCAACATGACTATAATAGGGAAAGCTAATCATTAGGTATGACTATAATTATCGAAAGCAATATGCAGAACTGTGTTGATTGGATATGCACGCAATGCATGGCTGGACTGATTTGGTTGACCGGATATGCATGCATGACGGGATTTATTGAATTGAATTATGTGTGACTAATAGGGAAAGCTGCAGATTTGCTGAATATGCATGAACTAGATATTATGCAGGTTGACTAGATCTAAGTTATGGCTGGATGAGTGGTGAAATAGCTGTGGCCAGCTCCTAACACAAAGTGAGCTGAAAGAAGTTTCTTCCTCCCAAACTGCAAGAATTTCTAGTAACCTGGATCCTTTAATAGCTACCAGACCTGAAAAACATACCCACAGCAAGCCACTATAGTCATACAATAACCCTTTAGTCACAAATGGGCCAATAATCTAATTTTGTCAGAAAAAAAGATACCTATGGATTTCTTTTTCAGTTTACCACACAGTTTGAGAGGTAAAAATATCAACTAGCTGAAATGTTTCTTAAATAACTAACAAGGCCCTTGCTTTGGGTTCCATTAGTAAATCCATCCATGACTATCAATGCTACAAGTTGCTAACTGCAGAAATATAAAGAAACAAAGGGAAAATGGTGTCATTAGATAGCTACTTTTTGTGTCTTAATTTATTAGCCAAGGTGAAAGGGTATATCCATTCATTACCTGGTATTATTGTTATTGTTGTAATTGCATCAATGTTAATGACGAGACCCCAAAACACGTTATGATAGTTTCCAAATTTTATAAATTTTACCAAGCTATTTAATTGAGAAAATTACAACAAATTATCAAATGCCCAGAATAATATGGCTTCTCTAGCAAAAGATGTAATCATAGGATGCATGCTGTGGGAGAGAAGACAAGAAAGATTATGTATACATGGGTAAGCAGGTGAGTTGGTCTGTATTAGCATTGAAGTAGATCAAAATTTTAGTTTTTTTGTTTTTCCTTTATTTTATTTTTTTATTTTTGGAATGGTAGTTTAGTGATTATAGTTTAACCATGGTAACATTACTCAAACCAGAAACATCATGGTTACAACAAACAATGGGTGCCTTCCAACTATGCTACAGGTTCTCTTCTTACGATAAATTGAAGTACCAAAATTTTCATTCAGTAACAAAATGGACAATCATAAAATGAACCAACAAATTTACCTTTAAGAGCACATTCGGTAAACAAAGAGGAATCCTCTCTTGAATCCAACATATCCTGGAAGAGGATTCTTTAGGAAAGTTATGGTTTTGGTAAGCAAGAGGATTCCTACATGTGGGTTGTATGATCCAATGGTTTATATTTTTTTGTAATTTTCTTAAAATCCATGAGAAATCAAGGACTGCGCTTTCACCCCATAGCCGTCCTTGACTCTCTAAAGAATTTGAACAGTTCAGATCTTGCAAATGGGCCCCACAAGAATAAAAATTAATATTTTATTGTATGGACTTATTCACAAATATCTCAAAATCAATGATTGATCAACAGCTAAAATTGGCCTAATAGCCATTTTGGACATTCTAATCATGATTAACGGTACATATCTTCATTGTGGGACCTAAAAAATAGGGTTCCAAAGCAAAAAAGGTGCCCTTTGTGTTACCGGTTTCGTCACTGTAGCAGTGCATCTCTCATTCGCTGGTAAGAAAGTAGCTTCAACGGTTAGTATATTTTTGTCATCTTTCTCATGATTCATGGTGAATCATGCTTCGAAATTTGAACTCATAGCCGTTTTAGGCATTTAAAAGAGACTGGACGGTTTGGATCGTGCAAAAGAGGCCCACAAAAGTCTTAATAATGTGATCGAACGGTTTGAACTTTTTTGCAAATATCTCAAAATATAGGATGAATCAACGGCTGGTTTTTTATCTGCTAGCCATTTTGGACATTCTAAATGTGATTAATGGTAGGGTTCCAAGGCAAAAACCAATAACCCTATGGATACCATATGAAGCACTGTAGCTCCGCCTTTCTTCAATTCCGCCAATTAACGAGATTCAACCACTGGAGGTCTGACAGGCAAAAAAATAAAAAACGCAATAGATGGACTTCCTCTTTCAGTTCTCCTTCTTCAACCAAACGTGGTTTTTCCACGCTATCACAAAAAAGTGGTGAAGATTTCATTGCGAGGACAGTTGCCAAAAAATGCCCTAAAAGAAAAGGGAACACTGTTGACTATATACTCAATAAATGATACAGGGATTCATTCAATGAATTATTCAGTATAACCATGGTAGAATATTGATTTTGTATCACAAAAGAACCTTAGAATTGCAGAGATAAAAAAAAAAATCATTCATAATAAGCCATCAAGAAAATAAATTTATAAAGAACCATGCAAAAGATCATCAGAGTTAGTTCATTCAGTACCCCATGACACTTCCAATGCTCAACCCACCAAAGACAAAGGCAACTGCTCTAGAGCGTTCTTGTATTGGTATTGTTCTGCATATGATTAAATTACGATCCTAATTAAATTAAAATAGAGGGGTACTATGACATAAAAGCATAATAATAAGGACCAGCTCTCTGGATAAACTTTTTCAGGCACCAAAACCCACAATAGAGCTAAAAAATTGACAGAAAGCAATAAAAACATGTGTTACCATTATTAAAAGTGCAAAGAAAAGAGTACACAGGTGTTCGCTGAAAAGAAAAAACAAGAAAAAATGAACGTCACCAAGGGAAAATCTGATTTGATGGTATTTTTTGGCACTTCAAAGGTTTAGGGGATTTAGATAATGAGAAATATGTAACACTCAACCTATGAAGGTGTACAATGTGCTCAGGTTTGTAGTGTCAACTTAGACCTTATTTTTATGTGTACCTTAATGCACTATACTTGTGAAAATCTTCGTACAACTGCCCCAAAATTAGGGGAGTCTAATGGCCCAAAATTAAGGGTTGTAATTGCCAATCAAGGGATTGTAATTATTCATACTGCCATAGTTAGAATACAAAAGATCTATATGCATACTCACATTGAGATCATTCAATTTCCTTCTAAGTTTCATGTTTAATTAGTTCCTGTTCAGTGTTATGAAAATGTCTATGGCATCAGAGCCCACCAACCCTTTCTTCTTTATGTTTATGCTTGTGACTGTGGGAGGTATAAAGGCCCACCTATGATCATCTAGAATCTCCATCATGGTATTCCAAAGGAGCGACTGAATACAAGAAAGATATGTGTTTTTCATTTGGGAATGAGCAACAGCCAGCATTCACGAAGGAAACAGGAGCAGCATCTTGGTCATTTGGATATGATGGTATTTTTACAGATTTTTTCCGAATTATTGGAGCATTAGAGGCAGGCCATTTGACCTGATTTGTGATTATTAAACTTTTTGGGACTGGTTTCAAACAGATCCGTCCAAATCTGAGGATTTGAGGAGTTTTTGCACGAAACTTGGTTCAAATCAAGCGTCATTGAGTTTCAGAGATTCGATCTATGCCTGATCTGATTTTGGGCAATTGTATGGCCCCATGTCATCAATTTCTTCCTAGAACTAAGGTCGTCTGACCTATTTTTTGAAATTTCTGTGATAAAATCACTAAAACAGTCCCATCTGAAACCTGGTATGTGATTTCCTGCAAAAAAAAAAAAAAATTTAATGGTAATTTCCTGCCACTGCTTAGTGGATATCTGCATTATTTTCAAGGGATCAGTCATTGTTGACTGTTGAGACCTGATCTGGTATTTCAAGCCACTGTTTAGTAGATTTCTGCATTTTTTTTTTCAATAATTAAGTCACTTTTTGGTTTGCATTCTGCGAATATTTATCATAGAAATGGATAGATCTAATATAATTTCGTTCGGTTTACATGGAAAAACTATACTTCATGTGCATTTCAATTTCAAGTGTATCTTAAGGGAAAAGAATTGTGGGCACACATCTCTGAATCTGATCCAAAACCCACTGACCAAAATACGATAGCACAAAGGGAAACTATGATGCTAAGATCATTCACCAGAGTTTGAGCTCAGTTTATACCCATTCTATTTTTAGTCTTCGAAAGAGCGCGAAAGGAATGTGGGATTATCTGAAAAAAAATATATAATCAAGAGAATTCTGCTTGGAGATTTCAGTTAGAACATAAGACTGCCCAATACACTCAAGGGTCAGGGCACTCTATCTGTTCAAGAGTATTATTCGGGGTTCACCAACTTGTCAATATAAAGTTGAATAGTCCTTTGCTAGCTTATTGATGGCAATCTAAGACCTAGGAGGGTATTTTGTAATGGTTTCTTGAATGTTAGCTAGCTAAGTATTATTAATCATAACATGTTGTTCTTGTCTACTCGCATGCTTGGCGCATGCACCTCTTTTATGTCTAGTTCGTACCAATTGTCATGCCATTTTGACTTACCCAACCTTAGTTGGCTATTAGACTTATGTGAGTCAGTCCTTGGAACTCTATGTGCATTAACTTGTCCGAGTCTCCCTTGGACCGACAGGGTGCTCAATAAGCATGCATACCATAGTTATTAATTTCCTACTGAAATGGCCGAAATTTTTCATTTCGGTTAAGTGGCCAAAACGAAATTATGCATAAAACTTTTCGTTTTAAGTTTCGGCTGAAATCTCCAATTTCGGCTAAAATCCTAGATTTTGGCCGAAAAACCACATACCAGCCGAAATAATATTTTACATGATTAATTGTTTTATTTTTTTTTAGTTTTTATACTTTTTTTTTTCATTTCTTATATTTCCCCAAAATGGCAAAATGTAATTCCAAAAAAGTTTTACTAGAATGGATTAAATCCATATTTATTGTTATATTTTTTAGTTTTTATTTTTCTACATATATATATTATTTTTATATTTCATCGAAATGTAATTTTGAAAAGTTTCGTCAAAATCCTAAATCAGCCATAACTTTTCATTTTGGAGGCCAGACCGATATGGGATCCGAAACGATATTGACAATTATGACGCATACTCTACATTGCTCCCTTCCTCATTGGCCAGATCCGCCTAAACTATTTTACCCATTTCGAAGCTAACCATTTCCTACCGAATTGTTGCCCAATTTATCTTAGAAAGCTTTAGCTTTGTTGTTTACGTCAAGTCAAGTCGGTTTTGCTTAATTTTGTCAAGTTTGTCCGATTAGCTCTATTAGGCTTTGTCTTGCCCGTTTTATTAAGTTTTCTCTGTTTAGCATGCCAATTGTACGATGCTTGTCAAGTTAGTCATTTTGAGATAGGTTAACGGACACTTATCAAGATTATGGACTTCTACCAAGCTTGGTCAGTATGTGAGGGTATTTTCCTATGTGTTAACATGTCTGATATCGTGTCTGATTAGATCCTTTTGACTTGGAATTGAGTTGGCACCACTTACCTTCAGTCCCACGAGCGCTGAAAGCGATTGAGTGTGGATTAAGTATCCAATTAACTCACTGCAATAGTCTCTGTTAAGCAATCGCAGATTCGCAGCTATTGCTTGGTATCATACCTTGCCTGGTCGCACAGTAACAACAGTGGGAAGGCTATGTAAGGTCTCAACCTTTTTCCAACTTTAACTATGTTGATTTTCTGTGCTTGTATGATTTTCTGGGTTATTAGAGGGGATAAGGGCTTACTTTTGAGAGTTAAGGGTGTTTTAGGCTTAGTTTTGGGAGTTTAAGGGGTTATTTGTAATTTTAGAATAGTGTAAGGTGGTTATTTAATTTTAGAAAGTATAGGGAGCCAAGCCCTTGATTGTGGTTTAGGTGACCTAGGGTCCTTGGGAGAAATTGTCTTATCCTTGAGTTTGGATAAAAATACCCTTGCGAGCTCTTCTTTGCAACATTACTAAAGTGAGGGCATTTTAGTCATTTCACCTCTCATTGCAAAACCTGTATAAACTAACCAAAACCAGCCAACGACCATTTCATACTCTCATTTCCCTCCCTTTTCTCTCTCTTAAGCTAAGGCAAGGATGAAGGATCTCAAACCCTAGGAGAAAATCCATTGAAGATCATCAAATTCCAAGGATTTCAGCCCTCTTCACTATATTCCACAAGAATTCCCAGTAGATCTCCCTCTCCCTTTCAACGTAAGTTTCAAGCCCTACATCCATCGCTAGGTTTCTCTAGGACTTCTTCCAGCCCTAATGCATGATTCTCCCTTGGAATTGGGTGCAGGAGCTGTAGATCTTGAGGTCTTCGATGGTTGAGGAGTTATTGGGTTTCTTAGGCTTTAGAGGGCTTGGATTGAGGATTTCCCTATAGCTTGGACCAAAAGCAAATACAACATATGTGAATTCATAGCATGCATGTGTGTTCTTGATGATTCACTTTTAGAATTGAATTGAATTATGTAGAAAATCCCATGATATAAGCTCATTTTTATGTTTGGAACCCTTTAATATGCTTGGAACCCAATTGATGATGAAAAGGCCCTAATTATGTGTAATTGAAGTTGAGATATAGTGTATTACATGGAGACAAATGTATCTCAGGTGTTTAGATTGAATTAGAGGAGAATTGGAGTGAATATAAGGGGGTTTCGAGATATGGAAGTTGAATTCTGGGAACCCACGATTGACCGTGAGAGGTTCCACGGTCGACCGTGGAGTCCCAGAAAGCTCATTGTAGATGTACTATGGCAAGCTTTTCCAGAGCTACGAAAATGCCAAAAATAAACCTCAACAACCTTACGGCTACAGAAGGCTTTTCCATAATTACAAAATTTCCAAAAATACACATCGGCGACCTTACAGCTAGCCGAGGGTCATCCCACGACGAGCCGTAAAACTCATCGTAGTACATCCACGGTTGACCATGACAGGACCTCGGTTAAGCGTGGACCTAGGTTCTTCAATATATGGAATTTGTATCTTTTATCCATTTTTTCCAAAATTAACTTACCTAGTGGCTTGCAAATGACAACTTTAGGATGTGTGGATGGGGGAGCTTAACATCCACCCACCGGATACTCAAAGTATGGTATGGAAGGTGCAGCTAGGCCAAGATGGTGGTTAATGAGAGGTCTTTAGATGTCA
This sequence comes from Litsea cubeba, assembly GCA_012931725.1. Lineage (NCBI taxonomy): Eukaryota > Viridiplantae > Streptophyta > Magnoliopsida > Laurales > Lauraceae > Litsea > Litsea cubeba. Next base: position 60,214,231 of record CM022949.1, read on the forward strand.
ATTACCATCAGAGCACCAAGTACAATTCATTGGGCATCCGAAACTCTATTTGGTCACTGCACTAGATGATTCGACACTCATACGTTTGACCTAGGTTGGCTAGTTATCTTCCGTTCTTTGATGGATATGATGGATGGATCTTTATATGTTGCTTTGTATTTCGTTTGACCTTTATTCCTATGTATAATTGTGTGATGTGTGCCTACAGATGGACAATGATGAGGAGAATGACCATGACCTAAAGTTTACCTAGAGGAGACCTGGTTTGTGTTGATGGAGATGGACTATCCGTGTCTGAGGCTAGGAAGGCTATTCAATGGTTGTATGGACTGGAATATCTTGAAATGGAACCTTGGCATGATACGGACAATCAGAATTGATGGGCATACTTTGATGGATTGTTTTGTAATGGATGGATTGTTTGATGGTAGATCCTCGATGGATTATTGTGACGGAATGGATAACTTTGATGGGTCTGGTATCATGGCATGGATGATGGTGATGGTTTGATGGATGAAACCCTTAAGCTCTTGTTTGGCAATTCTCCGTGTAGAGTTAAAGTTAAGTAAAGCCCCATTTCCCAAAAAAAAAATCCCACCAAAAGCATTTTATCTCAAAGTTCCCACCATATTTCTAAAAAAAAAAAGTCAAAAAGTAACCACTAAAAGACAAAAAAAAACTCCACTTTTCAATAAAAAAAAGTCAAAGATTCCATCACAAACAACTAAAACCAAAATACCATCATAACCCACTTATATTTTATTATTTCTTCAAAATAACCTTCACTCCACTCAACTCTACAAGTAAAGTCCCCAAACAGGCCCATGGTTGGATTCATAGACCTCCCTCACGCAAGAGGAAACTAGTCAGACGCTGCCTTTGTGTATGATTCTTTGTATTGGGCATTGACATCAGCTCGGTTGAAGAGTTTAGCCATGGGGTGATCACCAATGGTAGGGGCTAATTCTCTTAGCCATATAGATGAGATTTTTTCATGTGGACGTACACCACTGGGTACCACACTTTGACACTTTCACTTTGCATGGTACCCAACTTTGACCGGCTATTCTGGTAACTTTGCTTTGGCCGGGCTATCATCCCGTGCATCCCCGCCGCAACTCATGTAGTACGAGAGGGCAGAATCATAATTTCCTACGGTACTAGCCTGTGTGGATGTGCCTTTTATTAGATGGATGGACTGATGGTAGGGATATGAATATCTATTTACATTGATTCAGCACTTTACATCTATGTTGCACAATCTGCCTAGCTATCTTTCCATTGTTACTCTATTGATTATGATCATCGTCTTATTCTATTTTGATACATTCATCCTATGTTTATGTATATTGTGCTTGTTGGTTCTTATAGAACTCGCTCTATTTAACCTTGGTGGTGTAGGTGAGCCCATTACCGATACCCCAAAGGTTGAGACGTTCTTTAGAATGCCAGCAGCGGCTGATTTCAAGTAAGATGCCAGTGATGTAGCCGATCACTTGGCGGACTGAGGGCGACACATTCTCAGGGAGTGATATTAAATGTTGTTTTGTTGTTGGTTTGTGATTTGTAATAAATAATAAACTCTTTTGATTTGAAACTAAAATATTAGAGATGGGACTTGTACCTTATGGTTTGAATTTTGATACATGATGAATGATACCTATATGTGGATTTATGGTCATATTGCTTCCGCTCATGATTACTATTGCTTCCGCTGAATTTTTTATAAATGCTTCCGCTTAAATGTTCTTCATTAAATGTGTTAAAAAGTTTTAAATCAGACCCTCACAGCAGACTAAGATCTTGGGTATCCACGTCCCCAATCTCGAAGTTCCATGTGGTTTCAGGATTTCGAAATTGGGGGCGTAACAGGCTAACTATTTTAAATGGTCATATATGTGTGTATTCCTACAATGGAATTCCGGGGTACCTTATGTATGTATGTTCGTTCCAAGAAACGATCATGCAGTAGCAACCAGACCGAGATGATTTAGCCACGTGGTTTGCCATTTTGTTATAAGTATTTGATATTTAAGGTTTGCACTGTTTTGATTCTGCAAGTATTACAATTCTGCCATTATCTGCCTAGTTTAGTCTTTATTGCATTCTAATGATCATATGCCTTATATTCAGTATTGATGCAACATGATATGCTATTTATATTGAGAATTTGCTTGGTTGTCATACCTGATTTGCTACTTCACCATGGTGTTGTACGTAACAGATCCCCTACCCTTGTCCCAGAGGAGGAGGTGGCTGAGGAAGAGCCCATTCATACATCCCATATGAAATTGCACATCAGTATACTCCACAATGCACTTCAAAGAGTCAAATATGCGGGTAAATATGGAATATGGTATTTTGAGAATGAAGTCTATTTTATGCAATTTCTTGATTTGAAACAAGTTGAGTCGTCTATTTTGCAATAATCCGACCAATTTTCAAGGTTTCAAGATGCATGTGGAATGGAGGATGATGAAGAACATGATTTAATTAGTTTTGTAAGAGGCTTGGGACCAGATATAGTGGAGACAATGAATGACATGTTGAAAAACCAGTGGCAGAAGATATTCATACTGTGAAGACAAAGCAAGACACTTCTATGGGTAATGGTGATATACAGGCAGCTAGAGAAGAAGCATCAGTTGTTGGAATTCCCCACATTAATTCTCACATTGATTTTGTCTTTGGGGATCAACAATGGAAACTTGGCGATTGTGATTTGATGGTGAAGATTCCACACATGAAGTGCTTAAGGGCTCAATCTCACATCCACATAACATCTGGCCATCAAAAGAAGTTATACACAAAGCCGTGCCCAGAAGTTGCAGATCATCCAACGAATCGGAAGTTCGTCAGATTGATTTTTGAACCAGGTGGACTTTTACCGAATTCGAGGACGAGTTCTTTCCAAGCCAGGGAGAATGATGCAGATGGACCTCAGGCCACATGTGCAGGGCCCAAGTAGTTTAGGAATTGCTTCTTTTTTTTATCAATAGGCTTCTAATTTTATTGTAATTAGGGTTAGCTTTCTAATATTATTCAGTTTCCTAGTTTAATAGGTTTCTTGGGTCCTAAATTATGTTTAACTATTTATATAGCATTGTAGATGATTATTTTCAAAGAGTTGATTAATGAAAATTGGGTTTTACCATTGGGGCGTGTCCCATTGGGGCGTGTCCTCATTTATTGTCTCTGCGGAGACTAGTTGCAGTGTTTGCGTACAGGGGCTTCGGCGGTCTATTGTGCTTCGGCACTTTACGCAAGCCCTAACCCTAGGGCCTGCATCATATATTGTCTTTATCATTATGCAAATGTTATGAATGATTACACAAGCCTCTGCTGAACTATTAAAATGTGTCGTGATGGAAATTTTGAATCAAGCCTCACGCACACGGAATCCTGTGGGTAACCACACTGGGGATCCTCTTTTATCACTCCAGATCACACTAATCCCCACTGTCATGACCCAAAATCAAGGTTTGGGATTTAGGGTGATGACAGTGTCCATGAGACCAATCAACACAATCAATTTCTAATGAAATAATGCCCCGAATATGAGAATGTTAGATCTAATCTAATGAGCCAGATTCCCTCAACTTATTACCATGAAACTATGGGATGTAAGTTTTAAAGGTGTTATAAGTTCATATAAAATAATAAAACTGCCAAACTTTGGGGACTTTGAATGGATGATAGGGATCGTCCGATCACATTGACTTCAAGACATTCCTAATCCGAACTACTACCTTGTAATACCACCACACCCTTGTGATTAGCATGCATCCATGTGTTCCAATTTTCATTTAAGAATTGATAGTATTAAATATATGAGAAATTATCACATTCTATCCCTTTTTATGCGCACTCTCTCTCATAGTTCTCTTCAAGTTTTTCTCTAGGGCCACATGTTTCGACATTGATAAAGTTAAGAAGAGTATGACATATAGTTCTGCAGTGTGATTAAAATAAATGGGGCTATAAAAATCATTATCACCATCGTAATCCTAGCCTAATCCCATTAAACTAGGGTCAACAAATAGGGCCATGGAACTAACAACTGAAAGTCCACCCTAAAAGAGAATATGCCACAGGGCTAGGTGCAAAAGAAGAGACTGCAACAATCAGTTCCTAAAATCTAATTAAAGTATCATTCGTTGCAGACGGAGAGAGACCTTCAACAACCGCCTGAGAAAGGTTGTAAAATGAATATGGTTGTTAAACTGCATGGATTTCTGAATATCTTGCCTTGCAATAAGGTCAGTTGCCGCTGAAGGGGAAACACCTTCTCCTATTCCAACCTGTGTATTTTTAACAAACAAGCTGCTTAGTCACTTCATAAAAAATAAAGACATTTTTATCTATGGAACCTGTATGATTCAATAGAAAGAATCATAAAATGTTCCAAATCAAGCAGATTACGAGCTACAATGAAAAAATGGAGTATCATCACAGGGTTAACATAATAAAATATTAGCCTAGCACACAACAGTTATGGAAATTACATGGCATCATTGTGATTAAGTCCAAACATGGTTCATTTTAGGCAATGTGTAACCCCTTTAATTTAAGTTCAAAATAAATAAATAAAACCTAGAGTGGTATTTTATTTAGTACCATAGTAGTTCTGTAGAAGAGGTGTAGAAGAGTAAAGTGTAAAATTCTGTATCAGGTCATTGTTAGAAAGGAGTTTTGACTTTTGAGGTAAAATCTGCAGGTAACTTTCATCAAGCTTGGCATGTGTTTGTTATTCAAGCAAGAGTCGACTGATGAGGACCCCAACCCCCCCCCCCCCCCCCCCCCCCCCCCCCCGGCCAACCCGAAATAAAAAACCCAACACCACCCCGAGTCTGAGAAATCCTTTCTTTAAGCATACCTTTAGGGAAGCCAATTACTTGTTTTGGTACAAGCTGGTGCATTTTGCACTGACCTTATGTTTGATTGTCTTTCTTGTAAATTTATACATTTAGGGGCTGCTTTGTAAAAGTTGGTTTTTGGATCCAAAGATATTCAGAATTTAGTGAGGAAAGGTCGAAAATATAAGGATTTTGGGGAAAGGGAAGAGAAGAGAAGAAGAGAGAAGAATAATTTGAGATGAAAAAAGTTGATCAATCCAACTTGGCTACCAACCTAGTAATTTTGTACTATTGAACTTTCTAGTATTTACAAAAAAATCCTTACTCATGACTATATTTACAAAACAGTCCCCCAGTTTTCTTGTGTTTACATAAAATCCCTTCCCCCAAGCTAGTGCATATATATTTAGTATTCTTCGCTTGGACAAAACATCAATTACCTGTAATTAAGCCACTGCTTTTGTCTAAAAATCTGCAATCTGAACATCAGTGCTCTCATACGCCAACTAAATTTCATTCTTCACGAATGACAATCAACTCTTATGCTTTATTCACTCGTGATAAACCGGGTTTTTGGCAATATTTAGAGCTAAAGAACTATGACAATGCAAGACCATTGGTCCTTTTGTTTGAATCCCAACCTGTAATAAAATATTTCAACCATAACAGTTCACAACATTCACTTGTCATCGGTCGATACTCAACCTCAGAACTAGACCTTACAACAACTGCTTGTTTTTTGCTTTTCCATGAGACTAAATTTGCACCAACAAATGTACAATACGCTGTAGTGGACCTTCTATCCGTCTTGGAACCTTTCCAATTAGCATCTGTATAGGATTCCCCATTCAAGTGTCCATGATATCTGTACAAAATAACATGTCTTGGTGCTTCTTTTAAGTATCTTGGCTCTATGTACTGCAACCATATGTTCGATACATGGAGCATGCAACATTTTGATTTGTGAAACTAACAACATGTGAGATATTAGGATGTATGATAGTCAAATGAATCAACCTCGCCACTAACCTCTTTTATGCCCGCTGACCATGAAGAATCTCATCACTTACGGAATGCAAATGATGATTTTGTTCAATAGGTGTATCAACTGGTTTTGCTCTCAGTTTCCCAGTCTCTTCGAGCAAATCTAAAGTATACTTAACATTGAGAAATAACAATTCCCTTCTTTGATCTAGCAACTTCAATTCCAATAAAGTATTTCAGCTTTTTCAATTCCTCTCCAAGATAGTCCCTCCCTAGCGCTTTTTTTCATCATTCCCGGTGACAACAATATCATCCAGGTATTCCACTAGCACGACGACTTAACTCTCTGTCTTGCAAAAACATAGTATGATCTGCATAATATCTTTTGTACCCATATCATATTACTGCCTGACTAAATCTGTCAAACCAAGGACGAGGTGCCAGTCATTCTCTCTAGATTTGGGCCTAATGCCACATCTGGTCCATAATTGTTGACTACATTGACTTGGGGCACATTTGGAAACAGTAATGGATTACATTGCCTGAAGAATCCACAATGAACACTTTAGACCTTTGCAGTTGTAGACTCCGCACCCCTGGGACCTGCATTCTTTCCTCTTTTTCCTTTTTTCACAATAATGGAGAGAGGAAAAGAGACCACGTTTTCAACAAAGAAAGTCACAATTCTGACCCCTAAATTGATCTTGTATACCTTGCAACCTACTCTAAAACCTCAAATTTATGAAAGCTAGCAAACTTCCCAAAAACACCCATTTTGGCAAACCAGAACAAGAGAGGGACAAATATCACGAATGGTCTTGTATGTGCTTAAAATAATACAAAAACATCAGATGGTTCCTAACATTTCCTTTTTAAATATTTTTTCCGAGTTTTTTTGACAAAACCAATTCATGGTAATATGCAATATACATTGGTTCAGTAATTGAATTCTAATTAACAACCCTAAGGGCTGTTCACTTGGAGGTATTTCTGACAATTGTGGGTGTTGGGAATTTCTAATGCTGGGATCATGTAACTTAAGCACTTCAAATGATGCATTTAATTGCTATAATTTTGAAAACTACCTACCTGAAAAGTCACTTTTAGCCTTTTGAATTCTTAGAATTCTAGCTTTCTGAATGCTTTTGACTTGAGTATTTGGAGTTGGACTGTCACTTGGGGACAGCATTTTGAGGATTACAAATTCTCCCAGACATGAACTCTCAAAATTCTTGAAAGCAAACATGTAAATAACATAATGCAATAATAATATGCACTTCGATCTATAACCCCTATACATACCAAGGGCCTAAACCCATGTACATCAAAAACTTAGACAATGGATACTCAGTTCTAAGCATGCAGACTTCAATCTCGTGCATGGTTGCGGTATACATGACAGGAAGTGAGAAAGAAACCTAGGACTTTCGGATGCAATTTGCATGGCACATATTCAATAAAGACATAATGTGCAATAAATGAATGCAAATGCAGCTGACTGATACTGCCATCTGTAATTTATGTATACAGGGCATCAATTACTCATGATGCCCTAGTGTATTACTGCCATCTGTAATCATAAGATCATGATGCCCTAGGGTCATAATTTATATTTTCAATGTAGAATTTAGAGTAATCATAAGATCATGATGCTTCAAGAATATACAGTATCCTTAAGCACCCACTCCACGCAAGTAGGCCCATGGTCCAGAGATCTAAATCGATGATCTATCTAACTTTAGGCTTTGCAGTTCCTTTTTCTTTTACCTTCTTTTTCTTGGTTCAATATTAGATGCCTAAAGATGGATAACAAGGATGTTTTTAATTTAAATTTTCTTTTTCTCTTCCCTTGTCATCCCCCATCAAGGAGGATCCCTTCACGTTGGGATTAGCACTTAGCACATCAAGGTGATACACACATCTTGATGTGACAGGAGATTCAAGCCTCAGAGCTTAGACCAAAGTACCACAGTCATCATGCCTTCCCATAGGGTGTCTTTTGACCCTAGGGCATCATGAGTAATTGATGATTATGATCAATTCACATGAAGTACCATTAGGGATTGGAGAATTGTTTGGTTTAGACTTGGATCTAGGCTCTAATACACTAGTACTGGATTAATGGCCAAGGAATATGGGACCAGCAGTAGGTGGTGTTTGGTCTTGACATTTACCTACGGATCCCCAGGAAACAAGTGTAGAATTTTGCTAAACTAAAGGTATGATGTTTTATAGACACCAACTACCGTCGGAAGTACCAATAGTAGCTGACCGAGACTTAATTTGAAGTTCTTTGTGGCCCTTCAAATATGGTTTGGGACAACCTAGAGGTGTCTAGGATTCTACAACTTAATAGTGCTAAATTGGCATGAGGACCTGCATGTGGAAGGTGATCAAAGACCCAGGTTTGATGTTACTTGTATTTTTTGATGAATCACAATTGATCATGTTATGGTTTAGATAATTAGGTAATCCCTCGTTTACATATCTTCCGTACATGTATCATTCCTGTCTAGAAGTACTTACTTGCAAATTGTGCAATTTGTAAAATTTGACTTAAAACCCTAGAATGGACTTAGATACTCTAGTTTTGGTAGGATTGTCGTTTTTTACATAATTAGGGATTCGAGGGGATAGTTGGATGGTAAATAGGGGTAAAACTATAATTTTTTAGAGAAAAAAAAGGCAGCAAATGTTCAACCCAGTTTTAAAGGGTCAAACAACGTCAGAATTTGAAGATCTTTGATCCTAGGGGTTCATCTCGTCAAGTAGTATGAGCTCCATATATAGATCACCAAATTCAGACACCGGACGTATAAGTTATAAGCAACATAAGGTCGCTCATAAAATCTGCCAATTCTGTAAATTTACATTTTAGTCCCTGTTCACTTGCCTGGAAGTTGTAAATGGGTAGAATTACTGAAATTTGAAATTATGAATGAAACCCAATACCCCTAGCTAATTCTAAGTTGTGTGCGGAGTCTCAATAGACCAAATCTAGGTAGGAGGTACCCCTCTAAGTCTAGATGGTGAAGTATATGACACTTGAAAAGGACTACCCAAACGGAATATGAAACTTGATGGAACTAGAATGTATGTGGAGAAGTTTCCCTTAATGAATCTCGCTTACCTAGAATGATGTCTAGTTGAACATTTCCTTAAAATCTCGAGTTGGCACCGCTCAACTGTTTTAAATTTAGCACAGCTGGGACGCCGCTGGGTAAGGATCCTTGATGAATTATAACTAACTACAGTTTAGTCTTGATGGAAATGACCAACTGTCATTTTGGTACCAGACCTGAGCTTGACTTGATGGCCATAAAAGGAATTCCTACAAGGAATCTTAGGTACCAGTGTTCTTATCTTGTCTTGCTCCGCGCCACATTTTATACAAGGGCAGAGTGCTGACAGTGCATGCAGTAGATTAGCTTATGCGGACCGTCAAACCATGTGTAGGAAGTCTGTTATTTGTATTTAGACTTATCTTATTGCTTCACGTTGATATAACATTATTCTTACATAATCCTACTTTGCTAGACTTATCCTCGAACTCTTATGAATTATCCCTTTGATGAATTTTAAACTTGAGGTTGAATGAATGTATTTATGGAATGCTTACTTGCTGAGGTTTTATAAACCTAACATACTACAACTGGCACCAGTTGGTGAGGAACAATTAATCAATACTCGGGATATGAATGCGGTTGATGGGGAACCGCAGGTGTATCAGGAGTAGAGTGCAAATGATGTAGTCTAGACTCTAGAGACATTGAGTTCTCACGCAAAAGAAACATTTTGATTAGTTTCCTTTTATCATGGCATAGTAATAGAGTCCTTGAATTTGGCCAAGGTTTTGATTAGTTGAAGTTTCAATAATTGGTTTGACATTAATATTATTAATTGCAACTAGAATTTTATGCTTATGCTCTGCCATGATGTTTGATGAATGTGGTTTGATGTTTGAGAAGTTTCACTGCAAAGTTTTGATTTGACCTAATGTCATAAATGCGAATAAACTTCAAATTCACGACTCAAAAGGTGGACTTGTTTGGGAATTCAGTTTCAGGTCATGACACCCATGTATGGTTCAGCAAAACCAATAAATATTATGGATCACACAACCATGGGCTTTACTTCTATAAACTATATAGTAGTGCACCAGGAACTACATACTCCGATGCATCGCAACCATAGAATTCTCATAAGATCTCCTCCAGAAATAATATCCTTTCTAAGACCACAGCACACCTCCCTATAAAGTTCAAGCTCAAATGACACTTGTGGAGCTTAGTGCATCATACAATTTACAAAATTATAACTCCGAAAAAAATGGCAAGACAAATGTGTCAATACAGGCCCATCCATTTTGGCCCATATCCAGGCCCATTAATTGTTCCTATTTATTGCTTTGTAATTAGTCAAAGATTGTTCTTAATTTTAGGATCTGTGATTGATTGTAATTGATTGTAATTGATTGTAATTAGGGATTAATCCCTTATATATAGACAACAGTCGATCCAAAGAGGGATACGACATTCACCTCTCTCTCTCTCATGTTCTGGAAGTCATTTCTCTCTAAATGTCATGGTATCAGAGCTAGATCGATAATCTGTGAACTCTGATCTTCTCCTAAATCATCTCCCAACACATTGGAAGCCAGTATATGATCATCTGTGATCATTCTCTCCAGCCAGATCATCCCTGATCATTTCAGATCAAACATGGCCCACCCGAGATCATGACCAACTCATCAGCGGAAGACTACCATCCTGGTCGCCTGGGGTTTCTTGGATTTATGCTGATTTTTTCATGATTTATTGATCATCAGAGGTAGGTTTTCTACCATTTTTTGTGAATATTGATTCTTTTCCAATAGTTTTCATCTCGGCCGTCCAAAATCTTGGATCTGGATTTGATCTTCATGCGACCAGTGCCAGAAGTTGCATAAAACTTCTCTCAGTCCATCCCCAAACTTTGATCTGTGCCAAGATCATCAAGTGGGGCCCACGTGTGCATCTACACACTGCCGAACTGGGACGACTTTGGCTTTCTGAAGGCATTTGATGCCACTGACGTCATCTGATGCATTTTATTAACTGCTGTTGATAGTTCCTGCTTTTTATTGGTGCTTGCTAGTGGATTGTTGAGGTTTTTTTTCACATATTGCAAATTTTTTGATTTCTCCACTGCTCTGGCCATCCACGGTATCTGCTGGGTGATATCTGATTGTGTTATTCACATTGATATCTACTATTCTGCTTGTGTGCTATTTTTTTCATCATGGAAAAACATGAAGTATCCCTGATTCGATTTGATGGCACTAATTATACCTCATGGGCCTTCCAATTCCAAATTTACTTGGAAGGAAAAGAACTGTGGACACATATTGATGGGTCTGAGCCTCAACCTGCGGAAGATGATAAGAAAATTTTAGCATGAAAGACAAAAGATGCTAAAATTAAGACTTGGTTGCTGGGTTCTGTTGAGTCTCATTTCTTTCTCAACCTTAAACCATGCAAAACTGCTCGTGACATGTGGGACTATCTTAAGCACATTTATCAACAGAGCAATGCTGCTCGCCAGTTTCAATTAGAACTGGAAATCTCTCAATTCAATCAAGGCACCCAGTCTATTCAGGAGTATTACAATGGTTTCCGCCGCCTGTGGTCTGAATATGATGAAATTAAGTTTTCCAAGGTATCTGCAGCACTTTTACCGGAATTGCTTCCGTTACAGCAAAGTAGTCATCGGGATCAGCTTCTCATGAAACTCCGTCTGGAGTTTGAGCCAGTTCGATCAAACTTGATGAGCAGGGCTCCTCTTCCAAGCTTGGATGCTTGTCTTCAGGAACTTTTGCGCGAGGAACAGCGTCTGGCTACTAAAACTACTCTGGAACAACAACGATCTGTTGAGACTCCATTAGCCTATGTTGCTACAACCAGACAGCCTCCTCGGGACATCAATAAAGTTCAGTGCCATACTTGTAAAAAATATGGACACTATGCTAATCAATGCAAGGCAAAAATTTGCCGATATTGTAAAGCCACTGGTCATGTTCTTGAAGAGTGTCGGAAGCGAAATCGTAATTCTACTCCTCGCAACTCTGTGCAGTCAGCCCCTGGTACTTACAGCGTGCCATCAGCTCCTAGTGCTTACACTGTGACCACTCCACCATATGCTTCATCTGACTTCAGTAGTTCTCTGCAGTCTGATTCTTCCTCCCAACCTGGTTCCTCAAACTCTGCATCAACAGTCCCTCTCACCCCTGAGATGGTAAACCAAATGATCATCAATGCCTTAGCTTCCATGAACATCGCAGGTAATGCTTCCTCTCTTTCCAATACTTGGTACTTAGATTCTGGTGCCAGTAACCATATGACCACTTCAGCACTCAAATTACAAAATGTTGTTCCTTACACTGGTCATCTTACTGTCCAAGCTGCCAATGGAGATCATCTTCCCATCATCTCTGTTGGTGATACCCCTAGTCCCTTACCATTAACCAATGTTTTCGTTTCTCCTCATCTTGCTACCAATTTAGTTTCTGTGGGTCAACTTGTTGAAAATAACTGCAATGTCTCTTTTTCTCCTTCTGGTTGTGTTGTGCAGGACCAGGAGTCGGGGGAAGTGATCGCGAGGGGGCCTAAGCGTGGAAGGCTTTTTTTCATTACCAGTGCCTTCATTTACTCCGAAAAACTCCTTACATCAGTTCTTTTGTTTTTTCATTAAGAATAATTCTCGGTTGTGGCATAATAGACTTGGACATCCAAATACTTCTACCATGTCTACTTTATTTCAATCTGGATTAATAAATAAACCTGTTAATTCTGCTTCTTTTGAATGTGATGCTTGTAAATTAGGAAAGAGTAAAATTTTACCTTTTCCACACTCTAACACACGAAGCACTGCATGTTTTGACTTAATTCACAGTGATGTTTGGGGCATTGCTCCGACTCTTTCTCATAGTCATTTTAAGTACTTTGTCACCTTCATTGATGACTTCAGCAGATTTACTTGGCTTTATTTATTACATTCCAAATCTGATGTTCTCCATGCTTTTAAAATTTTTTTAAACTATGTTGAAACACAATTCTCCAAATGCATTAAGATTTTGCGATCAGACTCAGGGGGGGAGTATGTGTCCAATGATTTTCAATCTTTTCTCAACAAGAAAGGAATCATTTCTCAACGTACATGTCCATATACTCCACAACAAAATGGAGTTGCGGAACGGAAAAAAACAGACATCTCCTTGATGTAACTCGAACACTTCTCCTTCAATCTTCCGTTCCTCCTCGTTTTTGGACTGAAGCCCTCACCACCGCAGTTTATCTCATCAATCGTCTTCCCTCATCTACCATTGATCATTTCACACCGTATTTTAAACTGCTTGGGCAACAACCTGTGTTTGATCACCTTCATACATTTGGGTGTGTTTGTTTTGTTCACCTTCCTCTCACGGAACGAACAAAACTAACTGCGCAATCTCGCAGGTGTGCGTTTTTGGGATATGCCACTAATCAAAAAGGTTTTGTTTGTTATGATCCCATTGGACGTCGTATCAGGGTTTCTCGCAATGTTATTTTCTTTGAAAATCAGAATTTCTTCCTGACTCACATAGACTGTCCTTCATCCTCTTCACCAGCTCTCTTACCTGGTTTCTCGGATCAAACAACGGATCAACCTACTGTTACTAGGTTTAATCCTGATTTTGTGTATCACCGACGGGAAAAACCTACCACTACAGATGGCCTTCCTCCTGATCCTCCACCGACCAATGGTCCCGCGCCTACTCAAACCTTGCGTCGCTCCTCCAGAGATTCTAGACCGCCTGAGAGGTATGGATTTACCCATACTTCTTTGATGACAACTCTATCTTCCATCCCTATCCCTAGCTCCTATTTGCAGGCTGTGCAACAAGATTGTTGGAACCAGGCCATGAAGGAGGAATTGGATGCATTGGATCAGAATCACACCTGGGATATTGTGGAGTGTCCTTCAACAGTTAAACCCATTGGTTGCAAATGGATCTACTCGATCAAACTTAAATCTGATGGGTCCTTGGATAGACACAAAGCTAGACTTGTGGCGCTCGGCAACCGTCAGGAGTATGGCATTGACTATGAGGAAACGTTCGCACCTGTGGCAAAAATGACAACTGTTCGTTTACTTCTCGCCATTGCTCCATCGCAATCCTGGCCTTTATACCAAATGGATGTCAAAAATGCTTTTCTCCATGGCGACCTGCACGAAGAAGTCTATATGCGGATACCACAAGGTGTACCCTCTACCTCAAAAAGGACTGTCTGTCGCTTGCGAAAATCACTTTATGGTCTAAAGCAAGCTCCTCGGGCATGGTTCGAAACCTTCCAGAGTTGCTTATGCGAGAGTGGCTTTACCCAGAGTTCTTATGATCCATCTCTCTTTCTGTGCCACACATCTACTGGTGTTACTGTACTTCTCGTATATGTTGATGATATTATTATCACTGGCACGGATGCTGATATGATCAACTCTCTCCAAGCTTCTCTCAACGATTCCTTCCGTATGAAGGATTTGGGCCCATTGCATTATTTTTTGGGCTTGGAAGTGCATCAATCTCCGATAGGTCTATTTGTTAATCAACACAAATACACATCTGATCTTATCGAGTTGGCCGACCTCCAGGATTCTTCCCCTGTTGATACACCTGTAGAGGTCAATCTCAAGTTGAGTAAAGATGATGGAGATCTTCTTCCTGATCCTCATACATACAGGCGACTGGTGGGCAGTCTTGTCTATCTCACTATCACTAGACCTGACATCTCTTATGCTGTTAATCTTGTAAGCCAGTTCATGACAGCTCCTCGACACCTTCATTTGACAGCTGTGAAGCGGATTATTCGCTATCTGCTGCGAACTGTCCCTCGTGGTTTATATTATCCCAAGGATAATCCTCTTCATCTGACCGCTTATGCGGATGCTGACTGGGCAGGCTGTCAAGATACACGCCGTTCTACTACTGGTTGGTGCATGTACCTTGGAAATTCTCTCATTTCTTGGAAATGCAAGAAACAAGAACGGGTGTCTCGATCTTCCACGGAAGCTGAATATAGGGCAATGTCTTCTGCTTGTTCTGAGATCTTATGGCTACGGGGACTTCTTTCGGCACTTGGGTTTGCTCAAACCTCTCCTACTCCATTGCATGCCGATAATACTGGGGCTATTCGCATCACTGAAAATCCCGTCTTCCATGAACGCACCAAACATATTGAAGTTGACTGCCACTTTATTCGAGATGAATTTAAGCGAAATGTCATTAGTCTACCGCATGTCCCTACAGAATCTCAGTTTGCCGATATTTTCACTAAGGGACTTCCTCGGCCTCGACATCAATTTCTTGTCTCCAAATTGCTGCTTTATGACTCCCCAGCATCAATTTGAGGGGGGGTGTCAATACAGGCCCATCCATTTTGGCCCATATCCAGGCCCATTAATTGTTCCTATTTATTGCTTTGTAATTAGTCAAAGATTGTTCTTAATTTTAGGATCTGTGATTGATTGTAATTGATTGTAATTAGGGATTAATCCCTTATATATAGACAACAGTCGATCCAAAGAGGGATACGACATTCACCTCTCTCTCTCTCTCATGTTCTGGAAGTCATTTCTCTCTAAATGTCAAAATGTATCAAACAATTTCAATAAAAGAAATAAATAGCTTAAATGTTACTAAGCCATGAACTAAAATTTACAGGACAGATCAATCCCTTTAAGTACTAGTCAACTCAGACGCAAGCTTCCTATAAAGATTTCAGCTCAAATTAACATACTGTCATGGCCAGTCAAAAATTATTAATGTTAGTATCAACCCGTGAATGTCAGAATTCAGACTAAAGAGACAGAAAATATATATATATATGATGACCTGTTATTTTTGAATTTTTATATGAAGCTTGTACCTGTACAAAGACCATATATAGTTTACAACTCTATTAACAAAAGCACACTAAATACCTAAAATGCCCTCACAAAAACACTGGTTACCTAGCCAGGTTTGTAGTATCAAATCTGAGTAGGCAGTGACTGAATAATTATAAAGACAAAATGTCAACATACCAGGATCCTTGACAATACAAGCCCAGGCATAAATCCTGCCACAAAAGGAACGAGTATTGTGGCCAAAGACCAAGTCAAGACACCTATCCTAAGAACTTTCCTGCATTATCAAGAGGACAAATAATAATCAAAAAACGAACCATGCTAAGAATGTTAAACAGAAGATGTAGATTAGAAAGAGGGGGTAAAGAGAAGCTATTGAATGCCTCCAATTCTAACATCTATACAGGGAGCTCAATCTTTCAGCAAGTTAACCAGTTTGACCACACCATATCCCTTGAATAGGCACAGGCCCAAATTTCACACCCATCAAGGAAATCGCTGTTAGATCAGACACAAAAAGCATAATTTATTAGGATCAAGTTTCATGTGCCTGGATACAACAGCGAATATCATTCCAACCATAGTCATATTTTCTGCCACGACAGATTAAGGATGGTCATGGAACAAAATATCTTTACAGCAGCCGATATATCAGCCATAGTGGTCATATCACTCTACGACTCGGCCATAATTCTTTTCAACAATTTATTTTCATGTTTTTCTACTATTTCTTCTTTTTTTTTTCCTACAATTTCTTCATTTTCAATAATTATAATCTTGTTAATGATAGAAAAAAAAAGGAACCACACTAACAAAGATTGAAGATGGGTACCAGGCTAGGGAGGATAAGAGATTGTTGGTCGCTGTTCGTAACTAATCTTGCTCCGGTGACGACAACAAAGGATCTCTTTGAAGTGTTCAAGGAGGCAGGTCCAGTTTTTTTTTAGTTTTCTTGCCAAAAGACGGGAGTTCAGGAAAAGGAAGAGGATTTGGTTTTGTTCGGTTCAAGACAGAATGGGATGAAAATAGGGCCATCCAAAGGTTGAATGGCAGGATCGTGTGTGGAAGGAAGATTGGAGTTCAGATCGCTAAAGTGATTAACAGAGACATTAAGTATTCGAGGGCCTCAGAAGCAGGTAGGAGGTTCGCATCGGTGGCTGTCAATCCAGTAAATGGAAGAGACCACTCAATTCATCAGCGGAATGTTAAAGGTGTGGATAAGGACAATGAACAGGTTTGGATAGAAGAAATGGTAGGTGTTAAGGTTGTCAAGAGAGCAGATTTATTGGCTTTCTCTTTGAAACAAGCTGTATGTGAATCGTATGTGGTTACTGTGTCTAGCCTTTATGCTTCTGTCAGTAATATTCAAGATTGGTTCTTCTCGAAAGGGGGGATTCAAGTAGAGGTGAAGAGGCTGAGCTTCTATCTGTTCTGGATCAACCCTACTTCTCAGGAAGATTTCTCCAAGCTCTCTAAGATGGAATCATTGGTGAATGATTGTCTAGATAGACGATTGGATCGGTGGACTGAAGTACTAGGACCTGCTTAGCACCCGGTTTGGGTTCGCCTCGAAGGAATCCCTCTTCATGCTTGGGATGAGAAGGTCTGCCATTGTCTGAATGAGTGTTTGGGTATAGGTAATGGAGATAGACAAAGAAGCTATATGTAGACAAAGAAGCTATATGTCGTTAAAGAGTGAATAGGGTTAGAGTACTCATCTTAAGAGATCCTCAGCGATCTATCCCTCAGAAAATTGCTTTGGCGATTGAGGGTATTCTGTTCTTTGTATCTGTGGCTGTAGACGATGATTATAGGTGCTCGAGGAAGATCAGTTGGCCGGCGGCGAGTGTAAGGGAGTCTGGACTGCCGGAAAATCTTGAACCTTTGATTGTCAAGGAGGATCCGAAGTCTCCTTGCGAAATTCGAGAAAAACAAGATGTTTTTGGTGGCATCTTGGAACGGAAGAATTAGTTGCTAGTTGATATGCAGATGATAGATGTTAAAGAGGAAGAAGGATTAATTGAAGAGGAAGATCGGGCAAATAGGCAATTTCTTCAAGAGCAATTTCGTAGATTGATCTTTCAGGAGGAGATCAAATGGAAGCAGCACTCTAGAATTAAGTGGTTGGAAGTAGGAGAATGGAACACAAAAATTTCACGCTATGGCTACAGCTCATTGTGGTGTAAATCGAAATAATGTTATCGAAGCTAGAGGAAGGACATGGAACAAAAGGGAGGATGAAGATGACTTGAGATCTCTGAGTTGCAGTCTGGTGGGTTACCTCAAATGCAAGGAAGACGCAGTTAAAGCTGCATCAAATTGGTTTGTCAAGGACTGGAGAGTCGAGCCACTCTCGATCGAGCAGACGTTGGTGTCATTTGGATTCAAATCTCCCCTCTTGCAGAGGTGGATTTGACCATTCAACTTTTTGCAGCGCAGGGGCCTTCGCCATTTTATGCTTTGGACAGATGGATGGAAGTGCAGAGCCACCCATCCAAAAGTTCTTGGTTCAGATTTAAAGGTATCCCTCTTCATGTTTGGAAGAAGAGGACTTTTGAACTTCTGGGGAAATGTATTGGCCAGATTGTAGAGATCGACGATCGAAGTGTCGAAAGGGGAGCTCAGGTTTGGAAGGGTGGAGATTCAGCGTAAAGGTAACAGTACCACTCCATCTCATTTCCATCTACTGCTAAAGGGGGCCCATGTTCGAGATCGCTGTTGAGGAAGAAGACGATGAGGCCATTCCGCAAGATCTGGGAAAGCGCAGAAGAGGCATCATGTGCGAAAACTGTCACAGAACATTATACGGAAGCCTGAAGAAGACGACGTATTTTGTAAAGATACAATTCAAAATCCGTATCATCCGCCTCTACTTTCGAAGAGCAGATCTGGGACCCCAGTAAGTGGTTCAGCCCGTTGGATCTTAAGGAGGAACTAGGCCCTAAGTCCAACCCATGGTTTGGAAGATGGGCCTCTATGGGGGGTAAATCCGAAGCAAACAACCCGGCCCGCCTTGGAGGAGTTTTTAGGGATCTCTAATCCATTTCTTTTGTCCAGTCACCAAAGGAAGGGCTAACGAAGAACAACCTGGAGAACGATCGCCTTCCTGGTCTTCTGCGATAGGGGAAGAAGATGATCTCACTCGAAAAAGGCAAGTCGATGGAAGAGGAGTGCGACAAGCGACAATTCCTTCCTTTTAACTTTGAGGTCTGCTGCAAGGGTCCATCCCACCGACTGGTCCGCCTCCCCAAGGAAGTTGTTCATCATCTCCTCCGGCGCCGATACATTTGAAGATGGCGATTTTCCTACACCGGACCCATGTGCGGAGGGAGGTTGTTGCATTGTTGAAGCTCTCTCTGCAATTCTCAGGGGAATTTGCTGGTGGTCGAGTCTGTTGAGGGTTCTAGGTATGTAGCTCGAACTGTCGGATTCCTCTCTCCTCTAGCGATGTATGCATGCCCATCGAGGATTCAGGGAATCTGCTACCGGGTATGCAAGATGAATCGGTGCCAGAGGCTGGAGATCTTCTTGTCTCGCCTGCAACTGCCTAGGTCGCAATAAGTCGGCCCAGCTCCTTTTTGGGTTCTACTTCTGAGTCGGTACCCCAGTTCGTTCTAAGGTCTGCTTTCCGCAGTGGAGATAGAGTTTCTATTTCAACTCCTGCACGTGGTTCTCCTGTCAGATCTCCTCCGACAAATTTTGTTAGAGCAGAGCACTATCCTGAAGAGGGCAGGATGGCTGACTGGAAGTTATCGCAGAGAATTTCAGACTGCGGTAGAGCTGTTGGAATTTCCTTTCAAGGCAACAGAGGTAGCTTATCAGAACTGGTTATTTTGCTGTCACCAGAGACGATCAGAATTGAGCTGAGTTTCTTGAAATTAAAAGGAAGAAGAAAGGGGCAAGAGAACTGCAGAGCCTCGTCTCGTCTGTTAAACTACGACAAAGGTAGAATAATTTCTTCGTTAGTTGAGGTTCCGGGAAAGAGGAAGACGACTATGGGGGGAAAAGCTCAAGTTTTCCAATGAAGGTTATCACTTGGAATGTCAGAGGGGTTGGGGGATGGTGAAAAGGCTGGTAGTGAAGAGTAGCATCAAGAAGTTTAAAGCGGATCCAGTACTCTTACAAGAGACCAAAATTGATTCCATGGAGGACTGAATTGTTAGAGATCTGTGGAGTGGAAAATGCACAAAATGGATCGCCCTGGATGCTAATGGATCCTCAGGGGGAATTCTAATTCTTTGGAATAGTCGTTTTGTGGAAATTAAGAACTGGTGGCCTGATTCCTTTTCTCTCTGTTGTGCTACTGAACTGGCGGTATTGGTCTCCAAGCTTGAAGTTTCCATTAATCACATTAAGAGGTCCGCAAACAGGGCGGCTGACGCTCTAGCAAAATTGGGTGTCAGGAGCAATAATCTTGTAATTGATAATTGTATTTCGCTTGCTAAGTAAGTAGCGGCTTTGGGGTTTGGCTTCCTTTTTCCTTTTCCTTCCCTTTGTTGCTTCTCAGTATTTGTCTCCTATGCCGATTTGCTTCTAATAAATTTGCATTACCATTCAAAAAAGGGAGGATATAGAAAGAGAGGTTGTTCATTTTTTCCAGCATTTATATACTGGCAATGGTAGATAAAGACCTCGTATGGATGGAGTTTCATTAAGAAAGCTTTCTCCTCTTAGTGCTTCTTCTCTTGAGCATTAATTTAAAAAAGAGGAGATTAGGGAAGCGGTGTTCAGTCTTGGTGGGGATCGCGCTCCAGGGCCTGATGGATTCTCAATTCTCTTTTTTCAGCAATTTTGGGATATCTTAGAAGATGATTTGCTACTCTTCTTCAATGAATTTCATGCCAATGGAAATATTACAGGAGAATTGGGAGCCTCTTTTATAGCTTTGATCCCTAAGGAGGAGGGAGTTGTTTCAATTAAAGACTATAGACCCATTAGTCTCATTGGAAGCTTATATAAGATTTTAGCTAAAGTTCTTGCTAATCGATTAAGGTTGGTTATTCCTGAGATTATTTCAGATTTCCAAGGTGCTTTTGTAGAAGGTCGCCAAATTCTTGATACTGCTCTTATTTCCCACGTGTAGACTCCAGAAATCGGCAGAGACGTCCAGGTTTAATTTGCAAGATAGACTTTGAAAAAGCTTATGATATGGTGGAGTGGGATTTTCTTCAGTATATGATGACAAGAATGGTTTTGGAGCAAAATGGAGGAAGTGGATTCACTATTGTGTTTCTTCAACTCGTTATTCTATTTTGGTGAATGGTTCACCAAAAGGATACTTCAAGAGTTCAAGAGGCCTTTGACATGGAGATCCTCTTTCACCTATGCTTTTTGTTATAGTGACTGAAGCTTTGCATGCATTATTGGAGAAATCTAAGCACAATAACTTAATATTGAGGTAGCACATTTATAGTTTGCGGATGATACAATTATGTTTTGTGATGCTTCTTTGGACCAGGTGGAAAATCTAAAGTGTATTTTGAAATGGTTTGAATTACCGTCGGGTTGGAAGATTAATTTTGACAGTGTGAGTTGATTGGTGTTTGTATGGAGGCTAGTAATGTTGCTTTATTGGCACAGTTTTTCAGGTGTAAAGTCGGTAGTCTTCTAAGTATTTGCGGCTCCCTTTATGTCTCAGATTGCCAAAGAAACATCTTTGGGATCCAATTGTAGAGCGGATAGATAAAAAATTGAGTACTTGAAAGAGTAGATATTTGTCCATGGGCGGTCCTGTCACTCTAATCAAAGCAGTTTTTTCCAGTATTCCAATTTACTATCTTTCTTTCTTTCGTTGCCCTAAAAATGTTTTAAGGCAGATCAAAAGACTTCAGAGTGATTTTCTTTGGAATGATTCTATTGTAAAGAAAAGTACCATTTGGTCCAATGGGAGCACGTATGTAAACCTCTATCTCAAGGAGGTTTGGGTATCCGTTCTATTGAAAAAGTAAATAAAGCCTTATTGGGGAAGTGGCTTTGTAGAGTGGGAGAACCAAGACAAGGAATGTGGCAACACCTTATTATTTGTAAATATAAGGTGAGTAATGATGGCTGGTGTGTTTCTAAGCACACTAATCGGATTTCTGGTATGTGGTGGTCTGTATTATCTGTCTAGGTGGAGTTCGCTCAATGGGTTCGGTACAAGGTCCATGATGGTCGTCAGGTCAATTTCTGGCAGGATGAATGGTGTGGGCAATCGGTGTTGTCTAATCAATCCCCAAATCTTTTTTTGTTGGATTTTCGACGACATGGTTATGTGGCAAACAATTTTTCTATTGCAGGCGGACATGTAGTTTGGGATTTTTCTTTCCGAAGAAATTTGACAAATGGTGAAATATGTTATTTTACTTCCTTGTTGGGTTTGCTCAATAATTTCTACTTGTCAGTTCATAAATTTGATGTAAGAGTCTGGAAACCAGATGTTAAAGGGCAGTTCTTAGTTAAGTCTTTCTATAATGTTTTGAATGACAGAATGCACTTCTGGCCAGTTGGAAATCTTTTTGGGATCCATCAGTTCCGCCTAGAGTGTTAGCTTTTTGTTGGGTGGCAAAGAAACATAAAATTTTGACAATTGATAAGTTGAGGAGAAGAAATCATGTTATATTTCCGATGTGCTTAAAAGATGAGGAAAATGTGCAACATTTGTTTATACATTGTCAGTTTGCATGTAAAGTTTGGTATTTTGTGCTTCAATGCTTTGATATGAATTGGGTGATGCCAAGGACAGTGGAAGAACTCTTTCTGCAATGGCGTCTTGGTAGAAAAGGTGTAAGGGGTAAAATTTTGTGGAAGTTCATTTTATATGCTACAATTTGGAAGATTTGGCTGGAAAGAAATAAAAGAGTGTTTAGAAGTATCAGTAAACTTGTTGAGGAGATCAAACAGTTCATTGTTTGGAATGTGTCGAAGTGGGTGTGTAACAAGAAGGAATTTGGAGGGATCTCTTTGATAGATCTTAATCAATCTTGGGGTTCTGTTTTTGAAGGGCATGGGCAGTCAAAAGTTGTGACTAGAGTTGAGTGGATTTGTCCTCCTCCAGGAATCTTAAAGTTGAACTTTGATGGCAATTTCCTAAGGAGTACTAATCAGGGAGGTATTGGTGGTGTCATCAAAAATTGGAATGGAGCTGTCTTTTGATTGGTTGCCATGAGTTGGAATGGATAGAAGGATCTCATCCTATTATTGAAGGAGATTCTTTTTTAGCTATTCAATGGGCCTCAGGGGAAGTCTATTTATCCTTGGAGGATTGCGGATTGGGTGGAGGAAGTGCAGGATTTATTAAAAAAAATGGGTGCTTCTTTTTGACATGTTCTTCAAGAGGCTAATAACTAATTCAATGGCGGATGGTCTTGCTAGGGAAGGAGTTTCTAAATTTTCTATCTTATTTGATGTATAGTTTTTATTAGTTTTTCTTTTTTCCCTGTAATTGGTCATTTGTTCTTTTTGTTCTTGTGTTGACATATAATTTTTGCTGTTATCAAAAAAAAAAAAAAAAAAAACACAATCTACTCCTCTACTTTAATGATAGCATTTTAACTTTAATCATAGTATTTTTCCAAATGTTTTTTTATCACATTAAAATCAAGATTAGACCTTTGTAATTCGGTTCTATGTCATATCAACAATTAAAAACTAACCTTCCACCAAATATCTTTGCAAGCCATCCACCAGGTAATTGACTTAAGGCATAACCCCAAAAGAAAGAAGACTGAACCAAGCCAGCCATCGATGCATTCCACCCAAACTGATGCGACATGGGAATGATTGCAACACTCAAGTTCACCTATGTAAAAAAAAGAGAAAAAAAAAATTGAAATTCAAAACAACCTAAAATAAAACAAGAATAATCATGTCTAATAAGATTAAAACCTATTTGAAATTTGAAACAACCTAAAATAAAATAAGAACAATTATGTCTAATATTTATCTTAGCTAATGCGTATAAGCTTAATTTTATATTTAAATACCCATTCATAAAAAAAAAAAAAAAGAGACATCAGTACACAGAAACAACCACTATAAATGTGCTGTCTATAGTATATTAGCTTCTTTTCTTAATGGTAGTGTATAAACTTCACAACAATGGCACAACATAAAACAGTGCATTTCATGAAACAGATTATAGGAAACATTTTCTATAGACAGTGCTTGTCTAATGAAACAATATAACATGATTGTGAAATATGAAAAGTCTCAGCAACAAAAGACATCAGTACACTGAAAAAAAACCACTACAAATAAGCTGTCTATAGTATATGAACTTTTTTTTGTTTGAATGGTAGTATATAAACTTCACAACAATGCCACAACATAAAACAGTGCATTTCATGAAACAGATTATAGGAAACATTTTCTATAGACAGTGCTTGTCTAATGAAACAATATAACAAGATTGTGAACTATGAAAAGTCTTAGCAACATTTTATCAAAGGAAATGGTTGGTGGCTGGATGTATATAACATTCAACTCGAAATTAGTTTAAAAGAAAACGAAAGAAAGAATAAGAAAAGGTTCAGAAGAAAGCGGAAGAAGAGATGGAAGGGGTGAAAAGAAAGATCATGTGTTGTTTTACACGTCCCCCCGCCTCACTGAACAATTTATAGTCCCCCACCTCATTTCGTTTTATTGAGTTGTCACTGAGCAATTTAGAGTCTTAGTTAAATGGCTAACAAACAATAAATTAGCTGACATTCCAGGAACATGCAAATTAGAATGCAATGAAACAGTAGGAGTAGCAGGAATAAGATCTTATCCCTCAATTAGAAGTGTAAAAAAAAAACCAGAAAACCATCTAACTGACCGAACCAAACCGATGGTTAATAACCGGGTTTCATGGTTCAGTTACGGTTACGGATATTAAAATCGGAAAACCATGCTTCACGGTTCGGTTACAGTTTTCAGTCTCGACTCAGGTTATTAATCAAACTGAACCGTAAAATACGTTGGCTCTAACTGACTCATATTCAAGATTTAATCCTCTAGGCTGATAGCGATTTTTAGATCATCCCACATACCTCTTAAAGCCGGAAAATAATTTCAAACAATTTGATTGATTGCCATGTTGGGATTTTGAAATTCCATTTGCAACTCATAAATCCTAGCATAATTCTTCCTCAGTGAATAAGAGGTGGCAATGCCATCCCATATATCTCAGCAGTTTGGAAAACATGAATGTCCTCAAGATAGACTGTTTAATCAATTAGAGAAGCCAAGATATAATTATCCTATCATTGGCTTCCCAATTGCTATACTTAGGACCATCTTCAAGAGGAGGTTCAATTTTTCCGTTGACATGCCCAAGTTTTCTTTCACCAGCAAGGGTAATTTTAGAAAATTTTGACCGCGCCAGATAGTTGGTCCCATTGAAATCTATTGTGGTTAGTTTAAAAGAGTTTCCTCTTGTGTTTCAGCCGTCCCATTAATCTGGGAATTCTGGATACTGCTACCCTACCCTTAACTCCACTACTGGTTCCACATTCTTCGGCCACAGAGAGAGTGCTTGAAATATATCTTGAAATAAAGTAGCTGGAGTTTGGAGGTCCAAGAATAGTTGAGTGGCCTGTATCCCAAAGAGCTTGGAGGTCTAACATATTCCTGGGGGAAGGATATAAGGTGGAGATGTAGATGGTATCCTGACTTCCCTAGGATTTAAATTACTAGGGTGATGGATCATAATTCGCTCTCATCCCTACTTCATTCAGTTTATACTAAAGGGGAGATCATATGATATTCATTTTTGGATCTTCACCTTTGTTTCTTCATTTTTTAACCAATATTAGAAATATGTGTTATAATTCTTAGAACTTCAATCACACAAAACAAACAGGCCCTTAGGGTTGCCTTCAACGGATTTTAAGCCATCCTCTCTATAATGTAACACCCCAAGATGTCTTTCCAGATTACTTTGTTCCAGGAGTTTGCTAGTCTCCCCATACTCTCCACAAAACTGTACATAGCACAGAGAGGAAGCACTTTCTCTCTTACGTGCCAGGCTGCAGTCAAAGACCCTGACTGCAGTCAGCGCAAGGCTCTCCGATGCCTAAGTCAATTCTATAACTAAGCAAAGGATGGAGAAGAAGAGAGATGGAGTATAGGTGCAAGAGGTGTTGTGTATATGTCATGTACCAGTTTTTTCCCATCCCTGTTCTGGGCATGGCTCTTTGTATTTATAGGCAGGGAGCCTTTTGACTTTAGGTAGGGAGTCTCGTGACTCATGACAGGTGGTCCCATCGTAGCCCACCTTGGCAGGTACTTGAGAGGTACAGTCTCATCGTAGCCCACCTTGTCACATCAGACCTTATCCTGACAAGGATAACTTCTTATCGCGTGTCCTACACGTTCTGTAACGTGGTTGAGTCTTCATAGAGGTACAGTTGTCATTGCCTGTCTTGGTTAACATTCTGGCACTGCTACCTAGATGGAAGCACTGGCATTGCTGCCAAGCTGCCTAGATGGAAGCACTTGGCACTGCTGCCTAGCTGCCTAGATGGAAGCACTGGCCGAGGTGGAAGTACCTGGCCGAGGTGAAGCACCTGGCCGAAATGAAGCACCTGGCCGAGGTGAAGCACTGGCCGAGACGGATGGTCGAGACATGCTTAGCTGGTACTCTTACCGAAGCCAGGATGATCTCGGTATCTGGAAAATCCCCCACACAATAGCCCCTTAGCTTCTGACTTCTTAGAGTTCCCTAACTCTTGGAGGTCGGAAGCTAAGTATTATGATGGGAGAACCGCCAAGGATGACGGTAGAGGACCGTGCCGCCGGGGATGACGGTAGAGGGCCGTGCCGCCGAGGATGACGATGCAGGAGGTGTTGATGATGACGATGCAGGAGGTGTTGATGATTCTTCGTTCTTTCTGGTTTTTGGAGGCATGGTGTTTGGGAAGATTTGATTGAATCGTTTCCCACAGACGGCGCAGTCAGCGCAAGGCATCGGAGAGCCTTGCGCTGAATGCAGCCAGGTGCCCTTTCCCTCTTCCATGGGCTCGCCGGGGTCCTATCATTACACTACTCGAAGCACTCAATCAGTCTCTGAACACAACTAAATCAGCCCTAGGTAAGAATGTCTTGACCCTCCATAGCCGCAACTGTCATCCAACTATACTCCAGGCTCTTGTCATTCCTCAAGAAACTATGATTAGGGCACATTTGTATAACACATTTTCTACATAAGAAGAATGGAAAAACGCTCCGTTCACCACGGGCCTCACTTTCCATCATTTGGTGCCTACAAAAAGCACCATTTTCGCCTTCTTTTTATGCAATCCGACATAAAAGCATCAAAAGAAAAACTACCCCATTTATAAACACGTCAATTTACACCAGATGAAGCATTCAATGTGTCTCTAAAACTAAAAAAGAAGTCATACAATTACCTTATCCATATTGCAAACTACGAAGGCGAGCGAAGTCGCGCTGATAATCTTATACCGATACGGAAGATGCTTCCATGGAGGCCATTTCCATTCAAACCCTTCATAGCTATCAATGCTTTCTTTTTCCTTGGAAAGGGAAGGGTTTCTCTCATCAACGCTCTCAATTTGTAAATCTCTGTCGGTCCTTAGACCCGTGGGGATTTTATTGGCTTCCTTGTCTGAGACCTCTCCTTTTCCTTTGATGGAGGAAGAAATCTTAAATCGAGATGTTTGGTTCGAGGGAAAGAGAAGAAAGGGATTCCGAGATGTTGAGATTTGGGAGTTTCTAGGAAATGAGGAAGAACGATGATGATAAGAACGAGAAGAGAAGGCTCGAATTGAAAAGTTCGTCGCCATCTCTCTCTCTCTCTCTGCTTCAGAATTTCTGAAGCTGCACAGATTACAGTGCGTGTGTGAGAGAGAAAGAGAGTGCGTGTGTGAGAGAGAGAGAGAGAGCTCGTTGGTTTGAAAGGACTACAGAGTGACACGCGACAAAGATCAGAGGGCAGAGATCATACTCGACTCGAGCATATTTGAATAGGACATGGGAAAAGATGAAATTTATATAATAATTATATAATAAAAAAAAGGGATTTTACGAAAAAAGTGTCCAGAAGTCATATTATACAGATTTAACTATAAATACATCCAAATGCCCATTTTAGTATTCATACCTTAACTTTGGACGATTTTACCCTTCCGTTTATCGAACCATATCGATTTCGTTCTCCTTTCTTCCCAAAAATCTTCCTCTCCCGCCATTTTCTCTCCTCCTCCACTACCTACTCTCGCCTTCACTCCCCATTAAAAATTATAGTGTTTCATAATTTTCGGGTGGATTTCGAGCGAGGAGAAGGAAATTGAGCCTTACGTGCAGCTCTACGCTTCAATCGGGTGGAATTCGCTCGTCTGCCATCCCCAATTCCATTATCTGTAAGTCAAATCTCACACAGTTGATTTTCATGTTTTGATGCTTGTGGGGATTTCATTTTTGTAAATGGGTTGGTTAGTTGGAGTTTTTGGAGGTTGGGGTTTGTGCTTCTTGGTGTTGTTTGGATGAGTTTTTGTTAAAGTTTGAATTTTTATCCATCTGGGTCGTGTTTGTGGGTGAAGGCAATTTATTCCACTGTGATTTTAATTTGTAAGGAGAATTGAAACTGAAGACTTCATTTTCTATGGTTTTTTTTTTTTTTTTGCTGTTGCAGTGGATAATGCACTACTAGAAAAAGGAGCATTCGCGGCTGAGAAAGCGGGCGACCGCTTGTGGCGGTCTCAAATGGGACTATTAGCGACCGCCAGAAGGACCATTTGCGACCGCTTATGGCGGTCGCTGGAGCCTCTTATAAACCCACCCGAAACCCTCTTCTCTTCCTACTTTTTTTTTTCCCTTTTCCCCTCCCGCGTTCTGCAATCCCCTTCTCCCGCGCGCGATCTGCACTACCGCCGCACCAGGGACGATTCCGCCCGAGCCGCCTGCGCCGAAGCTGCCACCGGTTCTCTCCCTCCCTCCCTCTCCCTGATCTCCCTCCCTCTCTATATTTCTCTCTCTATCTCCCTCAATCCCTCTCCCTGTCGCTCTGCACTCTACCCTCCCGCGCGCCTGAGCACCCACCGGAAATCTCTCTCTCGCTTCCTGTGCCGGAGCCGCCCCTCGGTCTCTCTCTCCCCCTCCAACCCTCTCTCTATTTCTCTCTCCCTCACTCCCTCTCGCTCTGCCTCTCTATTTCTCTCTCTCTCCCTCCCTCTCTCTCCCTCTCGCTCTGCACTGTGTTTCTCGCGCGCCGGTTCTCTCCCTCCCTCCCTCCCTCCCTCTCCTTCTCTCTTTCTCTCTCTCTCCCTCCCTCCCTCCCTCTCCCTCTCGCTCTGCACTTTGCCCTTGTGCCCCAAGTGTAGGTGCAGAAAATAATGACCCACAATAACTGGGGTGCCTTAGAGGACTTATCCAAGGTGATGAAGATTAGGTTTCGCCCGAAAGCCTGAAAGGGAAGAGCAAACGGTCAGAGGACCCTGGCCTAGGCGGCGCAAGGCTCTCCGATGCCAAAGTCAGTGAATGAATTGGAACAAAGGAAGGAGAGGAAGAAGAGAGACAGAGTAACGGTTCTTTTGGGTTGGATTGTGCGTACCTTGCATGTGGAATGAGGCTCTATTTATAGAGGCTTGGGTCGTATCTTTGGATGATATCTTGGCGCGGGTCCCATGACTCGACTGGAAGTCATGATCAGCCCACAAAGTAATTAATGCGGTCCAATCCAGCCCGCTTTGCATTTAATGCCGGTCGGATCAGCCCACATCGCATTAAATGTGCGTCTTGTTGGGCAAGATCGTGTTGGACGCCTTTGGCGGTAGGGGTACCATCGGATCCGCCCTCGGGCCTTGCCCTGATTTGGCTTCAGCCGCTGGATGCCGCCCTGTCAGTGATCTGGTGAAGATTGTGGACGGCTGGATGTCGCATATGTCTTACTGGCTCGCGCCCCTATTCCTCCACGTGTCTGATGA
Source organism: Litsea cubeba (assembly GCA_012931725.1). Classification (NCBI taxonomy): domain Eukaryota; kingdom Viridiplantae; phylum Streptophyta; class Magnoliopsida; order Laurales; family Lauraceae; genus Litsea; species Litsea cubeba. The sequence continues at coordinate 60,243,899 of CM022949.1, forward strand.
CGTGGGGGGCGAAGGGCGCGAGTGGAGATTCTTTTCTGCTTCGGCTCCTTCGGCCGAGGCGGAGCTTTCAGCCGAGGCGGGCACCTGGGGTAGCCGAGCTCGGCGCTAGCGGCCCGGACCTGCTTGACTTCGGCCGGGACCCCTGTCCTGGTAGCCGAGGTGAGTCTGGTGCCACGTGGGCGGCACGCGGACGGCACGTGAGAATGCTTAGTCTCATCTGATGGCTGTGATTAGCGTAATCCTGGAGCTCTGGAATTCTCCCCACACAATTGCCCCCTAGCTTTTGACCTCTCAAGCGTCCTAGCCTTTAGTGGTCGAAAGCTAGAAAATCTGTCTGGGGATGCGGCGATCATTGCCTGATGTCGCTTCAACTTTTCTGAAGCAATAAATGCTCTGTCCTGCCCGCTCTGAGAAGCGAACCGACGGCTACACGTGTAGCTCCTCTACTGATTGCGTTGTCTCATTGATGGAACGGGCGCGGATCGCGAAATCCGTCCCTTCGAATTCGAAAGTGGCGCGCAACGAGGGTTCCCTTTCCATAAATAGGGTCGTCTTCTTTCTTTCTTGTTTCTGATTTCTTTCTGCCTCCGCCTTCACCTTCGATTTCTGCTTCGCTGCTCGAGATCTGTCTAGCGAGGACGACCGTAGGACACGCCCGGACCTGTCCCTGACCTGCCCTTTCGTCTCTGTAAGTAACTTCGTGCCTCTGTCTGGTTTTCCTTTTTTCAGGGTTTCTCGATTTCTAGGGTTTAACTCCGCCGTTTCCCCCCTTTAGACATGGGCACCCCTAAGTTTCGGTTAGATACTGACGAGGGCATAGCTAGGTTTAGGGCCACTTACAGTATCTCGGAGGGAGTCCATCTCAAGCCGGCGGATCCCATTGACTATGCCGCGCGTCGCTTTTCCGGCGGCTGGATGTCGTTCCCTCTGATCTCTTTGATCGAGGGCGGGGTCAGATTCCCTCTGCACCCCCTGCTTAGGGCTTGCCTTAGCGCCTGGTCTATTACCCCGTGCCAGCTGATGCCCAATGGCTACAAAGTCATCATGGGCACGGCGAAGCTGAACGAGATCTTGGGGACCAACCTGGGTGTCCATGACATCGAGGACGCCTATGATATCTGCAAGGCTGGGGAAGGAAAGTATTATCTCCGGGTGAAGCAGCAACGAAGAGGCTTCGTCCTGGCCTTGGAGGATTCTAGTAAGAACGCCGAGGAAGATCTCTTCTGTGTGTCGGGGGACTGGGAATTCGACGCCGGCGAGAGCAGGAGGCTGATGGTCCCTCGTCGCCCCGGGACTGTCCCAAGTAAACACTGCTTCTTTTCTCCTTTTGTTCTGATTGATTTTGACAATGTCGAGCTGACACTCTTACTGTTTGTGGTGCAGAACTTGGTGCGAGGCGACGCCGGACTGCGAGCGAAAGCTGGACGAGGAACGTTGACGACATCAACAAGGTCGAAAGATACAAGGGGCACAAGACCAGGTCGGCCTGGAAACTGCTAGGGTATACGCCGAGGTACCGCGGCCACTATAGGAGAATCGGAGCAGCCCCGGAGGACGAGGCGCAACCTAATCGTCCTGCTGTTACCGTTGCCGTGCCCGCCGGGATCCCTTTGAACGACCCTACCGCGAGCCGAGCTGCGTCCGACGCCGAGGCATCCACTTCTAGTTCGGAACCGCCGAATCTGACGGAGGTAGTGGACGCCTATTCGTCCGGCTGGGAAGAAGGAATGGAGGGAGGTTCAAGGGCGCCCGGTGTCAAGGATCTGGCGGCCAAGTTCAGGCAGAGATCTTCCTCCTCTGCGACACCATCGTCCGCCAGCACCCGCGCGCCTTCGGGCTCGGGGGGTGTTGGCGCCACTTCTGCTCCTGCCCCTGCTCCGAGCGAGGGAGTGCGGCGACGCTCGCCGGAGCGACCGAGGGAGGGATCCCCGCCCAGGAAGAAGTCCAAGGTGGGGGAGAAGGACTCGGGGGCTGAACAGCCTCCGAAGGGTAAAACTCATGTGCGGGCCCCCGGAGTCAAGGCTCCGTCTGAGAAAAGTGCGCCGGCCGGCGGGACGGTACGCGAGCTCACCATCTCGGTGGGGCAAGGATCCGTACCGGCCTCCGGGCCTCGAGCTGCCCCTGCGGCATGGAGACCCAGGATGGAGACGCAGCCTGGGAAGCCTCTGAACGTCGAGGACCGGCTGATGGGGAACGCCAACGTCATTGGAGCCCTCGCAAAAGCCTGTGCCTTGCCGTGAGACGTGGAATTGCACGGGAGGTACGACGATGAGAGCCCGATGGTTTCGTCGATCCAGGCCAATCTTCTGGTGAGTATCTTCAATGCTTTTCTTCAAGTGCCTCGGCCTGTCTACTTTTGTTTGACATACTTTCTCTCTTTGTAGAACGTGTAAAGGCTCCTGACTGTGATGGAGAGGAGTGACAGGAATGTCACAAAGATTGCCCAGCTAGAGTCTGACGGAGAGAGGTTAAAGAAAGAGCTGGAAGGGCTGAGGAAGAGCAGCGCCGAGGCGACTGCCCGGCTGGGGGACCTCACATCGCAGGCTGACCAACTGAAGGGTGACATTTGGATGAAGACCAAGAGGATCGCCGAGCTTGAGTCTGAACTAGCCAGGTCGAGGTCTGAATCGGCGGCTGAGGCGACGAAGCTGCGTGGTGAAGTGCTGGCTGGGCGCGCCGAAATTGAGAAGCTTAAGTCGGGGAATGCCGAGCTGAAGAAAGAGAAAGCTTCCTTGCTGTCTGAGGTGCAGTCTTCTTTCCAGAGGGGGGTGGACCAGGCCACCGAAGAGTACGAGAGGCAGGTGGAGGAAATTACCTCCATCTTGTTCGAGGAAGGGTGCTTGGCCGCGCTGAGGCACGCGGGAGTTCCCGAGGACCACCCGGTCTATCGGAATCTGCCGAAGTACTCGGACCCAGTTCCTGAGCCGAGCTCCACCCCTTTGGGCGAGAGCGCCCCGGTCGGTGCCCCCGCAGTTGACCCTGCCTCGGATGGTGCTCCAGCTGCCCCGGCCCCGAGCGACGCCCCGGTCGCCAGCGATGCTTCGTCCATGCCTCAAGGAGAGGCCTCTTCCGCCCCCGCTTCTGGTGAGGTACTGGCCAAAGCCTCCACTGCCGGTGACACTCCAAGCGAGGTTACGGTCGCGGTCGATGCTGCTGGTCCATCAGATACGGTGATCGACCTAGTGGAGTCACCGAAGCCACAGTAGTCTCGCCTCTTCTTATTTTTGGTCTTTTATATGTATTGCTTTCAGCCCTGTAACATCCTTCGCTTTTAATGAGGACAGAGTTCCTTTACTTTTGTTTCTCTTTTGTTTCTGGGTGTGGTATTGAATGCCTTCAATGTGATGCGCGAATGCCTTTAATGCGATGCGCGACCCTCGAGTCAGAGAGTCGAACGGTCTTCATAGCTATTTGTGCCGATTCTCCGTATTCTGGAGACCATAAATAGCAGTAAGCATGGCGATACGGTCGATGAGGGAAATGGGTGAACGGCTCCACGTGGCGCCATAGGGATCGCTGGTCATCAAACAGGTAGACGTGCTTCCCGCGTAACGCATGGGAGACTTCGCCTCATAACTTCCTTGGGAGACCGGGCCTTTCTTCCTCCTATAAGTAGAAGTGGTAGGCTCGCCATGGGAGAGGAAAATAAAAGAAATTAGGATAGCTTAATTCACATAGACGTAGGAGCCATGTCCGGTAAAGCTTTAGAAACATTCGACCCGGGGGGAACCCCTGCGCCTGAGGACGGCTCTCTCCGAGGGGGGAAGCCCGTCGTGGTCTGCGCGCTCTCTGAAAGCGTTCCTCGTGGACCACGCGCTCTCTGAACGCGGGTCCACGGCCAACCCTCCCTGGTCCGGTTGCAGGGGAGTCTTCTGCAACCGTGGGTTGGTGGCGCCCTCTGCGTCTGGCGGTCCTGCAGGGTCCTGTGTCGGAACGCGCCCCTCGACCGCCGAGCGGAGGGTAGGATCGAGGCCCCGCTGGACCGAGGGGCTCTTCAAATTTTGGTCTCACTGACCGGAGGGTGTTGAAGAGCTCAGCGAGGTCCAGGGCCTCCGAACTGGAGGGGCTCTTGAATGCTTTGGTCTGACCAACCAAAGCGTATTGTAAAGCTCGGTGGAATTCAGAGTCCCTCAAAGCCTCCAAACAGCGGACCGGAGTCTTCGAGCTTGCAGCCTGAAGAGTCGGTGAAGATCAGAGCCTCCTAGTCTTTATTTCTTTTTCTGCTTTTAGAGGACTGCGAGCCTCCTTTCTGTACTTTGTTTTCTTTTCTGTAACCCTTGTAATGAAGTAATTACAGTGAATAAAAAGGACGAGTTTTGTGATCACTCAATCTATGTACAGTGTTTTTGTATTCTTTTTTACTTTCTTTGCACTGTTTTGTAACACTTAAATTTTTATGCTGCTTTTTTGTACTTCAGTGCTTGCACTGCTCTTTTTTTCTTAAAAACTGACCTTGCCGAAATGGGCTAGCGTTGACCGAGACGAACTGCCTTGCGCCGAGGTGCACCCAGAATCCCGTTGGTCTCGGTTGTGTGAGCATGAGTTCGGCAACGGTCTCGAGGGGTGTATAAACCCGGAACTTTAGGAAACGACTGAGTGTTTGAACTCGAAGCCTTTTCCAGGGCGGTAGACCCAGGGCTTTAGGAAACGACTGAGTGTTTGAACTCAAAGCCTTTTCCAGGGCGGTAGACCCAGGGCTTTAGGAAACGACTGAGTGTCTGAACTCAAAGCCTTTTTCAGGGCGGTAGACCCAAAGCTTTAGGAAACGACTGAGTGTTTGAATTCGAAGCCTTTTCCAGTGCGGTAGACCCAGGGCTTTAGGAAACGACTGAGTGTCTGAACTCGAAGCCTTTTCCAGGGTGGTAGACCCAAAGCTGCCGAAGTCAGTCAAAGAGAGATGACAGATTGATGACAGGGCAAAAACTGCTTTCATTGATTCTGAGACTCATTACATCTTTAGAAATAGAACTTCTTTAGGTGGGATGCATTCCATGGCCTCGGCAGTGGCTTGCCCTCTAAGTCCTCGAGCTTGTAGGATGATCTTCCCGCCAATGAGACTACCCTGAACGGGCCGTGCCAGTTCGGGGCCAGCTTCCCTTCATTTGGTTCTTTGTCAGCTGGCAGGTTCTTTTTTAGAACCAGCTCTCCAGCTCTCCCACGGAGAAGCTTCTTTCTCTAACATTTTGATTGTATGCCCTGGCCAGCCGCTGCTAATAGTCGGTAAGTCGCAGGGCTGCTGCTTCTCGGCGCTCGTCTGCCAGCTCCAGTTCCATTGCCAGGTTCGTCTCATTTCGACCTTGGTCGACCAGCTCTGTCCTAAGGGTGGGTAGGCCGATTTCTAAAAGAATGACCGCCTCCATCCCGTAGGCCAGAGAGAAAGGTGTCGCCGAGGTGGAACGTCTTGGAGTCGTTCTGTATGCCCATAGCACGCTCGGAAGCTCCTCGACCCATCTTCCCTTTGCCTTGTCCAGTCGCTTCTTCAAGCCATCCAGGATCACTTTGTTAGAGATTTCGGCCTGGCCATTGCTCTGTGGATACGCCGGAGTAGAGTAACGGTTTCTGATGTCGTGCTCTTGGCAGAAGTCTTTGAAGGATTTAGAGTCGAACTGAGTCCCGTTGTCCGAAATCAGGGTCCTGGGGATGCCGACCCTCGTTAGGATGTTTTTCCAAACGAAGTTCCTGGAATCCCTGTCTGTGATGGAGGACAACGGCTCAGCTTCTATCCATTTTGTGAAGTAATCCGTGGCGACTATCAGCCATCTCTTGTTCCCTGGAGCTCGGTGGAGAGGCCCCACAATGTCTAGGCCCCATTGAGCGAAGGGCCATGGACTAGAGAGGGGACTCAGATCTTGTGCTGGCTGATGGAGAGAGTGGGAAAACTTCTGGCACTTCTCGCATTTCCTGGCGTACACCTGCGCGTCCTTCTGCATGTAGGGCCACCAATAACCCTGGCTTATAGCCCTGTAGGCCAGCGATCGACCTCCTATGTGACTGCCGCAGATTCCTTCGTGGATCTCATACAGGAAGTTGTCCACCTTGCTCGGGTGGACGCATTGGAGGTATGGACCTGTGAAGGATTTCCTGTAGAGTTTGCCTTCGGGAGAGAGCCAGAATCGAGCTGCCTTGAGTCTGATTCGGTGGGCTTCAGTCTTGTCCTCGGGGAGCTGATCGTCCTTTAAGTAAGCGATGATTGGGTCCATCCAGCTCGGGCCGAGATCAGCACAGAGGATTAGCCGAGATGAGTGGAGCTTTAGGCTTGATCTTGATATCGACCCAACCTCGACGGTCCTTTTCTTTCCGGCTTCGACAGCGGAGGCTAGGCTGGCAAGCGCGTCAGCGTGCGTGTTGGTATCTCCTGATATCCGTCTGACCTCGGCTTTCTGGAAATGAGACAGCAGTTTTTTCGCAAGGGCTAAGTAGGCCGCCATCCTGTCGTCCCTGGCCTGGTAGTCTCCAGCGAGCTGGCTAGTTACCAGTTGTGAATCGCTGAAGATCACCAGGTGCTGGGCTCCGAGGATTTGGGCGCTGTTCAACCCTGCTATCAATGCTTCATACTCTGCCTCATTGTTTGTAGCTTTGAAGTTCAAGGTGAAAGCCTGCTCTATGACCAGACCCTTTGGCGATTGGAGGACTATGCCAGCGCCAGCTCTCTTGGAGGTGGACGATCCGTCGACAAAGATCTTCCATGCCGAGGCGGGAGACTGTTCGACCTCGGTCACCTCTGGCTCGTGCCCTATGCCTCCCAGTTCCGTGCCGAGCTGGGTCGGAGCCGAGTTTGGCGAGATGAATTCGACGATGAAGTCTGCCAGAATCTGGGCCTTGATCGCAGTTCGGGGACGGTATTGTATGTCATACTGCCCCAGTTCAACTGCCCACTTCGATATTCGCCCTGAAAAGTCAGCCTTCTGGAATATAGAATGGAGTGGATGCTCCGTGATCACCACAATAGAGCGGGACTGAAAATAATGGGAGAGCTTGCGGGAGGCACTAACGAGAGCCAACGCGAGCTTCTCCAATAGAAGGTACCTGGTCTCGGCATCGAGCAGGGTCTTGCTCGTGTAATAAATTGGTTTTTGAATTCCCTCGTCCTCCCTCATGAGGACGGAGCTCACTGCGTGATCCGAGACCGCAAGATATAAATACAAAACCTCCCCCCGAGTTGGGGTGGAGAGTAAGGGTGGTGACGACAAATAGGTTTTGAGCGCGGCCAACGCCTGGTCGCACTCAGGAGTCCACTGGAATTTTAAAATTTTTTTTAGAAGCTGAAAGAAAGGCCTGCACTTATCTGATGACCGGCTAATGAAGCGATTGAGTGTTGCAGCCATTCCTGTGAGCTTCTGGACTTCTTTCGTGGTAGAGGGGCTCAGAATGCCCTGGATCGCGGTGATCTGGTCTGGATTGGCCTCTATTCCCCTCCGCGTTACCAAGCTGCCGAGGAACTTACCAGAGGCTACGCCGAAGGCGCATTTGGAAGCATTTAGCTTGAGCTTGAACGCGCGAAGGATGCCGAAGACTTGGCCGAGATCCGCCAGGTGGTCGCTGGAGTGCACTGATTTTACGACCATGTCGTCGATGTACACTTCCACCGTTCGGCCAAGCTGAGCCTGGAACATCTTTGTCACGAGGCGCTGATACGTTGCCCCCGCGTTCTTTAGCCTGAAAGGCATCACCTTGTAGCAGTAAGTGCCGCGGGGGGTTATGAATGACGTTTTCTCCTCGTCAGGCTCGTGTAGTGGAATCTGGTGGTAGCCTCTGTAGGCGTCGAGGAAGCTCATTCGGTCATGGCCAGCGGTGGCGTCGATCATTTGATCAATCTTCGGAAGGGGGAAACTATCTTTAGGGCAGGCCCTGTTCAAGTCTGTGAAGTCCACGCACACCCTCCATTTACCCGTTTTCTTTTTAACCACCACCGTATTAGCCAGCCAGATCGGGTACTGGACTTCCCGGATGGCTCTTGCTTTCAGCAGTTTGTCGACCTCTTCGACGACCGCGTCTGTCTGCTGCAGCCCCGTCCTTCGGGCCCTTTGCACTACTGGCTTGTGGCTGGGGTCCACATTTAGCTTGTGACACATGACCTCGGGGTCGACCCCAGGCATTTCGCTTGGGCTCCAAGCGAAGACATCGACGTTCTGCATCAGGAACCTTGAGAGTTCGGCTCTCTCCTCGTCTGGCAGCTGAGTGCCGATCAGGAAGAACTTGTCTGGGTCCGCCGAGTTTAACCTGACCACGGCCAGATCCTCTATGCTTTTCTTCTCGGGATCTCGCCCGGTTTCGTCTAGCCCTTTCTCGAACTCGGCGAGGTTGACGCGCTCTGGCTCTTTCTCTGTTGGGACCGCGGCCAGCATGCACTGCCTAGCTTGCTACTGATCTCCCTCCACTGTGACCACTTCCATCTTGCCCTCCTTGTTCTCGAGGACGAACTTCAGCTTCTGGTGGAGGGAAGAGGGGACCGCTTCCATTTTGTGGAGCCATGTTCTGCCCAAGATGACGTTGTAGGGAGAGGGGGCGTCCACGACCAGGAAGTCGGCCAACACGGAGGCTCCGCCGACTCGGGTTTCCAGGGTGATCCGACCCTTGGGGTAGACTGGCCTGGCGGATAACCCTAGCAAGGGCGCACAGACTTCCGTGAGGTCTGCTTCCGAGAGGTTCATTTTTTTGAAGCACTCGTAGTAGAGGACCTCGGAAGAGCTGCCGGAGTCGACGAGGATCCTCTTCACGGTAAAGTCCCTTAGCTTCATGGTGAGGAGCAGGGGGTCGTTGTGGGGAAGTTGGATTCCCTCTAGATCTTTGTCTGAAAATGAGATCGCAGGTTGGTCGCGGTGAGCTATTTTGGATGCCGGTCCGAGCTCGGCTTTCATCACCTCCTTCCCGTGCAATGCCCGCTTGGCCTCGGCACGGGCCTGCGAGCCTCCGCGAGACGAGGGAGAGGGAGCTGAGGATGCCAGGTGGATCACGTTAATGATTTTTTCGGAATCCTCGCTGTCTGGATCCCGAGCCGCGCTCTGGTGAACTCGGCCCTCGCTGCCGCCGGCATCTTCTGCCTTGACGAACACTGGAATGTGGCCTTCGCCGGCTAGCCTCTCCAGGTACCACTTCAGAGACTTGCACTCCTCGGTCTTGTGCCCGTTACCTTTGTGGTAGGAGCAGTAGAGCTTGCTTCGGCTGCCGGAGGTGGGCTCATTCCTCAAGGGCGGAGGCCACTTAAAGAACGGCTTGGTCTTTATTTTGTTCAGGATCTGGTATATCGGCTCTTTGAAGACGACATTGACGCCCTGACTGGCGTTGGTGGGAGGTCTTGGCCTCCAGGTGCCCCCAGATCTAGAAGACGTAGGCTTCGCCGAATTAGCGACCCAGGCCTGCTTGTGCTCCTGCTTCTGGAAGGGCTTCCCGCCTCTCTGCCGAGACTGGCTGCTCTTCTGCTCGGGCTCCGGTCTTTCGTCCTCTTCCCGGGCCCGGATTTCATCTTCCTCCCGGGCGACGAAGCGCTTTATCCGGGACATTAACGCCGGCATGGATTCTGGGGTGTCTCCGACCAAGTCCTTCCGGAGGTCGTGGCTGGGGATCAGGGCATGTTGGAAGGCAAAGATTGTTATCTCCTCCCTAGTGCCCTCGACCTGGCTGTAAACCGCCCAGAATCGTTGGGCGAACTTGGCGAGGCTCTCGCCCTGCTTCATTCTCAGGGCGAGAAGGTCCCCCTCTGTCTTGGGGACGACGCTGTAAGCTTAGAACTTCTTTAAGAAGGAGAGCTGGAGCTCCTTCCAACTCGAAACTGACTTCTCTGGGAGGGCGTAGAACCACTTCAGGGGGAGGTCACCCAAACTGGAGGAGAAGATTTTGCAGTTGAGGTGGCCCTCGTTTCCCCAGATGGACATCTTCTAGGAGAAGTGACGGAGGTGAACGGATGGATCGGACAGTCCGTCGTAGGGGACGAACCGCGGGACAGAGAACTTTTTGGGCAAGGGGGTCCGTTCGATGTCTCACGTGAAGGGCGAGGCCCCCAGGTCGGTATGGCCACAGATTTGTTTCTGGTCCCGCACGTCCAGGTTGTGCTGAAGAGCCAACCTGACGCGTTTGTTGAATCGCTCCTGCTCGTCGTCCTTTTCTGGTGTCCGCGCTCTTGGCCTTCGCTTGGAGTGGTTCGGGCTGTGATGGCTATGGATTCGGCCATCGCGGCTATGATGACTTCGGCTGTTGCTTAAGCCTTCATCATGGATCTGGCTTCGCTTGTGGTCCAGATGGTTTCTCAGATCCTCACGAGGAGGCTGGGCTGCCCTGCTCGGGGCGTCCCTCTTCTTTCCCTGAGGATCAGAGACCTGCCTCAACGAGGCAGTTTGCGCTGCTCTCAGTTGCTGCTGGAGCTTGCGGATTAACCGCTCCTGCTTCTGGAGGAGAGCATTTTGAACTACGACATCTCCTCCAGCGGCAGGAGGTTGAACGCGACGCATCTCTTCTACGGCCACGGCCTTATCTTTGCGAGGATGCTCATGCCGACGCTCGTCGCGTCGGGGTGGCGTGACTTCGTCCGCTGAGAGCGAGGCCTCGAGTCCCTCTTGGAGGGGGACCTCGACGTAGAGCTGCGAGCCTAAGCGGCCCTCGCCTGCAGATGTGCCATGCACCGTTCGGGACCGCCCTTGAGGAGGGGCGTCCGTCGACGGTGCTGGCTGCTCGAGCATTGCTCTCGAGGATTCTCCGCCCTTCCTAGCTTTCGGAGGCATGATTTTTGGGAGATTGAGAAGATTGGGAAGGTTGGGATATTACTTTCCCACAGACGGCGCCAATTGTAGGTGCAGAAAATAATGACCCACAATAACTGGGGTGCCTTAGAGGACTTATCCAAGGTGATGAAGATTAGGTTCCGCCCGAAAGCCTGAAAGGGAAGAGCAAACGGTCAGAGGACCCTGGCCTAGGCGGCGCAAGGCTCTCCGATGCCAAAGTCAGTGAATGAATTGGAACAAAGGAAGGAGAGGAAGAAGAGAGACAGAGTAACGGTTCTTTTGGGTTGGATTGTGCGTACCTTGCATGTGGAATGAGGCTCTATTTATAGAGGCTTGGGTCGTATCTTTGGATGATATCTTGGCGCGGGTCCCATGACTCGACTGGAAGTCATGATCAGCCCACAAAGTAATTAATGCGGTCCAATCCAGCCCGCTTTGCATTTAATGCCGGTCGGATCAGCCCACATCGCATTAAATGTGCGTCTTGTTGGGTTAGATCGTGTTGGACGCCTTTGGCGGTAGGGGTACCATCGGATCCGCCCTCGGGCCTTGCCCTGATTTGGCTTCAGCCGTTGGATGCCGCCCTATCAGTGATCTGGTGAAGATTGTGGACGGCTGGATGTTGCATTTGTCTTACTGGCTCGCGCCCCTATTCCTCCACGTGTCTGATGACGTGGGGGGGCGAAGGGCGCGAGTGGAGATTCTTTTCTGCTTCGGCTCCTTCGGCCGAGGCGGAGCTTTCAGCCGAGGCGGGCACCTGGGGTAGCCGAGCTCGGCGCTAGCGGCCCGGACCTGCTTGACTTCGGCCGGGACCCCTGTCCTGGTAGCCGAGGTGAGTCTGGTGCCACGTGGGCGGCACGTGAGAATGCTTAGTCTCATCTGATGGCTGTGATTAGCGTAATCCTGGAGCTCTGGAATTCTCCCCACACACCAAGATCCTGTGTTCGTCGGATTCTAGACCAGATTCGCTTGAATCTGTGCAGTTGCTGTGACATTGGCCGATTTGCTGTGACATTGGCCGATTCTAGACCAGATTCGCTTGAATCTGTGCAGTTGCTGCCCCCTTTCCAAACCGACCATCCACTTCTGGGTTTTTTTGACTTGCAGGTAATTTTTTTTTCTGCTCTTTTCCATGCTTTCTGTTTACATTTTAATTCGACAATACACTTCTTTTACATGTGGGGTGCACTCATACAGATTTTCATAGTAGGGAATAAGTGCAGAAAAACTCACCCATTTGGTGACGGTTTTACTTTATTGTCCGGTATGGACATTTGCATCATAATATTCGGCTCTCGTGGAGGCTTTGTTATATCCTGTTCATAAATCAGGTAGTGTTTAAATACACTACATTTAAATTAAATAGGTGGTTAAAGTAGGCATGTAAAATCTGAGGCTTACCATCAGTTTCATTTGTGAAATTGCCTGTATACAACTATGTATTTCCTGATGGTGAGAGTTATTCACAAAAAGATGCTCTAGCAACTTAGTTGCCGGTGGTCTGTCTGCTAGATTCCTTTTGAAGCAGCATTGTAGGAAGTCCCTACCTTCAGCAGATAATGTTTCAGGTATAGGAGGGGATTCATTCCTTAAAACCTTAAACATTGCCGCAGCCTGCAACAATATAAGTCAAAACCAATTTCATACATACAGTGGGAAGAGGAATGCATTTAACAAGTTAATATGAACATTAATCATACCATATTTTACCAAATGCTTTACATTACAATAAGAATTCAAATAGAAGAACAGAAACTTGGTAAATTGTTTGGCCATATCTATTATATATAATCTGTTAATGATTCTGTAAGTGTTGTAGATATGACAAAAGAAACTGAATGATGATAATTGTATTCAAGAAGGCAGGCATACAAATGAAACAGGAGCAAGATTCGCAATATGCAGACTGAACAAGTCGTATTGGAAGGCCATTAGAATCCCCCCGATTTTTTTCCGTTTCATAATTAATTACCCTAATCTTCATTTGGTCTGAGTGCTAGAGTGGAAAAAAAAAATCTCATCAATCCCAATCAATAACTCCATCAGAAAGACAGACTATCCAAAAGAAAAAAAACAGAGAGGAAATTCTCAGATTGAAATAGAACCATAGTTCAAACAAATGATACAAATGATATGGACCCAACGAACTGATCATTAGCATATCATTCACAGCAATCAGGTGCTGTGAAGGCATTTTAGGATTACTTTAATTGGGTTAGATATGTAGGTTGACTAACAGATGTATAGGATTACTTTAAGTTTTTGTTCTTGGTTTTGTTTGTTTCTTATAAGATGGGTGCATTTATTATGTGAGTTTCTCCAAGATTCATATTTGATAGGAAGGTATTTTGCAATTTGTTTTTCTGATTTTATTTTATGTTTGCATTCTAGAGTGATGGCCTGGGGGCCTGGTGCCCTTGTTTCTCCCTTCTTCCTTTAATTCAATTTACCATTAAGAACAAAAAATTTAAAAAACTATTGTTCAGTTGTTGATCTACAAAATTACGTTTGGGACTTGAATAATGGGCAAGGCTGACAAAGGTTAGATTTTGAGTCTTTTGTGCTTTCATCTTTATTACATGGATCTTGGATATTCAGAATGAAATGAGAGCTCTTTCCCTTTTATTGCAGCATTTTCTTGCTTAGCTTCTATAACCCAAGTGTGGAACATTGCATTTTTTTCTTTGTTTTTTTCTGTAGTGTGATGGATCTTTTTTTTTTGTATATCATGCAATCTATTCCTCTTTTTTTTAGTAGTTTATTGACCAGTCTGTATAACCCTGTTGAAAAATTTTAGTTTTTCTGCCACTTGTTGGAGATTCTGAATGAATAGTATCGCTTTTCCTTTTATGTTAGCATTTTTTTGCTTAACCTAAGTGGGATTATGAATGTTTAACTATAGGGTCTATTTTGGAAGAGGAGGAAAAGATGTAGAAAATGTAGTTGGAACTTGGTATAGTGAACATTGTGTGGCAAGTAGTAAAATGGTTGGAAATATCTTCTTTTTTTCCTTTTTTTTTAATGGATGATCTTACTTTTAATATAAGCCAAGTGGGATATTGTCATCTTTTTGCCTATTTTTTGAATAGTATGGCTCTATGGGCACTAAAAATTCAATACTACTTGATGATAAATTGGGTTTTCGCAGAAATAGCATAAAACTACAATTTCTCTATAGCCATGAATTGGGTCTTGCAGAAAAACCCAGAAAATAAATTTCATATACAGCACCCAGAGCTAGAATTCCAAAACTACTCAATATCATTCATTGATTCTTTCTAAAATGGTGACTTGTGTTCTATCTTCTATAAGAATACGGAAAAGAAAGAAAACTATAATTTCAAGCCAAGGCTTATTAATTAGAAACAAACTCATAGGGTTAGCTTACAGGTTAGTTCCTTTGTTTGAAATTTTATTAATAACTGATGTCCAAGTCACGAAGATCCTCTCAGTGGCTCTCTTCGATTTTGATCTCTAATAATCCTGTAAGGATTTAGTGAGATGCTCAAGACCATAACTGAGGCACTAAGAACTATAAAGCATAAAACAACATATAGCACAGGCTTTATAAATATTCCAAGGAAGAGACTCACCTTTTTAATCCTTCATTGATGGTTTGTTTCTTGTTAAAGGAAACCAGAGAGTCCCCATTTTAATCACTAGCCAAAGATCCATCCGGACTATAAAAAATTGTACAAATGTCATGACCCACATCCAATAAAATGAGAAGAAGAAAACAAATCACATTTAGGATAAATCACTAACAAGAGAATGAAGAAGATTGAGAAGAAACAACTCAGAAATTGGAGAAATCACCCACAACACAAATAGACATTGATGTTGGAAACAAGCAAATTAAAATAATTTTTTCATTTCAGTCAAATCCCTACCCACCGACCAAGAAGAAAAGATGAAGAAATCAATATCAGCATGCAAATAAGTGACCCAAACAGTAAAGAATGAGTAAAGAGCAAGAAACGGGAAAGAGAACCCATCATCACAAATGACCCTATTTCTCACATACATTGACCCATGAAAATAAATAATAATCAATTCTTTCTTCTCCTACAATAACAAAGAAGGAGGAAAGCAAAAAAAAAAAAAAAAAAGGAAAAGGACATACAACTCATCCTCACAAATGAATACGTTCTCCACAAATATTACCCCAAAAAAATTAGATCGGATTAATCTCTTACTACCTTTCATGGTCACAACTACATAAATGACTCCCCCGTAAAGAAATCCAATAAAAACCCAATCTTTCATCTCTTATTCACTACTTTTCATTAGGATAACAGACAACAAGAAAGAAAGCGACCAAACAGAGCAAAACATGAAAAGAGAAAGCATACTTATTGGAAAGAAAGAAATTCCCCCGTACACTACAATGGGTTCTTTTCTTTTATTTATTTTTTTTTCTTTTTGTGGATCTGCATGAGATATATATGCCTGATTATAAGGGGGGTGTTTAGAGAGAGTTGGGGAAAGGCAGCTACACCAACCCACAAACAACAACAACAAATGCCAACAGAAACTACAACAAGAAGTAAAATAAAGATGCTGAAAAAGGATTTTCTGGTGTGATTAAAGCCAATAGATTGATTCATTTTCATGGTTGATAGGTCATGGATGACTATGTTGATGCATGTTTTCTTGTTTTTTGTTTGTTTTTGTTTTCCCTTTGCTGCAATGGTAATATAGTCTGTGTGTCTTGTATGAAAGAAATGCTTGGTTGTTTTCCTACAAACATTTCAATTTTCACGTTAAATTAATTTATCTTACAAACATTTGAACAGGCATGTCAGGACGAAAGAGGAGAGATCGTCCGCTGACGATGGACAAGCTACTGCACCGGGCCCAGGCCAGTACGTCATCGGGGGACCCTAACCTACATCGGGTTCTGCCCAGCCCAGTTCGATCGCCCCATCGAGTATGCCATCGATCTCTCATCCGGTGCTAGCTACTACGCCAGCTTCTATATCCCGGCTTGCATCAGCCGATACACAGACTGGTATAAGTTTATTTAATTAAAACATTTTAATTCTAGCAAATTATTTTATTTCAATTTAATTATATTATCTCTAATTTGAACAGATTCTGTGAGCACGGGCCCATCTACCAGCAGGGGGAGAGGCCCTGCTAGAGGGATCCGGACGTGGAATTCCGGTCATCCCATTGACGTGTCATTTGATGAGACGTACCACCCAGTGGGTCCGCATGCTCGTCAGCTTATCAGCCAGTTGGGACATATGGTCCGGGATCCACATGCATTCCCTTTGACTACACTTGATTGGGAGGCATTCCCTGTGGAGGCACTAGACCGTATCTGGAGTCAGGTCAAGGTAATAATATAACATTTCTCCGCAGGATGTGTCAATTTAAACCATAACTAAATGAAAAATTATTTGTCATTTGCAGGACAATTTGAGGGCATGTCCTGAGCTCTTCCGGTCAGTTTGCATGTCGAAGTGCCGGAAGATGTGGAAAGATCATAAAAATAAGATGAAAATGCAGCATTGGAAGCCACACCAGGATGCCCCTGACATACTTGAGCAAGTTCCGAGGGGCATTCTCCCGGATCAGTGGACTCAGCTCGTCCGGTACTGGACGAGCGAGGAGGCACAAGTGAGAAAGTTGTATATATATATATTTTTTTTTCATTTTAACGATTTATTAGTGACTATCGTAACTAATAAAAATTAACTGATAATTGAAAACAGAGAGTGGCGGATACAAATGCGCGGAATCGCACAATGCAGGGTCCCGCACACAGGTTGGGGACTCGATACATCACGCAGGTTCGCCACGAGGTAAAAAAATTAGATCGTTTATGTAATTTATATTTTAGTCATTTTGTATGATATTATACTAATAATATAACTCTCCACCAAACAGCTGCGTTCCAAGGGCGATCCGAGCGACAGGATGTCCGTTTGGATGCTTTCTCGAGATCCTCGCCATCCGGAGGTTGCAGCTATCCTCGTAAGTTTTTATATTGAACCACTTAAATTATCAGTTTATTACTATGTCCTGTTATGCATAATAATATATTAAATGAATCAATTACGCAGGCCCAGTATCAGTCACGCCTGGAGGAGTTGCCCGAGGAGGAGCGTAGTTTGCCATCCCGGAGGGATGAGATATTCCACTCCGTCATTGGCCGGGACGGGCACGGATACACACTCACGTATGGGTCGGGCATTCCACGCTCGCACATCGTACGAGCGGAGTCATCCAATGCTAGCTCCTCCCAGGGCTTGCGCTTCCGTACACATGAGGAGGTTGAGGAGATGCTGCAGTCCATGAAGGCAGCGATCAGGGATGAGGTGACAGCCGATGTACGGGCAGAGATGAGGGCTGAGTTGGCAGCGTTGAAGGCTCGTCTATCACAGAGTCGCGGCCCGCTCACTTCAGACCCACCACCCACTACTCAGGTTAGTAACAAATAAATTTGTACATTTAAATTGTCAATTATGTCATTGATGTATCAATATTTATGTTACTTTTTTTAAAATTATTTTTAACTGTATAATAAATAATTACAGGCACCTGACGCTGGCAGCGGCTACAGAGCGAGACATGACTCGATTGGAGAGGGCAGTCATGATCCAGTATGCTTGACTGATCCTGACCAGGTATAATTATGTTTTTTAATTCAAGGTTTTAATTAGCCTCTGTATACAATCACTGAGCAAACGGGCTCCGGTGAGTTACATTCATCCATTATTATAGAGATGCCACACTTTCTCCTCTGATATTTGAATGTATTATTACAAGAGAGCAGTAAAAAAAAGTTCAAAAGTTAAATAAAAAGGTCAAGGTTGTTTAGACTTTAGAAAAAATTAATTGTATGTTAATCTTTACCATTTTTTTTAATGTAGGATTGAAGAAAAATGGATGTAGAGTAGGAGATTGCTATATGTTAAAAACTGATGCATGTAGTTTTTTGAAACAATGTTGCAGGTGTTGGAATGTCATAACAATGTCTTTTTTTAGCATGTGTATCTATTTTGCAATGGTAATGACAAAGTGCTTTTAATGCTGTAAGAATATTTGAATATTTAATTTTTCATTGGCATTTGAATGTTGGTGAGTCGTAGAATGTTAGCATGGATTTTTATTTTGCAATGGTAATGGTAAAGTGGATGAAGAAGTAGTTAGCAGCGTGCAGGGGCTGTGGCAGGGAGGAGATGATTTAAAAGAAGAGAAGTTCCCACATTTTTTGATGAATCCAAGAACATAGTAACCAAGCGAATCTACAAGAAATATAAGAAGGTAACTAGTTTTTTTATTTTTTTATTTTTGTTTTTGTTTCCTTGTACTTAGTTTTTTATTTTTTATTTAATCTGACCAGGATGCTTATTCATTTGTATTTAGGTTGATCCTCTGAGGTAACATTCTTGATCATTTTAAGTTAGATATGCTATATATGTGCCAAAAAATGCATTGATGTAGATTGATCATTCGAGGGTTTGTAAGCGTATCAACAACCTTGCCCATGTACTGCTCAGATTTTGTGGGTAACTTTTCAGGATGTAATGAATTTCTATATGCATATGAATGTTTTACCTTTCAACATGGGCTCTGATTTTGTTGTTTGTATTGCCTGTGAGTCTCATGTGTTAATTGGTACCATGCAGGCTAATTTTGATGCTCTCTTGAAAGATTTTTATGAAGATTTTCATCGGCACAGCATGGCCCCTGGTATGTATGGTTTTAACATGTGAAATTTCTTTTAAGGCAGTGGAAGCTTGCAAAATTTTCTTATATGGTAGTCTAGCTTACAATTGATATATTAATATTTTAAAATTTGTCATTGAAGTAGATTTTCTTCAACACCTTACTATTGTCTTGTATTGCTTCTGAGTAGCTGCAAAAATTGTTTTGAGTAATTAAGTATTGGTCAGGCTGTATTACATTGATTGGGAAACCTGGATGCCAGTCACTGGGTAGTTTCCTGCCCTATTTGGCAGATTCTCTTTCATTCTTAATCTTCCATTGTCATCTTTTTGCATTTTCTCTTGTTGCTCTGGGAGAACTGTAATTCACCATGTATATCCTTTTAATTGTTTCTAGGTGAGAGGGGCAGAAGACAAAAATTGAGTTCCCCTTGGGCGGATTCAAGTTTGCATCCTCTTTATATAAATAGCAGTTTCTACAGGTAGAGGAAGTCTCTTTCTTTTAAATTCTCTTTAGTCCTTTCTATCCTAGAATATTATTTGTACTCTTTTTTATGCCCTTAAATATTTTTTTTTGCTGGAACATTTTATGTCCTTAATTGTTCATGCTGATTTGTTGTTTTTTAATCATGAGTTTCATTTCTATGCACTTTAAGTGAAAAGAGAAACAATGGGTTATATTTTATATATCATTTGATGCATGATAGGACATAGGAGTCTTAATACCGAAATATATCTATGAGTCATCACCAAGAGTAGGGAGTCTTCAACTTGAAAGTCTAGAATCATTACCAAACAAGAGCAGACTTACCAAATAGGCTTGGACAAAGTTTTTTTTATATTCCTATATCTGTCTTAGGTGCACTATATAGTCTTCAGGCTGCATGACAAATAAATGTTTGGGGAGAAGAAGACAAATTTTTGTACATGGTTTTCATTGATTTAGAAAAGTCCTATGTGAGGGTGCCAAAGGTAGTTATTTTGGCAGACACAGAAGTAAAATGTATTCCTAAGACCATTTGGGAGAAAAAGTATCCATAATGATTATATTCAAATTATACAAGATATGTATGAAGGTCCAATAATGGGTGTGAGAATTGTGTGAAGACTGACGAGACATCTTAGTTCCCAGGTGAAGTTCGATTCGCCAAGAGTCCACTTAGAGTCCCTATTTATTTGCCTTAGTTTCAAACTTAACCACAGATATCCAAGAAGTTCATATGTGGTTTATTCTAATATATGTACAGGGGATTGATTACATAAGTTTGACCACACCATGCATTAAAACAAGATGGATGTTTTAATGTAAAGTTCATAAGATGCTTTTGTATTAGACTGTAGACATCATTTTCTGTTGCGATTGGGATTAGACTGTAGACATCATTTTCTGTTGCGATTGGGCTACTGGAAATGTTTGTCCTGACTTTGTGACTCTTTTAAAAAACCCAGGTGCTATGAAAATATTTAGGGGGCGCACAATATCTAACACATAGCTGATAGCCCTTGCCTGAAGAGAAAACTCGGTGAGTCTGAACTCAAACTCGGCAATTGTTTCAGCTGCAAGTAATTAGTGAAAGAAGAAAGGAGATGGAAGGAAGGATCATGTTGATTCTCATGATTGATATGATGATTTCAGATTTAGGTTTTTGTGGTCATGAGTTTGTCCCCAAGCTATGGTATCCATCTGCTTTCTCTGTAAAATGTAACTCTACATATATAGTAGGCTTTCTTTTATTTATTTTTTTACTTTTTTCTCAAAATTCAGCACCATTGAGAATTTTTATCCACTTCATCCAAGGTCACAATGGACTGTCAAAATAAGCTCTACACTTTCATTATTATGTACTTTTTACTTGATGGCCTTAAATCCTATCACTCTGGACTTTTGGTCAAGTGGTTTTTCTTGCAGATAGATAATCTATATGCTCACTTTTTTATTTGATAGATTAAATTGTCCCTCCAAAATGTCCATAAGCCTTTAACATTGATGAAACTTGAATATAAATCCGCAGCTATGAACATGAATATATAGATATACAGTAGATTGAGTACTACAAGGGCTTCCTACCTCCACCACAATGGATATTCTCTGCCTTATGATCAAAGGCCAAAATCCACTACTTCTTGATGAGGTATTTCCAGCAAAAACTTGATTTACAGATTTCACCCATCAAACCCTACCTTTTTTTATCAGTTTAACAGTAAAGATTTAATGGACCTGTGTAAGTTTTGTTAGATCTGAGCTCAGATCTAATGCCCCGTGGATCTCATATTTATACTTCTGGTTCCAGCTGGGAATGTCAATTGGACCAAATACCTGACTTTATCAACAGAAAGAGACCACCATATGAGAACTGATGACCGTGGTTTCAAAATTTCATTCAACATGATGACATGTGAAAAGTCAACTTTGTAGAGAGATCAAACACAGTTGTTATTATTTTTGAACAACCAGCATTGGTTTTGGATACCTGATGAAGTGTCAAGTACGAATAGCAACAGACAATAGTCCCAGGGTAACCTATGGATTGGACAAATATTAGTCCAAGAAAGATGTAACTCTGGAATATGGGCACTTACATGTTGGGAGAATGAAACCATATTTCAGAAATGGGAGCCATATTGGTTTTTGGCACGAAAAAACTTAAAACACATGCCCTACATTACCTGTGCATGATTCTATAGCTAGTTAACATAGCTAGTGGATGCATCAGTGAATAACAAGTTGTTGACATATTTGATTAGCAATGTAAGTCGGTTCACTATGATTGTCATAGTTGGATGGGTTTCATTAGTAATGAATTTCAGGTTACACCAATGATGCGTTGCCATGTGGCTACGAGTTCAGAAACCAGAATGAAATATTTAAATTGTGTTACGAGCTCATCAACAAGTCATGGTTCATGTCTCTATTTCTTTATTAGCACATGATTTCTTTTAACAAGGGTAGATTGACTTGTAGGAACTGACGGCTCGCGAATAGGGCTCCCGGTTAGAGAATTACGAGCGAAAACATCGGATTTTCCAATACTTACGCTCGAAAACGGCCCGCGGGGGGTCCGGAACGTGAAACGGCCCCCGAAAAAATTCGAAACCAGCACGAGCACATCGATCGAGGGTAGAGTGACTTGTAGGAACTGACGGCTCGCAAATAGGACTCCCGGTTAGAGAATTACGAGCGAAAACATCGGATTTTCCAATACTTAGGCTAGAAAACGGCCCGCAGGGTGTCCGGAACGTGATACGGCCCCCAAAAAAATTCAAAATCGGCACGAGCACATCGCTCGAGGGTAGATTGACTTGTAGGAACTGACGGCTCGCAAATAGGACTCCCGGTTAGAGAATTACGAGCGAAAACATCGGATTTTCCAACACTTAGGCTCGAAAATGGACCGCGGGGGGCCGGGAACGTGAAACGGCCCCCAAAAAATTTGAAACCGGCACGAGCACATCGCTCGAGGGTAGAGTGACTTGTAGGAACTGACGGCTCGCAAATAGGACTCCCGGTTAGAGAATTACGAGCGAAAATATCGGATTTTCCAACACTTAGGCTCGAAAATGGCCCGCGGGGGGTCCGGAACGTGATACGGCCCCCGAAAAAATTTAAAACCGGCACGAGCACTTCGCTTGAGGATAGAGTGACTTGTAGGAACTAACGGCTCGCAAATAGGACTCCCGGTTAGAGAATTACGAGCGAAAATATCGGATTTTCCAACATTTAGGCTCGAAAACAGCCCGCGGGGGGTACGGAACGTGAAACGACCCCGAAAAAATTCTAAACCGGCACGAGCACATCGCTCGAGGCTAGATTGACTTGTAGGAACTGACGGCTCGAGATTCTGACTCCCAGATTGCTCGTATAGTTGAAATGTAGGTTTAACTTAAAACGTTAACTTAAAACTTAGGAAATTAGATTCCGAGCGCCCAAACCAAGAAAATGGGCTCCGGTGTCCGTGAAACTAGACGGGCACGAGCCCATGGTCATTCCTGACTTGTCGGAACTGACGGCTAGAGATTCCGACTCCCGGATTGCTCGTATAGTTAAAACGTAGGTTTAACTTAAAACTTAGAAAATTAGCCTCCGAGCGCCCAAACCGAGAAAACGGGCTCCAGTGGCCGTGAAACTGGACGGGCACGAGACCATAATCATTCCTGACTTGCCGAAACTGGCGGCTCGAGATTCCGACTCTCTAATTGCTTATATAGTTGAAACGTAGGTTTAACTTTCAAAATTTTGCTCTTAATACTTAATTTTATTTATATTTACTATAGATTCATAATTTTTATAATTAACTATTAATATTTGATTTCCTTTTTTGTCTTCAGGTTTGAGAGCATCGGATCGATCACGGCACCCCGCCCAGCAAATATATTTGTTTTTGTTTTTTTTTTAAGTGTATTTGTAATGATTATAATTTGTTCAAACATTTGTAATGTTTTAAATATTTTTAATATAAGACTTTGTTTTGTTATTAGTATTTTTAATTGGTTGTTATAGTTGTAGATATATAATATATTCAGGTACAAATACAGGTATCAAAAAGCAGGATAAAAATTGTGAAATTTGAAAATAATTAAATTTCTTTTTTTAGCATTAGCGACCGCCATTGCGGCCGCCAATGGCGGTCGCAAAAAGAAAATAACAAAATAAAAAAAATAAAAAATAAAAAATAAAAACGAGCATTAGCGACCACCATTGGCGGTCGCAAAAGCTTGTATTGGCGGTCGTAAAAAATTTAAAATTTAAAATAAATTATTTAAAAAAAATAAACAAAGAGTATTAGTGACCGTCCTTTATACCTTTTGCGACCGCCATTGGCGGTTGCTAGAAGTGATTATCAGAATTTAGAAAATAAAAAAGAACATTAGCGACCGCCATTTAACCCTTTAGCGACGGCTACTAGCGGCCGCTAAAAGTGGTCGCGCGGTCGCTAAAGTATTTTTGCGACGAAGTTTCCGCGGCCGATACTTGGCGGTCGCTAAAGAGTATTAGCGACCGCCAGTTGACTTTTAGCGACGGCTAATGGAGGCCGCTAAAAGTGGTTTTTCTAGTAGTGATGGTATTTGTGTATCTGTAACGCAGGTAATGGTTATTTACCTGTTGGGTCTGGATTTGATTTCCAGAGAAACTACAAAAAATTATTTAACCCCAGAAAATGGAATCCATGGAACAATGTTAACATTGGAACCATCGGGAAAGAATTTTCCCTTGGATACCTTTTTTCAGGCTGCATAGAATAAGCTCAGCACATACACTTGGGAGTATCTTGATTCCTGGGAACTGTGAATGGAATATGTGGTGATGTTTGCTTCCTTCTTTCTTGGGGTTTAGGAATTTGAATAGTCCACGAGCCATGGTTGTGGAGAGGGAAAAACATAACAATGTTTACTTGCTTTTGGTGGAGTGGAAGAATCCCCATCATTTTTTTGTACATTGGTTCCGGCTATGATCGGTGAAAACCATCCCACACAACATTCCATGTGAATTAGCACCTGTTATAACTTACACATTAATCCAACAATTATACACCATTGGACTGAATCAAGACAAGTATGTGCTTATAAAACCATTAAGATTTTAGGCCCTTAAAATGAAAGGTTATAATCATCTCACTATAGTGATATTTTTCCAACCCATTGTCCGCAAGATATCCTTTCTATCCTCTTATCCATGATAGGCATCCATCCAGCTGGATCTTTTCAACCTTAGAAATAGGGGTATGCTTGTGCGAGAAGGATTGCTGGTTTTTTCCCCTTAGCACTCCCTGGTTACTATGGAATTTGATTTCAGTTGGAACCAATTTACTTCAGATGAAGCATACCTATGTTTGTTATTGTATTCAAATGAAGCAAAATATGTAGCAAAGAGTCAAAACCGTGTTCCCTAACCATGATGATTGTATGCCTTTGATGAGCAAGGCATACAAATAATTACCACTGATTTTGTGCTCCTTTGTATGCTAAGAACACCATTTGTAAGGGCACACTCATAATAATCCACATATGTTATATCTTTGGTCCATCTGAATAAGTTGTGTGAAACCTACATAAAAATAGTATAAGTCCCTATAAAGAAAGAAAATTAAGAGGAAAAAAATAGAGCATATATTCTATTGAATAGCTCAATGCTTTTACATGAAAACATAGGGAGGAAGAGTCTCATACAGTATATAATCTTTCCTTACAGTTTTAACCATGGTTCACAAACACCAGGCAACTCATCTTACAGTTACGTGAGAGGGTTTCATTTGGAAGCATGAGAATAACGGGTGGTTAAGTGTAGTGACTTATGTCGACTCATTATGGATATGATTCTGGGAAAAAACAATCCCATTCAGATCATTAAAACCATTGATTTTGTAACCTCAAAGTTTAAAGTTTTCTTTAGTCACATTTAAAGTTTTCTTTAGTCACATTCTTTAGTCACATTATCATTAAAACCACTGAAATTCAGTCCAACAGTTAGTACAATTCCTATTAGTATCAAATTGTGGCGTACCAATTAATGGGGGGTTAATGAGTGTGAGGGGGGTTGATCAATCATGGGTGGTCTGTCATTAGTGGTGGGAAAAAAGTTATCTCTCACCCATACCATTAGAGTTAATTCCCATAAAAAAGAAACCCTATTAAGATCCATAACAAATGATTATTAGTACATTCAAAATACAAGTACTAAAAATTAACAGAAGAAATAATGATTAAAAACAACTTAAATAAAACAAAAGGACCTGTTGTTGGTAGTCGATTCCCTTTGCAAGTGGACTTCTATCCAAACAGATCTGAAAAGTTTCCAGATGCTTTGTAAGATGCTACCATCCATAACAACTTTAGTATAGGATGAACTTTCTATCAAATCAACAGATGACTTTCAAAGACTACTTAAATGCTCAGTTAGAACTAAGAAATTTTACAAGGAAAATCGAACAATTATACTAAGTTGAAATTAAGTAGATATATAGCATTTGATTCGTTTCAACTAAAAAGCTACCAAAATTTTAACAGATGAGAAACCACATTTAACACAAGAAGTTTCTAGTATCATTATTTGATTAACGATTCATTTCAAACTAACCATCCGTAGCCCGTAGGTCGCAATTCTGCAGGCTACTGAAACGGGTTTTCAATGGGTTGGCAGGCCAATGGACCAGTAGACCTAAAGTCAAATCTGGGTTGCATTCGATGGTTCATGGTTTGGATTTGAGTTTGGAAATAAATCCAACTTAGATGCAGATCAAGTGGATCCCAATCAAGCAGCCCAGGCTCGAGCACTAAGCATTTTCCCCTTCCAATGGAAAGCTTAAGCTCTTTGATTTGTAACCGTATCGAAGTCAACTTGACAACCCTATGAGCTGATCCAACTCATTAAGATTCCTAAGATTTTGTCCTAATAATGCTGAAGTTCACTCTAAGAATTTATTTGTAGGTTATGAGTAGGGCTAAGGCAATAGTTAACCAATTTGTATTTAGAAGAACTCTGAAACCATATGCCCAAAGAAGAAAAACTTACTTTGCCAATTGCAGCGACAGGTGTATCCTCAATGTACCTCTTAGTGATTCCAGCCAGTTAGGAGATCTCCCAACAACATACCTAGTACATTTATTATCTATTTGTTTTAGTAGAAATGGAGATTTCCTGCTTTAATGATAAGTAACACTAAAACAATAACCGGTGTTAAGCATGGGCATATTTACTGATAACAGTTGCAGCAACATAAATAAAAATCAATTAAAAAATTCAAATCACATAGAATTATCCTCAAACACTTATACTGACAAAAAACAACAAAAAAAATATTGTGATGGTACCTCTTTTTATTTTATTTTATTCCAATAGTCTGTGGTGTACAAATTGTTAGTTTTATGGACTCAATCCAGTAGATGATATAATAAATTGATTAATTTCTTTATTTATCAGTATATTCATGCTTTCCTTTCATGAGATGAATGGTGATTTATTATATACTTGCACATAACCAATACGAATGACATAATGGTTCATGAGATGAACCGGGGTCCACAAGTATATTAGATGTAATACATGTGTATGGATGAGATCCACATACGGGAGACATGTATGACAAATCTTATACTTAAAATATATTCACAACCAGTGATGAGACTGGACATCTCATACTGATAAGGTTGCAGTACTTTGATCACTATGAGATAGTGTGATTTGTCTCGATCATCAGAATGGAAGATTCTGGATCATAGTGCTGGTACATTGGATGTATTGAAGGACCATGAGAAGCACCTTATAAACACTGTCTTTATTTTAAGGTCTGCTCTCATAATTCCCTAGCAATAGGCTCTCAATCCTGAGACATTAATGAACTCAAGTTTCTATCTATTCATTTGCTTTGAGTCACCAATGAGTGAGGCCAACTGTAGGTCAACACCTCGGTGATTTGGGTACATGGTAGCAGAGCTGTGGGAACATTCAATAGTCAAGAAGGAATCTATCTCTAATATCCCCTTCTGCCAATTAATGGATTTATCATTGGTAAGTGCGCACCCATTCCGATTAAGAGTTAATTGGAAAGGTACCTATTGATCATTATAATTGATTGGGGCTCAAGGATAATAAGATATGGATCAAGTTTGGAAGACAGGTCCAATTGATCCATGGATATTGATAGAGGGGTCTACTTGTGGTAATGTGGAAGTTTAGGGTCTTCTATGTAATATTCCTAAGACTGGAGTTCAATTGCATTTATATAGTGGAGTTATTTGCAATTAACTGTGGGCCCGGATTACACATGAGATGTGGGGTCGCGTGTCCCAGTTGGAGCCAGCTTTCTAAGGAATCCCTAGTGGTCCCCACGCTAGCCCAATATTAGAAAGTATCTAATTCTAGTTGAACTCTAAAAAGAAAGTTACTATTTCTATTTGAAGTGAGACTTCTAATAGTGGTAATAGTAGACTTACTAATTTTAGTAGAAGTGAGACTTCTATTTTAATTAGAAAGGAATTGGAAAGTTACTAATCATATTTGAAGTGAGACTTCTAATTATGATATGGTAAGTTACTAATTAATTAATGGAAGTAAGACTTCTATTTTAATTAAGAAGAGATAGTTACTAATTTTTGGAAGTAAGACTTCTAATGGAAATTAGTAAGTTGGGCTTGCAAAAGCTATAAACAAGAGGAGGATAGGCCTTGGACGTCCCATGCTTGCTCCTTCCATTGGGATTCACGCCCAAGGTTCTCTAAGTTCAAGTGTTGCACGAGCTCTTCTCCTCTTCCCTCTTCTAGTTTTCTTTCTAGTTCCTCCCTAGAGTTCCTAGTAGTTTTCTCTTGGAGATCCCACCATCTTCTTGAGAAAAAGGAGAATCTAATACGGGTCATAGCGTGGAAGATCAAGAGGTCTTGGAGATCCCTATTTGATTAATGAAAGCGTTTCATCATCAAAGAAAGACGCAACTCCTCCATTAGAGCACAACCGAGCTCCAAAGGTATAATCTACTTCCATGCATGTTGTAGATTTATTTGTTGCTTATATGTTGCTGTTTCTATCTTCTAGATAGATTGTATTTACTGATCATGATGGCTGAGATTGAGGACATGGATCTTGGATTGGGTTTTATAGCCTTGTGGATAGTTGATCCCTGCGTCAAGTGGGTCAAAAGTTTTTGAAACCTATCCTAGAGGCCCACCCTATTTCCAACACAAATGGAGTAAGAGAAGTTGGATGGAAAGGAAAGAGTAGTATATGTAGAGTAAATGCATATGAGAAAGTGGGAAGAGAGTGGTTGCATGCAGAAGCGGGGGGAGAATGTGGGTTGGCCATAGAGAAGTGATATAACTGCCAGTCAAAATAAGCAGTAGTTACGATCAAAATTAGCTTTAAAATGCTTGGCTTTAATATAGTATAACTGGGAATGTAAATGGGTCCCCATGTACCTGAATGTCCAAATAAGTAAAAACCTAATTGGAGACCAATATTTGAATCTGTTTTCATCTAGATCCAGGTTTGGCTCCACTTCATGGACTCGTAATAAAATTTAATTCGGGTTTAGGTCCATGATTTTCAAACCCAAATACCCTAATGCATATCATGTATGTGTGCGTGATTATATTTTATAAGTGACTAGGCATGGATCCAAGCCTTGCATTCAAATATTGGTCTGGTTTTAGGTCTTTAATCTGAATTCTGGTTATGGTACTTTAACCTGGACCTAATTCAGTTTTGGATTTTGGTACTTATTGATAAGTCAGGTTCAGGTTTGGGCATAATACAAACCCAACCTGACCCATAATTATCTATAGAGAAGAGTGGGCCACCTGAGAGCTTTCCATACATGGGAAATGAGATTTATGGGGCCAAGTTTTGTAATCAGATGCCCTATGGACTGGGCTAAAAACTGAAATACATTTCTCCAGCTGAATCATTATTATTGACATGAAGATGGAAGAGAATGATATTTGTGGAAAACTTTGGATCCCTTTCATGGACGATCCTTTATCTCTTTTATAATCATATTTAGCCTTAATCAAGGCAAATCAAACATATTACAATCTATCTTTTATGGAAAATAAGCTGTACATTTGAATTGAGTATATCCTAACTAATCCCACAATGGATAGATATGTTACAATGAATGGGCCTGGGCTTGGTGGGCTTTGTGTTACTTGTGTTAACACCCCTCCTCAAATTGATGATGGTCAAACAACAACAATTTGTGAATCAAGAACTCATGACGTGGTCGAGGCAGTCCTTTTGTGAAGATATCCGTAAGTTGGAGTTCACTTGAAACATGGGGAAGACTAATGACCTTGCGATCATATTCATCTCGAATAAAATGACAATCCACCTCAATATGTTTTGTCCGTTCATGGAAGATTGGATTCTCAGTGATACGGATGGAATTAGTATTGTCTGCATGAAGTGGAGTAGCTGAGGTCTGGGGAAACCCAAGATCTGTAAGTAAGCCTCGAAGCCAAAGGATCTCGGAATAAGCAGAGGACATGGCACGATATTTGGATTCTGTGGAAGATCTGGAGACCCGTTCTTGCTTTTTGCATTTCCAAGAAATGAGCGATTCACCCAAATACATACACCAGCCTGTAGTAGATCGGCGAGTATCCGGGCATCCGGCCCAGTCGGCATCAGAATAAGCAATTAGGGTGACTATTGTGCCAACTGGAAAAACCAAGCCTCGTGTCGGAGAACCGAGAATGTACCGAATAATACGTTTAACAACAACCAGATGGTGATGCCGCGGTGCTTGCATGAATTGCCTAACAACATTCACAGCATATGAGATGTCGGGCCGAGTGATGGTCAAGTAGACTAGACTCCCGACTAATCGTCTGTAGGAGGTAGGGTCGGAGAGGAGGTCCCCATCATCTTTCCGGAGTTTCACATTGAATTCTAATGGAGTGTCCACAGGGGTTGCATCCTTTTGGCCAGCAAGAGCAATAAGATCAGTAGCATACTTATGCTGATGTAAAAATAGTCCCTTCCTAGACTGTTGTACCTCAAGACCCAAGAAATATGTTAAAGGACCCAGGTTTTTCATATGGAATGCAGTTTGAAGTGAGGATTGAAGACTATGGATCATGTTACTGTGAGTGCCTATGATGATGATATCATCCACATATACTAGAAGGATGGTGGTAGCTTGAGCAGTGTTATTCAGAAACAGTGAATGATCATAAGGACTTTGAGCAAATCCAAGATGCAGCAGAGTAGACCGAAATTTCTCAAACCAAGCTCTGGGTGCTTGTTTGAGTCCATACAGCGAGCGACAGAGCCGTGCCACCTCGTTTTTAGAAGTAGTATCATATCCTTGAGGAAGACGCATGTAGACTTCCTCTTTAAGATCTCCGTGGAGGAAGGCATTCTTCACATCCATCTGATAAAGAGGCCATGAGTGTGATGCTGCAATAGCAAGAATAGTACGCACCGTTGTCATCTTGGCCAAGTCAATACCATACTCCTGACGGTTGCCAAGTGCCACTAACCGAGCCTTATAACGTGCCAAAGTACCATCAGAATGTAGCTTGATAGAGTAAACCCATTTACAGCCAATGGGTTTGATGGACGGAGGACAGGGAACCACATCCCATGTGTGATTCACTTTGAGTGCATCAAGTTCTTCCTGCATGGCATGCCGCCAACACTCATGTTGCACTGCTTGAGAAAAATGATTAGGAATGTCAACAGAAGACAAAGTAGCAAGTAAGGATGTATGGGTAAAACCAAACCGATCAGGGGGCGGGAAGTCCTAGAGGAGCGACGAACAGGAACTGACTGGGAGATGTTTGGAGCAGGAGCTGGGTCAAGTGCCGAGGAAGCTGACAAATCAGGAGGCTCAGGTGTAATCGTATTTCCTCGCCGACGTATTTCATACACAAGTAAAGGCTTAATAGAGTCCGAAGAAGGAACAGGGTTATCAGAAAAGGCAGGAACAAGGGAAAACACAGTAGGATTATCATGATCGAAATGATGTTGGAAAAAATACTGATTTAAAAAAAACACAATATTACGAGAGGTCCTGATACGTTTCACCTTAGGATCATAACAGAAAAATCCCTTTTGGTCAATCGCATAGCTTAGAAAAACACACTTAGATGATTGAGCAGAGAGTTTTGTTCGTTCAACTGAGGGAAGAAGAACAAAACATACACACCCAAAAGTATGGAGATGGGAATAAGTAGGATGCTTGTGAAATAAACGAAAATAAGGTGTTTCATTCGCTATACGAGGGGATGGTAGTCTATTAATAACATGAATTGCTGTAGACAAAGCTTCAGGCCAAAATTTTGGTGGAACAGAGGATTCTAAGAGAAGTGACCTAATAATGTCCAAAAGGTGTCGGTTTTTTCTCTCAGACACACCATTTTGTTGCGGTGTATAAGGACATGATTTTTGAGAAATGATCCCTTTGTGTTGCAAAAGATTTTGAAACTCATGAGAAACATATTCACCACCGGAATCTGTGCGAAGTGTTTTAATGGATGTGGAGAAGTGATTTTCCACATAAGCTAAGAAAATTTTAAAAGTAACAAACTCCTCAGATTTTGAATGTAAGAAATAAATCCATGTAAAGCGACTGTAATCATCAATAAATGTAACAAAATACTTAAAATGAGAATGGGATATGACAGGTGCTATACCCCATACATCACTATGAACAAGATCAAAACATTTCAATGATAATGAGGTACTAAGAGGAAAAAGAAGAGTCTTACTCTTGCTCATTTTACAACTAGAACAATCAAAAGAAGCATCTTTAACAGATATTTTATTATCATGAAGCAAACCAGATTGAAACAAAGACAACAAAGTACGAGAATTAGGATGGCCTAATCTATTGTGCCATAATTGGCTCTTGTGTAAACTAGAAGTAGAAAACAAAGCAGATGCAACCAAATTCCTATCTTGTGTAGAAAGTTGTAGCGGAAAAAGACGGCCACACTTAGGTCCCCGATGCTTGATCCTGTATCACACAACCAGAATGCGAAAATGAGATAGAACAATGGTTATCAACTAGTTGTCCAACAGATAATAAATTTGTAGATAACCGAGGATAAAGAAAGACATGACTCAAAGGTAAGGGATGTGAGATCTCGCCGACGGCAGTAATGAGTATACTGCCACCATCTGCGGTATTGATTCGGAGATTTCCATCATACGACTTTACTTGAGATAAAGTATCAGAAGAGTGAGTCATATGATTAGAAGCCCCCGAATCCAAATACCAAGTAGAGTTTGATTGTTTGGGTTTACCTGAGAGACCAAGAGCAAAAAAAGCATTTACTATCATCTGTTGAACCATTTCAGGAGTAAGAGCTGATGATGAAGGAGGTGGTGCAGGCATGATTGTAGTGGCAACATGACTAAATGCAGAAGAGGACGCATCCAGGGTTGCTAAATTAGCCTTCTGTGAGGAAAACTGAGTACGGCGACTACATTCCGGAAGAACATGGCCTTTGCGTTTGCAGTAAGAGCAGAATTTCTGATCGTATTGAGTGGCGACATGGCCATACTTCTGACAAGAATAACACTATACTTTGGTCATGTCCTTGTTTTGCTGTTTGGGACGAGCAAGATAGGCAGCAGTCAGTGGTCCTGGAGATATGGCTTGTTAAAGAGTAGCTTGGGTTGTAAGACGTTGTTCCTCTCGAAGAAGCTCTCCTAAGCACGAATCAATAGATGGAGGAGGCACCCTGCTCATCAGATTTGAACGAACTTGTTCAAATTCAGACCTCAGTTTCATCAAGAATTGATCTCGTTGACTAGTGGAATGAATGCGTTGAACCACCGCAATCGAGGCATCAGGGAGACTTGAGTAAATTATCTCAGTATAGTCTATCCATAAGCGAATAAAATCAGAGTAATATTCTTGAATGGACAGTGTCCCTTGATTAAACTGAGATAACTCATGTTCTAAATGGAAACGTCGAGCGGAGTTATCCTGTTGATACACCTGTCGGAGATAGTCCCACATTCCCTTTGCTGTTTTATAGGGCCGGAGATTCAGAATATATTGTGGATCCACCGACCCCAGAAGCCAAGTCATGATTTGGGCATCCTTTGTTTTCCATTTAGCTACTGCCTTTACATCCTCTAAAGGAATAGGATCAGTCCCGTCAACATGGCCCCATAACTCTTTGCCCTTAAGGTATATTTGAAATTGGAATGCCCATGATGAATAATTTGTCCCATTGAATTTTATCAAGTAATTTTCACTTTTGTGGGTGTCCATGATTATAACTCAAAATAACTATAGCAACAGTTGATTCTGATCAAGTAATTCCAGACAAGAAGAAGAGAAGTCTTGATTGCAAATTACCCCAGCAGTCCTGATTAAAATCTACCCCAGCAGAAATTCCAAATTATCCGAGCAGTAAGTCCCAATACGATTAGCAGAAACCAAAAAATTACAGAATACAGTGCAATAAAGTGCAGGAATGGTAGAAACAGAAATAGCAGGAACCAGAAAGAGGCAGAAACCAGTAAGCCAGTAGAAACAGTGTAGAAAAATGACTGTGTAAAAAAAAAGAAGGTCCAGACGACCTGTATTTTGGCTTTTAATTCCCTGCGTGGGGCCCACTACTTGATCTGATTGAGAATCAGATCAACAAGATTCAAGCAGAATCAAAATGTCTTTCCAGTAAGACAAGATGCATCAAAATCCGTCCATAATCCAAGATTTTGTACGGCTGTGATCAAAATTATCTTAGAAAAGTGGGAAATTACAAGTGGGGTCAGATGTCCTACCTCTAATCTCTGAAAAATATTGAAAAAGTCCAAATTTACCAGGAGAGGAAGTCGACCACTGCTGTAAGGATTTTGGAACACGCCATGATGATCGCAGGTGGGCCACTGCTGATCATACCGTCACTGTCGTTTGTTTCCTCCGTCTGTGTGCGAAAGAATACATGCAGATCCCTGATCTGGTTGATTGCAAGATTACAGATCCTTGATCTGTTAGATTTCCCCAAGAATTAATTCAGAACAACAGGTCTTCAAGAATTTCACAGTATTGGCTCTGATACCATGACACGAAGATGGAAGAGAATGATATTTGTGGAAAACTTTGGATCCCTTTCATGGACGATCATTTCTCTCTTTTATAATCATATTTAGCCTTAATCAAGGCAAATCAAACTTATTACAATCTATCTTTTATGGAAAATAAGCTGTACATTTGATTTGAGTATATCCCAACTAATCCCACGATGGGTAGATATGTTACAATGAATGGGCCTGGGCTTGGTGGGCTTTGTGTTACTTGTGTTAACAATTATTGGTATATTAGCCTTAGCAGTATTGATGGACCGCGCTCCCGATGCCCGGGTTCCTACCGAGGTCGGCGGACGTGGGAGTCCGTTTGGTTCCGACCCATTCGTAACCGGGGGGCAAAAGGGGGCGTGCATCAACATTTCTTTTTTTTTTGTGGGTGTGCCAGATTTTCTATTTTTACTTGGAATTGCAAGTGGTGATCCGGAGATCAACCTTCGCAAGTAAAAAGGAAATCAACTTCTTTCAAGTTTTCCATTGCACATATATTTAAGAAAAGAGACATTTTCTTGATTTGCCGTGAAAGGCGATTTTTTGGCATTTATAGCCGATTTTGGCGTTTATAGCCGATTTTTGGCGTTTATAGCCGATTTTGGCATTTATAGCCGATTTACAATCCTTATCAACAATGAAAGACAAGAATTGTGATTTTTGTCTCTTTTAAAAAAAATACAAACTACAATGAAAAGCAAGAAAAGGAGGATCTAACTTCTCAGGAGATTGTGGGGGACTCGTTTAGATTGACGGTCGCAAGCCATATGTGGGCTTCGCCATCATCCATGCAGATGAGAACAGAGGATGCTATTGATTCGCTTGGCTTGGCTATAACCTCGGGTTTTTAGAGGACAAAGACTAAAGGAAGGTCCTATGTCCAATAAAAAGCCGAGTAGACGGGCTGAAAAGCCATATCTAAGCCATTGGAGGCAGGAGGAGAAGGCAAGGACCTTGGGGGGGGGTACCCCCCAAGGGACTTTTGTCACCTTGTTGCGGTGGCCGGTGTAGAATTTCCGCAGAGTTTTCTCTCTTTTTCCTTTCTCTGGATTTCTGTCTGCTGTCTGTTGATGTTGTGTGTGTCTGTTCTTCTTGGAGAGCCCTCCTATTTATAGGCTTTTAGGTAGCCTTTTAGGAGGGTTTATGGGCTTTTATTGTCATTAAGCCGCATAATGGGAGGAGTTACAAAATTGAATTATTTATTTTGTAACTCCTTTTTCTTGGCTTCTGATTGGCCGGAGGAGATTGAGGGCATTTAATCGCCTTTAATCGTCATGATGGGAGGAGTTTCATGGGTTAAATGCCATGAATCTCTTGACTTGTAACTCCCGAATGCTTGCTTCTGATTGGGCCGTCCAAAGAAATGGATTAATGACTGTAATAAAGCTAGTCAATTAATCGCATTAAGTGGTCGCCGAGCAGCTGAAGAGTCGCGGGCCGTGCCACGTCTTTTGAGATTCTTCTGTTGATGATCATCGATGGATCTTCATGTAGATCGACATCAGATGATCATGTAATTTCAGGTGTTTGTTGCCAACAGCGGGTCGGTGCCATCTGTCCTGTCGATTTCTCGATCGGTTCGGGTAGAAAGCACACTTTTTTTGGTTGACCGGGTGGCGATCAATATTGTTTTCGATACTCTTGATGATTTACCCGTGTTTTGGACGGATGTCAGAGGACTTGGTGTCTCAAAAGCATGAATTTTGGAAAGTACCAGAGGCTGGGCTCCTCGAATCGCGAAAAAACGGCGAAAACCGGGGTTTCCGGGGCTTTCCCGGCGACCCCGGGTTCCAAGGTCGCCGGCGACCCTGGGCCAGGGTCGCAGGGCCAGGGTCGTAGGGGCCTGCGACCCTGGCCCAGGGTCGCAGGGGTCTGCGACCCTGGGGGGGTTTTCCCCCTTTCGTGTCCCGTTTTGCGTCCGTTTTTGCTGTTTTTCGATTCTTTTTTCTTCTGTACTTTTCCTTGACATTTTGACCATTTATTGGCCTAATTTCTTTGTAGGAAACCTGATGAGAATCCTTGCATTTTATTTTGCAAAGTTTCCAATTTCCTGAGAAAGCCGAAGACTTTGTCGCGCAGAGCTGCCGATTTTCCGTCAGAAGCTGAAACTGGGCCAAACGATGTCGGAATGACCTGAAATTTGGTGTGAAGCCTCCTGAGCAATAAATAAGACCAACCATAGGCTTTTGTTTGAGTTTCGAAGCCGTTTGGGGTCCTATCACCTGTAGACTTGCTTTTTGTCGCGATGAAGATGTCGCGGTTTGATGTGCGGTCAATCGATGTCCGATTGACTTGAAATTTGACAGGGAACCTATTGGAGTCATTTTAAGATGATCCATAGGCTCTGTCTTGGAAACCATGGTCCCGGAGAGCTTTTGTCGCCGAGAGCTCCTTTTCGGCTGTCGGAGAAGCGAAGTTAGGCCAAATGATTTTGAAATGGCCCGAAACTTCTTGTGTACTCCTCTTTTGGCTGTCTGGAAGAATCTTGCAGTTTTTGTTTGATTCTGACAAGATTTGATTTTTGGAAGCAGCATTGCCTATTTATGGCAGGTTGCGACTTCATGTAGCTCTTTGGATCTTGAAAAGGCAAAGTGACATTTTTGGTGTCAACAAATGCCCCCTCGAGGTACAGCGGCGAGTTGCTTAACTTTTGTAGTCGATGTGCCTCGAAGAGATTTTTTGAAGGAGGGCCTGTGACTTGACCAAGAGTCTTTGAGCAATCTTTTTTTTTTGGTATTTGTAGCCTTTTGAGCTTCCAGGGGAATTTTATGGTAGTGAAAGGGATCACGTACCATCTCGAGGCAAAGTTTTGAAGATGACATCAGGGATGTGGATTTGGGTTTTGACCTTGTGACCTAACAGGCTATATGTGGCAGGTTAGGGGGTCGGGTTTGGTTTTGATCGTGTGACCCAACAAGCTGTATGTGGAATGTTGGGGGATCAATTTTGGTTTTGCTCTTGTGACCTAACAGGCCGTATGTGGCAAGTTAGGGGATCAGGTTTTGGTTTTTGGTTTTGGTCTTGTGACCTAACAGGCTGTATGTGGCAAGTTAGGGGACCAGGATTTGGTTTGATGGAATGTCAATTTCAAGAATTTGGCTCAATTTGGTAGATGAGGCTGGATGGTTTGATTTTTGGAAGCTCATGGGGCTTGGAATTTTCTTTTGTATGGTCCAATCAACTCAAAAGAGGCATGGAACCATTTTTGTATGCTCTTGGTAAGAGGGATTTCTCTTTGACTAAAAGCCCAAAAAAATTTTCTTTTTCTTTCTTTTTTTTTTTTTTTTTTTTTTGTGTGCCTAGGTGGTCAAACCTGGCTCACATGGGCTAACCCATGGGACCTTAAGCTTTTGAAATAGCTTAGATCTCATATGGTGTCATTTTTGTAAAGAATATCCAAAAATATCTCATTTGGATAGAGAATATCCAAGAATATCTTTACTTGGAGAGAATCTCTCATGATCCCTTTATTTTTGGGATAGAATATCTCAAGATATCTTTCTTTTGGGAAAGAATCCGTCATAGATTTCTTTTTGGGAGAAAATCCTTCAAGATATCTTTCTTTTGGGAAAGAATCTTTCTAATCTCTTTCTTTGGTAAGGTTACTAATTAGTAACACTTACCTCTTTCTTCTTTCCTTCTTTGGTTTGCTCTCCTCTATAAAAGCAAGGAGAAGGTTGGATCTCTTGCTCTTATTACTTTCTTTTGCAATAATCTCAAGAGGGCTTCAAGACCAAGAGTCCTTCTTCTTCAAGATCTTCAAGAGTTTTCTTCTTCTTCTCCATCAATGGCTTCAAGTAAGTTCTCCTTTTTTTTTTCAAGAAAACTCCATTGTAGGAAAATAAAGTTCTTTCTTTTTTTTTGTTTCTTTCTTTTCTTTTCTTCTTTTTTTTTTCTTTTCCACGTGTTTGCTTCGCTCTTTTTTTTTTACACGGTTTTTTTTTTTGCTTTCTTTTCTTTTTTTTTTCATGTTTTTTGTTTTTTTTTTTTTTGTGGGCCGTACGGACAGATCCGTACGGATCTGGCTGTACGGCCACGTGGCCTGTGGGCCAGCCCTCATTTTTTTTTTCTTTTTTTTTCTTTCCCTCCCCCTTTTTTTTTTGAGAGAGTTTCTTTTCTTTCTTTTTTTGTTTTCTTTCCCCTCTTTTTTTTTAGAGAAAGTTTCTTTTTCTTTTTTTTTTTTTGTTTTCTTTCCCCCTCTCTTTTTTTTTTAGAGAAAGTTTCTTTTTCTTTTTTTTTTCTTTTTGCTCATCATGATAATGCCTTTTTTTTTTTTTGCAAACCTAGATGTTCATGAATGCCTTTAATTTGTAAATTAAATTTGTAGCATGATGTGATAGCATACCTGAAAGTTTTCGCAAATTTGGGAATTTGGAGCTCGCAGTGATGTTGAGCCCTTCCTGATTTTGCGGAGACTTTTAGGTTTCGAAAGTTTGGAGTTTCGGAGCTCGCAGCGATGTTGAGCCCATCTTCAAGCTTTCTATTTCTTTCGGGATAGTTCCTTTTCTTCGGAATTGCCCCGTCATCATGTCAAAATTTCGCCAGATTTTTTTTTAGCGAGATTCTGTCATTTTGATGTTTGATCTTTTTCTTTTCCATCCTTTTCAGGTGGTTCCTCCAGAGCGAACAAGGGTAAAGAGCCTGCTACAAGCGTACCTCGTCGATCTTCTAGATCTTCTAATCCGGCCGTTCAGCAGGCTTTTGAGAAGGTCCAGTATGTTGAGAGAAATCTGGAAGAGTGCGACTCCCTCAACAGAGATGAGATGAGGCAGCGACTGATCACTCTCAAGGGAGAGGAATTCTATAAGATCATGGTAAGCAATCGTCCATGGGTGATGGAAGATCAGAGCGTTTTGCCCAAGCCTACCTTCTTCTTTGGTGATGCAGTCCCTGATGACATGACATACCAGAGGAGATGTTTTCAGTTTTCTTTCACAGCAGATGGTGAGAAGAAGACTGTTGCTACCCGGTCGACGTTTGATCGCACCGTCTCGATTCTGAGCCTTGCCCCCACGTGCCCTAAGAGGGAAGATCCTCCAAGCTGGGTGAGAAGGACAAATGTAATCAAGACCGGGGTTTTTGTTGGCGGTTCTCCTGGATATACGGAGAGGTCGCCTGTTGATATGGACCTGTTGATGCCATCCAGCGCCTACCAGGGCTCTGATTATCCGTCGGTCGATTTGAGACCGGTGGGCCTTGGTATTTTCAGTGGTGACGGCAGCAATTGGATCAAGCCTTTCCGACTTCGAGGTCGTTTCAATGCTGACTCTGAGTGGAAGTCGTGGACTGATCGCGTCCTGCTGATTGGTGGCGCCGTTTTGAAGGAAGCCGGGATTTTTGATGCGGTCCGCGCCTTTAGGGAGACCGTGATCTTTTCCGACGAGGCCTTCATGGCTATGCTGGAGTCGTTCCTCCCTCAAACCAATACCTTCGTTGTGACGAATGGTGAGATTGGTTTTTCTTTGAAGGAGCTGAGCGCCATTACTGGATTGCCCATCCTCGGCAAACTCTATGAGGAGTTTATGCCGATTGACAGCGTCCTCGAGGGGCAGTCTGAGGAGTTCAGGCTTCTATACTTTCAGCTTGTCGCCTTCTATGATTTTTTGAAGGAGAAGGAGGGTTTGAAAGTTACATCCAGCAGTTGGAAGAGTTTTAGCTCTTCATTCCCTAACTTTTTTGATAGCAGGGAGTCTTCTGACAGCGTGACCCAGGAAGCCGGAGCTCAGGATCCAAGTTCAAAGAAAATCTTGGCCATGCAAGAAGAGTTGAGAGATTTCTGTGCTAGTACAAACGCCATATGTCCTGACATTGCACTGCGGAGAGATCTCGCTGTTTACCTCACTTATTGGCTTGGTGAGGCTATTTTTGCTGGAGGAGATGGAACGCACATCAGGCCGCATTGTATTTTCCCGGCTTGTCAGATGGCGTTTGGAGAGCAGCTTGCTTTGGTGCCAGCTCTTTACTCCTACCTGTGTACCGAACTGCAGGCTGCTGCTTTTCTGGTTCGGCTTGGGCTTCCCATGAATAGGGTATTTTCAGCCCATATCTTTTATTCGTGGTATGTATACCACTGTCCTGGCTTCCATCGGTTGGGTGCTGCTCAGGATGATGATCCTCTGATGATTCGACTGGCTAAGGGCAAAGCCGTGTCCGAATCACTTTTGTTTGCCCGCATGAGGATCCGACGGTTCAGGGACGTCGAGATGGGGCAATCTTCAGTAAAGCTTTCTCCGGAGTTGCGGAAGAAGGCTTTTGATTTTGGTGCCTCCCGAGATTCTACCAGGGCGGGGTCGGGAAGGCATTATTCCTTGACAAATGCAGGGAGAGAGTGGCTTTTCAGCATACGTGTCGGCACGATGGTGTACCGTAGACATCTTTTCGTCGACATCCAGCCGTATGTACCCTCTCGCTTTGCTTTGCAGCTGGGCTTTTCTCAAGGCGTTGTTGGAGCGTCTTCAAGCATGGTGAAACGCTTTGGAGGCTTACAGGACGGGAGAAATGCATGGGCTTTCTATAGTGCTGAAGACACTACAGCCATGATTTCTTATCCTGTGTTGTTGACTTCCCGTACTGCCGGCTTTGTGAA
This sequence comes from Litsea cubeba, assembly GCA_012931725.1. Classification (NCBI taxonomy): domain Eukaryota; kingdom Viridiplantae; phylum Streptophyta; class Magnoliopsida; order Laurales; family Lauraceae; genus Litsea; species Litsea cubeba. The sequence goes on from CM022949.1 coordinate 60,284,402, forward strand.
GTGGTTCGCGGAGAGCTTTTCGGCATATCGGGGGCTTTCCAAGAAGGAGCTTGATGTGAAGCTGTCATCTGGAAAGGGCCTTGGAAAGTCGGATTGTTAGGATTTTGTTTATTGCAATTTGATGGATGCATTAGTATTTTATTCATCTCATGAATTTTCACACATGCATTGATTTAGAAAATCTTGAAATCTTAATTTACACATGCATTGTTTTAAATCTTGTAATCCTTAGTGTTTGTGTGAAAACTTCAATCAAGTTTAAAATTAAGCTCAATCTATTTTATGCTTAAAGCAATTCAAAAGTTTAATGCTCATAAAAAGATTTGATTGAAGTGTTAGGCAAATCACATGTACACAAATACTAACTTGTAAATGATTTATGAAAATCAAGATGACACAAGTTGTATGAAATTAATTATGTCTAAACATGTGATGCACATTCAATGTTGTTTTCAAAACAAATTAGTTTAACTAAAGTTCAAATAGATTGAAAACAACAAAGAGAGTTTCAAACAAGTTAATGTATCATGCTATAAAGAAATCAAAGATTTTGGCTAAGCATGATTGACAAAGTTTAAAACAAAACTTGGTTTGAAATCAAGGGTGAAGAATCCAATAACTAAAATCAAAGATTAAGAGAAGAGTGGATTCAACACATCATAGTTAATATGCTAAAAATCATTTACCAATAATTTAGTCAAAGCATAAAACATATGATTAATAAAAGTAAAGCTTACTTGATGATTTAACTTAATGATCCAAGCTTGAGCTTTACTAATGACCCCCTTGATCTCTCTTAGTTCATCCCCTTTTCCTTGTCTCCAAACACCTCAAAGAAGGCTTAAGAGTTCTAAAATGTTCAACACTTTTTCAAAGGGAATGAAGCCTTTTTATACACAGAAAACAGAGTTTCTGCGTGTCCCCGGTCGACCCCCAGCTTGGCTCGGTCGACCGCGTACACTGCGGGTCGACTGGGCAGAGAGCCGTTTGGCTCTCCAACGGTCATTTTTCTGACCGTTAAGGGTCGGTCGACCGAGCCAAGCTGGGGGTCGACCGGGGACACGCAGAAACTCTGTTTTCTGTGTATAAAAAGGCTTCATTCCCTTTGAAAAAGTGTTGAACATTTTAGAACTCTTAAGCCTTCTTTGAGGTGTTTGGAGACAAGGAAAAGGGGATGAACTAAGAGAGATCAAGGGGGTCATTAGTAAAGCTCAAGCTTGGATCATTAAGTTAAATCATCAAGTAAGCTTTACTTTTATTAATCATATGTTTTATGCTTTGACTAAATTATTGGTAAATGATTTTTAGCATATTAACTATGATGTGTTGAATCCACTCTTCTCTTAATCTTTGATTTTAGTTATTGGATTCTTCACCCTTGATTTCAAACCAAGTTTTGTTTTAAACTTTGTCAATCATGCTTAGCCAAAATCTTTGATTTCTTTATAGCATGATACATTAACTTGTTTGAAACTCTCTTTGTTGTTTTCAATCTATTTGAACTTTAGTTAAACTAATTTGTTTTGAAAACAACATTGAATGTGCATCACATGTTTAGACATAATTAATTTCATACAACTTGTGTCATCTTGATTTTCATAAATCATTTACAAGTTAGTATTTGTGTACATGTGATTTGCCTAACACTTCAATCAAATCTTTTTATGAGCATTAAACTTTTGAATTGCTTTAAGCATAAAATAGATTGAGCTTAATTTTAAACTTGATTGAAGTTTTTGGTATCAGTCGGTCGACCGGCCACACTGCAGGTCGACCGGGAAAGAGGCAACGGCATTATTTTCAAACGGTCATATTTTTGCCCGTTGAAGGGCAGGTCGACCGAGCCCTGTAGGGGGTCGACCGAGGACTAGCCGTTGGGCATTTTTTTGTATAAAAAGAAGCTCATTCCTTAGCCAAATTTGAGGAACTTTTAGGCCCTCCTTAAGGTGATTTGAGGCCAAACAAAGGGGAATGAGCTAAGGGAATCTAAGGGTCATTAGGAAAGCTAAAGCTTGGGATTAATGAAGTTAAATCACTAAGTAAGCTTGCTTTTCCTAATCATATGTTTTCATGCTTTATTCTATTTATTGGTAAATCTTTTCTAGCATGTTAATGTATGATTTGTTGTGTCCTTAACATGGTTATGTTTTGAATTGATTCATTGTTTTGGATACATCACCTTGACTCAAACCAAGTAGTACTTAAATTGGTATATCTAAGTAGATCATGTTTTGGAATCATCTTTGAAATCATATGTAACATGATTCCTATACTTGGTTGAATCTTTGGTTGTTGTTTTTCATCATAAGAAAATCTCTTTCAAATCTATCTTATGTTTTGGATTCAACAACTTTACTAATCACATGTATTTTGTTTTAAAGTTTCACAACTTGTTTAGCTTTGATTGGTATATCATCTTCAAGTTGTATTTTTTAATACATGAGATTTGACCCTTAATTTCAATCAAATATATTTGTATGTTTTACACTTTCAAATACTTTAAGCATACATTGAGCTTCATTGTTAATTTGATTGAAATCCATATGCATCACATGTTTTGTTCTTTGATTTTCACAACTTGTTTAGAATACATAGGTATGTCTTTTACAAGTTACTTTTAACATGTGATTAGCATTTCCTCAATCATAAATGTTTTGAGCTAAAACTTTCAAAAGCCTTTGGCATACATTTATGAGCTTTTATTTTCAAATTGATTGAGGACATCATGCATACACTTTGTGCATTCATCTTTGCATTCATATAGTGTTTGTGTGAGTTAGATTTTCACTTTCATATCCGCCTATTTAGAGGCAATTTATATGAGCCAAAATTGTAATCTCCATCAAGTGTATTATAGACACTACTTAGAGAGATAACCAACCTTGTGGTTGAAGAGGTTATTGCTTAGCCTTGAAAAGCATATTGTAAGAGGTTATTGCTTAGCCTAGAAAAGCATAGTTGTAAAGGTTATTGCTTAGCCTATTGAAAAGCATACATAGTGGAAATCCGGTGGGGTGTGAGGAACACAAGCCGGTAGTGGATGTAGGCATTGAGGCCGAACCACTATAAATCTTGTGTTGTGGTGATTGCATTGTGATGATTGTATTTGTTTAAGCTTCCGCATTTTGTTTGTTAATCATCACAAGTGACTAGTTAATTTAAAGAAGTTAAAATTGTTCATAATTGGTCACTAGTTGTAGCTCACCCTATTCACCCCCCCTCTAGGGTAAGGATCCCCAGGATTTACACGGATGGCATCCGGCGAGAGGAAGTTTGGGCCTTCCTTTCTGGAGAGAAGCACAAGATAGGCTTTCTCGGTGACCAGGGCGTCATCGGTTCTGAAGCTGTTCGAGAGATACCTGATGAGGCTTTGGAGCAGCTAGAACAGGAGGAAGCCAAACTTGGCGCTTGGATGCAAGCGGCACAGAGGCAAGCTTCCGTGGAGTCTACTGGCAAGAGCAGACCATCTAGTGAGGAGTCGAGTGGCAAACCTGACTCTGACAGCGGGGCAGGTTCCTCTAAGAAGCGAGCCCGCAGAGGTAAGAGGAGGAGGAGTCATCATCGCAGCAAGGGGCAGCATGAGGATTCTCCTGACTTGGAAGTTCCTCTTACTATCAATGAGGATGTGCCAGTGGATGCTGACGAGCCTCCAGAGAAGAGAAGCCGAGAAGAAGAGACCGTCGGTGAAGGTATGATTCTTCCTTTTTCTCTTTCCATTTCTTTTCATGGGATTTTTTTCCATGTTATGATTTGCTTCTTGTTTCTGCTTTTTTTTTTTTTTTAGCAGAGGAAGACTTGGTGATGCCTGAGGTCCCAACCGATGAGGTGGTGATGGATCCTGTCGAGGCACCTGAAGAAGAACCGAGGGACTCTGGAGTAAATCCAGAATCTCCAATTGGTACGACTTCTTTTGCTCTCTTTTTTTTTTTTGAGTTTGTGACTTGGCTTGCTAACACATTTTTTTTTTGTTGTCAGCTGACTTGCCACAGGGTTCTGATGACTTTGAACCATCGATCGACGCAAATGTTGATGATGCTTTCGATGAGTTCATGGAGGAAGAAAGTGTTCCGCCAGTCGTCGAAGAAGGTATTTTGTAGTTATAACTCTGATAATGATTTTCAAACAGGGTCATATTCATACCTTTTTGTGTTTCCTTTGCAGGTTTTGAAGTGGCAGAGGAGGATCCGTCGCTTCCAGAGCAAGAGATGCCAGAGGTTGATCCAGAGGTAGAGATTCCTGGGACCAGCTCTGACAATATTGAGGAGATTCCTCGCGCTGAGATCCCTTCCCGAGCAGGAGTAGATTCAGCTGGAAAGAGTTCTTTTGTTACTCTTTCAACAGATGATGATATGAGTAGCCGACCAACGGAGTTGGGCGAATCCTCAGCTGGGCCATCTCTTCTTTTTGCGAAGAAGGTGGTGATGCGAGTTCTGAGCTCTTGGATTGAGACTCTCTTTTCTGGGCACTTGGAAGCCGGATTTGGCATGATCCAGCATGTGCAGGAGATTCTCAGTGATGCTGAAGAGGCTGGTCTGGATGTCACAGGTGCCAGGGCGATCGTTGATAGGATCATTGCACTGGGGTGACAAGTGGTTTGAGACCGTGAGTTTGGCTGATGACCAGTTCTTCAAGGAGATGTTCCTGGACCCTGCTGATAAGGCTAAGTCTGACCTGGATGAGGCTACAGAAAGCAAGAAACAGGCAGTCCGAAAGAGGAACTTAGAAGAGATAGCCATCATCAGGCTGACACATGACCTTAACATCCTTGACAGGGAGGTCGATGAGGCCAGGAAACGTCTTGAGCATTTGCAGGCACAAGTCGCTGCCAAGTGGACTGCCATAATAGAGGCTCGCGACAGGGAGAGTGCCCAGATTCACCAGGTTGCAGATGCCGAACGGGTTCTCAAAAGGAAGTCTGATGAGGAGGAACAATGGCAAACTGCTCGAGGTAAGCTTCCTGGTGTGAGAGAAGGGGTATAGCCCACTCTAGCATCTCATGGCAGGTTCCTGAAGAAGCGTGCCTTGGAATCCTTGACGGCTGAGGCTAAAAGTTTGCTTGGGGAGCTGAACTCTTGGCTGGAGACCATTTTTGATTGAGCTCCTGTATATTTTTTTTTTTACAGAAACCATCCTTCTCTCTTTTCTTTTTTTTTTTTGGTACCACTTGTATTTTTTTGGTACTTATTTTTTGTAGTGCTTGTGAACACTTTCTCTCTCTTTTTTTTTTGGTACCACAAGTATTTTTTTGGTACTCTTTTCTCTTTTTTTTTTGTTATCCCTACGCTCACTTGAATCTTTTTGTGATAAAAGTAATTGCTAAATGGGATGCTCTTCTTTTTTTTGTTATCCCTATGCTCACTTGAATCTTTTTGTGATAAAAGTAATTGCTAAATGGGATTTGATCAAAAGGTTGTCATTTTGTGAAAAATCTTTTGTCAAGTGATTGTTTTGGCATGAAAGCCAGGTTTTTTGTTTGTGGCATGGAAGCCAATTTTGGCATGAGAGCCAGCTTTTCTTGTGGCATTGATAGCCAAGTTTTTTTTTTGTGGCATCTATAGCCAATTTTGGTGGCATTGATAGCCGGTTTGTTTTGTGGCATCTATAGCCGGTTTTTGGTGGCATTGATAGCCTGTTTTGTTTTGGCGGCATTGATAGCCGTTTTTTTTTTTGAAATCCAAGTTTTTTTTTGTTTGTGGCATTGATAGCCGGTTTTGTTTTGGTGGCATTGATAGCCGGTTTGTGGCATTTATAGCCTGTTTTGATGGCATTTATAGCCGGTTTGTGGCATTTATAGCCTGTTTGTGGCATTTATAGCCGGTTTGGTTTTCAAAAAAATGCAAGTATCGACTAAAAGTCGCCTCCCTGCTGAATGTTCTTGCAAGTATCGATGGAATGTCGCATCCTTGCTCATTCGGTTGCGAGTATCGATGGAATGTCGCATCCTCGCGGATTTGGGTGCAAGTATCGATGGAATGTCGCATCCTTGCTTTTCAAAATTTTTGGTTTTGCGGGTACTGACTTGATGTCGTTTCCCCATGATTTTTGAAATTTGTGGTTTTCTCGAACCTTAGGGTTATGGATATCAACTGAAATGTTGCGTCTCCACAGTTTTTTAGGTTTTTTTCGAACCTTTGAAATTTGGGTTGTGGATATCAACTGAAATGTTGCGTTTCCACGGTTTTGGATTTTGCAAGTATCGACGAAATGTTGCTTCCCTGCGATTTTGGAAGTGTCGAACGTGGTTCGCTTGCTTCCGATTTGTGCGAGTATCGACTAAGCGTCGCTTCCTCGCGGTTTTTTTTTTAAAAACCATTTTTTTTTTGTTTAAAGACACGAGGGTCATAAGTTTTGACCTAAAACCATTTTGGCGGTAAAAGGCAGGGTGGACTAGGGTGGAAATGCCTGAATCCGGATTTTGTTTCAAACCATGAATTTTGGGTTCAAGGGTTGAAAATTTTGGACAAGTTAGGGAAAGGTTCCTAAACTTGGATATATATATTTTTTTTAACAATGAAACGATGAAAGTAAGCATTGTTTTAGATTTCTAGAAATTTCAATATTTGACATGAAAATTCTAAAAAAGGGTGGGTTTAGCGAGCGTGTACCTGGAAACCGGTTTTGGTCGTACAGGCATTGCTCTTACCCAGTTGGGTAAGTCTTCAAGGGTAGTACCGCTTTAAGAACTTGCCATTGATGGGCAGCATACATCTGTCACCTTCCATGTTTAGGAGTGCGTATGCGCCATTGGAGAAAACTTTGTCGATGACGTAGGGTCCCTCCCATTTCGGCTCAAACTTGCCTTTGGATTTGTGAGCGAAGACCATTGGTCTTTTTACCGCAAGAACCAAGTCATTCTTTTTGTAGGCGCGTTGCCTGGCCTTTTTATCGAAAGATCCTGCCATACGTGCTTGGTAAAGTTCAATGCTTTGTTGAGCTTCGAGCCGTCTCTCATCGAGATTGTCCAGCTCATAGAGCCGCAATTTGACATTGCTTTCTTGAGTCATGTCATTTTGCAAGGATACCCTCAAGGAAGGAATTTGTACTTCCAAGGGCACGACAGCTTCGCATCCATAGACCAAGGAGAATGGTGTGCTATGGGTTGGTCCTCGAACGGTGGTTCGATAGGCCCACAAAGCTTCAGACATTTTGTCGCTCCAGTCTCTTTTGTGATTAGAGACCATTTTTTTGAGGATTTTGCAGAGTGTCTTGTTGAAAGCTTCTGCTAACCCGTTTGCTGCCGGATTGTATGGAGTCAAAGGACAGCTTTGGATTTTGTATTTGTCGCAGAACCTGTAGAATCGATGATCCCGGAACTATGGTCCGTTATCATGGACGAATCTTTTGGGTATGCCGAAACGACAAATGATGTTGGTGCGTAGGAACTGAAGGACTGATGAGGTCTTCATTTCGTTAAACGCAAATGCTTCTGACCACTTGGAGAAGTAATCCGTAGCGGCGAAGATGAAGCGATGACCTTTGCTTGAAGGGGGAGAAATAGGACCTATGATGTCCATACCCCAGGCTTCGAAAGGCCATGAGATCGCTGTAGGATGCAGCCATTCTGGAGGCATGTGAATGTAATCTCCATGAACTTGGCATTGTTGGCAGCGCTTAGCAAATTGCATTGCGTCAGCTACCATGGTAGGCCAGTAATATCCTAACCTTTTTATCTGATCATAGAGCTTAGGTCCAGCCTGATGAGCTCCGCAAAGACCAGCATGAACTTCTTTGAGTGTTTCTTCAGCCTCTTGTTGTGACAAGCAGCGTAGAAGTACTCCGTTGAAGGATTTCCTGTAAAGGATTTTTGAAGGAATATCCAAATGGAAGCTTGGGGTTCGCCTTTGGATGCTTACCCGTTCTTTTGGATCTTCAGGTAGGATTCCGAACATAATGTAATCAATGAACGGATCCCTCCAGTCGCCAATTGAAGTTTGAAGGATTGAAATCCGACTTCCGACCACTTGGTGGCATTCAGCAACTGCTTGGTGTGTGTTAAGAGGAGGAAGGATTCTTCTTTCGCACACTGTGACTTGCATGTTTTCCCCTTCCTGGATTGCCATGGATGCGGCAAGTCCGGCTAGGGCATCTGCACGTATGTTTTCACCTCTACGAATGTGGGTGATGTGACAGATGTCAAACTTTTGCAGAAGTGATTGTGCCTTGTTGTAGTAGGGCAGCAAATCTGGCTTCCTGACTTCAAATTTCTGATTCATCTGGTTGACGATCAGTTGAGAGTCTCCAAAGACTTCCAGCATAGTGATACCGGATTCGATGGCGAGTTCCAATCCTAAGATCAGAGCTTGATATTCAGCTGCATTGTTTGTGCATGGTTCCAGTAGCGAGAAAGCGTGTGGAATCATGTATTTGTCGGGGCTAACAAAGAGGATGCCAACTCCCGAGATCAGCTGTCTTTTTTCATTTGTCCTGGTTGCACCGTCAAAGTACATGTCCCAGGAGGCACTTTGTGAGAAAGTCTCCACATTGTAGACTGGTTCGTCTGGGAGATCATCTCTGAGTGGAGAATCTTTAGGCAATGGATGCTCTGCGAGGAAGTCCGCTAGAGCTTGCCCTTTGATTGCTTTTTGTGGTACATACCTAATATCAAATTGTGACAGAAGGATGGACCATTTTGCCAGTCGAGCATTGAGAGAACCTGCCTTTGTGACAAGGACCTTCAAGAGGTTGACCCTCGAGACTAGGTAGACTGTGTTGGAAAGCAAGTAGTGACGCAGCTTTTGTACGGCGAACATCACTGCAAGACATTCTTTTTCGACTGGAGAGTAGCGATGCTCTGCACCTACTAGCATGCGGCTGAGGTAATATAGAGCAGCTTCTTTTCTTTGATCATTTTCTTGCGCAAGCAGAGCTCCCAGAGAGTGATCAAGGGCTCTTGTGTACAAGATGAATGGTTTTCCAGTGGTAGGAGCAGCTAACACTGGAGGTTTTGTCAGGTATGACTTGATGTCTTGGAAAGCAGCTTCACAGTCAGCATCCCAGACAAAGTTTACACCCTTTTTCATCAACCGGGAGAATGGACGGCATTTCCCCGAAAGATTGGAGATGAACCGTCTGATGTAGGCCAATCTCCCTTGAAGCCCTTTGAGTTCTCTCAAGGTTCTTGGAGAGGGCATTTCTAGAATGGCTTTGACTTTTATGGGGTCAAGCTCTATTCCAGCTTTCCGAACTAAGAATCCGAGGAACTTACCCGACGAGACGCCGAAGAAGCATTTCAATGGATTCATTCGCAGTTTGTGTTTGCGAAGCCGGAGGAAGACTTCTCGAAGGTTTTCGAGATGATCTTCTTTTCTTTTGCTTTTGACGGCGAGGTCATCAACGTAACATTCAACCGTCTTGTGCTGCATATCTTGGAATATTTTCATCATAGCCCTCTGATATGTGGCACCAGCATTCTTCAGACCAAATGGCATGACAGTGTAGCAATACACGCCAAATGGGGTTCGAAAGGATGTATGTTTTTCATCCTCAGGATGCATCTTTATCTGATTGTAGCCAGAGAAACCATCCATGAATGTCATTCGCTCGAATCCACAGGTATTATCAATCATTACCTCTGGTATGGGGAGCGGAAATTCATCTTTTGGGCATGCGCCATTCAGGTCTCTATAGTCAATACAGACCCTGATCTGCCCATTTTTCTTTGTCACGGGGACAATGTTGGCCAACCATTCAGGATGTTGTTCCTCACGGATGAAGCCGACGCTTTTGAGTTTTTGAACTTCTTGTTCAATTTTATCCATCACATCTGGACGGAATCTTCTTTGGCCTTGCTTGACAGGCTTGATGTCTTCTTGAAGATTGAGTTTGTGAACTGCTATTTTGGGGTCTAAGCCTGGCATTTCAGCGTAAGACCATGCAAAGCAATCAACGAACTCACGAAGAAAAGCGATATACTCGGGTAACTCATCATCCTTTATATTCTTGCTTATGAATACAGGACGTGGGTTATCTGGTGTTCCCAAGTCTATCTTTTGAACAGGATCTTCTGTTGGAAGGTTCGAAGGTGGTTCCTCCACAATATTTTCGGAGGCTTCCAGCTCAACGAAACCTTCTGGGGTTTCAAGGGCATTTCCAGACCAAGGTTTTGTTCCTTTCCACGGGTCTTCTTGATCGGTAATTTTCCCAAGGCTTGCTATGAGATGATCCCAATCGCCTGTTGAAACCGAGTCGAAGTAGGCTACTTCTTTTGGAGATGAGGGTTCTTCTGGGTCAGAAGTCCACACGTCTGTGCCATCGGACAACTCCTCTTCATTTTCGGAGAAATCGTGCCAATTGGATGAGCTTCCTGGATCTTTGTCAGGTGACTCATCAAAGAGATATCCAGGGAGATCGATGTCTTCATGGACTTGAGATGTTGAGGCTTGGTCAGTATATTGACTTTTAAGCCTTTGTGTCAACTGTCTCAAGGGAGTGTCAGGATCATACCCTAACCCGTGTGAAGACTTTTCTACATAGCCGTAGAGTCTCCAATCTTCCAGCTGGCTTTTGGTCAAGACGGGCCCCAATGGCGTGAGAATACCGCGTCCTTCTCCCAAACCGACTGGGTTTTGAGCGTCATAGCCCATTTTCTTCATAATAGCTTGTGCCACAGAACTGTATAAGGATAGTTGAGGCGTACCTTTATTTTGGAAAGGTTCAAGCATGGAGTTTGATGAAGAAGCATCCGATCTATGGAAGAAGATCGGTTTTTCCTTTGTTGAAGTTGCTGGAACAACGAAGGAAGCTGACGTAGGATCTTCTATGTCAGAAGTTGTCTCCATTGGAGTAAGAGCAGGCTGAACTTGCTGAATGTCAGCTTGGCTTGACGATGTGTTGTCTTCTGGCTCTGAATCCGAGTCCGTGTCTTGCATGATAGACACGAAAGAGACAACAAATTTGCCCCCAGGCTTTTGTTTTGCCTTCTTCACTTTAGTTGTGATGACCAAAGGCTTTGAAGATTTGAGGGAGATGATGAAGGGAGTTTGCACTCTCTCTTCAGATTTACCGGATGGTTTGTTTTCTTCCGGTGATTGTTGAGGAGCTTTGCCTTTATCTTTCTGGAGATTTTCGGCAAAGGATGCTGTATGCTTCTCCTCTTCTTCTTTTTCACCTTCATACATCTGTGAGTCTGCGAAGTGGATTTCTTTACCTTTGAAGGGTTTTCTGTCCGCAAAGACTCGATGTATCATGCCGTCGTCGCCAACAAACTTGATGCATTGATGTAGAGTTGAAGGGACAACACCATTCTCATGGATCCAAGGGCGTCCGAGAAGGATGTTGTAGCATGAAGGGGTCTTTATTGCATACACTGTGACCTCAGAGATAAGATCACCTATCTGCAATTTGAACCTGATTTTGCCGATAGGCCTTTGAGTACTCCCATCGTATCCAAAGATAGATACAGATGTGTGGCTCAGTTTGCTGGGTGGGATGCCCAACTCTTCAAGAGCCGATGTGGAGATGAGGTTGAGTGCAGAACCTGGGTCGATCTGAACTCTATGCATAGGCATTTCCTTGATATACCCTGTGAAGTACAGGGGTCGGTTATGCCTGGTTTCGCCAAGTAGGAGGTCATCCTTTGTGAAGGCGATGGTTGCACTGGCTGCTTTTTTAACCGAGAGGCATTCAATGCATGATCCCTCAGTTTTCTTCTTTTCTCCCTTTGAGGAGGCTTCTGAGTTTTTGACCCGGTAATCCATTTCAATTTGGAGGACTTGCGGGGCATGTTTGTCGACATCCTCATTCAGCTTTTGTAATTCCGAAATGAGATTATCACGAGTGTGCGGAGACATTCGCAACAAATCTAGGATGTGCAGACGTGCAGGTATGTGCTTGAAGTGTTCAATCAAGTCATACTTGAAAGCCTCCTTAGGGCCTGCATGTTCATCATTGTTGCCACTAGGGGCGCTTACAACATCTTTTCCCGAAGGATTTACATATGTAAAGGAAGATTGGTTGTAATTTTTGTGGTAGTCCCGGCCAGAGCGGGTGCCTCTACCAACTTCGAGAGCTTCTTGAGAAGGGTCTTCGTTTGGAAGATTGTCTTCAGGATCAAGAGGCTGTCGTTTTTCATTTGCTGAGGATGCATCAGCAGCAGAGTTACCATCCTCAGTGATTGTGTTGCATGGAGCATTTTCCGGGAACAAGTCCTGAACAGCATCCAGCAATCTTTCTTCTTCGTTGACTAATTCATCGTCCCAAGCATCAATGGCTGGGAATTCTTCAGTCAGGAAGGGTGTGAACTTCGAAGTCACAGTCTCAGGAGAAGAAACCTGAGAGGGTGTCATCTCAGTGAAAGTCACGTGAGACGAGGTGGCTCCAGAAGATATATTGCTAGGCGTCGCCGGAGTGTAAGTGCTCTCATCAGACGATGCTTCGGAAGAGCTATAATCCCGAATTATCACATTACAGGAAGCTCTGACAGGAGACGTTGCCTGATCGGAGTCAGACCCATCCTCGGATGTAAGAGGATCGTCTATCCAGCAATTTTCTCCATTTTCAGGAGTTAAGGGAGGATGTACCTGATGGTCTTCAGGGACTTCAGGCTCTGGATTGCGAGGAGGCTCGTTGACGCGTTCTTGCTCTTGTTCTAGAGCGAGTCGCTGCAAGATCCTTGCATATTCTTCAAGATCAGGCATGGGAGCCGGATCTTCTTCTTCATCATCTCTTTGTGGTTCAACATTGTTGATTTCCACTGGAGTAATGAGAGGTGCTGGTTCAGCAGCATTTTCTTGTACAGCTTCTTGGTCTTCTTCATCATCAGACCAGGATCCTTGTGGCTGTAGGGGGTTATACCAGATTACTGGCATAAGATGAGATTCAGGAACCCATTCTTCATCGGAGAGATATTCTCCTGTTTCACGGGACTCTTCCCACTCATCTGTGTAGTTGGATTCGAATCCATCATCGGTGTCGCTGGACTCGTATCCATCAATGGAGAATCCAACTACCGAATTGCAAGAGTATGATGTCTCCTGCATGGCTTCTTTGAATTGAGGTGGCATGAAATCACTGAGAGTGAATTTCCTTACCCCCTTTGAAGTCTCTGGAAGGGATGTTTTTGTTACCTCCAGTGAAGCGGTAGAGGAAGCCTCTGCCTTTTCTTTGACCTCTAGTTTTGGCTGGGTCTTCTCTTGCCGTTTGAGCTTGAGGAGATGTTTCCTAGCCTGCCTTCGCTGTTGAGCTGTAGGCTTTATTTTCACGACCTCCCAATTTTCATCTTCCAGGAGATCGGGATGTACCCATATCGGTTGTCCGTCTGGTGTTGGGTAAGGAACCAGTTGCTCGGACGCTTCGATTGAGTTTATCACCTTGAAGGAAGTAGTGATCTTCTTCTTCGGTGATCTTGATGTTTGTCCACATGTCACCATGTTGACGGAGGCAGACCCATAGTTTTTGTCAAAGGTGATGACTCCGTTTTTCCACATCTCATTTATTTTCTCTCTCACAACGAAGCATTGATTGAGAGGATGCGAGATCATCTGGTGATATGGACAGTACCGAGGATCGTTGGTTTTGCCAACATCACCCGGTCTTTTTGGTTCAGGCAAGGTGAGCTTGCCGTTTGCCACAAGAGCCCCGAAGATTTCATCAACATCTTCATCAAACGGGTATTTCTTCTCTACTCGTTCTTTGAAGGCATCAGAGAGTTCAGGTCTCTTACCAACAGCTTTGTTTTCAGCTTTCTTTGATGGCTGAGGAGCTGACTTGGTCTGCACATTGAGGACCTCTTTCTTCTTTGGTTTAGAGGTTGCAATGGCGGTTGGCTCTTTTCTTGATGATTTCTGACTGTTGAGGTCTTTAATCACCGTTTCAGCTTCCATGGAAGCTTCTAGGAGTTCTCCCAGGTTTTTTGATTTGTTGCCGATGATCATGGAGCGGATTCTGGCTCTCATGTTGTTTCGGCAGATGTCGACTAGCGACGCCTGTGGCAATACATCAGAGCATTTGTATGCCATTGCTTTCCACTTGTGAATGAAGTCATATGTTGATTCATTCTCCCCCTGTTTTAGGCTGCACAGCTGAGCCATAGTAGCGGGGTGATCCTCACCTTTGAAGTGAGTCAGGAAGCGTGTCTCTAGCATGGCCCAATTTTGGATTGAGTCCTCCGGCAGAGTGGAGTACCAATCGAAGGCCGTACCTTTTAGGGTACTTGCAAAGAGGCGGATTTTGAGTGCATCTTGATCCGCGATAGCTCCCGTCAGGATCTTGAAGTGGATGACGTGCTGTCTGGCTGATCCTTTCCCCGTATATGTTTGGAGAGTAGGATGCTTGAATTTGGTGGGGAACGGGACCGAGTCCATCCATAAGGGATATGGTGGCTTGATCCCATGCTCTTTGAGTATATCCTCTTCTTTTGCTTTGGCGAGGATACCGTCTACGTCCTTTTTGGTAAGGGCGCGTGACTCATTTTCTTCTCTATTTACCTCGTCGTCTTGATGATTCGGAGGAGGTTCATTGTTCGCCTGATTTTGGAAGGCGAGGAGAAGGTTTTCCATCAGAGTTTCAATCCTCTGCTGGCCCTGTTCCAACTGCTGGATGCGGGTGATCGCATCTTCTGGAGGTGGATTGCGGGGTGGTGGCTCAGAATTTGTAGCCAAGACATTCATCCTTCGTGATTCGAACGAAGAAACTGTCCTGGTGACTGAGCTGGGGCTCATTCTTTTTGAAGAGGAGCTTGAGGAAGGATCACTCTGCTGTCCTTTGCTTGAAGGAGCAGGGGATTCTTCTGAATGTCTTCTTGTCCTTGAGACGCTGCGGGTCATTGGACGTCGGACATGGATTTTTGTTGCTGATTTTTGGCGCCTTCTGGTTTTTCCAACCATATGGACGGCAGCAACTTGGTTGGGTCTTTCTTTTTCGACCCATTTGGGAGAGACTTGAAGTGTGGGAGGCTGGGTCCTTTGCTTCTCTAGTCTCTTTTGTCTATACGACGCGCGGCGGCGTATACGACGAGCAATTTGAGCTTCGGTCAGCTCTGACTGGGCTTTGACGATGAAGGATGTGCTCCCTCGGGCGCAGCAGCCGAGCCTGTCTTCTTTGTAGCTGGGCAAGGATAGGATGCGAACCCTGTCCTTTGCCAGTTGCAGCGAAGCTTTGAATTTTTGAAGTTCGGCCCCTGTAGATATGAAGGGTCGAACTGCAGGTTTGTAGGCCTTAGCAGGTGCTTGTAGAGGCCTTGTGATGCATGACTTGATTTTGGGCTTGTAGGAACAAGCCGGCTCATGCTGGGATGACTTGGAAGTCAGGTTTGAGATGGGTCTCTCCTCTTTCATGTAAGCAAGAGGATAGAACTGGTTCTCCTTGAGTGGGGCCAGGAATGCTGGCTTAGTGGATGTATGGGACCTTCTCTGTTTTGGTGAAGGTTTTGGGGACCAAGTCTTGGAGTAGACCTGGTTGTTTGCAGGTTGAGGCTTCGTGGGGCTGCCACGGGCTTCAGGCCTTCTGGTGCTCGCCTTTGGTGTCATGGTAGTGACACGTTGAGAGGCGAGTTTCTGCTTCTTGGAGGGAGCAGTTTGTTCCTCAGGAAGTGGGAATGGTCCCAGTGTCCCAAAGACGATAGTCCGGGGAGTCGAGGTCGACCCGGAGTTCAGAGAGTTGCCGAGGGAGTTGACACTTCGGCAGCTGATGGGGCGCTTGTAGGTGCGCGTGGTTTGCTTCTGTTGAAGCATGAGTTGGTGCTTGTTTTCGTCGAAAGTAATGGTTAGTGAAGCTGCCATTGTTAGTTTTCGAAAATTTCTGAAACAAGACCACATCCATTAGTAATCACAAGAATATAATGATCATAAATGGGAAGTTCTATGGTTTCGTCTTTTCAAATTGCTCGAGGTAGATGACCCAAGCAATATGAGGAAGGCAAAATGCCATAGAGGGTACAATTGTTCTGATCGCAGGTATGGTAAGCCCAGAATGGGCATCCCAGTGACTGCTAGAAGCAATTGTGAACTTAAATTCGACTTATCGAGAAGCAGAGCTTGCTCGAGGTAAGAAGAATATAAAGTTGGAGTTACAGATGTGCCGGTCGCAATACAGTAGACCCTGAAAGGGCGTACTAGTACCGCTAGACACAAATGTTTTGAGACCGCATCTATGAGATGAGATTCTCTGTTTTGAAAGGTCAAGATTGGATTCATCAAAGAGAGCAGATGGTATTCCAATCTGAACACGGGCTCAGCGATTTCCGCGAGCGCCAGTGCTCAGAAAGAAATGAACCATGATTTCTCGGATCTGAATCTAAAAATGACGAGTTTTTTTTTTTGAAAGGCCAATATCGGGTTCATCAAAGAGAGCAAAAGGCACTCCAATCTGAACACGGGCTCAGCGATTTCCGCGAGCGCCAGTGCTCAGAAAGGAGAAGACCAAGATTTCTCTAATCTAAACCCAAAATGACGGAAGTTTTTTTTTTTCGAAGATTTTGAAGATTTTTTTTTTTTTTAAAAAAATCTTTTTTTTATTTTTTTTTATTTTTTTTTATTATTTTTTTTAAGATTTTTTTTTTGAATTTTTTTTATTTTTTATTTTTTATTTTAAATTTTTATTTTTAAAAATTTTATTTTTGAAAAAAAATTATTTAAAAGACGAGAGAGTACACATAGGCCTCCTAACCCGGTCTTATGAAATCTTGATTGATAGAATTGCCTCCAGGTAAGGGTAGGATTACTTAATGAACCCGTTTGGAGGACCCTTGCCTAGAACAGTCAAGCTGTCTCCACACTCTGGACAAGGCGTTTCTTTGAATCAACCATGATCAAAGAACACAGTTGGTTTAACCTTAGTGGTCTATGTCTTTTTTTTTTTATATATATATATTTTTTTTATGTTTATGAATTCATCGAAGAGAAACAATGGCCCAAAACCTTAGTCGAACAGGCTCAACATTTCTGCAAGCGCGATGAACGATAGGAACGGATCAAGGTTTCTCAATTTTGAATCCAAATTGAGAAATCTAAATTTTTTTTTATACTTTTATATATATATATATATATTTTAGATTTTTAATGAACTCATCGAAGAGAAACAATGGCCCAACCCCCGATCCGAACACGGTCTCAGCGATTTCCGCGAGCGCCAGTGCCCAGAAGGGAAAGGATCAAAGTTTCTCAATTTTGAATCCAAAAATGAAAAATCTGATTTTTTTTTGTTTTTTTTTTTTTTGAAAAGAGAAAGAGTGGAAATAAATTCAAAGAATTAGAAATTTCCAAACAAAAAATCTCATCTCATTTTTTTTTTATGCGGAATTCAACATAGGCCACCAATTATAAAGTAGCCAAGGAATCGAGAAAAGAAATATAAGCATAGAGCAAAATATATGATATGCAAATATTTCATTTCTAGCATCGTGTTCTCAAATAAACGAGTCCCACCGGGTGATGCCAGCTTGATGGACCGCGCTCCCGATGCCCGGGTTCCTACCGAGGTCGGCGGACGTGGGAGTCCGTTTGGTTCCGACCCTTTCGTAACCGGGGGGCAAAAGGGGGCGTGCATCAACATTTCTTTTTTTTTGTGGGTGTGCCAGATTTTCTATTTTTACTTGGAATTGCAAGTGGTGATCCGGAGATCAACCTTCGCAAGTAAAAAGGAAATCAACTTCTTTCAAGTTTTCCATTGCACATATATTTAAGAAAAGAGACATTTTCTTGATTTGCCGTGAAAGGCGATTTTTTTTGGCATTTATAGCCGATTTTGGCGTTTATAGCCGATTTTTGGCGTTTATAGCCGATTTTGGCATTTATAGCCGATTTACAATCCTTATCAACAATGAAAGACAAGAATTGTGATTTTTGTCTCTTTTAAAAAAAATACAAACTACAATGAAAAGCAAGAAAAGGAGGATCTAACTTCTCAGGAGATTGTGGGGGACTCGTTTAGATTGACGGTCGCAAGCCATATGTGGGCTTCGCCATCATCCATGCAGATGAGAACAGAGGATGCTATTGATTCGCTTGGCTTGGCTATAACCTCGGGTTTTTAGAGGACAAAGACCAAAGGAAGGTCCTATGTCCAATAAAAAGCCGAGTAGACGGGCTGAAAAGCCATATCTAAGCCATTGGAGGCAGGAGGAGAAGGCAAGGACCTTGGGGGGGGGTACCCCCCAAGGGACTTTTGTCACCTTGTTGCGGTGGCCGGTGTAGAATTTCCGCAGAGTTTTCTCTCTTTTTCCTTTCTCTGGATTTCTGTCTGCTGTCTGTTGATGTTGTGTGTGTCTGTTCTTCTTGGAGAGCCCTCCTATTTATAGGCTTTTAGGTAGCCTTTTAGGAGGGTTTATGGGCTTTTATTGTCATTAAGCCGCATAATGGGAGGAGTTACAAAATTGAATTATTTATTTTGTAACTCCTTTTTCTTGGCTTCTGATTGGCCGGAGGAGATTGAGGGCATTTAATCGCCTTTAATCGTCCATGATGGGAGGAGTTTCATGGGTTAAATGCCATGAATCTCTTGACTTGTAACTCCCGAATGCTTGCTTCTGATTGGGCCGTCCAAAGAAATGGATTAATGACTGTAATAAAGCTAGTCAATTAATCGCATTAAGTGGTCGCCGAGCAGCTGAAGAGTCGCGGGCCGTGCCACGTCTTTTGAGATTCTTCTGTTGATGATCATCGATGGATCTTCATGTAGATCGACATCAGATGATCATGTAATTTCAGGTGTTTGTTGCCAACAGCGGGTCGGTGCCATCTGTCCTGTCGATTTCTCGATCGGTCGGGTAGAAAGCACACTTTTTTTGGTTGACCGGGTGGCGATCAATATTGTTTTCGATACTCTTGATGATTTACCCGTGTTTTGGACGGATGTCAGAGGACTTGGTGTCTCAAAAGCATGAATTTTGGAAAGTACCAGAGGCTGGGCTCCTCGAATCGCGAAAAAAACGGCGAAAATCGGGGTTTCCGGGGCTTTCCCGGCGACCCCGGGTTCCAAGGTCGCCGGCGACCCTGGCCCAGGGTCGCAGGGGTCTGCGACCCTGGGGGGTTTTCCCCCTTTCGTGTCCCGTTTTGCGTCCGTTTTTGCTGTTTTTCGATTCTTTTTTCTTCTGTACTTTTCCTTGACATTTTGACCATTTATTGGCCTAATTTCTTTGTAGGAAACCTGATGAGAATCCTTGCATTTTATTTTGCAAAGTTTCCAATTTCCTGAGAAAGCCGAAGACTTTGTCGCGCAGAGCTGCCGATTTTCCGTCAGAAGCTGAAACTGGGCCAAACGATGTCGGAATGACCTGAAATTTGGTGTGAAGCCTCCTGAGCAATAAATAAGACCAACCATAGGCTTTTGTTTGAGTTTCGAAGCCGTTTGGGGTCCTATCACCTGTAGACTTGCTTTTTGTCGCGATGAAGATGTCGCGGTTTGATGTGCGGTCAATCGATGTCCGATTGACTTGAAATTTGACAGGGAACCTATTGGAGTCATTTTAAGATGATCCATAGGCTCTGTCTTGGAAACCATGGTCCCGGAGAGCTTTTGTCGCCGAGAGCTCCTTTTCGGCTGTCGGAGAAGCGAAGTTAGGCCAAATGATTTTGAAATGGCCCGAAACTTCTTGTGTACTCCTCTTTTGGCTGTCTGGAAGAATCTTGCAGTTTTTGTTTGATTCTGACAAGATTTGATTTTTGGAAGCAACATTGCCTATTTATGGCAGGTTGCGACTTCATGTAGCTCTTTGGATCTTGAAAAGGCAAAGTGACATTTTTGGTGTCAACAAGTATGATTTAATTTTCATCAGAAGGTAAAACAATAGCTATATTGTCCTTGTTGGCTTCTATCAATGCATTGGTCATTGGTCATTCAGGTATGATTTAAGTGACGTTTGAAGTGATTAGTCTTGTGTTTCATGTTTTCTTTGGTTGTGATAGAATTCTATTTGCTATCAAATAGGAAAACTAGTTATGGCATTTATGACAACTGCTATGTTCAGGTCATTTCTTTGTTTTGTTTTAGGGATGAGCTAATACCATTTTTTGATTGCATAGATACCAATTCATTGTTGAAGCTGAGAACTTCTTTTGCCTGCAGGTTTTTGGGAAGTGCTTATCCAAACTGCAGAAGGAATTGGTTGTTAATCCTTCTTTTAGGCAAACTAAGTATCATACTTTGTTAATAAATCACTTCTTCTACTATTTTTTACTTTCTACCTACCCCAAGGATGTGATCCCTCATAATCATTTGTTGGGATTTACTCAGGCATGTATTATTTGATGTTTTTTTTTTTTCTGTTTTTTGTTGTGCACAAACCAGTTTTAATGACTTAAGATGATCGTACAGATTCCTCGGCATATCTCATCTGGGACAGAAAGTTTTGGCCTGGTAAGAACATTTTCCCTATGATCGATGAAAGAAGGGAGACAACATGTTAACCATGGCATTTTGATACTCAAGCATTTTCCTGATTCCCCATTTCTTGGCCCGATGCTGTTTTTTCCTTGGGTACATAATTGTTGGGAATGAAAACAGGGTGACCCTTCAGAGTACCCGGTCCCATTGCCGCTTCCCAAATTATCTTCACCATCTCAAGTAAGTTTTGACATGTCATATGATTCCTTTTTCCCCCTTTATCTTTTTTTTTTTGTAGGTTAGTCTACACCCTAAGCTTGAATGTCAAGATAATTTGGTATGGAATGTACAAAACGTTACTGGGTCTTCTTTTTGGTACTTCATTTCATTGTGGTTCACTTACTTCCTCTTTCTTCTTACCCATTTTATATGTCTGGCATCCCACAAATTGACAATGCAAAACTGAGTCTAAGTCAAAATAAAAGAAAGGAGTAATGCTCAATATACAATGGTTGTAGAGTACACAGAAATATGAAATGGTTATGGAATGGAAATAGTAAACATCCACCACAACAGGTTACCAGTCAGAATGTCTTTGTCATGTACACATATTTAATTGCCAATCAGAACTATAAAATTTTGGAATCATGGATAAAACCGAATAGTTCTCTTACCATTGTTTTTTATTACATTGAGTTTCCATGCATTGTAGTTATTCAACTATTCATAGAAATTTCAATCTGAAACTCCTCCATGTGTTGATGCTTCTTGTACCTGTCCCAATCCTGGGTGAAGGATGGGTGGATTAGATCAGTAGTTGGCGTAGAAACTTGGAACCTTTTAAGTTAATTATAGTTTATGACTGGAAAAGTTTATCTCACAATGTTGATCCCAGCTAGATGGGACAAAACTTCTGATGCAGAACAGACCCATGGGCCATGGTACCCATGGGTTAACCAGCCAATGGGCCCAGCCCATCTATTTCGACCAAACATTTGGGCCCAGCCCAACACCCAATGACTAACAGATCAGAGTGACAATGTTGTTAGTTAAATGAATGGAGAACGGGTCACCATGAAACAAGGGGGAGCCGAAATTACTTATGAACAATATAATATAAAAGATCACAAAATATCAAGCAGAATGATATAATGAAAACCTACCCTATTCTAAGTAGAAAACCTACCTTCCATTCGGCAAACAAGCACACCAAGTTTTTCCAAAACCTTGGTGAGGTCTTCTACCACAAAGTTTACTCCCTCCATGATGTTAGAAAATATCTGCCCAGACAAGGGGGAAAACAAATTGGTTACATGCTGCAATTGTGATAAGGAGTCCTGGGATGGGTAAAAGCTGATTGGCTTGTTGAGAAAGTCTCTGAATGGGTTTTAGAGAAAGTATTTACACAGTGGTTTAGAACTGAAATGAGAGTTTTAACTTTTGATACTAACTATATTGGTCTCTACTCAAGCCATTTCCACTTTTAGTCCTTTAATTTGATTCAGCCCATCTGCAGAATATCAATTCAACACTATTATGCCAGAAAATTATGGTTATATAATAAATAGCATTTGTAGAAGAATACTTGATATTGTTCCTTACTTATTATTGGTCTAATAAATCAGCAGCAGAAAAAAAAAACTATCAATTACAATGAATTTAGATATAGCTTTTGGTTTTTACTACTTGACAAAATGAGTTGTTCAACTCATTGAGTGCTGCAAAACTTAACTTTTGAAACAGAGACAAAATGAATTTTGCAGAACCCAAATCTGTTTGGGGATTAAATGGTTATTAATCATTTGAATGTTCTCATCGTCTGGTTTTATCCATACTACTTGACATTCATGAAAGAGAGTTTCTGTCCAAACTGATTCTATACTACTGAAGTATCTTCTAATTGAGGAGATTCTAAGAAGTCCTTATGGAAGTGTATATAGTAATGAATGTATATGTCCATTTTCTGCTATGTATTGAATGTTCTAATTTTCTGCATGTATATAGCATTGGAATGAGAAACTTTTATGCTCCAATAGAACTATGGAGACCCATAAATATTGGAATGAAGTTCTTTCTGTTAGAATTCAGTTGTTTCGTGGTGATACATCCTCATTCACCATAAAACTAATAACTATTCTATAGACATTTTAGCCCATTTTTTATTCGGGAGGTGCTTTGGTGAGAGACACTCTCACCAACTGTATGAGAGAGCTTAATCTTGGCCCTCCATTTTCGTTTCAATTTCAACGGATGGATGCAAAAGTAAAAAAAGCACCATTTTGGAGAGAGAAAGGTCAAAAAGACTCAAGTTTAAGTCTTCAGTTTCAGTTAAAAAAAGGCGCCCGAAACATAACATTCGTGGTTTTCAAAACAAATAGCCCTCTTTCTCCATTACATCACTCTCTCCATTTCCAAAAAAGGCCAGGTGTGTCCACTACTCTCTCAATCTCTCTCGTCTACACTTTTTTTTATAGATTGTTGGTCTGTACATATAATTTCCAATACACAGTTTCTATCGATTTGCACTTTTTTTTGTTAGTATCTCTCTTTCTAATAAACAATCTCTCTCTTGATTTACACCTTTTGGGTTAGCATAAACTCCTGAATCCCTAAATCCCCAAAAAACCCTCACTCTGTCGTTTCAGGTATACATTTGTAATAGTTAATCAATAATTTTAATGAATCATTATAATCCATCTTCTAATGTGTCCTTCTCCTGCCATGTATTTTGCAGATATTTACATCATAGACATGGAGTGATGGTGCATGGGAAAGAGTATCCCATGGAGAAAAAGGATTTTGCGTGATGGGTTGAGACTAGATGTTGCCATATACATGGGTGATTTGCATGAGAATGGTTGCTGCTGCACATGGAGTGTTGTCATGTAAAAAGGTGTAAAGACATGTTGGGATGTTAGTGTTGGAATGTAATGATGTTGGGATGTTGGAATGCTATATTTGTAATTGAAACTTGCACTAAAGAAAGGTTTCCTAAATTAAATCAGTTGAATGTTGAAATGGTGGGTGGTGGAATGACAATTTTTTTTCCTGGATGTTGGATGGTGGAAAGACATTACGTATTGGATGTTCGACATGAAAAATGGGCATAGAAGCTATAAAAAATCGTAACGATATCATTACCTGAAAATTAAAAAAAATACCTCAAATTTATCTCAATATTACGCAGCTCATATCTAAAGGCTAGGGATTCTTATATGTACACAATGCCTGAACCAAACCATTACAAATCAAAAGGCATTGACATTGTTTCAAATACTTCGTTTTCCACCATCCCCCATCACGTGGTATAAATACCCATAAGTTCCAAATATAATCTCCAACAACCAATGGCAATGACTTTATAATAAGGTGCATAAACAATGAAAAAGACTTACATACTTCGCCCAAAATTTTATTTTTAATGTTTTATGATAACGATATCGTTACCATTATTTATAGATTCATGGTCCATTTTTTGTGTCGAACTACCAAATGACAATGACTTTATATTGAGAACCATAAACAAGGAGAAAGACTTACGAAACTCATCCTGAATTATATTTTCAAATTTCTTTGATAACGAAATCGTTACTATTATTTATAGGTTCTTGATCCATTTTTTGTGTCCAATGGCCAAATGGCAATGACTTTATGATGGGATATATAAACAATATGAGAAAAACTCACGTAACACCTATCTTGGTAAAACTACCATCATGGAGATATTATAACACATCCTGTGGGATTAGACCAGATCATCACACAAGAGACTGTGAATTTAACTGTAAGAACATTTGCCCCCAATTTATGAAGTGTTGGCTTAACTTTATTGCATATGGCCTCATATACTTTATGCATATGCAGATTTCGGCCAAAGATCTTGAATTGAACCTTTAAGAAGATCTGTCAGAATGAAATATGTGAAGAAGATCACTTGGAGTCTTTGTAGGGTGTTATCTTTTAAGATTCACTGGGATCACTTGGAGTGCTACCCCATTCACGTTGTTGTCACTTTAGATACATTTGTATTTGTTGGATTTTGTTGGAAGTGTTGCCTAGCCTAAATTAAGTAGTATGATTGTTGAGGTTACTGTCCTAACATGTAGACAACACTCTATTTGGTGACTCTTTGTTTGCTTTGTATTTAAGTGGGTGTTTGGAAGACACAGTTGCAATTTAGTTGCTATTTGATTCAAGTTTCTTTTTGGAGGATGTATATTTGCTCTTTGTAGCATGAATAACATTGTGAATTCTCAATTGATAAGGCCATGTTGATTTTTTTGTTGTCTGGCGAATAGAAATTTTATCTATCAGTGGGGTTAGTACAAACTACAAAGGGTTCCATAAAAATAATCACGGACTGTTTGGGGAAGCCATGTTTCTGCATGTTTGTGTTAACCGAGTTAAAAAAGTGCCCAAGTTGAAAACATCGCAAACGTGATCATAATTAACTGAAAAAATAACAGATTTTAAGTTCATAGTATGGACTTGGAAATCCTCAAGTCTCGGCCAAAAAATCCCTCGGGAAGTGGGCCAACAAGTGCCCCAAATAGGTGTACTCAGCCATGTTTCTGCATGTTTGTGTTAACTGGGTTGAAAAAGTGCCCGAGTTGAAACATCACAAACGTGATCGTAAGTTCATAGTATGGACTTGAAAATCTCCAAATCTCTGAAAAAACCCATGGGAAGTGGGCCAACAAGTGCCCTAATCAGGGGCACTCAGCCATGTTTCTGCATGTTTGTGTTAACCGGGCTGAAAAAGTGCCCAAGTTGAAAACATCGTAAACGTGATCATAATTAAGTGAAAAATAACAGATTTTAAGTTCATGATATGGTCTTGGAAATCAACAAATCTCAGCAAAAAAAAAACCTCGGGAAGTGGGCTAAAAAGTTTCCTAAATAGGGGTACTCAGCAAGGTTTCTGCAGATTTTCTTAATCGAGTTACAAAAGTTCGCGATTTGATCATAATTAAGTGAAAAATAGCAGATTTTAAGTTCATGATATGGTCTTAGAAATAACCAAATCTCAGAAAAAAAAACCCTCGGGAAGTCTGCTAAAAAGGTTCTTAAACAGGAGTACTCAGCAAGGTTTCTGCAGATATTCTCAACCGAGTTGCAAAAGTGTGCGGTTTGAAACACAGGCAACCGTGATCGTAATTAAGTGAAAAATAGCAGATTTAAAGTTCATGATATGGTCTTGGAAATCCCCAAATCTCAGCAAAAAAAAAACCCTCGGGAAGTGGGCTAAAAAGTGTCCTAAACAGGGGTACTCAGCAATTGTAGGGCTTTTCATATCTGAAATCATTCTAGGTTTATCAATTACTTTCTAATAGTTCTATTTTTAATTTTCACTTCAAATGAAATCGACGAGAATACTTGCCTCTTGGGCCTCTTTAGACAAAATCTCACAAGATTCAATATGCCATTAATCAAAGTTTAAAAAAAAAACAATACATTTGGAGACTATCATTTCACCTATCAACCAACCCCTTACATAATAGTAGCACCCCATTATAAAGTCATTGTCATTTGGAGCCTTTCTCTTTGTTTATGCACCCCATTATAAAGTCATTGTGGAAGAACCTATAAAAAATTGTAACGATATCGTTATCAGAAGATTTTAAAAACTAGAATTTGAGTGAAATTGTGAGTCTTTCTTATTGTTTATGCATCTCAATATAAAGTCACTATTATTTTCTTGTTGGACACAAAAAATCGATGAAGAAACTATAGGTGATGGTAACGATATCATTATCAAAAAAATAATTTTTAAAGCAAAATCAAGTTTGTATGAGTAGGAATTCAAGTTCTTAAAGATTTCCCCCCTAAAAACCATCATAGATCATCCCCTTTGCAATTATAAAATATTTTTTCTTATGTTTGTTGCTATTCTTAACCTTACTTATGGGAATTGAAGAACTTCTTTCCTATTTTTGAAACATAGTGGAAGATTTAGTGTTGAATATGTTCTTCTTTTACTGAATTCTCAGATGGGTTATTTTGCTTTTATTTGCAGGAGCTCCCTTTGCAGCAAAGTCTTCATCGGGACATGAATGTCTCTGATTAGTACTGATTAGCAGTGTCATTTTTACCTTTTAGTCTAGTGGCACATAGTAGAATGAGGAAACCTCAACTGTGTTATAGTAGAACTAGTAAGATGCATATGAAGTGCAAGACGATGTCAGGTTCTATTTGTTCCACTCTATGAAAGCCATGAACAGGTCTGCTCCTGGATTAGTTCCTAGTGAAGCAGAGCATAGCAAGTTAAGTTTGCACGCAGAGATTCATTCATGTTTGGAACTTGTAAATCTACTTCCACCGGAGGCGACATATGGAAGCAGATTAAGCGGTACTTATCGGGTATACTTTGTATGAGGGAGGAATTGCTCTCTGTTTGAAGCCAACCTACTTGTAAAGGGTGTATGACCTTTGTGTGCTAGAATAATTATTGGGTTCCAAACATTCCATAATTTTATAAGCATATTATCTAACAATTTGAAATAAAATAAAGTCCATTTGAGTTTACTGTCTTCAACTCCATGTTTCCAACCCATTTGTCATGTCGAAAAACACGTTCTAGTTTTGTTCTTTATCCCGAATCAGTTTTTCAATGCATTGTACTGAAATTGATGTTTGTGGAGCAATTGTGTTGTAGAGATTAGTGGTTTTTAATTTTTTTTTATAACGATATCGTTCCAAGGAACCCACTGATTGGTCAGTTTCAAGTAACTACTCGATAGCCAATGAAACAGGTGTCTCTATGGTGCATTAAATTCATGATAAACGAGCTCTACATGATAAACGAGCTCACATATCTCACCAACCATAAAAAAAACATGACTAATAAACAAAAGAAAAGGGGATAAATCAACGTAGTAAGGTAAAATCATAAGCCTAACATCATATGAACTTGAATTCCTACTCATATGAACTTGAATTGCCCCAAAACCCTCAATTTACCTTATTTGACCTTACGTCGGTCCCACCTTTCCATGAAATCAAATCCTTTTTGCACTGCATCACCACCATTAGATCTGATTTAGATCTGTACTCCCTCACACTTGGCCGTAGCTGAAAAGAAAACATTTATTGTTATGGCGAATCCCGAAGGTTCGAACCCTTGTTGCCATGGTTCGAACCTTCCATCTTGTGCATTTATGGGCCAAAAACCAGAGAGGATGAAGGTTCGAACCCTCGTAACAAGGGTTCAAACCTTCCATCTTGTGCATTTCTGGGCCAAAAACCAGAGAGGACGAAGGTTCGAACCCTTATTGCCAGGGTTCAAACCTTCCATTTTGTCCGTTTCTGGGCCAAAAACCAGAGAGGACGAAGGTTCGAAGACTTGTTGCCAGGGTTCAAACCTTCCACTTTGTGCATTTTTGGGCCAAAAGCCTGAGAGGATGAAGGTTCAAACCCTCATTGCCAGGGTTCAAACCTTCCATTTTGTACATTTCTGGGCCAGATTCCAGAGAGCACCAAGGTTCGAATCCACTTCACTGCCTTTTTGGGCCAAAAACCAGAAAAGGAAGAAAATAAAAATAAAAACTCTAAATTGTATAATGCACTTAGATTATGAATCTTCCTACTTGAAATCTTTTTAAGCATCCCTAATAAGGACAATTAAAGATGGCAAAAGAGAGCTGATTTGAGAAACATTTTTTTAAATTGTATAATGTGTGGTGATTATTTATCAGAACTGGACAATGGGACTATTTTGATTTTATCATGGTTTAAATGTTATCTAGGCAAAGAGAGCTGGTTCAATGCTTAAGTATCGAACCGTTGCAGCTAAGTGGTGTCAAATAATTGAACAAATGGAAAATGCATTTCTGAGCCAAATTTGTGAGCCTTGTTTATTGTTTATGCACCCCATTATAATGTCATTGTCATTTTGTTGTTAGAGACAAAAAATGGGCGAAGAACCAATAAATAATTGTAATGATATCGTTAACACAAAATTTTGAAAACACGATTTTGAGTGAAATCGTGAGTCTTTCTTATTGTTTATGCATCTCAATATAAAGTCACCATTATTTTCTTGTTGGATACAAAAAATGGATGAAGAAACTACAAATTATGGTAACGATATCGTTATCAAAAAACAATGTCGGGCACAAAATTCAGGTTCGTATGAGTAGGAATTCAAGTTCTTAAAGATTTTTCCCCCTAAAAACCATCTATAGATCATCCCATTTGAAATTATAAAATGTTTTTTTCTTATGTTTGCTGCTATTATTAACCTTATGGGATCTATGAATTGATTGGGTTCATTGTAAATGCTGCACTGCTAAAATATTTTTATGTTTGTTGCACCCATCATGTCTTTGTAATTTTGTACTATAATGCTTCACCTTTTTTTACTAATCTGAAAGCCTAAAATTATGTATCACCCAAGCTAAGCGTCTCAAAAGTTTTAAGTGAGTTTTGGCCAAAAAATCATGTTTTGGACAAGTAAAGGTGAGAAGGCAAGAGCTTGTGTCTTCAGACCATGCATCATACAAGCTTGAAACCTTTAAGAGCCATAAGCAAGTGGGTTTTGGCGTAAAAACCATATTTTTGACAAGTGCACGTGGAAAGTCCTAAACTTGTGAATTTTTCGTATTTAACCAATTCTTCTCACAACTCATATCCAAAAAACCCATAACCATGCGAATATTGGCCTAAAACTTGTATTTTGGACAAGTCTAGGTCTTAACCTTGAACATACAAATTTTGGACTGCAAACCACGCATCATACAAGCTTAGGCTAGAATGGCCACACACAAATGAATTTTGGCTTACAAACCATATTTTGAACTAGTTGAGGAAAAACAACCCATAAACTTTTGGTTTTTTGTCTCAAACCAAGCATCACACATTGTCTCAAACCAAGCATCACACAATCTTAGTATAGATAGGTCATAAACAAGGTAGTGGAATTTACAAAAATCCAAATCAAAAACAAAAAAATATGAGAAAAGGCAGAAATCTTTATTATTTAATTCAATTTCTCACATTTGTATTACATGGAATCGAGTGCTTTGGCCTTTGTGGGTGCAAGTTGCAGGGATTTGTGGGTTAGTGCTTAGGTGACCTTAGACTGACTAAAGTTACAAAAGAAAACATAAAACTGAAAACTAACTGCAAATTACAGGGGTAATAGCCGATTGCTGCAATTGCAGTCGGTTAGTGCTTGGAACAGAATAAATTTTCTCCTTCATTCTTCTTGAAATGGTTGCCAATGGTTTTGAATTCCCTCTCCCTGTGATTTTGCATGGTTTATCCCAGTAGTTTTCTGTATGAGATTTGATTTTGGCCAATTAGGCATCTTTGAGATCATCACTTATTTTACAATGCTCGATGCTCAGTCGCCTTCTCTTCTTTGCAACGTGTCCGCCTTCCCTTCGATGCCAAGTGGTCAATGTAAATCTGATGCAACGACACAACACCCAGATCAAGAAAACTAATAACATGAAGAGAAATCACCCGATTTCATCCATTAAATCAAGCTGAAATAAGGAAGATGGTGATAACAGGGGAAGAAGAAAGAGCAAATAAATGATCTCAATTGAATCTTAAGTTTCAACAAAGAAGAAAAAACACCCATCAACTAAAACTATGCCTATGTAATAAAACATCTCAAACAACGATTGGAGAGAACGCTCTAACACTTTCCTAGTTTTCATTGAACTAAATAAACATTTGCAAGACTGCATTCTTGCCCAAATCAGGAAAACAAGTTCGACTTAAAAAACAGTTGCAAGTATTGCGTTGGGTACAAAAAACATTTAACTTAATAAACGTTTGCAAGTTCTGCATTTAGATACATTTAACCCAACTCTAGTAAACAATTTCAACTTAATAAACATTTGATAGGACTAAATAAAGTCTCCATATCCAACTCCAAGTTTTGTGGATGTCCGGCTATCCATTTTTTTTCACCTTAGTCTTCTCCTGAAAAGGAATTGTATAAAACTGCAACTCATCATACATGTATGAATAGTTGAGATTGAGGCTATATGTAGGAATTTACAAGTAATGTAGGAATTTACAAGTTAAAATTTTAAACAATTTACTTTCCTAACTGATGCCCAAAAGAAAGCTAAAATGTCAGTGGAAATTATAGTTGCTTAGAGGGAGTACAGTAAACAGACCCAACATAGAGTGTTGGAGTTATGTAGCTCCACAATTTCCCATTTGTTACTGTTTCAGCATGAAGTTTCACAGCATGGGGTTCTAAAGTATGAAGTTTGTTGAAAAGAGAGATGGTATGGGTTGCAACCAGTTCCATACAAAATATTTTCACATCCTCAATGGAATTTTCAGCAAAAATATTTCCATCTTCAAAACAGAATCTTTTAACACCTGTACCTCAAATTTCCACAGCTGTGACCTGCAAACTCTAACTCAAACAGTATATAAAAATCAACTTGGAGCATGTGTCTCATCACATGTAACCTGTACCTGAACAGTTAATGAATGATACTTAGAGCATATATCTCATTAAATGTCCATAGTAAACATGAGAAATCCACATTAAGTATAAAAAACATATAATCAAGTACTTGCCTTTAAAAAAAAACAAAAAAAAAAAAAACATTTAAGTAGAAAAATGATTCAGCCTTAATAACCATTCAGCATACAAGCAACTTTAAACATAAGAATACATCAAATCTCAATACCACACATACATTCCACCAATACATCAAATCCCAACACCACCAATACGTTCCACCAAAACATCAAGCCTTAATACCACCAATGCATTCCACTAGTACACGATGCATCCAAAACAGCTATTTCACACAGCACATAGTATAATCCACATGAAAAGAAACCACAGCAAATCACAAACATTAAAATATGTTACATGTCCAAAATCTCAGTGCTCCTTTATACTTCCTTTCAACGCCGACCCTACACATAGCAAAACATTATCAAAACCAAGACATGCCATTGTGTATACTAAACATTAAAATCAATGTAGATGATAGTTATTACCATTGTTGTTAAAATAAGAGCAAGTATTTGAACAGAACATTATTCTTTCTACTGAAGCTACACCGTGAACAATTTAGCATTTGTTTGAACAGAATTATGACGTAAGCATTCTAGTACAGAAATGACAACTAAAGCTAGCCATCTTTCTCTATATGAGGTTAGAATTTCTAGTCCAATTAAATCCCCTTAAAAAAATTTTAAGATAAATATGCAGAGTAAGACTTATGGATTTGAGAAGGAAAATTGGAGGATGGCATGCAATGGAGTGGAGGTTCTATCTACATGCAAATAAAAATAGAGTTGTTGAAAGAGGATAATCTATAAACACTGATGGTACCAAATATTTGGTGGGAAGCATATATAATATCATTAGAATGAGTTATGAACAAACCAGTCTGCCACTGCACCACCAGATTTCACACTCAAGCTTTTGATAGTAAACATGTGAATTTCAGCACCATCACTCTAGATTTTAATGCAGAAAGACCCCAACCACAACATCCAGTTATAAAGATGCAAGTAATTGATAGGTATGTACAATTATGGGGAAAAAACTGATAAGGTATGTACAAACAAATGAGAAAAAGGCAAAAAAATTAAGGGTTGCTAGTGTAATAACCCTAGACATATCCAAAATATTAAATCTTTTGTTGTAACTCTTCATCAAAATCATATGCAATAGTGATACAGAGCAATTGACCCAGGAAAACATCTTATTTCCAAATGCAAATCAGAGTAATAACAAGAAACAAATATAATGCAGGAGCTTAAACCAAACCATGTAAAAAAAAAGAAAAAGAAGGGCTTATGCATACCTTGTACAAGGTGAAAAGCAAGGCTTATGCATACCTTAGTACAAGGTGAAAAGCAACCAGATCAACAAAGAGAATGCAAATAAACATCCTATCACCTGAAAAAGACCAGACCGAACGTGGAAGCCGCGAATAATATAAGATAATCAGATTTAACACTAATACTATGCTTCAAAGTTCAAACACTGCATAAAAACTCCAATTCATGTCAAAGGAATTCAGTGACCTATCAGATGAAGGGTTGTGCCTTGAAAATCCTCAATTGCCATTTTGAATGTAGATTCATTTAACTTTCTTTTTCTTTTTCCTTTTTTTTTTCACTGATTAACAACCATTCAGAATTTGAGATTCTTCAATCTTGACATGCAAACTCTTCTAAACGCAACCCCAAAGCGTATGACGGGATTTAATTAAAGCAAATTCATATAAAAAACATTCCCTTGAAAAAGTAGGATGACACTTACCTCATGCTTGCAGAGTTTTTGGCTTCTCCAACATCCATTGACGAGGCAATTTGTGGCCTTTCAAGTCCATCCTCGTGTTGAGAGCGGAGATGGAGAACATCTTCAGAAACCCATTCCTCCTCTTTTGGGAAAATATTTAGAATGCTTGGGATGTGCTGAACCATTTTCTGCACTTCACTTCCATCCTTTCTCAGTTGCTCTATTAACTCCTCAGGCATTTCCTTCGGATGCAACTCTCGTAGGCCACTAAGATCAATTCAATGCTGCTCTATTAACATGACTTCCATGGCATTCCATTTCCTGATGCCGCCACTTGTGGATCCAACAAATGTGTCCCACATCCAAGCCATGCATCAGAGTACATCACTTTGCTAAGGTCAAGCGATGCCCTTTACAGACAGGCCCTAAATGTACACGAATCACGAATGCTTTCCAGAAAGGGGAAATATTTTTTCAAGAATCCTCATTTTTTGTACATGTGGGACCTACCGGGTGACAGACCAGCTGGTGTTGTAACTCTGTGGATCCATTTTTCGGAGTTAACACATATATGACAAGAAAATCTGCATGGAAAGAGCATGTTAAAAGACATGAAACTAATAAACAGCCAACAATACCAGGACCAAGACTGTATATGTGATGGGTGATTACATCCATTGAATTTGGCGATGTTCTATCAATGAGTTCCTTGAACCAGTTTGCCTCGAAGAACCCTCCTGGTGCCAGTATGAGTGGCTTCACTTCAATAGTCCTGTAGTTATCATTCACTATGGAGTGGAGGGAAATCACATTAGCAGCATATTGATCTGCTCCAATTCTTGCTCCAACACCATTCCCACTCAATTCGTTCCCTGACAGCAACAGGCCTTTTACTGTCTAAAGACTGTTAAATTAATGGAGACGCAATCCTAGATATTTGATTTCATTCAAGGCTTTCAATTAAAAAGTTTCAGCAAAAATACAACCATGATTTGGAAAATGATGGATGGCTAGGAGAGTGGTATCTCGGTGTACTTTAAAGCATCTATGCAGTAGGGGCGAAAATAAATGGTCTGGATCACTGAAGTAGAGAAGCCTTGATAACGGAGTACTGGTCCAGTTTCATCTCACATCACTAAGAGAATTTGGCTTGGGGAAACTTTAGCGTTTATACTATAACTAGTATCATGTTGTAACCAACTGGAAATGCCCCCCTTTAAGAAATCCGCACATCCCTTTAAATCACTACAAACAGATTCATTTGGATAAAACAGAAGTGTATATAAGCTTCTTGTATGTAACATTTTTTTACAGAGCATTACCCCCCACTGCATAAAGCATTATCTATAGCTTTTCCATCATCTCTATAATCATGTGTTAAAATGGTTGATTTGAGTTTTGTTTAAGTCGAATTTGGTAAGAGTGAAAAACTGTTACCGAGTTCCCAGCCATAAATGGTGTAGCCCTTGCTGACAGTGTAACGAATAAGTGAAGCAGCATTGGTGTAGTCCCAAGGTCCTCCTAATGAACCATCTGGCAAAGGCACCCTCCCATTCAGTGCATTTAACCCGAAAATAACCTTGGCACTGAAGAAAAAATGCAATGGTGGAAATGAATGTTGTCTACAGAAACAAGCATTTATACAATAGAAAAAGGCCCATGGTCCATGGATTGTGGTCTGCATACTCCCATTGATGGCAAGTGATGGATGGACCTGTGATTTGGGAGCTTCCATTGGAGGAGAAGTGCTCAAACCATCCCATGTAATATGTTTCAATCTCCCAAATGTATAACCAACGAGAGGTTACAACTACAAAGTCTCATGGAGGACCAAAAGATCACAAAATCACAATCACAATCAGAAAAAGAAGACATAAGTTACAGTGATAAATATGAACCTTTTGGGCACAATAGAAACAAAATCTCGAGTTAAGATCAAAGCATTCTTAAATTAATTTGGTGACAAAATGAACCCATTGCTTTTGCAATACATAAATCTATAATGAAGAGATAGTACCAATCGAAAGGAAAAAAATGAAGAGATAGTATAGCATACTTGGTCTTTTGGAAGAAACCATTGAGTTCGTCCCATCTAAACATGGGCAAACAACCTTTTGTAAAACCAAACATCTCAGAGGTGTTTCTTATGAATGAATTACAAGGTTGTGGAGGATCACCAGTATCATAAATGACCTTATCTTGCAGAGTCCCTCCTAATCGAATTTTGAGAGGAGAAATGGCTGCAAAACCATCAAAGTTTTCAGAGTTAATAAAAAAAAAAAAAAGAATTCTAATCCAAGTTATTTTATCAAGGAACAAAACCAAGGACTGGTGGTGCTGAATTAATGGAGCAATATAACAAAAATGTCCAAACCTTTGACTGCATTTATAAAAATGGGATTGTTATGATCCTGAATGAATGAAAGATTGAAATATGTGAGTTCCAAACAGAACATTCAATATTTTTCATTAAGTCTTCAACCATCGCATGTTAATATTAAGAAAAATAACAATTACTCATATCAGAGCAATAAATATTCAACAAGAACTGTAATTTGATCCTACAGATCAACTCCAACAATCTAATTCCAAAGAAACATTTCTCAAAGCAGAAAATCAAGCAAACCCTGAACAAGAGGTGGAAAGAACATTTGAAAAAGAGACCCAAAGGAGAGCATTCATATTTTAAAATGTTTTGATATTTTTCATCATACAAATTCTGTGGAGTGATAAATCTTAAACCGTAGAAGCAAATTAACAGAGTGAAAAAGTGACACTATCAAGGTAGTAGCAAATCAAACCACCCAAAAATACAAACATAATCCATGATTTTCTTATTCCACAATTATAATTCAGTGCTATTGATATCATAAAACATAATTGAAAAATTGAGACAAATAATTAAAATGAGAAGCATAAATTCATCAGTTAAACTGTCTTCAATAATTAAACACACAGCCGAAACAAAAACAATTAAGAAAAAAAAAATGGAAGAATGAACTAGTTTAAGTAGGGGACGCTTTCGAATAATAAATACTACATTGCGAAAATCAACAGTATTCATGACCCTCATCAACCAAATTCCAGACTCGTCTTATGTATGATGCATCCGAAATTAAAATGCCTCTGAAAACTGTGGTTAGAACAGAACCTAACTTATTCTTCTGAGCATTTGGGTAACATGGAAATCAATCATTCAAAGAAAAAAAAAGAAGAAAGAAATGGAATTGGAAACTGGAAAAAGCCTCTGTTTGGTTGCAGCTATACCCAACTCTTCCATACCAAATCAGTATCAATTAATTAGTTCCAGCTAATAGTCCGGGGAGGAAAAGGCGGAAAAAATATCCCAGAAAATGAGACCCTTTTCCTTCTGATTGAGATGCATTCTGTAATGGGTAGCAATTCATTTTACTGATAAATACCACCTGCCATTTGGGCTACATGCAAATGAGCCCTCAGACCAATAAATCCAACACTAAAAAAAAGCCACCCAGATCCAAATCTACTCCTATATAATCTCCGGCAACCAAAATCACCAAACAGACACTTTCTAAAACAAGGAATCTGTATTATGCATTAAGATTAAAAATTCTGATAACAATACTAGATTGAGAACGAGAAAAGCAGCAGAGAGACGAAGCCGACGAATCTGACGGCCATGTTTGAGAGAATCCGTAGGAAATACAGATCAAGAACGGATCTTTTTTAGGAAGAGAGAGATAGAGATAAAGATTTGGCAGGATCTTGCTCTTCGGAGGGTTGGAAGTTGGAACGGCTAAAACCCTAGATTTTCTGTGAGGGGTAGAAGGAGAGGGACGTCGGAGAGAGGGAAAGAGAGAGCAGGGAGAGCAGGGAGAGCAGGAGCGACGGAGAAAGAGAGAAAGGGCGAGAGAGGTTCATTTACGGGGAAGAACGGGAGAACGAAATCGATTGAGGTATAAGGTAATGACATGACGATGTCGTTCGCACTGCAAGGGGTAAAAGCGTCACCAAAAATGGGTATATTGATGTATTTCTGTTTAAAATGGGCGTATACATGTTTAGAAATACTTTTTTAGTAAAATTTCCTAAAAAAAATACTAATAGAAGGGAGATTTTTATAAAAGTATAAGATATTTCACTTATTTTCAAAGAAGTATATTAAAATTTGAATATTTCAAAAAAGTAATGAAAGTTTTCCAAATTCTTTCAATCAAGTTCTTTACATAAAAAATTTTAAGAAATGAAGAAAAATACACTTTTCTTATGAGAGGTTTTTATCTTCTTTTTTTTTTCACTTTTTTTATCCCCAAAACTGGTCATTTTGAATTCCAATGATCATAACCATTTAATGACAGCAGCTTGTTAGTCATTTGAAATCCACTTTTTTTTAACAACCCATATATGAAGGTAGTTTAAGTGGGTCCCACTAAGTCATTTGGGTTGGACATAATCAATTCTATTCAATGATTTATTGAAGGGAAATTTTTAGAAATGACATAAGGGTTTTTTTTTTTTCATTTCTCAAAGGAATTTGTGAAGAGGACTTGATTGAAAGAATTATAGAAAACTTTTATACTTTTTTTGGAATATTCAAGTCTTTGTGTACTTTTTTAAAAATGAGCCAAAAGTTTTATATCTTTTTTTAAAGAGAATTTACCCCATAGGACCCCATAGGACCTCATATTACTTTGGAGGAGTTGAAAACACCGTATATATGAAAAAGGTCCCCAAGGTCCTTTTCTTTTTTTTTTTTGTCGTTTAGATAATGGTCGATATCGACCACTTTTATGGTCGATATCGACCATTCTGCAAGGAATAAAAAAAAACTTGGTTTTTCAGGATGAAGAAGAGGAGAGGAGGAGGGAGGAGAAGGGATCTTTTTCTCTTAATTTACAGGTTTTGTATCCCCGAATGAAGCATTAATCTCTGCCATTATCATTTTTTTTTTCCATTTGTTTTACAGTGGTCGATATCGACAATAAAAGTGGTCGATATTGACAATGACTGTATTTTTTTTGTTTCAGTTATGTTGTCGATATCGACCATTTTGCGGGAACCCAAATATAAACTGGATTTTTCAGGATGGAGAAGAGGGGAGTTTTATGGTCGATATCGACCATTCTGCGAGAACCCAAAAAAAAAAAAAATTGGGGTTTTCAGGATGGAGAAAAGGGGAGGAGGGAGGAGAGGGGGAGGCAAAAGTCCTTTCGGCTTGGGGATTAGGGTTTTATCATCCACGATCGGTGACTCCAATCCTGTTTTTCTCTCTTAATCTTGGATGATAAAATCTGTAGTAGAGAGTTCTCATTCCCGCCATGATCGGCGATCTTCCGTTCGCACAGCAAGCACAGGCCGGCAGGAATGGGTGCCGAGTCGAATGTGGTGCCACAACTTGTCCAGAAAATCCAGGACAAGCTCACAAAGCTGGCTGTTGAGTGCATGATCTGTTATGATATGGTCCGGAGGTCTGCTGTAATCTGGTCATGTTCCAGTTGCTACTCAATCTTCCATCTGAATTGCATCAAGAAGTGGGCGCTCGATCTTTTAGCTGAGAAGAATTAGGGTCTAAATTGCTAGTGCCCCGGATGTCAGGCGGTGCAGCTTATTTCGTCAAAGGATATTCAATATTCTTGCTTCTGTGGGAGGAGGCAGGATCCATCGACAGATTTTTATTTGACACCACACTCCTGCGGGGAGCCTTGCATGAAGCTGCTGGACATGGGGATTGGATGAAGAGATGGAGATTTTCCATGTCCCATAAACTTAGGGTTTATGGAGATGAAGCGGGAGGGGATTTAGGGGAAAGG
The DNA here is from genome assembly GCA_012931725.1 of Litsea cubeba. Taxonomy (NCBI): domain Eukaryota; kingdom Viridiplantae; phylum Streptophyta; class Magnoliopsida; order Laurales; family Lauraceae; genus Litsea; species Litsea cubeba. The sequence goes on from CM022949.1 coordinate 60,322,682, forward strand.
GAATATGAAGAGATGGAGACTTTCCTTGTTCATTATGGTTGATGGTCGATATCGACCATCCTAAAAAAAAGTAAAAAAAAAAAAACGAATTGAGGACAAAGGATCCCTCCCGTGTCCAACCTCCTACTAAGTCCTCATCCGACGTATGACATCCTATGAGGTTCTTCCCCATAAATTCCTCTTTTTTAAATTATCTCAAAATAGAAAACTAAAAAAAATTGTTTGAGCAAATAACTATGTACATCCAATTATGATTACCATTAATTTAATGGAGCTGAAGTTAATTCTTACAATTAAATAGCTTTATTTTGGTGAAAATATTTGCACATTAAATAAAAGGGAAAATAGCAAAATACCTACCTGGACTTTGGTCATTTTGTAGAATACCCCTGTATTTTGGTATTTTATACTAAACCTACCTATAGTACTAATTAACATGCAAAATGAATGGATTCTATTAGTATTAATGGCGTAGTTCGTATAAATGGTGTGTGGTGCATACTGGCTGCAAATTACTCGCTCAAAAATAATTATTTGCCTTGAACCTAGTGAGGAGGCTTGATGATGACCAAGAGGAGGCTTAAACAGAGTGTGTACATGGTACTGTTTGGGGAGTCAAACTTCAAAGTCCAAGGCATGCAATTAGGGTTTCAAAAGAGATTTGAAAGAGATCGATTTAAAAGAGATCGATCTATTAACACTCTACTAAAATGTAATTCTTGCTATACGGAAATGAGTAAGGAGACTGTTAAGATCTTCAATCACAACCGCAGGCAAGTCGGTTTATGCATAAATCAGTGCTCATGCTCCTATGCATATCCTAAGTTAGCTTTAGCATGCATGTGGCAGTTGTTTTGTTCTTTGGCATAACTCATTACAAGTAAACAGGTTACAGAAAATCAGATCATGGCATAAACATATTGCAAAAGCAATCAAGTTTCGAGGATCAAATGGGGCAGGTAACAAGATTCGAGGGGATCCAAAGGCGCCCTTGCTTCCGCAATTTCAGGGCAACCAATTTTGTCCATAAAAACACCCAAATCAATGTCAAGACATCTTTTCTTTCACAAGACACAGCTCCCTCATAGCATCATCATCTTTAATGGCAGACCCTTTTAAGAGCTTACAGGGTTTATATAGGGAAAACAACATCACCCCAATTTGGGTAATCGCAAAAGCACAATTAGTGACCCTTCACTACAATAAAATGAGTATAGAAAATTAAAAAAAAAAAAAACCATTGAAGAAGAAATTTGGCATAAAAAACCTCATCATCTACATATGGGACCATGATCAAAAGTACCACAAATTATAGAAAGATAGAGAAGACCCAATAAAACCCAGAGAGAGAGAGAGAGAGCTGAACGGGCTGGTACAAATGGGTCCCACATGCCTGACTCGATCAAGGCCCTTAATGATGGTATTAATCTGAGTTGGATTTGAAAGAGATTTCAAAGGAGATCTGAGGAAAAATGTGGAGAAACGAGACTTAAGAAATGTGAGATCTGGAGATGTTGTTTGAGGAATCGACTTCAAAGACAAAAACATCAGTCATTATGGTTAGGGTCCTGAGATATAGTTTTTGGGAGGGATTTGATCAGATCAGAGGGAAATGTGAAGAGAAAAACCAAAGAAACAAGGAGGGGGATGGAGAGAATGGGAACATGGATTGTACGTGGGATTTCAAGGTCGCAGTTGGATGCCGAAAAATGGGGTTTTAAAAGATTTTGAAATTTTGTGGGGAGATTTCCGGAACTCCAGGATTACGCTAATTACAGCCATCAGATGGGAATAAGCACTCTCACGTGCCATCCGCGTGCCACCCACGTGGCACCAAACTCACCTCGGCTAACAGGGCAGATGCCTCAGCCGAAGTCAAACAGCTCCAGGCCGCTAGCGCCGAACTCGGCTACCCCATGTGCCCATCTCGGCTGAGAGCTCCACCTCGGCTGAAGGAGCCGGGACGAAAGCCGAAGCAAGAAAGAGCCTCCACTTGCACCCCTCATCCCCCACGTCATCAGGCACGTGGAGGAATAGGGGCGCAAGCTAGTAAGACAGATGCGACATCCAGCCATTCACAATCTTCGCCAGATCCCTGACAGGGCGGCATCTAGCGGCTTAAGCCACATCAGGGCAAGGCCCGAGGGCGGATCCGATGGTACCCCTACCGCCAAAGGCGGCCAACACGATCTGGCCCAACAAGACGCGCATTTAATACGATGTGGGCTGATCCGACTGGCATTAAATGCAAAGTGGGCTGGAATGGACCGCATTTATTACTTTGTGGGCTGATCATGACTTCCCAGTCGAATCATGGGACCCACACCAAAATATCCTCCAAAGATACGACCCAAGCCTCTATAAATAGAGCTTCATACCACATGCAAGGTACGCACAATTCAACCCACAGAGCTGTTACTCTGCCTCTCTTCTTTCTCTCCTTCCATTGTTCCAGTTCACTCACTGACTTTGGCATCGGAGAGCCTTGCGCCGCCCAGGCCAGGGTCCTCTGACCGTTTGCTCTTCTCTTTCAGGCTTTCGGACGGTACCTAATCTTCACCACGTTGGATAAGTCCTCTAAGGCTCCCCAGTTATTGTGGGTCATTATTTTCTGCACCTACAATTGGCGCCGTCTGTGGGAAGGTAATATCCCAACCTTCCCAACCTTCTCAACCTCAATCTCTCAGAAGCCATGCCTCCGAAAGCAAGGAAAGGCGGAGAATCCTCGAGAGCAGCGCTCGAGCTGCCAGCACCGTCGACGGACGTCCCTCCTCAGGGGCGGTCCCGAACGGTGCATGGCACATCTGCAGGCGAGGGCCGCTTAGGCTCGCAGCTTTTCGTCGAGGTCCCCCTCCAAGAAGGACTCGAGGCCTCGTTCTCAGCAGACGAAGTTACGCCACCCCGACGCGACGAACGTCGGCATGAGCATCCTCACAAAGATAAAGCCGTTGTCGTGGAAGAAACGCGTCGAGTTCAACCTCCTGCCGCTGGAGGAGATGTCGCAGCTCAAAATGCTCTCCTCCAGAAGCAGGAGCGGTTAATCCGCGAGCTCCAGCAGCAGCTGAGAGCAGCGCAAACTGCCTCGTTGAGGCAAGTCTCTGATCCTCAGGGAAAGAAGAAGGACGCCCCCAGCAGGGCAGCCCAGCCTCCTCGCGAAGATCTCAGAAACCATTTGGACCATAAGCGGAGCCAGATCCATGACGAAGGCTCGAGCAACAGCCGAAGTCATCGTAGCCGCGATGGCCGAAACCATAGCCATCACAGCCCGGACCACTCCAAGCGAAAGTCAAGAGCCCAGACTCCGGAAAAGGACGACGAGCAAGAGCGATTCGACAAACGCGTCAGGTTGGCTCTTCAGCGCAACCTGGACGTGCGGGACCAGAAGCAGATTTGTGACCACACTGATCTAGGGGCCTCGCCCTTCACGAGGGACATCGAGCGCACCCCCTTGCCCAAAAGGTTCTCCGTCCCGCGGTTCGTCCCCTACGACGGACTGTCCGATCCATCCGCTCACCTCCGTCACTTTTCCCAGAAGATGTCCATCTGGGGAAACGAGGGCCACCTTAACTGCAAGATCTTCTCCTCCAGTTTGGGTGACCTCCCTCTGAAGTGGTTCTGCGCCCTCCCAGAGAAGTCGATTTCGAGTTGGAAGGAGCTCCAGCTCTCCTTTCTGAAGAAGTTCCAAGCTTACAGCGCCGTCCCCAAGAAAGAAGGGGACCTTCTCGCCCTGAGGATGAAGCAGGGTGAGACCCTCGCCAAGTTCGCCCGACGATTCTGGGCGGTTTACAGCCAGATCGAGGGCACTAGGGAAGAGATAGCAATCTACGCCTTCCAGCATGCCCTGATCCCCGGCCACGACCTCCGGAAGGACTTGGTCGGAGACCCTCCAGAGTCCATGCCAGAGCTAATGTTTCGGATAAAGCGCTTTGTCGCCTGGGAGGAAGATGAAATCCAGGCTCGGGAAGAGGACGAAAGACCGGAGCCCGAGCAGAAGAGTAGCCAGCCTCGGCAGAGAGGCGGGAAGCCCTTCCAGAAGCAGGAGCCCAAGCAGGCCTGGGCCGCCAGTTCGGCGAAGCCTACGTCGTCCTGGTCTGGGGGCACCTGGAGGCCCAGACCCCCCACCAGCGCCGGTCAGAGCGTCAACGTCGTCTTCAAGGAGCCGATATACCGTATCCTGAGCAAGATAAAGACCAAGCCGTTCTTCAAGTGGCCTCCGCCCTTGAGGAATGAGCCCACCTCCGGCAGCCGAAGCAATCTCTACTGCTCCTACCACAAAGGTAAAGGGCACAAGACCGAGGACTGCAATTCTCTGAAGTGGTACCTGGAGAGGCTAGCCAGCGAAGGCCACATTCCAGAGTTCGTCAAGGCAGAAGATGCCGGCGGCAGCGAGGGCCGAGTTCACCAGAGCGCGGCTCGGGAGCCAGACAGTGAGGATTCCGAGAAGATTATTAACGTGATCCATCTGGCGTCCTCAGTCCCCTCTCCCTCATCTCATGGAGGCTCGCGGGCCCGCGCCGAGGCCAGGCGAGCGTCGCATGGGAAGGAGGTGATGAAAGCCGAGCTCGCACCGGCATCCAAGAGAGCCCGCCGCGACCGACCTGCTATCTCGTTCTCAGATAAGGATCTAGAGGGAATCCAGCTCCCTCACAACGACCCCCTGCTCCTCACAATGAAGCTAAGAGACTTCACCGTGAAGAGGATCCTCGTCGACTCCGGCAGCTCTTCCGAGGTCCTCTACTACGATTGCTTCAAGAAGATGAACCTCTCGGAAGCAGACCTCACGGAGGTCCGTGCACCCCTGTTAGGTTGTCCGCCACGCCAGTCTATCCCAAGGGTAGGATCACCTTGGAGACCCGAGTCGGCAGAGCCTCCGTGTTGGCCGAGTTCCTGGTCGTGGACGCCCCTTCTCCCTACAACGTCATCTTGGGCAGAACGTGGCTCCACAAGTTGGAAGCAGTCCCTTCTTCCCTCCACCAGAAGCTGAAGTTCGTCCTCGAGAACAAGGAGGGCAAAATGGAAGTGGTCACAGTGGAGGGAGATCAGCAGCAGGCCAGGCAGTGCATGCTGGCCGCGGTCCCAGCAGTGAAAGAGCCAGAGCGCGTCAACCTCGCCGAATTCGAGAAAGGCCTAGATGAAATCGGCCGAGATCCCGAGAAGAAAAGCATTGAGGACCTGGCCGAGGTCAGGCTGAACTCGGCAGACCCAGACAGATTCTTCCTGATCGGCACCCAGCTGCCAGACGAAGAGAGAGCCGAGCTCTCAAGGCTCCTGACGCAGAACGTCGACGTCTTTGCTTGGAGCCCGAGTGAAATGCCTGGGGTCAACCCCGAGGTCATGTGCCACAAGCTAAATGTGGACCCCAACCACAAGCCAGTGGTGCAGAGGGCCCGAAGGACAGGGCTGCAGCAGACGGATGCGGTCGTCGAAGAGGTCGACAACTTGCTGAAGGCAGGAGCCATCCGGGAAGTCCAGTACCCGGTCTGGCTGGCCAACACGGTGGTGGTCAAGAAGAAAACTGGTAAATGGAGGGTGTGCGTGGACTTCACAGACTTGAACAGGGCCTGCCCTAAAGATAGTTTCCCCCTTCCAAAGATTGACCAACTGATCGACGCCACCGCTGGCCACGACCGAATGAGCTTCCTCGACGCCTACAGAGGCTACCACCAGATCCCACTATACGAGCCTGACGAGGAGAAAACGTCATTCATAACCCCCCGCGGCACTTATTGCTACAAGGTGATGCCCTTCGGGCTAAAGAACGCGGGGGCGACCTATCAGCTCCTCGTGACAAAGATGTTCCAGGCTCAGCTCGGCCGAACGGTAGAGGTGTACATCGACGACATGGTCGTCAAATCAGTGCACTCCAGCGACCACCTGGCGGATCTTGGCCAAGTCTTCGACATCCTTCGCGCGTACAAGCTCAAGCTAAATGCCTCCAAGTGCGCCTTCGGCGTAGCCTCTGGCAAGTTCCTCGGCAGCTTGGTAACGCGGAGGGGGATAGAGGCTAATCCAGACCAGATCACCGCGATCCAGGGCATTCAGAGCCCCTCTACCACGAAAGAAGTCCAGAAGCTCACGGGAATGGCTGCAGCACTCAATCGCTTCATCAGCCGGTCATCAGATAAGTGCAGGCCTTTCTTTCAGCTTCTGAAGAAAAATTTAAAATTCCAGTGGACCCCTGAGTGCGACCAGGCATTGGCCGCGCTCAAAACCTATTTGATGTCACCACCCTTACTCTCCACCCCAACTCCGGGGGAGGTTTTGTATTTATATCTTGCGGTCTCGGATCACGCAGTGAGCTCCGTCCTCATCAGAGAGGACGAGGGAGTTCAGAAACCAATTTACTATACGAGCAAGACCCTGCTCGATGCCGAGACCAGATACCTTTTGTTGGAGAAGCTTGCGTTGGCTCTCGTCAGTGCCTCCCGCAAGCTCTCCCATTATTTTCAATCCCACACCATTGTGGTGATCACGGAGCATCCACTCCGTTCAATATTCAAGAAGGCTGGCTTTTCAGGGCGAATATCAAAGTGGACAGTTGAACTGGGGCAGTATGATATACAGTACCGTCCCCGAACTGCGATCAAAGCCCAGATTCTAGCAGACTTCATCGTTGAGTTCGTCTCGCCCAATTCAGCTCCGACCCAGCCCGGCACGGCACTGGGGGGTACAGGGCACGAGCCAGAAGTGACCGAGGTCGAACAGTCTCCCGCCCAGGCATGGAAGATCTTTGTCGACGGATCGTCCACCTCCAAGAGAGTTGGCGCCGGCATAGTCCTCCAATCGCCAGAGGGTCTGGTCATAGAGCAGGCTTTCACCCTGGACTTTAAAGCAACGAACAATGAGGCAGAGTATGAAGCACTGATAGCAGGGTTGAACAGCGCCCAGATCCTCGGAGCCCAGCACCTGGTGATCTTCAGCGATTCTCAACTGGTAACTAGCCAGCTCGCTGGAGACTACCAGGCCAGGGACGACAGGATGGCGGCCTACTTAGCCCTTGCAAAAAGACTGCTGTCTCATTTCCAGAAAGCCGAGGTCAGGCAAATATCCCGAGATACCAACACGCACGCAGATGCGCTTGCAAACCTGGCCTCTGCCGTCGAAGCAGGGAAGAAAAGGACCATTGAGGTTGGGTCAATATCAAGGTCAAGCTTAGAACTCCATTCATCTCGGCTTGTCCTCTGGGCTGACCTCGTCCCAAGCTGGATGGATCCAATCGTCGCCTACTTGAAGGACGATCATCTCCCTGAAGACAAGACTGAAGCCCACCGGATCAGACTCATGGCAGCTCGATTCTGGCTCTCTCCCGAAGGCAAACTCTACAGGAAATCCTTCACAGGTCCTTACCTCCAATGCGTCCACCCGAGCAAAGTGGACGACTTCCTGTATGAGATCCACGAATGAATCTGCGGCAGTCACATAGGCGGTCGATCACTGGCCTACAGAGCAATAAGCCAGGGTTACTGGTGGCCCTACATGCAGAAGGACGCGCAGGTGTACGCCAGGAAATGCGAGAAGTGCCAGAAGTTCTCCCACTCTCTCCATCAGCCAGCGCAAGATCTGAGTCCCCTCACTAGCCCATGGCCCTTCGCTCAATGGGGCCTGGACATTGTGGGGCCTCTTCACCGAGCTCCAGGGAACAAGATATGGCTGATAGTCGCTACGGACTACTTCACAAAATGGATAGAAGCTGAACCGTTGTCCTCAATCACGGACAGGGACTCCAGGAACTTCGTTTGGAAAAACATCCTAACAAGGTTCGGCATCCCCAGGACCCTGATTTCGGACAACGGGACTCAGTTCGACTCCAAGTCCTTCAGAGACTTCTGCCAAGAACACGGTATCAGAAACCATTACTCCACTCCGGCATATCCGCAGAGTAATGGCCAAGTAGAAATCTCTAACAAAGTGATCCTGGACAGCCTGAAGAAGCGACTGGACAAGGCAAAGGGAAGATGGACAGAGGAGCTTCCGAGCGTGCTATGGGCATATAGAACAACTCCAAGGAAATCCACCTCGGCGACACCTTTCTCTCTGGCCTACGGGATGGAGGCGGTCATTCCTTTAGAAATCGGCCTTCCTACCCTGAGGACAGAGCTGGTCGACCAAGGCCGAAACGACACGAACCTGGCAATGGAGCTGGAGCTGGCAGACGAGCGCCGAGAAGCAGCAGCCTTGCGACTGACCGACTATCAGCAATGGTTAGCCAGGGCATACAATCAAAATGTCAAAGAAAGGAGATTCTCCGTGGGAGAGCTGGTTCTAAAGAAGACCCTGCCAGCTGATAAAGACCCAAAACGAAGGGAAGCTGGCTCCGAACTGGCATGGCCCGTTCAGGGTGGTCTCACTGGCAGGGAAATCAGCCTACAAGCTCGAAGACTTGGAGGGCAAGCCACTGCCGAGATCGTGGAATGCATCCCACTTAAAGAAATTCTATTTCTAAAGATGTAATGAATCTCAGAATCAATGAAAGCAGCTTTCGCCCTGTCATCAATCTGTCTTCTCTCTTTGACTGACTCCGGCAGCTCAGGGTCCACCGCCCTGGAAAAGGCCTCGAGTTCGAACACTCGGCCGATTCCTAAAGTCCGGGTTTTACCCCACTCAAGGGTCCACCGCCCTGGAAAAGGCCTCGAGTTCGAACACTCGGCCGATTCCTAAAGTCCGGGTTTTACCCCACTCAAGGGTCCACCGCCCTGGAAAAGGCCTCGAGTTCGAACACTCGGCCGATTCCTAAAGTCCGGGTTTTACCCCACTCAAGGGTCCACCGCCCTGGAAAAGGCCTCGAGTTCGAACACTCGGCCGATTCCTAAAGTCCGGGTTTTACCCCACTCAAGGGTTTACCGCCCTGGAAAAGGCCTCGAGTTCGAACACTCGGTCGTTTCCTAAAGTCCGGGTTTACACACCCCTCAAAGATCGTTGCCGAACTCATGCTCATATAGCCGAGACCAGCGGAATTATGGATCCACCTCGGCGCAAGACAGTTCGTCTTGGCCAAAGCCAGCCATTTCTGCCAAGGTCAGTTTTTAAGAAAGAAAGAGCTGTGCAAGCACTGAAGCGCAAGAAAGCAGCACAAAAACACAAGTATTCCAAGACAGTGCAGGGAAAGTAAAAGAGAATGCAAAAGCATTGTACACAGTTCAAGTGATCGCAAAATTCTTCCTTTTTATTCATTGTAAACTGCTTCATTACAAAGGTTACAGAAAATAAAATACAGAAAGGAGGATCACAATCCTCTAAAAATAGAAAATAAAGTGAAAGACTGGGAGACTCTGATCTTCACCGACTCTTCAGGCTACAGGCTCGAAGACGCCGGTTCGTTGCCTGGAGGTTCTGAGGGATCCTGAATTTCAGCGAGCTCTACAATACACTTTGGTTGGTCAGACCAAAGCGATTGCAGAGCCCCTCCAGTTCGGAGGCCCTGGACCTCGCTGAGCTCTTCAACACCCTCCTGTCAGTAAGACCAACCGAAGTTTGAAGAACCCCCAGGTCCAGCGGGGCCTCAATCCCACCCCTCGTCCGGCGTTCGCGCAAGACCGTGCCAGACGCAGAGGGCGCCACCATCCCACAGTTGCAGAAGACTCCCCTGCAACCGGACCAGGGACGGTTGGCCGTGAACCAGCGTTCAGAGAGCGCATGGTCCACGGGGAATTCCTTCGGAGAGCGCGCGGACCACGATGGGCTTCCCCCCTCGGAGATAGCCGTCCACAGGTGCAGGGGTTCCCCCCGGATCAAAGGTTCCAAAACGTCCACTGGACATGGCTCCTACAACTATGTGAATTAAACTATCCTAATTCCATTTCTTTTCTTCTCCCATGGCGAGCCTACTACCCCTACTTATAGGAAGAAGAAGGGCTCAATCTCCGAAGGAAGTTAAGGGGCGAAGTCTCCCACGCGTTACATGGGACGCACGTCTTCCTGTCTGTTGACCAGCGATTCCTATGGCGCCATGTGGAGACGTCCGCCCGTTTCCGTCATCGGCCGTATCACCATGCTTACTGCTATTTAATGTCTCCAGAATACGGAGAACCGGCACAGACAGCTATGAAGACCGTTTGACTCTCTCTACCTCGAGGGTCACGCGTCACAGTAAGGGCATTCAATACCATTCAATAGCACATCCAGAAGCAAAAGAGAGAAAAATGCAGGGAAAAATGCACAAGTAAAGGAGCCTGTTTTTCATTAATAACAAAGAGTATTACAGGGCTGAAGAAGCATTACATACAAAAGGCCAAAGATAAAAAGAAGCAAGGTTACTGTGGCTTCGGCGACTCCACCAGGTCGATCACCGTATCTACTGGACCAGCAGCATCGGCCGCGACCGTGACCTTACTTGGGGCGTCGCTGGCAGAAGGGGCTTCAACCGGTACCTCAGCCGAAGCAGGGGCAGAAGAGGCCTCACCTTGAGGCACGGCCGAAGCGTCGCTGGCGACCGGGGCATCGCTCGGGGCCGGGGCAACTGGAGCGTCGTCTGAAGCAGGAACGACTGCAGGAGCTTCGTCAGGGGCACTTTCAGCTGCAGGGGCGGGGCTCGGCTCAGGAGCCGGGTCCGAGTACTTCGGTAGGTCCCGATAGACAGGGTGATCTTCAGGGACCCCCGCACGTCTCAGTGCGGCCAGGCATCCTTCCTCGAACAGAATGGAGGTGATCTCCTCCACCCGCTTCTCATACAGCTCCGTGGCATGGTCCATGTGAGACCCCACCCCTGGTGGGCCCTCAATGTGAATTTGAATACTACATATTAGCCTAAGTACTTTAATTATACTAATTATGGGACTTAGTGAGGGTAGCTATGTATTTTCCTAGGGTTAGACTAGTGGTGTAATTAGTAGAGTCAATAGGGTGTCTTTTGTTATTCTTAGAGTTAGTTAGTTTGTTAGAGGCCCTAGCTAGAGTTTTGTATTTACTATAGGGGGTTTGCACCAAAGAATCTTCTAGAAGCCCACCTAAAGACCTAAATACCCTCTGCCCTAACCCTAATCCTATTCTAACCCCAAGGGCAATTTTGTCCCTAACCCAAAAACCCAACCTATATAAACAAAACCCTCCCCCTGCCCTAACAACTACTGTTCATCTCCTTTTTCCTTTCTCTCCTCTCTTCTTCTTCCCCAATTCCCTCCAACGAACCATCATCTCTCCTCCGATCTCTCTCTTCTTCTCCTCTCGCCCCAGAAATCCTCGACAGAAGGCCTGCCGAGACCCTGCCTTTTGGTTTCCCTGTGGTTTTCTTTCTTTTCCTTCTACCTTCAATCGATCAAGGCAAGTGCACTGTGCTGGTAGTTTAGATTGCATGTTTCCTTCCTTTGATTGGCAGTAGAATTTCAATTTGTAATATGTATGTTTAGATCGATCCTTGAGCATGTTTGTTCGGTTCCTTTGGCCATTGATGGATGGGATTACCTCATTTGGATGATCAATGGCCGGTTGATGATGGGGGGAATGATGTAGGAATGATTTATTTTGCTTCTGTAATGGTCTATGGAGAAACCCAGGAGAATTGGGTCACAGGAATGAGTTTCCGGAGATGGGTTCTTGTCATCTCACAGTATTGAGATCGGAATCGAAGAAGGACCACCCTTGGTAGATCAGGACCCTACGTCTATGTGAGGGGGCCTGTGCGACCATAGGGTGCTACTTGATCTGGATTCTGATCAGAGGTGGACCACCATTCCTGTGCTTAATGAAGAGGAGTTGTGTCCTGTCGCAGAACTGGGTTCTGTAACAGAACACAACACTGATAGGAGAGATGGGCAGAGTCCAGCGATGGCCGAGCTCAGCATTTGCAGAGCCCAGCGGTTGCCGAGCTCAGCGTTATCGCAGCTCAGCAACTGCCGAACTCAGTACTTGCAGAGCCCAGCGGTTGCCGAGCTCAGCGTTAGCGCAGCTCAGCAACTGCCGAGCTCAGCACTGGCCGAACTCAGCGATGGCTGGATTCAACACTAGCTGAACTCAGAGTTCTGCCGAGCATAATGGTCGATGAGATCCACGTTTAGCCGAGCTAAGTATCTAGGCCGAGCTCAGTGCTCAAAGCCGAGTTCAGTGTTACGGCCGAACTCAGTGTTATGGCCGAACTCAGTGTTTTACTGAGCTCAGCGCCAGACCGGGTTCCGTGCCAGACCGGACTTCGAGCTTAGCCGAACTCAGTGCTTAACCGAGCTGAGAGCTAAACCAATCTCAATGCCTAGCCGAACTCAATGCATTTTCTGAACTCAGTTGGGTGGCCGAACTGAGCTAGGCCCTTTGCCGAGCTGAGCTGGGTGGCCGAACTGAGTATCAATTGAGCTCCATTGCTTAGCCGAACTCCGAGATGGATTTCCAAAAAGGCGGGATTTCAACAAAGGAGACTAGAACCTGGGACATTCCCTTTAGCCAGAATTCTTAGTGTGCACGGCCAACTACCCAGGCCAGGGAGTTAGCCGAACTCACAGGAAGTTCTGGACAAACAGGCTTTGCCTGTAGGGTGTTTTTCCTTCTCTGGTCCCAGTGTGCCGAGCTGACCGCCCAGGCCAGAAGGTCGGCTGAGCACACTGTGTACAGTGACGATCCCCAGATTCTAATTTCTATTGTTGCAATCATATGTAGGGCCCATTGACCATTCAAATAGACTTCCATCACTGTGCCAGCCACGAGTTAATGGTACGGCTCAACCTTGACTCATGGGGTCCACTAAGTAAAGTCCAGGTTATGTAATCTTAGGTGATTCGACCTTTATACGTTACCAAATGATGCACATAACTTCTAAGCACCAAACACAATATTCCTTAGCATCTGTGGTTTCACTTAAAGATCGAATTACCTGAAATGGACCTGTATCCGAAAGTGGACCATTTACCTAGGTTGGACTGTTGTTATCTCCCTTTGATCCTCGTACTTGGAGATTCATCTCCCTCATACTATGACTATCACTCTATTGTCCTTATTATTGCTTATACCTGTTAATTAAATGGAAAATGGAGGACCTAAACCTAGGAATACGTAGAGGTGACCCGGTAATTTGATTTGGTGGATCATTGACCCGTGTCTGTGGCTAGGCGGGCCCTTTTTATGGCCTAAGTTGGTTATGAATTACCCTAGAATGGAGAGGTTAGATTGTATGGGCTGGTGACCCATTGTGGATGTAAATGGATCATATGTCATTGAACATGGACTTGTATATCATATGGACTGTTATAGATCAGGCCATGTATTTGGTGGGCCTTGGTATGGATCCAATGATGGAATTGGACTTGGACTATGATCCACAGTTTATATTGAGTACTTGGACCTCTTAGGGACTTTTGTTAGGACCTTGTTCACGCAAGGTAAAGCCTAGACAGACACAGACCTTTATTGTTTCCGAGTCGGCATAGACATTCACTGAGTTGATTTAAGCTCAGCCAGTTGGACTGATCATCACTGGTAGGAGCTATTGAGATTTGTTGTGTGGCTATCATGATGAGCACTGTTGGGACGGACGGTGTGATGCCGGTTCCGGTCGTTGTGGATGATGTTGGTGATATTTTGCAGGGTTAGTAATCCCTAGCATTAGCTTAGGATCCCTACCGCGACTGTGTTCAGTATGGGAGGGCCGCGGCATAATATCCCGCGGTGACCAGCTTATGTGGATGTGCCATATTGTGTAGGTTTATTACTGTTATGCTTATTATGATTCTACATTGTTATCTTGCACGACTGCATAGCATATGTACCTTTGTTACTCTCTTAACTTTATACATGTCTTTACTCATTTTGATGCATACATTCTATATTATCTGCATATTGTGACTTGCCAGATCTTTAGATCTGACCCACTCTTGGTGCTTAGGTCTTGACCCCGAGTTCGAGGGCGATGCGTTCGCACTCGTTGAGGTGCCCGTAGCTGGCGACTACGGATGGGGGCCGGCCGACCATGAGGTCGAGCCGGAAGGTGGAGAGCCGACACTAGCTGCAGGGGTCTGAGTGTTCTTTTGTCTGGGTTTTGAGAGACATTTGTTTGTGAGTTGGGTAGTAATGAAAAATATGTAATTAAACTTTGATTTGTTATCTCTATACATTTAGGCTGGACATCAGCCCATCTACATTTGACATATATACGGTGATACCTTATGCTTCCGCTATCTCTGTATGGCTTCCGCTTATAATACGCTTCCGCAATAATAACTGTTGTTACATATTCGTTCAAAAAGTTTTAAATTGGACCTCACTGCGGACCTACGATCTTGGAAGTTCTCGGATTTTCCGGGAAGTAGCGCGCCAATTTCGGTACTTTGACGATTTTCTCGGTATCCGGAATTGGGGCGTTACAATTTTATGGTATCAGAGCGGGCAAGTCTCTAGGAAATAAAATACACTAGAAACTTTAGGACGTAGTGAGGATCTCAGTGTGGGGGTACGTATAGGGTCGATGGATCGGGTAGAATCAGTGTAGTCCTAAGTGTTGGACTTAAACTAACCTAATTTCTTTCTCTTAACAGATGTCTAGAGAAGGTTCTCCATCACATATGATACCAGCAGTCGGTAGTTCGCCAGACTTCGAGCAGCGTTTCCTGAGGTTCTTGCAGGCCTTCCTCGTTTCCCAGGAGGCCCAGGCTTCGGCGCAGCAGCAGCAGGCCGAGGATTTTGCCCAATTCCAGACGCAAGTCTTGGACATCATGGACAGAGTGGCTCAGCCAGGCCCAGCGGCGGCATCCGTTCGGGAGGCAGACCCGAACGTCATATTCGAGAGGTTCCTCAAAAGAGGACCGCCTGAGTTCACTGGCGCCGATGACCCGCTGGTGGCCGACGAATGGATCGTGCGGATGGAGAAGATCTTCAAGGTCTTCGAGTGCACCGGTCAGCAGAGAGTGCAGTTGGCCGCTTATATGTTTCGGGGAGTCGCGGAGGACTGGTGGAGGACGATTCAGCGTCATTTCGAGGCGATAGGAGACGAGATCGCTTGGACTGCATTCAGGGCGGACTTCCTTCGGAAGTTCATACCATCTCACGTCAGAGACCGCAAGCTGCGGGAATTTCAGGCGCTGGTGCAAGGCAGCATGACTGTCTACCAGTATGAGGTTCGCTTCACCCAGCTTTCTCGTTTTGCAGAGGCCCTGATCACACCTGAGTCCGAGAGGATCCGTCGGTTCGTCGATGGGCTGAGAGACGACATTCAGCTTAACATGTCTTGCATTGAGATTCACACTTATGAGGAGGCTTTGAGGAGAGCTTACTGGGCACAGGAGCGTCTGCAGCGGATAGAGGCCAGTCAGCAGCAGAGGCGAGTTAGAGCCGCCTTGGTCAGACCGCAGCCCTTGCCCATACAGCAGCAGCCATTCCAGAGACAGAGGCCAGCAGGCCAGGCCAGGCAGCATCAGTATCAGCGGCAGCCTCAGCAGCAACAGCAGCGTGGGCCCAGAGTATGCTATGACTGTGGGGAGACAGGACACATCTCCAGATTTTGCCCATTCAGAGGAGGACAGCCTCAGGCCCCGATGCTTTAGCTTCCGGCACCACCGAGAGCACCAGCTCCAGCTCCACCCGTTCAGCAGATTGCACCGGCACCCCAGCCACCTCAGCAGCAGTACCGTGCCCAGCAGCAGGCACGTGGACCCCAGCAGCCCAGGGGACAGCACTACCAGAGGGGACGATACCAGAGGCCCCATGGACAGCAGCGACAGCAGCAGAGACCTCAGGCTGTAGGTCAGGCATTTGCACTCACACATGAGGAGGCCGAAGCTGCAGGGAACGTCGTCGAAGGTACTCTTTCTATTTGTGATCAGATTGCTAGAGTATTGTTTGATCCTGGTGCGACACATTCCTATGTGTCTTCTGCTTTTGCTTTAGTTCTTGGTGGGGTAGGAGAGGAGTTGCCTTGCACGCTAGTTGTGTCTACGCCCGTGGGCAAGAGGGTAGTGTGTCAGACTTACCACCCCAGATGCCGAGTGCAGATCGGGGAGTGTATTATGTTTGCAGATTTGATCGTGTTACCCATGCATGACTTCGACGTTATCTTGGGGATGGATTGGTTGGCCAGATATCGAGCGGTGATGGATTGCTTCGAGAAGATAGTCAGACTCACCATCGACGGTTCAGACGACACAGTCGAGTTCGTAGGCGAGAAGAAGCCACGCAGTACCAGATTGATTTCAGCACTGAAGGCTGAGAGGCTAGTGCGATCAGGTTGCGAAGGCTACATTGCATTCATCTCAGAGGACAAGAAGTCCAAGGGAGTCGAGGAGATCCCAGTCGTTTGCGAGTTTCCAGACGTGTTTCCCGACGAGATCCCAGGATTGCCTCCAGTCAGAGAGATCGACTTCACCATTGAGCTTGTGCCAGGCACCGCACCGATTTCCAGAGCTCCTTATCGCATGGCTCCAGCGGAGCTGCGAGAGTTGAAGACCCAGTTGCAAGAGTTGATAGACAAGGGCTTCATCAGACCGAGCATGTCACCTTGGGGAGCACCTGTGCTCTTCGTGAAGAAGAAGGATGGATCGATGAGGATGTGCATCGACTACAGGCAGCTGAACTAGGCAACGGTGAAGAACAAGTATCCTCTTCCCCGGATCGACGAGCTTTTCGACCAGCTTCAGGGAGCGCAGTACTTTTCGAAGGTGGACCTGAGATCGGGATATCATCAGCTGCGAGTCAGAGAGCAGGATGTGCAGAAGACAGCATTTCGTACTCGTTACGGGCACTATGAGTTCCTTGTAATGCCGTTCGGGTTGACGAATGCGCCGGCAGTGTTCATGGCCCTGATGAACAAGATCTTCGCCCCGTATCTTGACAGCTTTACAGTGGTGTTCATCGACGACGTGTTGGTCTACTCCAAGTCCAGAGAGGAGCACGAGCAGCATTTGAGGACGTCTCTACAGTTGCTACGTGACAACCAGCTGTACGCAAAGCTCAGCAAGTGCGAGTTCTGGTTGGAGCAGGTAGTCTTCCTCGGACATATCATCTCCAGAGACGGCCTAGCAGTGGATCCAGCAAAGATCGAGGCGGTAGTGAACTGGGAGAGACCGAAGAATGTCACAGAAGTTCGGAGTTTCCTTGGCTTAGCAGGCTACTACCGCAGATTTGTCAAGAGTTTCTCTTCGATTTCAGCCCCTTTGACCAAGCTGACGAGAAAGGACGTACCGTTCGTATGGACAGATGCATGCGAGGACAGCTTTCAAGAGCTGAAGGAGAGACTGACGTCAGCACCGATCTTATCTTTACCTTCCGGTACAGGCGATTTCGTTGTCTTCACCGACGCTTCAGGGACCGGTCTTGGTTGTGTTTTGATGCAGGAGGGCAAAGTCATCGCCTATGGATCACGTCAGCTGAAGGAGCACGAGAAGAAGTATGCTACTCACGACCTGGAGCTTGCAGCAGTCGTGTTCGCACTAAAGATGTGGCGGCACTACCTCTACGGAGAGAAGTTTGAGGTCCATTCAGATCATCGCAGTTTGCAGTACCTGTTCACTCAGCATGACCTCAACAACCGTCAGAGGCGTTGGATGGAGTACATCAAGGATTACGACTTCCCTATCAAATACCATCGGGTAAGGCGAACGTCGTAGCAGATGCTTTTGAGCAGGAAGACCGCCCTAGTCAGTTTCCTAGCAGCAGAGGGCGTGTGGACCGATGTCTTCAGTGACTTGGATGTCCAGTTTCAGCCGCTCAGCGACAGAATTATGCTTGCTACCATGTCCGCATGGGAACCAGAGTTGCTTGGAGAGGTCAAGGACAGTCAACGCAGCGATCCTAAGCTTGTCAGAGTGATCGAGCAGATTGACCAGAGGCCAGAGTTCAGACTGATTGGTGGAGTACTCTACTATCAGGACAGGCTGTGTGTACCAGATATCCAGGAGCTGAAGGACCAGATCTTAGCAGATGCACACCACAGCAGATATTCGATTCACCCAGGCAGCACCAAGATGTATAGGAACCTGAGGAGCTACTACTGGTGGAACAACATGAAGAAAGAGATTGCAGGCTATGTGGCCAGATGTCTGACCTGTCAACAGATCAAAGCCGAGCATCAGAAGCCACCAGGGCTACTTCATCAGCTCGAGATACCTCAGTGGAAGTGGGAGCATATTACCATGGATTTTATTGCAGGACTTCCAGCTACCAGGAGACGCAGTGATGGCATTTGGGTGATCGTGGACAGGCTGACCAAGTCAGCTCACTTCTTGCCAGTATCGATGAGAGCAGGACTCGACGTCCTTGCTAAGCTGTACGTGGATAAGATCGTCTCTTTGCACGGAGTTCCAGCTTCGATTGTTTCAGACCGAGATCCACGCTTCACTTCTCACTTTTGGGATAGTCTTCAGCGAGCTTTGGGTACCAAGTTGGGCTTCAGCACAGCCTACCACCCCCAGACAGACGGACAGACAGAGCGCACCAACCAGACCTTGGAGGATATGTTGCGAGCTTGTGTCCTAGACTACAAGGAGAACTGGGAGGATTCCTTGCCACTCTGTGAGTTTGCCTACAACAACAGTTACCACTCAAGCATCAAGATGGCACCGTTCGAGGCATTGTACGGCAGGAAGTGCAAGACCCCAATTTGTTGGGAGGAAGTTGGTGTCAGGAGTTTCCATGGACCATCTATTGTCGGCGACACCAGTGAGAAGATCCACCAGATAGTGGAGAACCTGAAGATTAGCCGCAGTCGACAGAAGAGCTATGCAGACAACCGACGCAGACCCCTCGAGTTCCAGAAGGGAGACCGTGTCTTCCTGAAGGTTTCCCCAGCTCGAGGCACCCTCAGATTCGGCGAGAAGGGCAAGTTAGCACGGAGGTACGTTGGACCCTTTGAGATCAAGGCCAGGATCGGGGATGTCGCCTACAGACTTCAGTTGCCAGCAGAGCTGTCAGGTGTGCACGACGTCTTCCATGTCTCGATGTTGAGGAAGTATGTGGAGGACCCTACCCACATTCTGCACCACCAGCCACTCGACATCCAGCCCGACGCGTCCTACATCGCCAAGCCAGTCGCCGTCATCGACACCAAAGAGAAGGTGCTTCGGGACCGAACCATTCAGTTCTGGAAGGTTCAGTGGGAGCATCACACTCCGGAGGAAGCTACTTGGGAGCTACGAGACCAGGTGGCAAGAGATTATCCACATCTTCTACCGCAGGTATGTCCCTACTTGGTTTTTACATTTGGGGACCAAATGTTTTAAAGGAGGGAGGAATGTGAGACCCCACCCCTGGTGGGCCCTCAATGTGAATTTGAATACTACATATTAGCCTAAGTATTTTAATTATACTAATTATGGGACTTAGTGAGGGTAGCTATGTATTTTCCTAGGGTTAGACTAGTGGTGTAATTAGTAGAGTCAATAGGGTGTCTTTTGTTATTCTTAGAGTTAGTTAGTTTGTTAGAGGCCCTAGCTAGAGTTTTGTATTACAATAGGGGGTTTGCACCAAAGAATCTTCTAGAAGCCCACCTAAAGACCTAAATACCCTCTGCCCTAACCCTAATCCTATTCTAACCCCAAGGGCAATTTTGTCCCTAACCCAAAAACCCAACCTATATAAACAAAACCCTCCCCCTGCCCTAACAACTACTGTTCATCTCCTTTTTCCTTTCTCTCCTCTCTTCTTCTTCCCCAATTCCCTCCAACGAACCATCATCTCTCCTCCGATCTCTCTCTTCTTCTCCTCTCGCCCCAGAAATCCTCGACAGAAGGCCTGCCGAGACCCTGCCTTTTGGTTTCCCTGTGGTTTTCTTTCTTTTCCTTCTACCTTCAATCGATCAAGGCAAGTGCACTGTGCTGGTAGTTTAGATTGCATGTTTCCTTCCTTTGATTGGCAGTAGAATTTCAATTTGTAATATGTATGTTTAGATCGATCCTTGAGCATGTTTGTTCGGTTCGTTTGGCCATTGATGGATGGGATTACCTCATTTGGATGATCAATGGCCGGTTGATGATGGGGGGAATGATGTAGGAATGATTTATTTTGCTTCTGTAATGGTCTATGGAGAAACCCAGGAGAATTGGGTCACAGGAATGAGTTTCCGGAGATGGGTTCTTGTCATCTCGCAGTATTGAGATCGGAATCGAAGAAGGACCACCCTTGGTAGATCAGGACCCTACGTCTATGTGAGGGGGCCTGTGCGACCATAGGGTGCTACTTGATCTGGATTCTGATAAGAGGTGGACCACCATTCCTGTGCTTAATGAAGAGGAGTTGTGTCCTGTCGCAGAACTGGGTTCTGTAACAGAACACAACACTGATAGGAGAGATGGGCAGAGTCCAGCGATGGCCGAGCTCAGCATTTGTAGAGCCCAGCGGTTGCCGAGCTCAGCGTTATCGCAGGTCAGCAACTGCCGAACTCAGTACTTGCAGAGCCCAGCGGTTGCCGAGCTCAGCGTTAGCGCAGCTCAGCAACTGCCGAGCTCAGCACTGGCCGAACTCAGCGATGGCTGGATTCAACACTAGCTGAACTCAGAGTTCTGCCGAGCATAATGGTCGATGAGATCCGCGTTTAGCCGAGCTAAGTATCTAGGCCGAGCTCAGTGCTCAAAGCCGAGTTCAGTGTTACTGCCGAACTCAGTGTTATGGCCGAACTCAGTGTTTTACTGAGCTCAGCGCCAGACCGGGTTCCGTGCCAGACCGGACTTCGAGCTTAGCCGAACTCAGTGCTTAACCGAGCTGAGAGCTAAACCAATCTCAATGCCTAGCCGAACTCAATGCATTTTCTGAACTCAGTTGGGTGGCCGAACTGAGCTAGGCCCTTTGCCGAGCTGAGCTGGGTGGCCGAACTGAGTATCAATTGAGCTCCATTGCTTAGCCGAACTCCGAGATGGATTTCCAAAAAGGCGGGATTTCAACAAAGGAGACTAGAACCTGGAACATTCCCTTTAGCCAGAATTCTTAGTGTGCACGGCCAACTACCCAGGCCAGGGAGTTAGCCGAACTCACAGGAAGTTCTGGACAAACAGGCTTTGCCTGTAGGGTGTTTTTCCTTCTCTGGTCCCAGTGTGCCGAGCTGACCGCCCAGGCCAGGAGGTCGGCTGAGCACACTGTGTACAGTGACGATCCCCAGATTCTAATTTCTATTGTTGCAATCATATGTAGGGCCCATTGACCATTCAAATAGACTTCCATCACTGTGCCAGCCACGAGTTAATGGTACGGCTCGACGTGAGTTCGGCCAGAGCCGACGCCAGCCGAGCAGACTCTTCAGCGCTGGCCTTCTTCAGCCCCTCCATTCCCTTCCGCAGCTCTTCCAGCTCCTTCTTCAGCTTATCCCTCTCGGACTCCAGCTGAGTGACCTTCGCAGCGTTCCTATCGCTCCTTCCCACCACGGTCAGGAGCCTCTGCACGTTCTGCAAATGAAAAAAGTGGGTCAAACCGGGGCAGTCGAGCTAAATTACTTGAAGAAGAGCGCTGAGAGCACTTACCAAAAGGTTAGCCTGGATCGCCGAAACCATCAGGCTTTCGTTGTCGAACCTCTCGTGCGTCTCCATGTCTCGCGGCAGAGCGCAGACTTTGGCGAGAGCTCCGATGACGTCGACGTTCCCCATCAACCGGTCCTCGACATTCAGAGGCTTACCGGGTTGCGTCTCCATCCTCGGTCTCCATGGCGCTGGGGCAGTTCGAGGTCCGGAAGCCGATCCAGACCCTTGCCCTATCGAGGTGGTGAGCTCTCGGGTCGCCCCACCGGTCGGCTTGCTGGCTGGTGCACTCTTCTCAGTTGGAGCCTTGACTCCGGGGGCCCGCGCAGGGGTTTTACCCTTCGGAGGCTGTTCAGCCCCCGAGTCCTTCTCCCCCGCCTTGGACTTCTTTCTGGGCGGGGACCCCTCCTTCGAGCGATCCGGCGAGCGTCGCCGAACTCCCCCGCTCGGAGCGGGGGCAGGAGCAGAAGAAGCGCCAGCACCCCCCGAGCCCGAAGCTGCGCGGGTACTGGCAGATGATGGCGCCCCAGAAGATGATGACCTCTGCCTGAGCTTGGCCGCCAGGTCCTTACAATTGGCTCCCTTGAGCTTCCCTCCATGTCTTCTTCCCGATCGGAAGAATAAGCATCCACTATCCGCGTCAAGTTCGGTGGCTCCGAACTAGAAGTGGACGCCTCGGCACCAGACGCAGCTCGGCTCGCAGCAGGATCGATCAAAGGGATCCCGGCAGGCACGGCAACGGAGACGGTAGGACGATCAGGGTGCGCCTCGTCCACCTCGTCTACTCCGGTTCTCCTGTAGTGACCACGGTACCTCGGCGAATACCCAAGCAGCTTCCAAGCCGACCTGGTCTCGTGCCCCTTGTATCTCTCAACCCTATTGACGTCGTCAACGTTCCTCCTCCAGCCTTCACTCACAGCTCGGCGTCGCCTCGCACCTGCCTCTGCACAACAGACAATAAAGGTGTCAGCTCGGCATCATCAAAATCAAGCCAAAGCAGGTAAGAGAAAAGAAGCGATGTTTACTTGGGACAGTCCCGGGGCGACGTGGGACCATCAGCCTCCTGCTCTCGCCAGCGCGAACTCCCAGTCCCCCGACACACAGAAGAAAGCTTCTTCGGCATTTTTACTTGAATCTTCCAAGGCCAGGACGAAGCCTCTTCGCTGCGGCTTCACCCGGAGATAGTATTTTCCTTCCCCAGCCTTGCAGATATCGTAGGTATCCTCAATATCGTGGACACCTAGGTCGGTCCCCAAAATCTCATTCAGCTTCGCCGTGCCCATGATGACCTTATAGCCATTGGGCATCAGCTGGCACGGGGTAAGGGACCAGGTACTAAGGCAGGCCCTAAGCAATGGGTGCAGAGGAAATCTGACCCCGCCCTCGATCACGGAGATCAGAGGGAACGGCATCCAGCCACAGGACCAGCGCATCGTGGCATAGTCGACGGAGTCCGCCGGCTTGAGGAGGACTCCCTCCGGAATATTGAAAGCGGCCCTAAATCTGGCTATGCCCTCTTCAGTATCTAAATCGAACCTAGGGGTGCCCATGTCTAAGAAGGGTGACAGTAGAGTTAAAACCCTAGAAGTCGCGAAACCCCAAGAAAATACTAGACAGAGGCATGAAGCAACTTACAGAGACAAAGGGGCAACTCAAGAACAGATCCGGGCACGTCCTATGGTCGTCCTCGCTAGAAAGATCTCGAGCAGCAGAGCAGAAATCAAAGATGAAGGCGAAAGCGAAAAGAAACCAGAAACAAGAAAGGAAGAAGACGACCCTATTTATGGAAAGGGAACCCTCGGCGCGCGCTACTTTCGAAATTCGAAAGGACCGATTTCGCGATCCGCGCCCGTTCCATCAATAAGACAGCGCAACCAGTGAAGAGGCTACGCGTGTAGCCGTCGATTCGCTTCCCAGGACAGATAGGGCAGAGCATTTATTGCTTCAGAAAAGTTGAAACGACACCAGGCAATGATCGCCGCATCCCCAGACGAGTTTTCTAGCTTTCTGTGAGACCCCACCCCTGGTGGGCCCTCAATGTGAATTTGAATACTATATATTAGCCTAAGTATTTTAGTTATATTAATGATGGGACTTAGTGAGGGTAGTTATGTATTTTCCTAGGATTAGTCTAGTGGTGTAATTAGTAGAGTCAATAGGGGGTCTTTTGTTATTTTTAGAGTTAGGGAGTTTGTTAGAGGCCCTAGCTAGAGTTTTGTATTTACTATAGGGGGTTTGCACCAAAGAATCTTCTAGAAGCCCACCTAAAGACCTAAATACCCTCTACCCTAACCCTAATCCTATTCTAACCCCAAGGGCAATTTTGTCCCTAACCCAAAAAACCCAACCTATATAACAAAACCCTCCCCTGCCCAAAACGAGTACTGTTCATCTCCTTTTTCCTTTCTCTCAAGTTTCAATCTCTTCTCTCTTCTCCTTCCCCAATTCTCTCCAACGAACCCTCATCTCTCCTCCAATCTCTCTCTCTCTCTCCCTCGCCCCAGAAATCCCTGACAGAAGGCCAGCCGAGATCAACCTGCACCGTAGAAGCAACTGCCGAGACCGTTCCTTTTGGTTTCCCTGTGGTTTTCTCTCTTTTCCTTCTACCTTCAATCAATCAAGGCAAGTGCACTGTGCTGGTAGTCTAGATTGCATGTTTCCTTCCTTTGATTTGCAGTAGAATTCCAATTTGTAATATATATGTTTAGATCGATCCTTGAACATGTTTGTTTGGTTCCTTTGGCCATTGATGGATGAGATTACCTCATTTGGATGATCAATGGCCGGTTGATGATGGATGGATGATGTAGGAATGATTTATTTTGCTTCTGTAATGGTCTATGGAGAATCCCAGAAGAATTGAGTCACGGGAATGAGTTTCCGGAGATGGAATGACAAGAACCCATCTCGCAGTATTGAGATCGGAATCGAAGTAGGACCACCCTTGGTAGATCAGGACCCTACGCCTATGAGAGGGGGCCTGTGCGACCATGGGGTGCTACTTGATCTGGATTTTGATCAGAGGTGGACCCCATTCCTGTGCTTAGTGAAGAGAAGTTGTGTCCTGTCGCAGAACTGGGTTCTGTAACAGAACACAACACTGATAGGAGAGATGGACAGAGTCCAGCGATGGCCGAGCTCAGCACTTGCAGAGCCCAGCGGTTGCCGAGCTCAGCATTAGTGCAGCTCAGCAACTGCCGAACTCAGCACTTGCAAAGCCAGTGGTTGCCGAGCTCAGCGTTAGCGCAGCTCAGCAACTGCCGAGCTCAGCACTGGCCGAACTCAGCGATGGCTGGATTCAACACTAGCTGAACTCAGAGTTCTGCCGAGCATAATGGTTAGGATGAAATTCGCGTTTAGCCGAGCTAAGTGTCTAGGCCGAGCTCAGTGCTCAAAGCCGAGTTCAGTGTTACGGCCGAACTCAGTGTTATGGCCGAGCTCAGTATTTTTGCCGAGCTCAGTGCCAGACCGGGTTCTGTGCCAGACCGGACTTCGAGCTTAGCCGAACTCAGTGCTTAACCGAGCTGAGAGCTAAACCAACCTCAATGTCCTGCCAAGCCCAATGCATTTTCCCGAACTCAGCTGGGTGATCCAACTGAGCTAGGCCCTTTGCCGAGCTGAGTTGGGTGGCCGAACTGAGTATTCAATTGAGCTCCATTGCTTAGCCGAACTCCGAGATGGATTTCCAAAAAGGCGGGATTTCAACAAAGGAGACTAGAACCTGGGACATTCCCTTCAGCCGGAATTCTTAGTGTGCACGGCCAACTACCCAGGCCAAGGAGTTAGCCGAACTCACAGGAAGTTCTGGACAAACAGGCTTTGCCTGTAGGGTGTTTTTCCTTCTCTGATCATAGTGTGCCGAGCTGACCGCCCAGGCCAGGAGGTCGGCTGAGCACACTGTGTACAGTGACACTTCCCAGACTCTAATTTCCATTGTTGCAATCATATGTAGGACCCATTGACCATTCAAATAGACTTCCATCACTGTGCCAACCACGAGTAAATGGTGTGGCTCAACCTTGACTCGTGGGGTCCACTAATTAAAGTCCAGGTTATGTAATCTAAGATGATTCGACCTTTATACGTTACCAAATGATGCACATAACTTCTAAGCACCAAACACAATATTCCTTAGCATCTGTGGTTTCACTTAAAGATCGAATTACCTGAGATGGACCTGTATCCGAGAGTGGACCATTTACCTAGGTTGGACTGTTGCTATCTCCCTATGATCGTGTACTTGGAGATTCATCTCCCTCATACTATGACTATCACTCTATTGTCCTTATTATTGCTCATACCTGTTAATTAAATGGAAAATGGAGGACCTAAACCTAGGAATACTTAGAGGTGACCTGGTAATCTGATTTGGTGGATCATTGACCCGTGTCTGTGGCTAGGCGGGCCCTTTTTTATGGCCTAAGTTGGATGTGATTTACCCTAGAATGGAGAGGTTAGATTGTATGGGCTTGTGACCCATTATGGACGTAGATGGATCATATGTCATTGAACATGGGCTTGTATCTCATATGGATTGTTATAGACCAGGCCAAGTATTGGTGGGCCTTGGTACGGATCCAATGATTGGAATTGGACTTGGACTATGATCCACAATTTGTATTGAGTACTTAGACCTCTTAAGGACTTTTGTTAGGACCTTGTTCACGCAAGGCAAAGCCTAGACAGGCACAGACCTTTATTGTTTCCGAGTCGGCATAGACATTCACTCAGTTGATTTAAGCTCAGCCAGTTGGACTGATCATCACTGGTAGGAGCTATTGAGATTTGTTGTGTGGCTATCATGATGAGCACTGTTGGGACGGACGGTGTGATGCCGGTTCCGGTCGTTGTGGATGATGTTGATGATATTTTGCAGGGTTAGTAATCCCTAGCATTAGCTTAGGATCCCTACCGCGACTGTGTTCAGTATGGGAGGGCCGCGGCATAATATCCCGCGGTGACCAGCTTATGTGGATGTTGCCATATTGTGTAGGTTTATTACTGTTATGCTTATTATGATTCTACATTGTTATCTTGCACGACTGCATAGCATATGTACCTTTGTTACTCTCTTAACTTTATACATGTCTCTACTCATTTTGATGCATACATTCTATATTATCTGCATATTGTGACTTGCCAGATCTTTAGATCTGACCCACTCTTGGTGCTTAGGTCTTGACCCCGAGTTCGAGGGCGATGCGTTCGCACTCGTTGAGGTGCCCGTAGTAGGCGACTACGGATGGGGGCCGGCCGACCATGAGGTCGAGCCGGAAGGTGGAGAGCCGACACCAGCTGCAGGGGTTTAAGCGTTCTTTTGTTTAGGGTTTTTGAGAGATTTTTGTTGTGAGACGGGTAGTGATAAAAATATGTAATTAAACTTTGATTTGTTATCACTATACATTTAGGCTGGACTTCAGCCCTTCTACATTTGACATATATACGATGATACCTTATGCTTCCGCTATCTCTGTATGGCTTCCGCTATAATACATTTCCGCAATAATAACTGTTGTTACATTATTGTTCAAAAAGTTTTAAATTGGACCTCATTGCGGACCTACGATCTTGGAAGTTCTCGGATTTTCCGGGAAGTAGCGCGCCAATTTCGGTACTTTGACGATTTTCTCGGTATCCGGAATTGGGGCGTTACAATTTTATGGTATCAGAGCGGGCAAGTCTCTAGGAAATAAAATACACTAGAAACTTTAGGACGTAGTGAGGATCTCAGTGTGGGGGTACGCATAGGGTCGATGGATCGGGTAGAATCAGTGTAGTCCTAAGTGTTGGACTTAAACTAACCTAATTTCTTTCTCTCGACAGATGTCTAGAGAGGGTTCTCCATCACATATGATACCAGCAGTCGGTAGTTCGCCAGACTTCGAGCAGCATTTCCAGAGGTTCTTGCAGGCCTTCCTCATTTCCCAGGAGGCCCAGGCGTCGGCGCAGCAGCAGCAGGCCGAGGATTTTGCCCAATTCCAGACGCAAGTCTTGGACATCATGGACAGAGTGGCTCAGCCAGGCACAGCAGCGGTATCCGTTCGGGAGGCAGACCCGAACGTCATATTTGAGAGGTTCCTCAAAAGAGGACCGCCTGAGTTCACTGGCGCCGATGACCCGCTGGTGGCCGACGAATGGATTGTGCGGATGGAGAAGATCTTCAAGGTCTTCGAGTGCACCGGTCAGCAGAGAGTGCAGTTAGCCGCTTATATGTTTCAGGGAGTCGCGGAGGACTGGTGGAGGACGATTCAGCGTCATTTCGAGACGATAGGAGACGAGATCGCTTGGACTGCATTCAGGGCGGACTTCCTTCGGAAGTTCATACCATCTCACGTCAGAGACCGCAAGCTGCGGGAATTTCAGGCGCTGGTGCAAGGCAGCATGACTGTCTACCAGTATGAGGTTCGCTTCACCCAGCTTTCTCGTTTTGCAGAGGCTCTGATCACACCTGAGTCCGAGAGGATCCGTCGGTTCGTCGATGGGCTGAGAGATGAGATTCAGTTGAGCATGTCCTGCATCGATCTGCCCACATATGAGGAGGCTTTGAGGAGAGCTTACTGGGCAGAGGAGCGTCTGCAGCGGATAGAGGCCAGTCAGCAGCAGAGGCGAGTTAGAGCCGCCCTGGTCAGACCGCAGCCCTTGCCCATACAGCAGCAGCCATTTCAGAGACAGAGGCCAGCAGGCCAGGCCAGGCAGCATCAGTATCAGCGGCAGCCTCAGCAGCAGCAGCAGCGTGGGCCCAGAGTATGCTATGACTGTGGGGAGACAGGACACATCTCCAGATTTTGCCCATTCAGAGGAGGACAGCCTCAGGCCCCGATGCTTCAGCTTCCAGCACCACCGAGGGCACCAGCTCCAGCTCCACCCGTTCAGCAGATTGCACCGGCACCCCAGCCACCTCAGCAGCAGTACCGTGCCCAGCAGCAGGCACGTGGACCCCAGCAGCCCAGGGGACAGCACTACCAGAGGGGACGATACCAGAGGCCCCATGGACAGCAGCGACAGCAGCAGAGACCTCAGGCTATAGGTCAGGCATTCGAACTCACAACATGAGGAGGCCGAAGCTGCAGGGAACGTCGTCGAAGGTACTCTTTCTATTTGTGATCAGATCGCTAGAGTATTGTTTGACCCTGGTGCGACACATTCCTATGTGTCTTCTGCTTTTTCATTAGTTCTTGGTGGGGTAGGAGAGGAGTTACCATACACGCTAGTTGTGTCTACGCCCGTGGGTAAGAGGGTAGTGTGTCAGACTTACCACCCCAGATGCCGAGTGCAGATCGGGGAGTGTATTATGTTTGCAGATCTGATCGTGTTACCCATGCATGACTTCGATGTTATCTTGGGGATGGATTGGTTGGCCCGATATCGAGCAGTGATGGATTGCTTCGAGAAGACAGTTAGGCTCACTATCGACGGTTCAGATGCCACGATCGAGTTTGTGGGTGAGAGGAGACCACCCAGCACTAGGTTGATTTCAGCACTGAAGGCAGAGAGGCTAGTGAGATCAGGTTGTGAGGGCTACATCGCATTCATCTCAGAGGACAAGAAGTCCAAGGGAGTCGAGGAGATCCCAGTCGTTTGCGAGTTTCCAGACGTGTTTCCCGACGAGATCCCAGGATTGCCTCCAGTCAGAGAGATCGACTTCACCATCGAGCTTGTGCCAGGCACCGCACCGATTTCCAGAGCTCCTTACCGCATGGCTCCGGCAGAGCTGCGAGAGTTGAAGACCCAGTTGCAAGAGTTGATAGACAAGGGCTTCA
This sequence comes from Litsea cubeba, assembly GCA_012931725.1. NCBI lineage: Eukaryota > Viridiplantae > Streptophyta > Magnoliopsida > Laurales > Lauraceae > Litsea > Litsea cubeba. The sequence continues at coordinate 60,351,789 of CM022949.1, forward strand.
TCAGACCGAGCATGTCACCTTGGGGAGCACCTGTGCTCTTCGTGAAGAAGAAGGATGGATCGATGAGGATGTGCATCGACTACAGGCAGCTGAACCAGGCAACAGTGAAGAACAAGTATCCTCTTCCCCGGATCGACGAGCTCTTCGATCAGCTTCAGGGAGCGCAGTACTTCTCGAAGGTGGACCTGAGATCGGGATATCATCAGCTGCGAGTCAGAGAGCAGGATGTGCAGAAGACAGCATTTCGTACTCGTTACGGGCACTATGAGTTCCTCGTGATGCCGTTCGGGTTGACGAATGCACCAGCAGTATTCATGGCTTTGATGAACAAGATCTTCGCCCCGTACCTCGACAACTTTACGGTGGTATTCATCGACGACGTGTTGGTCTACTCCAAGTCCAGAGAGGAGCACGAGCAGCATTTGAGGACGTCTCTACAGTTGTTACGTGACAACCAACTATACGCGAAGCTCAGCAAGTGCGAGTTCTGGTTAGAGCAAGTAGTCTTCCTCGGACATATCATCTCCAGAGACGGCCTAGCAGTGGATCCAACAAAGATCGAGGCAGTAGTGAACTGGGAGAGACCGAAGAATGTTACAGAAGTTCGGAGTTTCCTTGGCTTAGCAGGCTACTACCGCAGATTTGTCAAGAGTTTCTCTTCGATTTCAGCCCCTTTGACCAAGCTGACGAGAAAGGATGAACCGTTCGTATGGACAGATGCTTATGAGGACAGTTTCCAAGAGCTGAAGGAGAGACTGACGACAACACCAATCTTATCTTTACCTTCTGGTTCAGGCGGTTTCGTTGTCTTCACCGACGCTTCAGGGACCGGTCTTGGTTGTGTTTTGATGCAGGAGGGCAAAGTCATTGCTTATGGATCACGCCAGCTGAAGGAACACGAGAAGAAGTATGCTACTCACGATCTAGAGCTTGCAGCAGTCGTGTTTGCACTGAAGATGTGGCGGCATTACCTCTACGGAGAGAATTTCGAAGTCCATTCAGATCATCGCAGTTTGCAGTACCTGTTCACTCAGCATGATCTCAACAACCGTCAGAGGCGTTGGATGGAATACATCAAGGATTACGACTTCCCTATCAAATACCATCCGGGTAAGGCGAACGTCGTAGCAGATGCTTTGAGCAGGAAGACCGCCCTAGTCAGTTTTCTAGCAGCAGAGGGCGTGTGGATCAATGTCTTCAGTGACTTGGATGTCCAGTTTCAGCCGCTCAGCGACAGAGTTATGCTTGCCACCATGTCCGCATGGGAACCGGAGTTGCTTGGAGAGGTCAAGGACAGTCAACGCAGCGATCCTAAGCTTGTCAGAGTGATCGAGCAGATTGACCAGAGGCCAGAGTTCAGACTGATTGGCGGAGTACTCTACTACCAGGACAGGCTGTGTGTACCAGATATCCAGGAGCTGAAGGACCAGATCTTAGCAGATGCACACCAAAGCAGATATTCGATTCACCCAGGCAGCACCAAGATGTACAGGAACCTGAGGAGCTACTACTGGTGGAACAACATGAAGAAAGAGATTGCAGGCTATGTGGCCAGATGTCTGACCTGTCAACAGATCAAAACCGAGCATCAGAAGCCACCAGGGCTACTTCATCAGCTCGAGATACCTCAGCGGAAGTGGGAGCATATTACCATAGATTTTATTGCAGGACTTCCAGCTACCAGGAGACGCAATGATGGCATTTGGGTGATCGTGGATAGACTGACTAAGTCAGCTCACTTCTTGCCAGTGTCGATGAGAGCAGGACTCGACGTCCTTGCTAAGCTGTACGTGGACATGATCGTCTCTTTGCACGGAGTTCCAGCTTCGATTGTTTCAGACAGAGATCCACGCTTCACTTCTCACTTTTGGGATAGTCTACAGCAGGCTTTGGGTACTAAGTTGAGCTTCAGTACTGCCTACCACCCCCAGACAGACGGACAGACAGAGCGCACCAACCAGACCTTGGAGGATATGTTGCGAGCTTGTGTTCTAGACTACAAGGAGAACTGGGAGGATTCTTTGCCACTCTGTGAGTTTGCCTACAACAACAGTTACCACTCGAGCATCAAAATGGCACCGTTCGAGGCATTGTACGGCAGGAAGTGCAAGACCCCAATCTGTTGGGAGGAAGTTGGTGTCAGGAGCTTCCATGGACCATCTATCGTCGGCGACACCAGTGAGAAGATCCACCAGATAGTGGAGAACCTGAAGGTTAGCCGCAGTCGACAGAAGAGCTATGCAGACAACCGACGCAGACCCCTTGAGTTTCAGAAAGGAGACCGTGTATTCCTGAAGGTTTCCCCAGCTCGAGGCACCCTCAGATTCGGCGAGAAGGGCAAGCGGAGATACGTCGGACCCTTTGAGATCAAGGCCAGGATCGGGGATGTCGCTTACAGACTTCAGTTGCCAGCAGAGCTATCTGGTGTGCACGACGTCTTCCATGTCTCGATGTTGAGGAAGTATGTGGAGGACCCTACCCACATTCTGCATCACCAGCCGCTCGACATCCAGCCCGACGCGTCCTACATCGCCAAGCCAGTCGCCGTCATCGACACCAAGGAGAAAGTACTTCGGGACCGAACCATCCAGTTTGTAAAGGTTCAGTGGGAGCATCACACTCCGGAGGAAGCTACTTGGGAGCTACGAGACCAGGTGGCAAGAGATTATCCACATCTTCTACGGCAGGTATGTCCCTACTTTGTTTTTACATTTGGGGACCAAATGTTTTAAAGGAGGGAGGAATGTGAGACCCCACCCCTGGTGGGCCCTCAATGTGAATTTGAATACTATATATTAGCCTAAGTATTTTAGTTATATTAATGATGGGACTTAGTGAGGGTAGTTATGTATTTTCCTAGGATTAGTCTAGTGGTGTAATTAGTAGAGTCAATAGGGGGTCTTTTGTTATTTTTAGAGTTAGGGAGTTTGTTAGAGGCCCTAGCTAGAGTTTTGTATTTACTATAGGGGGTTTGCACCAAAGAATCTTCTAGAAGCCCACCTAAAGACCTAAATACCCTCTACCCTAACCCTAATCCTATTCTAACCCCAAGGGCAATTTTGTCCCTAACCCAAAAACCCAACCTATATAAACAAAACCCTCCCCTGCCCAAACGAGTACTGTTCATCTCCTTTTTCCTTTCTCTCAAGTTTCAATCTCTTCTCTCTTCTCCTTCCCCAATTCTCTCCAACGAACCCTCATCTCTCCTCCAATCTCTCTCTCTCTCTCTCCCTCACCCCAGAAATCCCTGACAGAAGGCCAGCCGAGATCGACCTGCACCGTAGGAGCAACTGCCGAGACCCTTCCTTTTGGTTTCCCTGTGGTTTTCTCTCTTTTCCTTCTACCTTCAATCGATCAAGGCAAGTGCACTGTGCTGGTAGTCTAGATTGCATGTTTCCTTCCTTTGATTTGCAGTAGAATTCCAATTTGTAATATATATGTTTAGATCGATCCTTGAGCATGTTTGTTTGGTTCCTTTGGCCATTGATGGATGGGATTACCTCATTTGGATGATCAATGGCCGGTTGATGATGGATGGATGATGTAGGAATGATTTATTTTGCTTCTGTAATGGTCTATGGAGAATCCCAGAAGAATTGAGTCACGGGAATGAGTTTCCGGAGATGGAATGACAAGAACCCATCTCGCAGTATTGAGATCGGAATCGAAGTAGGACCACCCTTGGTAGATCAGGACCCTACGCCTATGAGAGGGGGCCTGTGCGACCATGGGGTGCTACTTGATCTGGATTTTGATCAGAGGTGGACCCCATTCCTGTGCTTAGTGAAGAGAAGTTGTGTCCTGTCGCAGAACTGGGTTCTGTAACAGAACACAACACTGATAGGAGAGATGGACAGAGTCCAGCGATGGCCGAGCTCAGCACTTGCAGAGCCCAGCGGTTGCCGAGCTCAGCATTAGTGCAGCTCAGCAACTGCCGAACTCAGCACTTGCAAAGCCAGTGGTTGCCGAGCTCAGCGTTAGCGCAGCTCAGCAACTGCCGAGCTCAGCACTGGCCGAACTCAGCGATGGCTGGATTCAACACTAGCTGAACTCAGAGTTCTGCCGAGCATAATGGTTAGGATGAAATTCGCGTTTAGCCGAGCTAAGTGTCTAGGCCGAGCTCAGTGCTCAAAGCCGAGTTCAGTGTTACGGCCGAACTCAGTGTTATGGCCGAGCTCAGTATTTTTGCCGAGCTCAGTGCCAGACCGGGTTCTGTGCCAGACCGGACTTCGAGCTTAGCCGAACTCAGTGCTTAACCGAGCTGAGAGCTAAACCAACCTCAATGTCCTGCCAAGCCCAATGCATTTTCCCGAACTCAGCTGGGTGATCCAACTGAGCTAGGCCCTTTGCCGAGCTGAGTTGGGTGGCCGAACTGAGTATTCAATTGAGCTCCATTGCTTAGCCGAACTCCGAGATGGATTTCCAAAAAGGCGGGATTTCAACAAAGGAGACTAGAACCTGGGACATTCCCTTCAGCCGGAATTCTTAGTGTGCACGGCCAACTACCCAGGCCAAGGAGTTAGCCGAACTCACAGGAAGTTCTGGACAAACAGGCTTTGCCTGTAGGGTGTTTTTCCTTCTCTGATCATAGTGTGCCGAGCTGACCGCCCAGGCCAGGAGGTCGGCTGAGCACACTGTGTACAGTGACACTTCCCAGACTCTAATTTCCATTGTTGCAATCATATGTAGGACCCATTGACCATTCAAATAGACTTCCATCACTGTGCCAACCACGAGTAAATGGTGTGGCTCAACCTTGACTCGTGGGGTCCACTAATTAAAGTCCAGGTTATGTAATCTAAGATGATTCGACCTTTATACGTTACCAAATGATGCACATAACTTCTAAGCACCAAACACAATATTCCTTAGCATCTGTGGTTTCACTTAAAGATCGAATTACCTGAGATGGACCTGTATCCGAGAGTGGACCATTTACCTAGGTTGGACTGTTGCTATCTCCCTATGATTCGTGTACTTGGAGATTCATCTCCCTCATACTATGACTATCACTCTATTGTCCTTATTATTGCTCATACCTGTTAATTAAATGGAAAATGGAGGACCTAAACCTAGGAATACTTAGAGGTGACCTGGTAATCTGATTTGGTGGATCATTGACCCGTGTCTGTGGCTAGGCGGGCCCTTTTTATGGCCTAAGTTGGATGTGATTTACCCTAGAATGGAGAGGTTAGATTGTATGGGCTTGTGACCCATTATGGACGTAGATGGATCATATGTCATTGGACATGGGCTTGTATCTCATATGGATTGTTATAGACCAGGCCAAGTATTTGGTGGGCCTTGGTACGGATCCAATGATTGGAATTGGACTTGGACTATGATCCACAATTTGTATTGAGTACTTAGACCTCTTAAGGACTTTTGTTAGGACCTTGTTCACGCAAGGCAAAGCCTAGACAGACACAGACCTTTATTGTTTCCGAGTCGGCATAGACATTCACTCAGTTGATTTAAGCTCAGCCAGTTGGACTGATCATCACTGGTAGGAGCTATTGAGATTTGTTGTGTGGCTATCATGATGAGCACTGTTGGGACGGACGGTGTGATGCCGGTTCCGGTCGTTGTGGATGATGTTGATGATATTTTGCAGGGTTAGTAATCCCTAGCATTAGCTTAGGATCCCTACCGCGACTGTGTTCAGTTTGGGAGGGCCGCGGCATAATATCCCGCGGTGACCAGCTTATGTGGATGTGCCATATTGTGTAGGTTTATTACTGTTATGCTTATTATGATTCTACATTGTTATCTTGCACGACTGCATAGCATATGTACCTTTGTTACTCTCTTAACTTTATACATGTCTCTACTCATTTTGATGCATACATTCTATATTATCTGCATATTGTGACTTGCCAGATCTTTAGATCTGACCCACTCTTGGTGCTTAGGTCTTGACCCCGAGTTCGAGGGCGATGCGTTCGCACTCGTTGAAGTGCCCGTAGTAGGCGACTACGGATGGGGGCCGGCCGACCATGAGGTCGAGCCGGAAGGTGGAGAGCCGACACCAGCTGCAGGGGTTTGAGCGTTCTTTTGTTTAGGGTTTTTGAGAGATTTTTGTTGTGAGACGGGTAGTGATAAAAATATGTAATTAAACTTTGATTTGTTATCACTATACATTTAGGCTGGACTTCAGCCCTTCTACATTTGACATATATACGATGATACCTTATGCTTCCGCTATCTCTGTATGGCTTCCGCTATAATACGCTTCCGCAATAATAACTGTTGTTACATTATTGTTCAAAAAGTTTTAAATTGGACCTCACTGCGGACCTACGATCTTGGAAGTTCTCGGATTTTCCGGGAAGTAGCGCTCCAATTTCGGTACTTTGACGATTTTCTCGGTATCCGGAATTGGGGCGTTACAATTTCGACCACTAAAGGCTAGGACGCTTAAGAGGTCAAAAGCTAGGGGGCAATTGTGTGGGGAGATTTCCGGAACTCCAGGATTACGCTAATCACAGCCATCAGATGGGAATAAGCACTCTCACGTGCCATCCGCGTGCCACCCATGTGGCACCAAACTCACCTCGGCTAACTGGGCAGAGGCCTCAGCCGAAGTCAAACAGCTCCAGGCCGCTAGCGCCGAACTCGGCTACCCCATGTGCCCATCTCGGCTGAGAGCTCCACCTCGGCTGAAGGAGCCGGGACGAAAGCCGAAGCAAGAAAGAGCCTCCACTTGCACCCCTCATCCCCCACGTCATCAGGCACGTGGAGGAATAGGGGCGCAAGCTAGTAAGACAGATGCGACATCCAGCCGTTCACAATCTTCGCCAGATCCCTGACAAGGCGGCATCCACCGGCTGAAGCCACATCAGGGCAAGGCCCGAGGGCGGATCCGATGGTACCCCTACCGCCAAAGGCGCCCAACACGATCTGGCCCAACAAGACGTGCATTTAATACGATGTGGGCTGATCCGACTGGCATTAAATGCAAAGTGGGCTGGAATGGACCGCATTTATTACTTTGTGGGCTGATCATGACTTCCCAGTCGAATCATGGGACCCACACCAAAATATCCTCCAAAGATACGACCCAAGCCTCTATAAATAGAGCTTCATACCACATGCAAGGTACGCACAATCCAACCCACAGAGCTGTTACTCTGCCTCTCTTCTTCCTCTCCTTCCATTGTTCCAGTTCACTCACTGACTTTGGCATCGGAGAGCCTTGCGCCGCCCAGGCCAGGGTCCTCTGACCGTTTGCTCTTCTCTTTCAGGCTTTCGGACGGTACCTAATCTTCACCACGTTGGATAAGTCCTCTAAGGCTCTCCAGTTATTGTGGGTCATTATTTTCTGCACCTACAGAAATGAAATTAATGGAAGGAGGCAGGGGTGGGAGAGATTTGAGTGACCGTGTGTGGAAAATATCAATCTGAAAGGGGGAGATGGGAAGAAGGAACCCTGGGGATGGGAGGAAGGAACCCTGGGAATGTGGAAAAGGGAAGAAGGGAATGGAATTCGTCATCTCATCACATCCAAAGTCGCCAAGATATATATATATATATATATGGAGGAGTAAATCTGTCATTCCTATTTTTCGTCACGTCAGTTTCTATTTGCATTGTGGCTTAAAATACAAAATACTAAAATACAGGCGTAGGATGCAAAATGACTAGGGTATTATGCAAAATGACCAAAATACAGATAGGTATTCTTCTATTATCCACAATCCAACATAAGGGGTATACATAGGGCTATGTTAATCAAGATTGAGAGAGGATTGAAAGATCTCAATGAGATCAATAGTATACGAAGTATCAAACCTATGAGATCATTTTCATGCATTGATTGATGGACTCGTGTTTAATTATCATAAAGCTCTTTTTTATCGATCTAATAGTTGAGCTTGAAGTTGGGCTTTTGGCAATTGAGGAGGTTGTATGCAATTGGATATCCGATTCTTTGGAGAATATTTCAACCAATTTAAAAAACTTGGTTTGAAACCTATTTTAAGTTCTGACCCATAAAAGGGGTTGGATCTAGTTTCTAAATTAGGTTCCAATTGATAAACGATCAGATTCCAAATCTATAAGGTTTCGACCAACAGACTTGGGATCCGGGACCTGGGAGGGTTTGCAAAAGATACATACAGATTGGCCCCTTTTGGGCAGTGCTTTATTGTGTTGTACTATTTTTTGAGGAAGACCATGTAAATGTTAAACTCAATTCACTTTATCCTTTATATAATTATTACTTAAGGGGAGAAAATTGATGAGCCTCTGGCAAGAATGTCATTAAATTTTACACTAGCATATTTATAATGGCTTTAAGATATTAGGACTTATCCGTTGTGGAAGATAGACTTGATGCATGGCATGCTAGGTTGAATGATATCCTTCCTATCCTTTTGGATTGAATGACATCCCTATTTTAAGCAATAAAAATATTAAAAAAAAACAAACAAATCTATATTACTAAAGGGATGTATACACTTCATGAGACTTCCTGGAGGAGGACACATAGCATATCTTCGAGAGGGACACGTGGCAGCAGTCAGCCTACAATGGTCTATGATTATTTGATCATTTGATCTTTATCAAGCAATTCATGGGTTCCAGCCCGCATCATATGGTTTTATGGACGGTTAGAATATAGATGGTGGACCACATTCATCTTAGGGGTCCCACTTAAAAATATTTGGTCAATTTGTTAGGTCTATGATCATTTGATCATTTGATCTTTCTTAATCAATTCATGGGTCAAATCTTCATGGGTCCCAGCCCGCATCAGATTATTTAATGGACGGTTAAAATATAGATGGTGGACCCTGTTAGGTTTTTGTTTATTGCAATTTGATGGATGCATCATTCATTTTATTCATCATTTGAATTCACACACATGCATTGATTTAGAAAATCTTGAAATCTTGATTTACACATGCATTGTTTTAAACCTTGTAAATCATTTGTTTCATGCATGTTTTGGTTTTCATCTTGGATGCATTTTATTTGAAAAAGGATTTTTACAAATCAAGCTAGCCAATGATTTAAAGTTTCAAATGATTTTTGGCTTTTTATGTTTCATGTTTTTAAGCCGCTTAGAATGATTTAAAACATGATTCCAAGCTTGATTTATTGGCCCAAAAAATCCCCAAGGAAAAATACTTTAAAATATGCAAAATAAGCATTTTTGGGGGAAATGGTCCAGGGGACCCGGTCGACCCGCAGTGTGGCCGGTCGACCGAGCCCATGGACCCGGTCGACCGAGCCCACTGCGGGTCGACCGGGAAAGAGCCAACGGCTCTTTTTTCAAACGGTCAGTTTTATGACCGTTGGAGGCCAGGTCGACCGGGGCTTTTATGGGGTCGACCGGGCACTCGCAGAACTCAACTTTTTGAGTATAAAAAGGGGTTCATTCCCATTTAAAGTGGGTTGATCAAAGTGGAACTCTCAAGCCTTCTTGAGGTGTTTGAAGAGAAGAAAAAGGGGATGAACTAAGAGAGATCAAAGGGGGTCATTAGTAAAGCTCAAGCTTGGATTAAGGAAGTTAAATCACTAAGTAAGCTTTACCTCTCTTAATCATTTGTTATATGCTTAGTTTTAAATCTTTGGTAAATGACTTTTAGCATGATAACAATGATGTGTTGAATCCACTCTTCTCTTAATCTTTGATTTTAGTTATTGGATTCTTCACCCTTGATTTCAAACCAAGTTTTGTTTTAAACTTTGTCAATCATGCTTAGCCAAAATCTTTGATTTCTTTATAGCATGATACATTAACTTGTTTGAAACTCTCTTTGTTGTTTTCAATCTATTTGAACTTTAGTTAAACTAATTTGTTTTGAAAACAACATTGAATGTGCATCACATGTTTAGACATAATTAATTTCATACAACTTGTGTCATCTTGATTTTCATAAATCTTTTACAAGTTAGTATTTGTGTACATGTGATTTGCCTAACACTTCAATCAAATCTTTTTATGAGCATTAAACTTTTGATTTGCTTTAAGCATAAAATAGATTGAGCTTAATTTTAATCTTGATTGAAGTTTTCACACACACACCTCATATGCATTCATCTTTGTAATCCTTAGTGTTTGTGTGACTTTGTTTTTCAATTTCATATCCGCCTATTTAGAGGCAATTTATTAGAGCTTAAATTGTAATCTCATAAGAGTGTTTTGTGAAGACACTTTCTTTGAGAGAAATCTTTTATGTATTAAGGTTATTGCTTAGCCTAAGAAAAGCATTGTGTAAAGGTTATTGCTTAGCCTATAAAAGCACATTGTAAGGTTATTGCTTAGCCTAGAAAAGCATAGTGTTGAGGTTATTGCTTAGCCTTTTGGAAAAGCATAAATAGTGGAAATCCGGTGGGGTGTGAGGAACACAAGCCGGTAGTGGATGTAGGCATTGAGGCCGAACCACTATAATGATGGTGTTATGGTGATTGCAATGTGGTGATTGTTTATTTAAGCTTCCGCATATTGTTTGTTTAATCATCACAAGTGACTAGTTAATTTAAAGAAGTTAAAATTGGTCATAATTAGTCATTAAGTGTAGCTCACCCTATTCACCCCCCCCTCTAGGGTTAGGATCCCAAGGACTTTCAATTGGTATCAGAGCCTCGTGCTCTAATATTAGGATCAAGTGTTTGGAACTCTTGATTAGGTGTAAAAACCTAGAGTCAAAACCCTAGTGTTTGTGCTTACATGAAAATCATTAGAATGGATTCCACTAGTTTAGACTTTATAGATTCTTCTAGACCCCTCATTCTTCCATCTATTGGAGATTCAAACATTGAAACTAATGAATCTCAATTTGAATTAAAAGAAGAAGAAAATGAAATTGACATTGAACAAGCCTATGATGAATTGTATACCTTATACTTAAAGCTTGTTAAAAGACAAAATAAACTAAAAGAAGAATCTAAAAGGCTAAACCAAGAATTAGTCTCTTCAAAAGATGAACTTAGACAAAAAGAAGAATTAATAAATTGTGCAGAATCTAAGTTCATGATCTCTTTGCATAATCTATCTAATATTAAAGATGATCTAAGAGAATCAAAGATAGATTATGATAATCTTAATAAGGAAAATTCAAAACTAAGAGATCAATTACAAAGGCAAGATGAAAACATTAACAACCTAGAATCCAAGTTGAATATCTCTAAGGAAAATTTATCTAATGCTCAAATTAAGATAAACACTCTAGAACATGGATCCAATGTTATTAATGAAATTAAATTTGAATTAAAACTTGCCCATGAAGAGCTAAATAAATTTAAGGGAATTGAAAATGAACTTACAAAAGTTAAAAATGAAAATTCAACCCTTAAAGAACAAGTCACTCAACTTGAAACCTACAAACAAAAGTATGAGTGCAAATTTACCCATAGTGAAGAAAAATTTGAAAAGTTATTTAAATTGGGTAAATCAAAAGGAGATAGGACGGGTCTTGGATTTGATAGGAATATTTCTCATGACCCTAAATTCACCAACACATTTGTGAAAGGTGAGTCCTCATTCTCTAGCACTCACACTTCTTTGCCCATGACTAAATGCAATTATTGTGGCATTGAAGGACATTTTAGGTTTGAGTGCAAATTAAGGAGAAGCCATGTGTCTAAATCCATTTTTGAACCAAAGAAAGTAAAATCAAATTCTATGATGGTTAAGACACTAAAAACCAAGGAAGACTCCAAGAAGACTAAACAAGTAAAACCTATTAAAAAGGAGTCTCCTAAAATAGTTTCTAAAAAGTTTAAACAAGTTAAACCAACTTTAAAAGAATCTATAAATAAAAAGCTTCTCAATCTATCTCCCTTAAATCAAAACATGAAAGAACTTTTGAAGAAAGTTGCAAAGTTAAATCTAAAATTCAAAAGTCAAATAAAGGGAGAAAATAAGAAGAAAAGAAAAATGGCTCAATCCCCTAAGAAGAAAAGTCACCAACCTCAAAAGACTAATCACCATCCTAAGCCAAATTTAGTTAAACCTAAACATCATGGTGATAAGTCTAAATTGAAAATTTATCAAGTCAAATCTCCAATAGTTGGTAAGACTTTTAAGATAGACCTCAAAGACCAACCCTCCCAAGACCTTAGGTGGATTCCAAAAGTTATTTACTTAGTCAAACCTTAAGGCCTTGGACCTCATTGACCAACCTATTCTTTATAGTTAAATCCTTTTGTTGGTCATGATTGCATTTGCATTTATGTTCTTTCATTAGTTACATTACTTTAAATGCAATGTTTATTTGTAATCAATTGATTTTGTTTTCATACACCATACTAGTTACATATCATGGTTTTCAAAATCTTTTGAATAATTTCTCATGTTAGATTTGCTTTTTACTCTCATATAGTTATATCTTTTGTAATGCATTTCTACATGATCAATTGATTATGATTCCAAAAGCTTTCATAGCTAGATCTCTCATAATCAATTGATGTTGCAAATTCATTTGTTTGTATGTCATAGTAAGATTATCTTGAAAAACAAATGATTTAAAACAATTTAGTTTTTCCATAGGTTTCTAAGTTATATTTTCATATGGAAAATTATTGTTTTGAAAAACCAACTTGTATGTGCTTCAAATAAGTTATATCTTTTAAAATTACAAGTTGAAAAAGTTTTATCTTCTTTTTCATACTCATTTTGTCCATTGTTGGATTTTGTTTATGATTTGAAGATTGTTTGAATGGAATTGCTTTAAAAACATTATTAATTATATTCTTCAAAGCATGTTCCATGTTGTCATTTCCTTTTGTATTTGATTGTACCATTTCAAATGGAAATGAATGTTGTTATAGGCAATTTGCATCTTTTAGTTTCATTCTTTTTATATGCAAATGTCTATTAGTTTCTTGTATGGTTGTGATCTTATTTACATTTGTAAAAACCATACTAGAACTCAAAAACCCATCCTTTATGCTTTCTAGTTATTTTTTAATGGATGGTTATGATGTTGATTCATGTGTATTTTTCTTATTGATATCATTCTTATACATGTTTCAACTTCATAGTAGTGTTGAATCATATGAACCTCTTTGAAATCCATTCCTTGTATTTCATAGATTGTGTGTTGGATTTCTTAGATGATTGAATTCATATGATTAGACACTTTTGTAAATTGCATAGTCTTCTAAGTTATATCTTTTATGCAATTTCTCTTGTTCATCACTATGTTCTTTAGTCATATCATTAAAAGTGATGAATAATCATTTTATGATGCTTGTTGGAATTTTGTGTTTGTCACATTCCATTAGCATCATAATCTTCATGATTGCCACCTCTCATGCTCATATAGGTAAATCACGTGACCACCATGTTTATGTGTTCATAATCTTGGTTGGTTAATGGTTGAGGTAGGCTTCATGATTGAACTTCATTTCATTCATCTTGTGCATGATAGTTATATTTAATGAATGTATGAAATGATTTCAAAACCTTCATAGCATATGATTTTCATAGTTATATTGATTGATGCTATGTTTAGTATATCCCAATGACCTTGCCCTTTACTTTGGTAATTTGATCATATTGAACTTTATAGTCAAATATTATTATCAATTGAATCTAAACCTTCACTTGAAGTTAACCCTCAATTGGTTAAACCATCTTCTTCTTGTACCTATTAGTTAAATCCTTGTCAAAAGTTTGACAAAAGAAGAGTATGGATTGAGGGGGAGTAAATCTTCATAGGAAGTATTAGTTTTGATCAAATTCACCCTTATTGGCTCTTGATACCCTTATAGCTTATTACCCATGCATGATGACCTGTTATGTACTTCATTTTCGATTTCCTTTGTTAACAGGTGCTACTAAAAGGTATTTTCCTTGTTTCATGTGTGTAGGTACCCCTCCTCAATTGATACCTTTGCAATTTAATGGCAAAGGGGGAGAAAGTTCTCAAGCTTAATGGCAAAAGGGGAGAAAGAATTAAGGGGGAGAAAATGCTAAAGGTGGAGAGAATGCACATCTTGCCAAAAGAAGAGTGCATGGTCAAAAGGGAGAAATGAAGAGAAGAAAGCTTGGGAGCTAAAGAAGTTGCTTGGCCAAAGAAAGGAAGATGGAAAGAAAGCTTGAAGAATGATCAAGCTCCAAGCATCAAGAAGAATGAAGAATGAAGCTAGAGCCCAAGCTAAATGAAGAAGCATCCAAAGAGATTTCAAGAATTGTCCAGCCAAGGAGGAGCTGAAGACTGTGTGTGAACTCTTAGTGTTGAGCAAGGTTTGCCAACATATTGAAGGTTTGCCATCAAATTGCAAAGGGGGAGATTGTTAGGTTTTTGTTTATTGCAATTTGATGGATGCATCATTCATTTTATTCATCATTTGAATTCACACACATGCATTGATTTAGAAAATCTTGAAATCTTGATTTACACATGCATTGTTTTAAACCTTGTAAATCATTTGTTTCATGCATGTTTTGGTTTTCATCTTGGATGCATTTTATTTGAAAAAGGATTTTTACAAATCAAGCTAGCCAATGATTTAAAGTTTCAAATGATTTTTGGCTTTTTATGTTTCATGTTTTTAAGCCGCTTAGAATGATTTAAAACATGATTCCAAGCTTGATTTATTGGCCCAAAAAATCCCCAAGGAAAAATACTTTAAAATATGCAAAATAAGCATTTTTGGGGGAAATGGTCCAGGGGACCCGGTCGACCCGCAGTGTGGCCGGTCGACCGAGCCCATGGACCCGGTCGACCGAGCCCACTGCGGGTCGACCGGGAAAGAGCCAACGGCTCTTTTTTCAAACGGTCAGTTTTATGACCGTTGGAGGCCAGGTCGACCGGGGCTTTTATGGGGTCGACCGGGCACTCGCAGAACTCAACTTTTTGAGTATAAAAAGGGGTTCATTCCCATTTAAAGTGGGTTGATCAAAGTGGAACTCTCAAGCCTTCTTGAGGTGTTTGAAGAGAAGAAAAAGGGGATGAACTAAGAGAGATCAAAGGGGGTCATTAGTAAAGCTCAAGCTTGGATTAAGGAAGTTAAATCACTAAGTAAGCTTTACCTCTCTTAATCATTTGTTATATGCTTAGTTTTAAATCTTTGGTAAATGACTTTTAGCATGATAACAATGATGTGTTGAATCCACTCTTCTCTTAATCTTTGATTTTAGTTATTGGATTCTTCACCCTTGATTTCAAACCAAGTTTTGTTTTAAACTTTGTCAATCATGCTTAGCCAAAATCTTTGATTTCTTTATAGCATGATACATTAACTTGTTTGAAACTCTCTTTGTTGTTTTCAATCTATTTGAACTTTAGTTAAACTAATTTGTTTTGAAAACAACATTGAATGTGCATCACATGTTTAGACATAATTAATTTCATACAACTTGTGTCATCTTGATTTTCATAAATCTTTTACAAGTTAGTATTTGTGTACATGTGATTTGCCTAACACTTCAATCAAATCTTTTTATGAGCATTAAACTTTTGATTTGCTTTAAGCATAAAATAGATTGAGCTTAATTTTAATCTTGATTGAAGTTTTCACACACACACCTCATATGCATTCATCTTTGTAATCCTTAGTGTTTGTGTGACTTTGTTTTTCAATTTCATATCCGCCTATTTAGAGGCAATTTATTAGAGCTTAAATTGTAATCTCATAAGAGTGTTTTGTGAAGACACTTTCTTTGAGAGAAATCTTTTATGTATTAAGGTTATTGCTTAGCCTAAGAAAAGCATTGTGTAAAGGTTATTGCTTAGCCTATAAAAGCACATTGTAAGGTTATTGCTTAGCCTAGAAAAGCATAGTGTTGAGGTTATTGCTTAGCCTTTTGGAAAAGCATAAATAGTGGAAATCCGGTGGGGTGTGAGGAACACAAGCCGGTAGTGGATGTAGGCATTGAGGCCGAACCACTATAAATGATGGTGTTATGGTGATTGCAATGTGGTGATTGTTTATTTAAGCTTCCGCATATTGTTTGTTTAATCATCACAAGTGACTAGTTAATTTAAAGAAGTTAAAATTGGTCATAATTAGTCATTAAGTGTAGCTCACCCTATTCACCCCCCCCTCTAGGGTTAGGATCCCAAGGACTTTCAGACCCCATTCATCTTGGGGGTCCCAATTAAATAGGTTAGATTTGGTCAATTTGAGAGGTCTATGATCATTTGATCTTTATCAATCAATTCATGGGTCCGGCCCGCATCATTTGATTTTATGGACGGTTAGAATAAAGATGGTGGACCCCATTCATCTGAGTCTCACTTAAAAATATTTGGTCAATTTGTTAGGTCTACGATCATTTGATCCTTTGATCTTTTTAAATCAATTCATGGGTCCCATCCCGCATAATATGGTTTTATGGACGGTTAGAATAGAGATGGTGGACCCCATTCATCTAGGGGGTTCTACTTAAATAGGTTAGGTTTGGTTAATTTGTGAGGTTTATGATCATTTGCTCCTTTGATCTTTATCAAGCAATTCATGGGTCCATCCCGCATCATATTGTTTCATGGATGGTTGGAATATAGATGGTGGACCCCATTCATCTTGGGGGTCCCACTTAAATAGGTCAGGTTTGGTCAATTTGAGAGGTCTATGATCATTTGATCATTTGATCTTTATCAATCAATTCATGGGTCCCGGCCCGCATCATTTGATTTTATGGACAGTTAGAATAAAGATGGTGAACCCCATTCATCTGGGTCCCACTTAAAAATATTTGGTCAATTTGTTAGGTCTACGATCACTTGATCCTTTGATCTTTCTTAATCAATTCATGGGTCCCATCCCGCATAATATGGTTTTATGGACGGTTAGAATAGAGATGGTGGACCCCATTCATCTGGGGGGTTCCACTTAAATAGGTTAGGTTTGGTCAATTTGTGAGGTCTATGATCATTTGATCATTTGATCTTTATCAAGCAATTCATGGGTCCCAGCCCGCATCATATGGTTTTGTGGACGGTTAGAATATAGATGGTGGACCCCATTCATCTTGGGAGTCCCACTTAAATAGGCTAGGTTTGGTCAATTTGGGATGTCTATGATCATTTGATCTTTATCAATCAATTAATGGGTCCCGGCCCGCATCATTTGATTTTATGGACGGTTAGAATAAAGATGGTGGACCCCATTCATCTGAGTCTCACTTAAAAATATTTGGTCAATTTGTTAGGTCTACGATCATTTGATCCTTTGATATTTCTTAATCAATTCATGGGTCCCATCCCGCATAATATGATTTTATGGACGGTTATAATATAGATGGTGGACCCCATTCAGCTTGGGGGTCCCACTTAAATAGGTTAGGTTTGGTCAATTTGAGAGGTCTATGATCATTTGATCTTTATCAATCAATTAATAGGTCCCAGCCCGCATCATATGATTTTATGAACGGTTAGAATAGAGATGATGGACCCCATTCATCTTGGTCCCACTAAATATATTAGGTCAATTTGTTAGGTCTATGATCATTTGATCTTTCTTAATCAATTCATTCCTCTCCTAAAGAATAAAACATTTGGAAAAAAACATAAAGATCAAATTAGCAACAAAAAAAGGACTCACAAGTTTACTAATTAATAAATTTATTAAAAATAATTCATATCAGTCTGTGCATTTGGTGGTTTCGTGGTTATCCACGGGGTTTTGCTAGTAAGAAAAGAAAGAATGGGTTTCAAACCGGATCTGAAGTTGCATCTTGGTCCTTTAACCTGGTCAAGGGACGAAAACATATTCCAAGGCAAAACTAGACCATCCTTAGAAAGTAGTTCTGAATCTTCTGATTCTAGGCCCTGTTTGGTTTTCACTGAGAACTGATCCCTTTGCATCTCTAGTTGTGGTGTGTTTGGAGGGGGAGGTTGATCTCTTTTTTTTTTCCACAAACACACATCAAACAAGTCTAGGGTAGTTTCAAACACAAGAAGTGTAGCGCAAACTCACACATTATGCCACTCCAACTCCCAGGTGGGTGAGGGTACATTGACCATAGGTAGCCAAAGTGGATTAAAAAATAGCAAAAACATATAAGAGCCACACTTACAGCTCTCATTTAAATATGTTTCACTTTAAAAGTTGTTTAAATGAAATTATTATCAATCTTCAACCCAAAAGTTTAGCAATTCTATAAATGCCTCAATTGGTCACTGTGGGTCTTCTGAAAGTCAAACCAAGATAGATGGTGGAACTAAGTGGAACCATGGGTATTCTAAGGGCACGTCTGGCAACCGTCAGCAAAGGGAATTCCTCGCACTTTTTCCGTGATCCCGTGGAAAATCCATGTTTGGTTACGCGCGAAAAATGGTGGCGAGGAGTCCCTACTTCTTTGTTTTCAAATACTTTCAATATCGGACCACCTCATCTGATTTGGTGAATCCACGCGTTAGTGGAATTACAGATGAACAATGACAAAGTGTGGATGAACAATAACAATGGCGTGAATGTCTAGGGTGCTGACTTTATATTTGGAAACCTGATTTTTAGATCTGAACCATCTTCCACAACTATCTCAAGCACCTCAAACACAAATGAGAACATGACAATTAAGTTGAGCAGTGTACTATAGTTTGAGCTCCAACATGTATCAGCAAATCGCTTGAGGCTAGTCTCCTGATTCAGACCCTATTTGCTTGAAAGTTCACCGCTCTAAAGCCCTTCAACAATTTTGGCAACTTATTTCTCTGGAAGAATGTCCTAATGTTTGCATGAGACTCCAACAATATTCAACACACTAGAAACCAAGTTAAAGAGCAAAGCAATCTGGGTGTGATTTTTTTACAACCGCGACAAGTGCCAATTGAAGCTGATGAGAAAATCAATGACCATAAAATACAAATCCGTTTTCCTTCATTATAAGTGTTTTAAGGTTGTCAAATTTACCATGCATATTACTCGCCCCATCATAACCTTGCCCACGCAATATCATTATACTCAATCCAGGCTTGGAAAATAGTGCTTCGGTTGCTGCCTAAGTGAAACAACTTTAGTTTCATTAACATGTACAATTCCAAAGAAACGCTCAATTACACATCCTTTCTTATCCACATAACACAGTACAACAACCATTTTCTTCGTAATAGATGCATCATGAGATTTGCTTATCAAAATAGAAAATAATGTCTCTCCATGATCATTGATGATGGCATTGGTCCATCATTGGTTTCTCAATCGCAGCTGCAACCACAATGTCTTTTTGGATATCAAGTGCGGTCGGTTTTAAGATTTTCAGGAGCATTTCTTAACACAACACTTTTAATAGCTTCATTGTGATTAGAAAGAAATTGCAATAATTCAAGAAAATTCCGCTAATTGTTTGAGTCTCTAGATTCATCATGACCTTGTCACGTTCCAAAACTGGATTACTACAACTATCCGATCTTGGGATGCGAGGTGGAAATCAAATAATAAGTATTTTTCTCTCTGGATCCACGAGTGTATGGAGATTCAAATTTCATCACAAACATGAATATTTTTGCGGAAGCTTATGTGGTGTTGCGACCCGGAGCCCATGGCCATCAGATTCCGTATCACACTCAATCGCCTAGCATAAAGCGATCATCACGTTGCCCATCATCAGACTGGTGTAAAACACAAATTGAAATAACATAGAGCTGGCATTAATAGGATAATTCATTTTCCAATTATGATCAAGTTACAAATTATAAAGGTGCATTAATTCCAACCTAAAGAATAGGCTAATAGATAAAATCCATGCAAGTAAAATAACTAAATACAGATACTACCCTAAGTGTAACGTACTTTTGTGCCAAGCTGACATCCAATTGACATCCCCGGCACCACCGACCTCAAATAACTACGGCCCCACAGTTGTCTCCTCGTGCTGCAGCTCAAGTAAGGTCCAACTACCTAGAGCACCAAAGGTGTAGTATATCAGACACGACGGCCTGACCGGTGATTAATAACAAAATAGAATATGTTTGCAGCAAAACATATTATAAACATGCTGATAAATATCAAGATGTGAAGGATATTAAAACTCGGCAAGTCATGCATAAACAAATAATAAAAGGCATGTAAAAGGATCAAGGTGCATGGACATGTATACTATCCAGTCCTAACAAACCATATGGCAACCCACGTGAGCTATTTCTCTATCATTATTGTGTGTGGTGTGACCATGATAGAGCAGATTGCAAATACAAAATAGAGCATGGCACACCCTCGGCTACGTACGGCGTGGCGGCTACTCACGGTTGCTTGTGGAATGACCGGAGAGCCAATAGAGAAACCAACTGCAGCAACATAATAACAAATATAATCCAAACCAAGACAAGATTGGCTTAACCAAGTAAGGGTCGAAGACTAGTGGTGCCGACTCGAGAATCTAAGACAAATGCGCTAACTGCGCACTACCTCAGAGGTGGTTGCTAGTGGTAGCTAGGATAGCGGAGACTACTCTTAGAACATATCAAATTCAACAAATCCAGCTAAATAGATTGAGTAGTCCATCGGGAATACAAAATTGGCTAAACAAAGGTTAAACAGGTCAAATCTAGCAAATCGGGTGTTTTCGGGCACAAATAAGTAAAACAGTTTGATTAAGTTGAAAACAATTGTAAAAATCAAGCCTAAGGTCTAGAAATCATCGGAAAGTATTCCGACAGGGAATGGTGTCCCAAAGGGATAAGTAGAGTAGATTTCGGATTCGGTGCTTCAGGACGGACGCAGTGCGTAAACCTAGGATCTTGTCACCCTTGGGGATCAGAAATGGCAATGAATGCTCATTCGCCTCTAAGCATGACTTTCCAGACCAAACCATCCATTCTAATTCCATGTATGGAGTCGGGTACAATGGGTAGCTAGCGTGTATGAGACAGACGATAATACACCGTGCATGCGAATAGACAAGTACAAGTAAAGTAAAAAATGGGGGTCGATTGACCAAACAAGTACGGAGCCCTTCTTACAAGTCCGATTCAGGTCCGAGAACTGCCATTGCCATGCTATGACATTGACGAAACGCTGTTATGCGTATTTAAGGTTTGGATATCAAGTATATGATACTTTATTGCTCTGTAATGTATGGACATCCTTAGGCCTTAAATATGCTCGTATTCTATTCATTAACGTCCCTCGCATGCCTCCAGACAATTCCAAAAGTGTTAAACAACTCAAATACTCAATTTCGTTGTCTGAGGACCAAGTCAGAGCAACTCCGAGTTAAGTCCCAAAGTTCTAAGCCTAAGGTTCAAAGTTCTACTTGAGAGAACTATATTTAATCTTCCTCGAATTGGTCCAATTTAGAGGGGGCAACAATGGCCCTAAATTGGGGTGCACGAGTCCCAAGAACCAACCAAGAAAGTTGGGGAAGGATGCCGGAGCAATTGGGCTCATATAACCAGATCAACCTTTTCATGCATAAACGAAAATTAGCCTTTTTCTCTAACTTTCATTGTAAATGTGTTAAAAAAGAGACATAATTTGAATTTTGAATTACGTGAAAGGCGAATTTCATTTGCTTGCCATGAAATGCGATGTTTTTGCTGTGAAAAGCGATTTTATATTTGCTTTGAGAGGTGATTTTTGTTGCCGTGAGAGGCGATTTATAATTCTCATCGAAAAAGACGAGACTTGTGATTTTTGTGTCACTTAAAAAAATACAAACACGACAAGAATAAAGAAAAAGGAAATCGACTTCACAGGAGTTTGTGGGGACTCGTTCAGATTGACGATTGCAAACCATGTTTGGGCTTCGCCGTCATCCTTTTGATGGTAACATGGGATGCTTTTGATTCTTTGGCTCTTGATCCTCAGATTTTTAGAGGATAAGGATCAAATAGAGATCCTATATTCAATAAAATTTCAAGTAGATGAGCTAGGAGCCGCGTCTAAGCCATGGAGAGAGAAGGAGAGGGCCTTGGGTGGGTGGATGATCGGTCCCCAAGTGTAGGGTGGGATTGTAGTAATAAAACTGGTGATACCAGGTCGATCCACATGGAGCTTTAAAAATAAGGCTTTCCAACTTTGTCACCTGCCCTAAAAATCTAATTTTAGCCTAAAATTTAGAAAAGTACATTCATCATTCCTACTTTAAATTAAAATTAAATACATTTCCAAAAATAAAAATTCCTAAATCTAAAATCAATCACAAGTTGCTACAAAAGAACACAAAAATTAGAAACAAGCCAAAAATAAATCTTACCAAAAATAAAACTAAGACGATAAATTAGAAACAAAATAAACATAAGTTAGAAACCAAATCAATCAAAACATGCTCAACAAGAAACTTCCTACGTTAAAATCTTTAATTAACAAAAATTAGAAAGATATTTTATTTCTGAAAATCATCTAAACAATCAAAAACACAAAAATAGAAACAAATCCTAAAGTTAGAAAGTTAGTAATGCAATGTATGCCATGAGATGTTAGAAAATTCTAAGTCTAGAAAACTAGTATGCAAGGCTGTTTTTATGCATGATTTTTTTCCTAATTTAATGCAACCTAAAACTGAGTTTAATGGCTGGGTTTTGAACTACAATGATGCATGAATCAAATAAAAAAAAAAAAAACAAAAGTGGAAAACGATTTCAAACGAATGAGATATGAGTTTATGAACATGACCTAAAAAAAAAAAACCGTGCAGAAATTTGCGCACAGGTGGGTCTGACCAGCCATGTTTGAGCCACGGGTTCACTATCTTTCCAAATTTATTTTTTTCTTGAAATTCTGGGGTTTGAAAATACACTCATCAAACTTTAATTTCCCCGAGTTTCATCGAAAAATAATGTGTTTTGATCAGGTTTCTAATCGCAAACTTTTCACACAAACTCTATTCTGAAATTCTTGCAACAATGTGCTGAATTGTGCACTCTATGTTGGGATCCGAATTTCCAAAAAATATTTGGCCGAAATTATTGACTGAAATCTCTGATTTTTCTTGCTTATTCAATTTAAAACTCCGATTCCAGCAACTTAAATATATCTAAACTCCACCAATATGAATATGCATGCAACGCTAACTAGTTCCAACCATAAACTATGCATAAAAATTCACATAAACAAATAAGAAGCATAAGAAGAAAAGATAATAGCAAGTGCTTGAATTTAAATGTGTAGTGAAAAAAAAATAAATGTGTGGATTGCATAAAATTAAATGTGTGGCATTAACAATAAATTAAATGTGTGGATTTTTCAATAAATGTAAATGTGTGGGAATTGCAATAAAAATAAATGTGTGATAAGTGTGCTCTGTTTTTATTCTCAAACCAGGTTCATAATTACAGTTTTCATGCCCTTAGGATCTTGGGTTGTCAATACAAGAACAACGACAAATGAAACACAATTCAAGCATTAATCACATAAGAAAAAGAATAAAAAAAATCACACTTTTACTAATATGCAATGTTTTTACATAAAAGATGGAGAATTACAAAAAAATAATTAACAATTACATACTAGGATGAAAGGAACCTCTCTAGTTGAAGCATCAAGTTAGGACAATCCTTCTTGAAGAGAGATGAGCTATGGTAGAGAAAGGAGATGGGTAGAATGGTGGAGGAATTACACTAGTGAGGGAGCTTTTTCCTTCATGAAAGGGAGTGGACGTCCAAACCCTTCTTTAAATAGGGTATGGGCTGCCCTATTCTTTCTCCCTAGTCCCTACTTTGTTGCAAGAATCTTCTTCACTTATAGTAAGTCTGTTAGTGCCACATTTTCATGTGCACTGTTTTTATTGTCAATTCCGTGCCAAAGAGTTCCGAAGACATTGTCTCTTAAGTACTTCAAAGAAGATTCAATTCAAAAGATCTGTCAAAGCTTTTTAGAAAGGCCAGGTTTCGTCAAAGATCAACATCAAAATGTGCCAACCAAGATCAGGTAATTGGGACCGAAACCATACACCTTAGTGACCCTAAAAACGCTAGGCTAAACTGTTATTTTGATAGGTTTTTAGAAGATTTTTTTGAGCTTGTTTAAAACTAAAAAATGACCCCAGATTTCGGCCAGCCAACCTCATGCGGTTAGCTGTTCACCCCCTAAGTCCACCTGTCCTAAGGCATCCAACATGATCATAACACCAGGTCACATTAAGGCTTAGAAAGCATAAGTATGTATAGAAACTTAACAATAAACAATGTTTTATAAATTAATAAAAAAATGTGAAGTTGTCAAAACCGGTGTGCTTTTGATTTCTTTAATACTTTTTCCTACAAAAGTTCCCTCTTATTCATACTCATGAAGGCCTCACAAAAACATTGCTTTTGTCATGTTTTTTTTTTTTTTATCAAATTTCAAACGTTGGAATAGTGTTCCTGTCAGGTACACCCTACCATGTTTTAAGTGACCGTTGGAACTATCCGTTGGATTTTTTCTATAAATACCTAAAGCTCATTTTCAACATCAAGGAGTCCAATTCTTGAAGAGCCTTTGTTCTAAATTCTTGTAAACCTTTCCCAAGCTCTCAAAGCTTCTTCCAAACACACTTAGATTCTATCTTGAAAAATCCAAGGGCTTACTTAGCTCTAAGGAGTGTGCTTTGAGAAGCCAAATCTAGGGTATCCTAATCCCTAAAGCTATCTCTCATTTCTGCCCTATAAATCAAACCTCTACAACTTGGTTGTGCATCTCAATGGAGTTTCATCATCAACACCAAGCTAGCTGCAAGAGGTAAAAAGCTTCGATCACGGTCAAAAGCTTCCTCGAACACTTTCTATCTTCATCAAAGGCAAGTGTTCGCCCTCCATTCAAATTTATATCTTTGTGACAGTGGATTGAATCTGTGTGTGTCAACCACTCTAAAAAATTGTGTGTGGGGATTAGATCTGTGTGATCGAACCTCAGTAACAAAATTGAGTTAGAATCAGTACTTGTGTAGTTTGATTCTTTATAGTGGAACCAAGGGACTGTGTGACCCTTGAGAGTGGATGTAGGTCTATGTGACTGAACCACTATAAATCTCTTGTGCCATTTTATCTCTTGTGCTTACTATCTTGTTTCAAATTAGAGTGTCTCTGATTATTTAAGCACACACACATTGAACTTATAATTCAAACAAGTTATTTTGTTATGTGTGATTATTATTCCAAGTTGAGATTAAAATTGGGCTAATAAGTTTAAAATTGGCATTAGAATTCCTTTTGTCCTATTCACCCCCCCTCTAGGACTTATTCATTGAACCTAGTTACACTTTCAGTTGGTATCAGAGCAGGGTTACTCCCTAAAGGTTTAATAACCCGGAGTAGATCTACTTCGTTTTACTAGTGCCAATGTCTAATCCAGAAGGTAGTGCTATAAACAAACCTCCATTGTTTGATGGTACAAACTATGCCTTTTGGAAAACTTGAATGACCGTCTTCATCAAACCTCTTAACGGAGATGTGTGAGATACTGTAGAGGATGGATGGACTCCTCCTACAGTCACAGATACAGATGGCACTGTCCAGCCTCTTGCAAAGGCAAAATGGACAGTTGATCATAAGGCACTGAGAGACAACAATGCAAAGGCATTGAATGCCATAACTTGTGCCTTGAATGCTTAAGAGTACAAAAAGATTATGACATGTACTACAGCTAAACAAGCTTGGGATATTTTGGAAACAAATTACGAAGGAACAACCATTGTCAAAAGAGCCAAGCTCCAAATGTTGACTTCTCAATTCGAATCTTTAAGAATGAGGGAAGATGAAATGTTCGATGAATTTCGAACTAAGCTAATGGTAATTGTTAATGAGATGTGGTCACTTGGTGAACAAATTCTTGAAGGCAAGATTTGTAGCAAAATCCTTAGATCCCTTCTTGATAGATTTCACCCCAAAGTGACCTCTATAGAAGAATACAATGACCCAGAAACTATGAAAGTTGAAGAATTATCTTTAATATTAGAACTTTTGAGTTAAAGTTAAATAATGCTTCTAATAAATCCAAAGATAAGAAATCAATTGCTTTAAAAACCTCTCAATCAACTCAATCTAAAGGAGAATCAGATAATGATGAAGAAAGTGATAATGAAGATATTTCTCTTCTCACTAAGAAATTTATAAGACATTTTAAGAAAAATAATTCAAATTTTAAATTCTTTAATACAAATAAAAACAAAAGCATTTCTTCATTTAAGAGTCAAGAAAGAAAAGTCAAAAGCTATAACTGTAAAAAACTTGGACATATATCTTCTGAGTGTCTAATGGAAAGGAAGAAAAAGACACTTATGGCAACATGGGATGACTCATCTGAATCAGAGTCAGAATCAGATGAATCACATCGAGATGAAACAGAAAATTACACTATTTTAATGGCTCGAAGTTTATGTGATCCATAAGTTGAGACATCTGAAAAATCTCATTTTGAGAAATCTGAGGATGAATATAAAAATTCAGATATTGAAGAATTTGAAGAAGAACCAGAATCTGAATATGATGGCTCAGATAATGAAGACAATGATGAAATTCTTCAAAAATCATATAACAGACTCTATGATGAGAGCTGCAAGTTAATTAATATCATAAGAAAACAAGAAGCAAAGAATAAAGTTTTAAAAGACAATGTTAAAACCTTAACAGGTGAAATTAATGTCTTAACCAATGATCTTAACGAAACCAACTCTATATTTCAAATTGCCAGTGAATACATAAGAAATCATAAGAAAGAAACTGATACTCTAAAAGAGGTAATCACTAATTTAAAAAAGGAAATCACCCATCTAATATGGTATAAAGAAAAATATGAGTATTCTTTTACTCATGGAGAAGAAAATTTTGAAAAACCATTTAGAATGGGTAAATATCAAAGAGACAAAACTGAGCTGGGGTACAACAAAGAATCAAAACAAAACCCCAATGTCTCTAATAAATTTATAAAAGGAAAGGCTTCCTCTATTAATCAAAACATTCCTAAAGTTATATATAATTCTTATGAAAGAAAAAGATATATCAAATATGACTAGAAAAAGGAACCAACTAAAAAGAAAAACTCAGGCAATTTATTTTTTTCTCAAAAACTAAATGAATTGATGAAACAAATTTATCAGCTAAAAACTCAATTCTATAATCATTCTAAAAATATTTTATCTACAAAAAGGAACCCAAAGATATCTTTTCTTCAATATGAGTCTCTAGGTCATAGAGGAACTTCTCACACACAAAGGTATATGTGGGTAGCTAAAAGTCTACTTGTTCACACAGCTCTTAAAGCTAGAGACCAATCTGTATGGTTCTTAGATAGTGGGTGCTCTAGACACATGACTGGGGATAAAACACTCTTCTCCAAATTAAATAATTATGATGGTGGAACTGTCACTTTTGGTGATGGTAATATTGCTAAAGTTATAGGAAATGGCACTCTGAATGTTCCCAACTTGCCTAAAATAGAAGATGTTTTATGTGTTGATGGTTTGAAACATAACTTGCTTAGCATTTCACAAATTTGTGATAAAAACCATGCTGTCTTCTTTACTAGTCATGGTTGTGAGATTTTAAAAAATGGTAAAGTGATTCTAAGAGGTCTTAGAAATCAAGAAAACTGTTATGTTGTTGGTAATCACAAAGAAGCATCCAGTTCAGCCTGTTACATAGCTCATCTTGATGAAGCCCAACTATGGCATCAAAGGCTTGGACATGTGAACCATAGAGACTTGTCCAATTTAAACAAGTATGTAAAGGGCCTTCCAAAAATTAGCAGGAAGTCAAAAACAGTTTGTGGAGAGTGTCAAAAAGGTAAACAAATCAGAAACTTTCACAAAAAGACTAAGTCCTTGAAGACTTCTAGATCCTTAGAGCTTCTCCATATGGACTTGGTTGGTCCAACAAAGAAAGAGAGTAGAGGTGGCAAAAAATACTTCCTTGTTATTGTTGATGATTATTCCAGATTTACTTGGGTTGCATTCTTGAGGGAAGAATCTGATGCATATGCTGAATTCAAAAAGATAGTGAAAAGAATTCAAGTTGAAAAAGGAAGAGCAGTTGCTAAAATAAGAAGTGATCATGGTGGTGAATTTGAAAATACTAGATTTGAAAAATACTGTGATACCCTAAAACTCCTCAACAAAATGGAGTTGCTGAAAGAAAAAATTGGGTTTTACAAGAGATAGCCACAGTTATGCTTCATGGAAAGAAACTCCCTAGAGATCTATGGGCTGAAACAGTGAATACAGCTTGTTACATCATAAACATGGTTTACTTGAGAACTGGCTTGAACAAAACTCCTTATGAATTATGGCATGAGAAAAAGCCAAACATTAGCTACTTTAAAACTTTTGGTAGTAAATGTTATATTCTCAAGGATAGAGAACATTTGAGTAAATTTGACTCAAAAAGTGATGAAGGCATTTTTATTAGCTATTCTCAAAACAGTCATGCATACAGAGTTTTGAACACAAACACTGGAGCCATACAAGAATCCATAAATGTTGTCATTGATGACAAATTAAAAGATTCCAGTAATCAAGAAAACCCTGATAATGATGAGATAGAAGTCCCAACAGCTAAGCTGGAGGAGCCTCTAATCTCTAAGGACTTGGTAAATATGAAACATCATCCTATGGACCAAATTCTAGGAGATCCTTTGGTTGGTGTCAAGACTAGAAGGCAATTGGAAAATATTGTTAGTTATCTTTGTTTTACTTCTATCATTGAACCTAAAACTATTAATGAAGCTTTCTCTGATGATTGTTGAATAAATGCTATGCAAGAAGAGCTAAATCAATTTACTAGAAATGAAGTATGGGAATTAGTACCTAGGCCTATTGACAAAAATATTGTAGGTACCAAATGGATTTTCAAAAATAAACTTGATGAAAATGGTACCATAGTTAGAAATAAGGCCAGACTGGTTGCCACGGGATATTCCCAAATTGAAGGAATAGACTCTGAAGAAACATTTGCTCCTGTTGCTAGACTTGAATCCATTAGAATCTTACTTGCCATTGCTTGCTCTTTGAAATTTAAATTATATCAAATGGATGTGAAAAGTGCATTTCTAAATGGCATATTAGAAGAAGTTTATGTTGAGCAACCTAAAGGGTTTGAAGATCCTAAGGAGCCTAATCATGTGTATTATCTTAAAAAGGCTCTCTATGGTCTTAAACAAGCTCCTAGAGCTTGGTATGAAAGACTCACTCAATTTTTGATTGATCACAATTTTGAAGGGGGAAGTAATGATAAAACTCTATTTATTCAAAGAATAAATGACACTATTTTGATTGCTCAAATCTATGTTGATGATATTGTGTTTGGATCTACTTGTAATGATTTAACAGAAAGATTTGCTAATCTTATGAAATCTGAATTTGAGATGAGCATGGTTGGCGAACTTAATTTCTTTTTAGGATTACAAATAAAACAACTAACTGATAGAATGTTTATTTCGCAGACCAAGTATGCTAAAGAATTGGTCAAAAGGTTTGGATTAGATTCAGCCAAGCACATGAACACACCCATGAGCACAACTCTCAAATTATCTAAGGATATGAGTGGTAAGAATGTTGATCCTAGTTTGTATAGAAGCATGATAGGGAGCCTATTATATCTTACAGCTAGTAGACCTGATATTGCTTTCAGTGTAAGAGCTTGTGCCAGATATCAATCTGATCCCAAAGAAGCTCATTTGAAAGCTGTTAAGAGAATCATTAGATATGTTTCAAGGACTTCAGGATATGGCTTATGGTATCCATGTAATTCATCTACTTATATTGCTGGATACTCAGATGCCGATTGGGCTGGAAATGTGAATGATAGAAAATCGACTAGTGGTGGTTGCTTCTACCTAGGAAACTGTCTAGTTACTTGGCACAGCGAGAAACAGTCATCCATTTCCCTATCCACAGCTGAAGCAGAATATATAGCAGCTGAAAGTGGTTGTACTCAAATGTTATGGATGAAACAAATGCTGAAAGACCATGGTATTGAACAAGGTAGCATGAATTTGTATTGTGATAACACCAGTGCTATTAATATTTCCAAAAATCATGTCCAACACTCTAGAACTAAGCATATTGATATTAGACATCATTTCATTAGAGAATTGGTTGAAGAGGGAGTCATAGTTTTGGACCATATTTCTACTGAGAAACAACTTGCAGATATTTTGACAAAACCATTGGATGTTTCAAAATTTTGAAAACATGAAAAAATCCCTTGGTATTTGTGTTGTTATATAATTTCTTATTGTTTATTTGTTTTATATGTGTTAGTTTCATTTAATTGTTTTTTTGTGTTTAATTTTAAAAAAATTAATTAAAACAATGGAGCATATCATTTCTTAAGTCATGAACTTATTTCATAGTTCCGTAAAAAGGAAAATTATGTTGCACTATGTCACGCCCCGAGCCCGAGATTTCACACATCCCGAGGCGCGACACACGCCCGCGTGGAAATTCGAGTCAAACTCATTGACTCTAGGTCCCCACGTACGAAATTTACCCACAGAATATCACGTGTGAGGTTTATATTTCTCAATATGCCTGTATAAATCTGTCAAATAGATATCCAATTAACATAACACAATCATCAAGATATAGAGCATAAGGGTCCATGAGCATAGATTAGATTTCAAGTTCAAGTTCAAGAGATAGAAAGAGAAGAAGTAAGTTAGTTGAGTTAAAGTTTACAATCCCAAAAGTGAACAAGTTCATTAAAACTACTACAAAAGAAGTGGCAATCCTAGCCACGGTCAATGGGTAATTTAACGTCCATTTCTCATTGTACGGATGTCTAAAAGACATCATCAGGAGTCCACTCTGCTACGTTAAGTGGAGGTTCCTCTTCCTCAAGGATCTCCGGGGCAGTGGCGTCGATGTATTCACCTGTAACGCCAAGTGTAGCACCATTAGACTAAGCTAAGCAAGACAAACATATACAGTCCATATAACATGTATCAAATGAATAGTCAGACAGGTATAAATCGTAAGAGATCAAGGAATGATCACTAGGCATATCAGTGCATGAATTAGAATGAGACATACGAGTCATAGATAACAGATAAACATATTAACAGTACTAGTTGGCACATCTACATAAGCTATGTTCTCTCAAGTTAATCATGTAACATGAAAATAAAATGAGAGCAGAATATCAGAACAGAACAGGGTGGTGCTACTAGGAGACAGAGGTACCCAGAATTCTCCATCGTAGACCTAGGGTGCCGGTAAACCCTCAGAATAAATTCCCATCTGCAGAGGGCCAGAAGTTTACTAAACCCACATTTAGCTGGGTTCGACTTAGATAGGGTCGAAGCTAAGTGGTGCCGACTCATAGAGTGCAATATACAAACAACAGATCAGGTGCAGAACAGTGTAAATCAGATACAGGACATATACAGGACATATCATATAATGACAAAGAATCAGAACTTACTGAGATATACTAAACAAAGCCATAAATAGATATAACATAACAGATGTGTAACAAAAAATACATAACTGGACAGAAGCATGATCAAGTCATACTAGAATACTGGAAACGGAATGCAATGCATGTACATATAGATCATATACGGAGTCAAGATGAAATTCAAGCCAAGCCTACGGTCTTGGAAACACATGTGGTCTTCACCGTCCAACTCGGGTAGTATTAAGAGTTCGACATTATCGGGCTACAAGGACCCCTTGGCGTTACATAATTTGGATGTCGAATCCCTTAATAGAACACATTTGGCACGGTTACAATCCGAAGAACACAATGCCCCTTTTGTGGATGCGGTTGCTCAATCCATATCCACAATTAACAAACCATCGGTCACGATAAAAGTTCAGGGTGCACATCCTACAAGTCCATCTATCAGGCCAATCAACTAGATAAAGCTACGGTTCAATGTCCGGCTCCTGGAAACGTCCATTTGTCACAATTATGTAAAATCCAACATTTATTCTTTTCTAGGGTTCAAATCAAATAAAATCACTTTTTGTTGGGTTCTACACATCATGAGCTTTCCAACGGTATGTAGATCTCCAAAAAAAGACATACGGTTAAAAAGTTATGGTCATTGGAATATCTGCATACTGCAGGTATCAGGTTCGCTCGAGCGTTCAGATGTTCGCTCGAGCGGACCCCAGACAGAGAGCTGTTCGCTCGACCAGACCAAAAGTTCGCTCGAGCAAACTCTCCCAGAGAGCCCTTCGCTCGAGCGTTCACTCACGCTCGCTCGAGCGAACTGTCAAATCTCTGTGTCCGAAAATCTGAAACTTTGCTGTTTCTCCCAGGCCATTCAAGGCATTCATTCCAGGTTTAAACCACTACCAATGGGTATCTTTGAGCTTCCAAAATGCTCATAAAAGCCATCAATAAACCCATATACACTAACAAGAAAAATCATCCACAAAAATCCATTTTTTGAGCAAGAGATGGGTGTCTACACATGATTTCATACATTCATGAATCAAACAAGGAAGCATGCATATAAACATGTAAGTTTAACTTGCCTTAGGTGCTTGAAAGCTATCCCACACTTCAAATCCTTTCTAATAAAAAATCCCCAAAAATGCAAGCTCAAATGCCCTAAAAATGGTGAAAAACGAAATGGAAGAAAATGAATGAAATGAAGAAGATGCATGCACGAATCTTAGACATAATCTCAAGATTGAAATGAATACAAAGGGCAAAGGAAAATGTAGCTCATCAAATAGAGGAGATTACAAGGAAAAAGGGCTTACCCAAAAGCAAGGAGAAGAAAATGAAGGAATGCTTGAGCTTGGAAGATGGTCTCTTGTTGGAGATGATGATAGGGTTGAAATGGTAGATGGCTTCTACACATGCAGGGTTTCTTGGTTGTTGCTGGGAGTGAAGAAGAAGAAGAAGGAAAATGACTAAGGCTAGGGCTCTTTAAGCCAAAGTTCTCCTGCATTGCATGCAAGTCCAGAAATGGACTGAAATCTCTAATAAGGGCCTGGGTTAAATGAATGGGCTGGGAATGGGCCTAAATGGACCCGAATTTGATGGGTCAAGACATGAAAGTGAAGGCCCATGAAATGCTCTATGCAATGCATTAAAACCCAAAAATTTCTAAGTACACACAAAATCCAAAACACTCCAAAAGTCATAATCTACCTAGTAAATGGTCAAACCCCACTAATTATACCTAATCAAGTCCAATCAAAATCAAAACATCCATTAAGCAAGCAATCTAAATTAATTAACTCTAAAATGAGATTAAGGCGGGTCAGGGTGTTACACACTATCTACTGCTGAGGCAGAGTATGTTGTTGGAGGTAGTTATTGTGCTGAAGTTCTTTTCATGAAGCAACAACTTAAGGATTTTAAACTTGTGTGCTATAAATCTTTCTTAGAACCCAATACACCATTCTAGGACTAAGCATATTGAAAATTGGATATCATTTTCTTAGAGATCATGTGCAGAAGGGTAATATTATACTAGAATTCACAAGCACACACGATAAGTTGGCAGACTTTTTTTACAAAACCCCTGCCAGAAAATAGACTATGCATGATTAGAAAAGAAATCGAAATGATGCATGCCATGAATATTTATTGTATATTTTTCTCAATGTCTTACAAAAACTTGAGACTTCTAGCCTCATCATTCAAATGCTTTTGCTTTTCATAGATCATCATGCAATCATTGTCTAAAGGATTAGGCAATCGAATTGAAGAGGTAAGCAAGGATTTTAAATCCTTATTCTGTTGCTTCAACTCTACTATTTTTCTATTAGACTCGAGAAGAAGCCGTTGCAGTACATCGATCTCCTCAATAAGCTTTTCTTCCTTGCGAGTTTTGGAATGCAACCGATTGAAAAATGAGACAATGGATGATGAGTATTGAGTTCCGAGACTCACAAGCTCATAAATGGTGTCTTGATCCGATTTATTAGCCAAAACTCTCTCTTGTCACCTTGGTATCATGGAACCTAAAATAGATGCAGAAAAAGTTTAGGATTGAGGTAAAGAATACCTCATCTCCTGATCACAAGAAGTACTAAAAGGAAATTGTTGAGCCATTGAAACTTTATGGAATAAGAATGCAGATGACAAGAAGAAGTTTTGATACAAATTAGATAGAGCTAAGACTGTTCTTATAGAGATGGATTTCGAACAAGACAAACCCTCATCTCTTCAAATCTTACTTTTCCAGATTGAAAATATGCTGGATGCATATTTTCAAAAGCTACTTAGCTAAGCCAGTGAAATTAAATGTGGGATGTCCCTATTTTTCTCGTTTGTCAACAACATCCAACGAATTTGAATCTCCTTCAGCATCCAGTTGATAAATCTAGGCCTCTAGCCTTTACAGGTTCTGTCGGACATGGGTGGTTCTAAAGTATATTTCTTTGCGGGCTTGGCTTGGGTGGGCTGGGGCTTTCGTGATGTGCATGAATTTGGGTTGCACTCACTTAGGATCAGTAAGAATTGTGGGGGATGAACTTGAATGCCCTCGGCCCTGTCTAATCGAGGCCTATCTATTATCTATGCTTGCATGGATTATCTACCTTCTATTCTCTAATCTTTGGATTAGCTTCCAAAGTTTCTCTCAGTTTATACATCTCTTTGTCAATTTCTGACAAAAAGGGAGAAAAATAATCTTCGTTGAGGGGAGACAATCGGTATCTCCTCAGTTTCATATGTTGTAGGTACAAAGGGGGAGAAACAGGTACAAAGGGGGAGAGTATCTCCTCAGTTTCATATGTTGTAGGTACAAAGGAGGAGAAACAGGAAAATTCTTCTCAAGCAAAAATGAAGAAGATTATACACATTCTTTCTGCTTCCTTATCCTTTTATTATTGAAAATCATATGTAAATGTTTATGAACTTTGTGTATAATGTATGATTTTTTTTAAGTCTCCTCTTTTAAAGATGTATAAGTTTAATTGGTTTTGTCACGAAATTGACAAAGGGGGAGATTGTTAGTGCCACATTTTCATGTGCACCGTTTTTATTGTCAATTCCGTGCCAAAGAGTTCGGAAGACATTGTCTCTTAAGTACTTCAAAGAAGATTCAATTCAAAAGGTCTGTCAAAGCTTTTTGGAAGGGCCGGGTTTCGTCAAAGATCAACATCAAAATGTGCCAACCAAGATCAGGTAATTGGGACCGAAACCATACGCCTTAGTGACCCTAAAGACCCTAGGCTAAACTGTTATTTTGATAGGTTTTTAGAAGATTTTTTTAAGCTTGTTTAAAACTAAAAAATGACCCCAGATTTCGGCCAGCCAACCTCATGCGGTTAGCTGTTCACCCCCTAAGTCCACCCGTCCTAAGGCATCCAACATGATCATAACACCGGGTCACATTAAGGCTTAGTAAGCATGAGTATGTATAGAAACTTAACAATAAATAATGTTTTATAAATTAATAAAAAAATGTGAAGTTGTCAAAACCGGTGTGCTTTTGATTTCTTTAATACTTTTTCCTACAAAAGTTCCCTCTTATTCATACTCATGTAAGGCCTCACAAAAACATTGCTTTTGTCATGTTTTTTTTTATCAAATTTCAAACGTTGGAATAGTGTTCCTGCCAGGTACACCCTACCATGTCTTAAGTGACCGTTGGAACTATCCGTTGGATTTTTTCTATAAATACCTGAAGCTCATTTTCAACATCAAGGAGTCCAATTTTTGAAGAGTCTTTGTTCTAAATTCTTGTAAACCTTTCACAAGCTCTCAAAGCTTCTTCCAAACACACTTAGATTCTATCTTGAAAAATCCAAGGGCTTACTTAGCTCTAAGGAGTGTGCTTTGAGAAGCCAAATCTAGGGTATCCTAATCCCTAAAACTATCTCTCATTTCTACCCTGAAAATCAAACCTCTACAACTTGGTTGTGCATCTCAATGGAGTTTCATCATCAACACCAAGCTAGCTGCAAGAGGTAAAAAGCTTCGATCATGGTCAAAAGCTTCCTCGAACACTTTCGATCTTCATCAAAGGCAAGTGTTCACCCTCCATTCAAATTTATATCTTTGTGACAGTGGATTAAATCTGTGTGTGTCAACCACTCTAAAAAATTATGTGTGGGGATTAGATCTGTGTGATCGAACCTCAGTAACAAAATTGAGTTAGAATCAGTACTTGTGTAGTTTGATTCTTTATAGTGGAACCAAGGGACTGTGTGACCCTTGAGAGTGGATGTAGGTCTGTATGACTGAACCACTATAAATCTCTTGTGTCATTTTATCTCTTGCACTTACTATCTTGTTTCAAATTAGAGTGTCTCTGATTATTTAAGCACACACACATTGAACTTATAATTCAAACAAGTTATTTTGTTATGTGTGATTATTATTCCAAGTTGAGATTAAAATTGGGCTAATAAGTTTAAAATTGGCATTAGAATTCCTTTTATCCTATTCACCCCCCCTCTAGGACTTATTCATTGAACCTAGTTGCACTTTCAAAGTCTTCTCCTTTTTTTTCTCCATTCTATCTTCATGCACTTGTCATATTTCTTTCTTTAGCAAATCTTCCTTTGACTTGACATTTATGAGAGATACATGAGGTAGCAATCTCTAAGTTGGAATCAAGAGAAAATTGAATGCCTAATATGTGTAGATTCTTTCCACTTTTATTTTTTTTGGAAATCTTCTTTCTTGATTTGGCCCTTAATGGATTTTCTTTGATTATCTTGAATTATCTTCAAAATGAACTTGGGATTTGTGCAAAGAAAGTGGACCCCCCCTCTTGGACGCCCCACATGTGTGACCTACACATGTGTATGCGTGGGACCCTTTTCATTTCCTGCAAGCCAAAAAAAAAATGAATTTCATGTGAAAAAACAAATTTACCGTTAATTCACAATTGCATGACTGCGGGCCCATCTCTCATGAAATGATGAATGAATGCACCTGATGATTAATTAATTTCATGAGAATCTTTTTTTTAAAAAATATTGCCAAAAATAAAATTAAAAATGGTTGGTTTCATGATTTGATGCAAAAATGATGGTTTTTGAGCAAATTATGCATGAATGCACTACAATGGATAAAAAATGCATAAAATCATGATATGACACTAAATGAGACTCTATGGGCTTGATAGGTCCTTAAACTTATCAGAAATAGCAATGAAAATGTGTATTTTTAAGGACTTATCAGTGGACCCTAAGGGTCTTCAATCACCTTGTAGTGGTTGCTATTGCAGAACTTCTTCAATGAAGAAGAGATCGTCGCAGGAGTGTTATAGCAACGAAGGAGAACTTTTTTGTAATTTGCATGATGCCCTGGAATGGTAGAAAGGACCTCCTTTGATAGGCCTTTGGTGAGCATGTGGAGAGTTTATGGACCTTTAATGCATTGAATGCATTAATGTTCCATGATGGAGGGAGTTACACATTTTGAATTAATTATTTTGTAACTCATTTTTCTTGAATTATGATTGGCCGATGTAGAATAATGGGCTATTATTTGCTTTTAATCTTCAGGATGGGAGGAGTTACATGGTTTAATACCATGATTGCATTGACTTGTAATTCCCATTTCTTGGATTCTGATTGGGTCGTCAATTATAATGGGCAATTAACTGCATTAAATTGTCATGACAATGGGTCATTAATAGCATTAAATGGCCACTGAAGCATTTAGAGAGTCATGAGTCATGTTGCAACTTTTGGAATTATACCCACGACGTAGGAAGCCTTGATTGCCGATGATTTTCTCATATCAGTTGTTGTTAGATGATCATGCAATTTCAGATATCGGTTGCTGCCGGTGGGCAAATACCATCCATTCTATTGATTTCTCGATTGGTCGGACAAAAACTATTCTTTCTTGGTTGGTCAGATGATGATTTCGAGGTGTCCGATGACGAACCGATGATTTTGATGGCGAATCCATGATATTGACAAGATCGACGGATTTCGTACCCCAAAAATCATATTTTCAGAAATTAAAGAGGCCAAATGGGTAAAAATATAAAAGATGTTCCTGAAAACAGGTTTTCGTGGAATCCCGGTGACCATGCCACACATGGTCGCCGGCGACCATAACGCCATTTGTGCCCGTTTGGTCGCCTTTTCAACCTTTTTCTGATTTTTTCTCTTTGGCATATTTTTTTCTGGTATTATTTTTTTGCATGATCTCCCTACAAAAAACTTGATGAGAAGCCACACAAAATGAGAGGTGAAATTTCTAATTTTTCGAGAAAACCAAAGACTTTGACACACATGGATATCAATTTGTCGCTAAAAGCCAAAACTGGGTCAAACGATGTTGGAATGACATAAAACTTGAGGTGAAGCTTCATGGGCAAGAAATATGACCAACCATAGATTTTTGTTTGAATTTTGAAGCCGTTAGTGGTCCTGTCGCAAGTAGATTTGATTTCGTCGTAAGGGAGATGTCGCGCTTTGATGTACGGTCAACCGATGTCTGATTAACTTGAGATTTGACGAGAAGGCTCATGGAATCATTTTAAGGTGATCCATCATTTCTGATCTACAAATCATGGTCTCGTGGGATTTCGTCGCCGGGAGACCTGGTTTAATTACCGAGGGGCCAAAGTTAAGTCAAATGATGTTGAAATGACCTGAAACTTGATTTGTAGCCCTTTAGAAGTATTTTGAGACCATCTATGTGATTTGTTTCAAGAATGATGATTTCGGCGGTCTCCGTCTTCTGTAGACCTGGTTTTGCTGCTTGAAGATTGATGTTAGGTCCAACGATGTTGGATTGGACCGAAATTTCAAATAAGCCTTTTGGAAGTATTTAAAGACCACCCACAAGTTATGATTGAAGAATTGATGTCTCCGATGCTGTTGTCGCCGGAAGGGATGACTTTGTCGAGAATAGAATGCGACTTTTGCATTTCGGGCCAAACAGTGTCAGAATGGCCTGAAATTTGATGTAGAGCACTCTAGTGGTATTTTTAGACCAAATGTGTGCTCTATTATTGTGGGACAGGATTTCCAGCGCTACTGTCGCCGAAAGGTCCCATTTAGCCACTAGGAGAGTGAAATCGGAATTGAAACTCTTCCAAAATGGCGTGAAAGCTTTGGAAATCACACTTATGTGGCTTGATGTAGCTTCTTGCGACTTCTTTGATGTTAAAGATGTATGAAGAGGCATAAGTGGCATTTTTGGTGTCAACACCATTCCCAAAAACACGTAAAGAGAAAATATAATCTTGTTAGAGAGATTGTGCAGAGAGGTGACATAGCTGTTGCCAAAATAGCATTTGCAAATAATCTTGTAGATCCATTTACCAAGCCTTTGATTACCAAAGTTTTAGAGCGGCATGCAGATGGGATGGGCGTGAGATGTAATCTTGACTGGGATTGAGTCCAAGTGAGAGATTGTTAGATTATATGTCCTCAATCTAGTGGATGATGTGAATAAATTAATTTATTTTGTTTAATTATTTTCATGCTTTATTTATATGATGAATGAAATTTTATTCTATGATTGCACATAACCAATTCAAAATCACATGATGTTTCATGAGATGGACCGGAGCCCACAAGTATATTAAATGTAATCCATGTGTGTGGATGAGATTCCCATACATGAGACATGGACCACAAATCTTACACTTGAAGAATTTCCACAACCAGTGATGAGATCGAGCATCTCATTGGAAAAAGGTTATGTGAGAACCCGACCCCTAATTTCCTGGTTTAGCGTTATTTTAATTGTGGATTTGTTTTCTAAGTGGGATTAGATGTTGTTTGATCGAATTTCTGAGTTTGACTACCTTTTCTTTGGTTTTGGAAAATTTGTGTTTTAATCTCGTTTAACTCTTCTTGTTAATCCCTACAACTTTCATATCAACATCGTTCCCATTCGAGAGCCCTAAATCTGATTTTTCACAATTTGAGGGCAAAATGGTCTTTTTACCAAAAATCTGGACACAATTTTCAATGTCACCAAAACCCGCGAAACATATACTTTTTGGAAACTAGAAATTTTGTCGATCAACTTTGTCTTCTTCGTCGAAATCATTTGAGGTCCCAAAATCGATGTTTTTAGCTCGGCAAATACTTTAAGTTGTGGGACCCACTCCACTTTAGCTGTATAAGGGAACCCTTTCCATCATTTCTCTCTTCTTGCCCTAATTACTATTGTTAAGGAAGAGAATCCCAGCAGCCTCCATCTCCTCTTTGTTCTTCTTGCTTTCTTCCTCATTAATCACACAAAACCTTACTCAAATCAAGAGAGGAACTTCACGAATCTTCTTCATCTTCTCAAGAGCCATCTATTGACACCATTTTTGAAGAAAACCAAACTTTTCAAGTTTTTCATTGAGCTAACCTTGCCTTTTTGAAGGACTTCCAAGTAAGAGGTCTTCCTAATCTTCTAGATTCATGTTTGTT
Organism: Litsea cubeba; assembly: GCA_012931725.1. Classification (NCBI taxonomy): domain Eukaryota; kingdom Viridiplantae; phylum Streptophyta; class Magnoliopsida; order Laurales; family Lauraceae; genus Litsea; species Litsea cubeba. The sequence goes on from CM022949.1 coordinate 60,391,918, forward strand.
TAGCCCTTGAGACTCTCCATTTTCATTATTGGAAGTTTTCTCTTCTTCTTGCTTGGTTTTGATGATTTTAGGGTTTGTATTCGGGGGTTTTCTTGGCTTTGCTTGTAGGCTTGTCTTGATAGTGATTAGAGCTTGGATTTTCTTAGCATTGGACCTAAGGCAAGTGGATGGATCGATAATGTCAATTTTAACATGTTTTATGAATAATGTGGGTTCATTTATGATTATTGCTATATGCCTTTCCTTATGGTTTTCATTGATTTCGAATTTATGCATATGAATGAACTCATTTAGTCTTATTTACATTTAAGGAAATGTGTATGTGTTGTTTTATCAAACCTTGTATTGTTACATGTGGATTATCTATGATTTCCCTCTTATCATGGAATGTGGATGAGATGGAAGTTTGAATGTATGTAGAGGAAATATTTGATGTGGATTCATTGGGGTTATAATGAGGTTTTTGGGAGTCCTCAAATGTATGTAAAATGGGTGCTCAAAAGTGTATGAAAAGAGGAGAAGAAGAAGGGCCAAAATGTACACAGAAAACAGGTTTTTGGACAGTTCGCTCAAGCGACCTTGACACATCGCTTGAGTGAACCCATCACAGAACCTTGTTGGCTCGAGCCAACCTGATCCGAGCAGGTCCGTTCGAGCGAACCCCTCACAGACAGCTGTTCGCTCGAGCGAATAGTCTGTCAGGCCTGGGTTAATACTAGATGACTTAAAACATTATTTTTAGGCTTAGGGAGGTATTGTTTGGAACCCCAATGCAATGTAAGGACTTGTAAGACGTTGTATGGAGTCCGAAGGAAGAAGAAATCCCATTATGAAAATTCGTTGAGGATTTCTAGACTTGTTAATGTGTATAAGGATCCGAAATGTCTCTAATTCTCAAGGAGAATCAATTTATATCATGACCGACATACGGGACCCTATTCACACTGATCCAAATCTTAAAACCTCAATGTTTAGCCCGTAAATGTATAGGAATCCATTGGTATTTGGTTTTTCCCGAACTTTTACTCATGGATTTCAAATCTCATGTTTTATGACTAGACTTGCCCCGAAAGTATTGAAACTCATGTCTTTAGCATGTTGCTAGCCTGTATATGCCCGTCCCGATAATTATGTGCTTTTAAGCCTATGGGCACCCCGTCCCGTTTATTTATGCAATTGTTTTGATTTTCCGCATGTGACCTATGAGTCGGCACCACTAAGCTTGGACGACCTTGTTAGTTTGATCCACTGACTTGGAGATCCCCCTCCCGTCCCGCCAGCTGTAGCCTTGATCCCGCAGAGTATATACCTGGTTCGCCACCGTGGTCCCGCAGAGTATATATGTATATTATTATATTTAATCATTGAATCTCCTCACCTTTTGTGACTGAGGTCAATGTCCCGATGTGCTCTCATCACTTTAGTGAGAGAGGATTTAGCTTCGTGTGGTCGCCATTTTGCTAGTTCCCAAATCATTGGTACCTTTACATGTTTTTATTGCATATGTGTCTCTTTTAAATGATGTATCTTTCTTTTATGAAACTCATTGTTTATATAGGTTTTCAATATGTTTCCAAAGGTACTATTGTTTTAAATTATTGCTATGGCTTTTCACACGGAATTCCCGACTTGCCAAATATACATGTCATTACATGATTTAAAAGATTATACGTTCCATCAAATATTCATGTTTTATACCCGTCTTAATATGAATATAGGAATTAATTAAATATCCATGATTTCCTATACATTTTAATTATATACAGCTTTTGATCAAATAACATGATGTATCACATGTTTTATTCTTCAGTATATGTTATTATCTATCTTTTCACCCACCTCCTAGACTGTCGTATCTGACCCACTACTTTGGTACTCAGGTCTAGATTTCTTGCCCGAGCTGAGTTAAGGTTGTAGTGTCAGCTATGTCATGTAGACATTGAACTTGGCATCGGAGTTACGTCACATATGGGGTAGTGTTTATTTAGCTTGTTATTGTATGGCTTTTATTAGCCCTTTTATTGAGATTGTAATTAATACAAATTGTTAATTGTAACTTGAACATATATGGGAATGTTATATCCTGCTTACTGTCAGCTCTATATTTTATTATGATGGTTCGTTCCAGTCTGATATGATCATTGATATGATAGCTATATGCTAGCGGTAGAGTGCGACACGGAATCCAATGGCCACGGACTCCGGGTCGCAGCGCCACGAAAACTTCCGCAAAATATTTAGAATCTGTTGGAACGTGTTATCCTCACTCACGTGGATCTTGGGAGAGAAACATAAATTATTACTTAACTCCCGATTTCATGCTCCCCGGGTTTGGGGTCGTGACAGGTTATAGCACCGCAGTCACATGAGATAGTGTGGTTTGTCTCAACAATTAGAGTGTAAGACTCTGGATTGTTGTGCTAGTATATTGGATGTACTGAATGACCATGAGTGACTCCTTGTGCAAAAGTTGTCTATGATTAAGGAATGCTCTCATAGTTTTCAAGCAATAGGCTCTTAATTCTTAGATATTAATGGACTCAAGTTTCTGCTATACATTTACTTTGAGTTACCAATGAGTGAGGCCAACTGTAGGTCAACATCTCGGTATCTTGGGTACGTGGTAGTGGGACAGTGAGAACATATAATTCTCAAGATGTAATTTATCCTCTTAATAAGAAGTATCCCCTTGTTCCAATTAATGATATTTATCATTGGTAAAGGGGTGTATGGATAAGTGCATAACATAATATCAACAAGTTTAAATATTGTAAAATTTCATTATCATAGAATAAAATAGTGTCATATTATTATATTGTGTCACTTATGGTGTTTGGCAATCTTTACAGATTTTAATATACCTTTGAAGTGTTTGACAATTTAAAAAAAAAAACTTACAAGATGATGTGCCGAATAAGAAATGCAGAGAATATAATCAATTAACCCAACACAGGACCCACTAATTACTAATCACAGGTGTTAATAATCATGGTAGGACCCATCTATTGTAAAAAAAAAAGATTAAATTTAAATCATGAGATCCAAGCAATGTTGTTTAATTAAGGTGGGTCCACCAAACATTGGTAATTATACTACATCTAATGGTAATCATCACAAATGGCCCTATCTAGCTTTTTTATGAGAAATCATCATGCGGCCCATTTGATGTTGGTAGTCATATTAACACTAGGAGAGCTATCAAATACTGGGACCCATTTAATGATGGCAAACTGATAATTACAATCACACAATTCAATCTTGGTAATCATGGGACCCAAATAATTTTGGTAGCATCGGACCCACCTAATGTTGGTAATCACAATGAAAGCCCCGAGCGTGACATTTGTAGGACCCACCTAATATTGGTAATTAACAAGGGTTATGTAGTCGCGATATGGCTATAGGACCCCACATTAAATCATTAAATTTGTAAGCACTGTGGGGCCCATCTAATAGTGGGACTCATAAATGTTAAAGCTTATAGTGGGCCATTATAATTAATGGTTGATCAAGAACTCTCCAATGGTTTTTACTCAAACTCTCCATTCGCATTTAGAAAAGATTTTTTTAAGGATTATTTTATACAGCATATCCTTGAATAGTGTAATATGAAGGTTTTTTTTTTAAAGAAAGTGAGATATTGTAAGATACTTTCTAAGTTATCCAAACACCTCATTTTTAGGTGAATAGATTACAATCTGAACTAGTAGATAATATAGCAAAATCTCTTAAAATACCTCGCTTCCAAACACGCCCCAAGTGATGGAAAATTTTATAGATTAATCTAATAGATCAATGGATATAATTGATGGAGAAGCCTACTTGCAGTAATTGGAGAGTTTAGGGTGTTCTTGTAAATATTCCTAAGGCTAGAGTGCAGTTGCATTTATTTAGTAGAGTTATTTGCAATTAACCGTGGGTCCGGATTATACATGAGATGTGGAGCCCATATAGCTCTGTTGAAGCAAGTTTTCAAGGAATCGTTAGTGGTCCCCATGTTAGCCCTAAGAAGAGACGTTTCCATTCTAATTAAAACTCTTAAGGAAAGGATGGGTAGGACATATACTTATAATAGAAGTGAGACTTATAATTATGGACCAAGAGGAGGTTTACCAAAACCTATAAATATGAGGAGAGGGGAGCTAGACGTCCAATGCTTGCACGCCCAATAAGGATGTCCAACTCCGTCCTCTTCTCTCCTCTGGTTTACTTCTTGAGTGCCTAGGGTTTCTTCTCCTATTAGAGATCCCACCATTCTCTTTGGGATTTTTCTACAAGAGGGTTATAGCTAGCATGGAAGAACACAAAGGCTAAGGAGATCATATCTGCAAAAAGGGTTTCATGGAACCAACTAGTCAAGTTCTTGATTTGAGTGCAACCAAGCTCCTAAGGTATAGATCTACAACTTCTTTGTTTTAGTAGATCTTCTTATTATGCTTCGTTGTTCTTCTTGATCTGTCTTTTTCTTGACGGATCTCTAATCTTAATGCATGAGATGAGTGTTTTAAGATTTTGGAATTGGGTTCTTGGCCTTTTGGGTGTCTGATCCCTGCTTTAAGCGGGTCAAAAGTTTTGAAAACCCATCTAGAAGGCCCACTTACTTCCAACGTAAAGAACATACATTGGAAGAGGGGATAGAGTCCTTTTTAGGTTGGGGGATGTCACGACCCGAACCCGGAATTTAATCAATTCGAGTTAACCGGAGTCGAAACCATATTTACTCCCCTGAATTTTAACACATAAAACTCATAAGGGATGACAGAATACACATAATGCGGAATACAAAACCAATATATACATTGATTTCAAAATAATTTACAACATGATCCTAATTATCCCTTGCATACGTAAAACAATGCAAGGATCATAGTATAAAACATTTACAAAAGTTTCCATATTCATTTACAAGATTTACATCAAAAGATTCATAAGACATATTGCGTCATTTCCATTCAACTAATCCGCTTGGAGGAACCGGAGTGGTCTCCTCCGCTGCCGGTGCGGTCGCACAATCGGTAGGGCCAGCTGAGCTTGTAATGTCATCATAACACTTGTGAATTCAACAATTCAGCAAAGTATAAACAATGTTTATGATCATATACATGCTACTTACAAAGACAAATTATCTAATAGTAAACAGTACACAATAAACGAGTAAGTAAAATTCTTATTATTCATTGGCAACTAACATAATATCTCCAGTCAAATCAAGTATAATACCATCTCCCTAAACCAGGAGGATTTACCATCTTCCTTACGGAAGAATAATATGTGGGAATTATCAGTGTCCGGGCCAGGAACTACTGACATCACCACGGAGTTCCGGAACACTCCACAAATAAACTGCTACAGACAGTATCAGCTCAATGAGCTTGAGAAATCATTATGTAGTGCCAACTCATGTGTAATTCATGTCATTAATCTCGTTTACATATAATGAGCGTTTACGAGTCAACCTTTATAGTTTCAATGACAATGACAATTCAAATGATTACCAACCAAATGGTGTAATTCTAAGTGATTTAATGTACATGTGTTATGCTCGATAAACATTACAGTTCTTATGGAAAACTATACATTAAAATCCCTTTATAACACCTATTAAAGGTATAGCCAAAGCGAATGACCTCGATTAATTCAAGAGGCTTATCTCAATTCGAAAATCATAAATTACATTTGATTCCCAATTTCGGTTACCTTTTCGGTTACCTGTCGGTTAACCGATATGTGTTCGGCTAACCGCTCGTAGTTCGGTTCGAAATCCATAGAACAATCTCTGAATACAGCAACTGGACATTTCGGTTAACCGAAATGCCTGCTTCGGCTGACCGACCTATTTCGGTCAGGTTCGGTCAGAAATCCAGAGACGTGATTTTCCCTGATTTTTACACTAACGATCAGAATTTCGGTTAGCCCTTCGGCTAACCGATGGTGTTCGGCTGACCGAAATCACACAGAATGTAGAATTCAGACACGAATTCTGTTCCGCTCCAACTTCTTTCTATCCTACACAAAACCATTGGAATCTCCTGTTCCCTTCTCTACACATCATTTATCACTTATAATTCATTCAAAAAGGAATTTTAACACCCAACACCATATTATATCATTCAAATCAAAAGATAGAACTAATTCCTCCATCCATTCAATCAAATTCAATCCAACAAAAACTACAAGTCATAAATAATCTAAAAGAAACTAACATGCAGTAGCATTGGAAGCATATAACTTATTTATACTTGCCTCTATGCAAAAACCCCTTTCTTCTTAGGCTTGATGGGTATAAAACCACTCCCATGAAACTAAACAGAGCAATCCAAGCTTTCCTGCTCCAAGCCTTTTTCTTCAAGAAAACCCAAGCACAGAGAGGAGAATATTACAGCACCAATTTCTCCTTGGTGATTCACTTACACAATATCCCTTCTCCCAACACTACTCAATGACTAAGGAGAAGAACAAAGAAGAAGAACCCACTTGCCATATCCGTTCCAGATGATGAACAAAGAAGAAGAAGGCAGAAATGACAAGATGAAGAACAAACTTGAGGCTATCTTTCAGCTGATCCAAGACACCTCCATCGTTTGGAATTGGTCCAGCTGAAATGTGTTGGAACACTTGCAAGTATGAAGACATCCGGCTTCTCCTCCAGAATTGCATGTATTGGGGCATTTCAACAATGACATCTGGGTTTGCATTTTTATAACTTAACCCCAAACATAAATTGAAATTACACTGAAGGTCAATCTAAGACCTCTTTGATTTATCTTAAGTCAAATGAAGTTAAGTGTATTATGACATTTGATGTACTCATTAAGATACACATGTTGGTATCAAATTCCACCCAATTCAACTATATACACATAAATTGATATTTATGAAAAAGTCCTCAACTTCGCTAATTGGGGTCAAAAACCAATTTCATGTCTTCCAAACTATTGCATTAGGCTTAATCTAACCGTCCTAGACTAATTTAAGTCACATTAATCATTAATCTTATTTATTTAATTAATCGCATTTTAATCAACGAAAATCACGATTAATTAGAGTTAATTTGGATTAACTCGGGGTGTGGTGTAACATTCCCCTAGACTTTTAGAATCATTCGGTCCTCCGAATGCAAAAATCAGTTAGAATTAAGATACGAAATAAAATAAAAAGACAAACGTAAAATTCACCTGAACGAAGAGCTCTGGATATTTTTGAGCCATTTGCTCTTCTAATTCCCATGTAGCTGCGCTGGTTTTATGAGGTGCCCAACGAACTTTGACCCATTTAATTGTTCTTGTACGAAGAACCTGTTCTTTGGTATCAATAATGTCAACTGGCTTCTCAATATATGTGGTATCCGGTTGAACTTGAATATCATCATAATTTATGATGTGTGAAGGATCCGCCATATATTTTCGAAGCATCGATACATAAAATATATTGTCACGCCCCAAGCCCGAGATTTCACACATCCCGAGGCGCGACACACGCCCGCGTAGAAATTCGAGTCAAACTCATTGACTCTAGGTCCCCACGTATGGAATTTACCCACAGGATATCACGTGTGAGGTTTATATTTTTCCATAACCTGTACAATTTTGTCAAATAGATGAACATCCATAATTTATCATGTATCAAAGTATAGAGCATAAGAGTTCATAAGCAATACTTTGAAAGTTCAAGTTTAAGAGATAGAAAGAGAAGAAGTAAGTTAGTTAAGTTACAATCCCAAAAGCTAAACAAGTTTATAAGCTACTACGAAAGATGTGGCAATCCTAGCCACGGTCAATGGGTCATTTATCGTCCAATCTCATTGTACGGATGTCTAGAAGACATCATCAGGAGTCCATTCCGCTACGTTAAGTGGAGGTTCCTTTTCCTCAAGGATCTCCGGGGCAATGGCGTCGACATATTCACCTGTAACGCCAAGTGTAGCACCATTAGACTAAGCTAAGCAAGACAAACATATACAGTCCATATAACATGTAACAAATGAATAGTCAGACAGGAATAAATCATAAGAGATCAAGGAATGATCACTAAACATATCAGTGCATGAATTAGCATGAGACATACGAGTCATAGATAACAGATAAACATATTAACAGTACTAGTTGGCACATCCACATAAGCTATGTTCTCTCAAGTTAATCATATAACATGAAATAAATGAGAGCATAATATCAGAACAGAATAGGGCGGTGCTACTAGGAGACAGAGGTACCCATAATTCTCCATCGTAGACCTAGGGTGCCGGTTAACCCTCAGAATAATTTTTTCCATCTGCAGAGGGCCAGAAATATACTAAACCCACACTTAGCCGGGTCCGACTTAGGTAGGGTCGAAGCTAAGTGGTGCCGACTCATAGAGTGCAATGTACAAACAACAGAGCAGGCGCAGAACAGTGTTAATTAGATACAGGACATATACAGGACAGGTCATATAGATAACAAATCGGGACTTACTGAAATATGATGAACAAAGCCAGAAATAATTATAACATAACAGATGTGTAATAGAAAATACATAACTGAACAGAAGCATGATCAAGTCATACTAGAATATTGGAAACGGAATGCAATGCATGTACATATAGATCATATACGAAGTCAAGATGTAATTCAAGCCAAGCTTACGGTCTTGGAAACACATGTGGTCTTCACCGTCCAACTCGGGGTAGTATTAAGAGTTCGACATTATCGGGCTACAAGGACCCCTTGGCGTTACATAATTTGGATGTTGAATCCCTTAATAGAACACATTTGGTTCGGTTATAGTTCGAAGAACACAAGGCCCCTTTTGTGGGTACGGTTGCTCAATCCATATCCATAATTCAACAAACCATCGATCATCATAAAAGTTCAGGGTGCACATCCTACAGGTCCATCTATCAGTTCAATCAACTAGAACAAGCTACGGTTCAATGTACGGCTCCTGGAAACATCCATTTGTCATAATTATGTAAAATCCAACATTTATTCTTTTCTAGGGTTCAAATCAAACGGGTTCTACACATCATGAGCTTTCCAACATTTTGTTGGGTTCTACACATCATGAGCTTTCCAACGGTATGTAGATCTCCAAAAATGGACATACGGTTAAGAAGTTATGGTCATTGGAAAATCTGCATACTGCAGCCATCAGGTTCGCTCGAGCGTTCAGATGTTCGCTCGAGCGGACCCCAGTCAGAGAGCTATTCGCTCGACCGGACCAAAAGTTCGCTCGAGCGAACTCTCCCAGAGATCCCTTCGCTCGAGCGTTAACTCACGCTCGCTCGAGTGAACTGCCAAAATCTTGTGTCCGAAAATCTGAACTGTGTTGTTTCCTTCCAAGCCATTCAAGGCATTCTTCTTGGTTTTAAACCACAACAAATGGGTATCTTTGAGCTTCCAAAATGCTCATAAAAACCATCAATAAACCCATATACATTAACAAGAGAAATCATCCACAAAAATCCATTTCTGAGTAAGAGATGGGTATCTAAGCAAGATTGCATATATTCATGAATCAAACAAAGAAGCATGCATATAAACATGTAAGTTTAACTTGCCTTAGGTGCTTGGAAGCTATCTCACATTCCAAATCCTTTCTAATAAAAAATCCCCAAAAATGCAAGCTCAAATGCCCTAAAAATGGTGAAAACGAAAATGAATGAAATGAATGAGGAATAAGATGCTGCATGCACGATTTGTAGCTTTCCAAAGATGAAAGAAATCAAATGGCAATGATTAATAAAGAAAAAGCTTACCAAGAGCAAGAAGAAAGAAAGATGAGTGGATGCTTGAGCTTGGAAGATGGTGTCTTGGTGGAGAAGATGAAGTGGTGGCTAGCTTCTACACATGCAAGATCCCTTGGTTGATGCTAGGAGTGAAGGAAGAAGAATAGAAGAGAAGGAGAAGGGAAAACTCCCAGCTGCTGGAAATGGAGAAGGAAAGAAGAAAGGAAGGAAATGGCTGGGATAAGGCTTTTAAGCCAATTTTTCTCCTGCATTGCATGCAAGTCCAGAAATGGGCTGAATATCTCAAAAATAGGCTTGGTTGATTAAATGGGCTAGAAATGGGTCTAAATGGATCCGAATTAAATGAGCCAAAGCATGAAAGTTAATGACCATGAAATGCACTATGCAATGCATTAAAACCCAAAAATTTCTAAGTACACACAAAAACCTAAAACACTCCAAAAGTCATAATCTACCTAGTAAATGGTCAAACCCCACTAATTCTACCTAATCAAGTCCAATCACAATCAAAACATCCATTAAGCAATTAATCTAAATTAATTAACTCTAAAATGAGATTAAGGCGGGTCGGGGTGTTACATATATTATGGATACCTGAAAGTGCTGCCGGAAGGTATAGGCGGTAAGCCACATTTCCAATTCTGCTCTTAATCTGGAATGGTCCGATAAATCTTGGTGAAAGTTTTCCTTTCTGACCAAATCGGATTGTCCCTTTCATAGGTGAAGCTTTCAAGAATACCCATTCATCAATAGCAAATTCAAGATCACGCCGACGATTGTCCGCGTAGCTTTTCTGCCTTGACCGGGCTATCCTCAATCTCTCTTGTACTTTCTGTACTTTCTCAGCAGTCTCTGCGATTACTGTAGGACCATGAAAACTTCTAGTACCAACTTCTTCCCAGCTAACTGGAGTCCTACATCTTCTACCATACAAAGCTTCAAAAGGTGTCATATCAATACTGGAATGATAACTGTTGTTGCACGCAAATTCGCACAACGCCAAATGTTCATTCCAATCACTTCCAAAGTCCATAATACTAGCACGAAGCAAATCCTCTAAAGTTTGAATTGTTCGTTCAGATTGTCCATCAGTTTAAGGATGATATGCAGTGCTAAACCGCAGTTTAGTGCCTATGGAATTCTGAAATGATTGCCAAAATGTAGAAACAAACCGACTGTCTCGATCTGACACAATCGAAACTGGTGTTCCATGCAGTCTGGTTATTTCTTTGTCAAACAACTTTGACATTTCATTAAATCCCATATCCTTTCTAAATGGAAGAAAATGTGCAGACTTCGTAAGATGATCCACAATCACCCAGATGGTGTCATGATGTCTTCTGGCCATTGGTAAATCAGATACAAAGTCCATGGTCAAGTGTTCCCACTTCCATCTAGGAATATGTAAAGGATGAAGTAATCCAGGAGGCCTTTTTTGCTCAAACCTTACACGCTGACAGGTCAAACATGATGCCACATATCCAGCTATTTCTCGTTTCATATTATGCCACCAAAACCTATCCTTGAGATTCCTGTACATTTTAGTGCTTCCTGGATGCATAGAATATCGGGTATGATGTGCTTCAAACATCACCGCTTACTTCTGATCTTCTTGTGCTGGTACACATAATCTGTTTCGAAAATAGAGAGTACCATCAACCAACACAAAATCTGGTCTAGCTGCAATATTATCTCTTATTCGAATGAATTCAGGATCATCAAACTGTCTATTTTTAACTTCTGTAATCAACATAGGTTCAAAGACAGACATCTGTGCAATCAGTTTTTGGTCATCCAATATCTCCATATCTACATCCAGATCTCTGAATTCTTCAAGTAACTTCCATTCACCCACCATGGCTGCTAAGGTAGCTGATTTCCGACTCAACGCATCAGCTACGACATTACCTTTCCCCGGTACATAAGTGAATGGAAAATCATAATCTTTAATTAACTCCAGCCAACAGCGTTGCCTCAGATTAATGTCCTTTTGTGTAAACAAGTATTGAAGGCTCCTGTGATCACAATGAACTTCAAACGTTTCTCCATAGAGATAATGCCTCCATTGCTTCAAAGCAAAGACAACCGCTGCGAGTTTCAAATCATGAGCGGCATAGTTTTTTTCATGTTCCTTTAACTGGCGTGATCCATAAGCAATCACTTTGCCATTCTGCATCAGTACACATCCCAATCCTACACCAGAGGCATCAGAATAAACCACAAATCCTCCGCTTCCTTCGGGCAATGTTAAAATTAGGGCTGATATCAATCTCTGTTTCAAACTTTGAAAACTAGACTCACATTCCTCGTTCCATATAAAGGGAACATTCTTCCGAGTCAGTTTGGTTAACGGAGCTGCAATCTTGGAGAATTTTTTTACAAATCTTCTATAATATCCAGCTAACCCCAAGAAACTCCGAATTTCTGGTACAGTCTTTGGACTCTGCCAATTAGTAATAGCTTTAATTTTAGTAGGATCTACAGCTAATCCATCTCTAGTAATGATATGACCCAAAAATGCCATATGCTGTAACCAGAAATCACACTTCTCTAATTTTGCAAACAACTGATTGCCTCTCAACAATTGCAGTGCTGTTCTCAAATGATGAGAATGTTCTTGCTCTGACTTTGAATATACCAGGATGTCATCAATGAAAATAACAACAAACTGGTCTAAATAAGCAGCAAATATTCTATTCATCAGAGCCATAAACACCGCAGGTGCATTTGTTAACCCAAATGGCATGACAAGAAACTCATAATGCCCATATCGGGTCCTGAATGCAGTCTTTTGCACATCTTGATCTCTAACACGGATCTGATGATATCCAAATCGGAGATCGATCTTCGAAAAATAGGCTGCACCTTGTAGTAGATCAAACAACTCATCGATTCTAGGCAATGGATATTTATTCTTAATCGTCACTTGATTCAATTGCCTATAATCGATACACATGCGCATAGTGCCATCCTTCTTCTTGACAAATAATACAGGCGCTCCCCAAGGCGAGACACTCGGTCTGATAAAACCCTTGTCAAGCAAATCCTGTATTTGTTTCTTCAATTCATGCAGTTCGGATGGTGCCATCCTATAAGGTGCCCGAGAAATCGGTGCAGTACCCGGCACAAGCTCGATTGTAAAGTCTACTTCCCTTGCTGGAGGCAGACCTGGCACTTCTTTTGGAAATACGTCTGGAAATTCACAGACGACAGGAATATTCTTCAATTCCTTCTTTGGCTTCTTTTCAGTGATAAATGCGATGTAGCCTTCACAACCACTTCGCATCAATCGTTCGGCCTTTAATGCAGATATAATTCTTGTGTCAAACTTCTTCTGCGTTCCTTCAAATAAAACACTGATATTGGCTTCATCTACTCTAAAAGTAATGATTTTGCGGAAACAGTCCAAACAGGCTCTGTACTTCGCAAGCCAATCCATGCCAAATATGACATCAAAGTCATTCATGACCAATATTACTAAGTTTGCTGGCATTAACACATCACCAATTGTCACACTACATTGGGGTATATACAATTCGCACACTACTTTTCTTCCTAGTGGTGTAGTTACTGTGAAATCATAGGACAACTGTTTAATTTGGTTTTGCATGTTACAAACAAAGGAAGGTGCAACGAATGAATGAGTAGAACCAGGGTCAAATAATATACATGCTGGTCTACTATCAACATAAATAATACCTTCCACAATATTTGTTGCAGCTTCAGCTTGTTCTCTATTTGCAGCATAAACTTGTCCTGTAACACGAGGCCTATTCTGCTGCTGTTGCTGTTACGGACGAGGTTGTTGTTGTCTCTGATGTTGTTGTCCTTGATGCTGTTGTTGTGGAGCTCGATTGTTTCTCCTACCATTAGGACATTGAGCCATTTTATGCTCCATCGAACCACAAACCAAACATGCTCCAGTGTTTCTCCAACAAGCTTCAGTTTTATGAGTTTTCCCACATGTCTCACAGACTGGTTTCTGTTCAGAAGTCCTAGCAATATTTTTCTGTTTCTTACCCTTGGATTTATCTCCCTTCTTATACCAAGGACTAGCACTTCTCTTTGGACCATCGTTTGTTTCCATTTCTTCTCTATGTACTTCTTCTGCAGTATATGCCTTATCTACTGCGTCATCAAACTTCACCGGCATGGGTCCTGCCAAGACCATCTTCTTGTAAGCAGGATTCAACCCATTCATAAATCTTTTTATCTTTTTCTCTTCTGTATCAATCAGGTCCTTGGCATATTTGGACAGCTTCGTAAACAGATGAACATATGCTGTCACAGTCATCTGTCCTTACTTCAAATTCAAGAATTCTGATTCTTTTCTTTGTCTAACATGGTCAGGAACAAAATTTCTTTCGAATTGTTTCCTGAAAGTCTCCCAAAATGTGGCTGCAGGTGTTGCAATAATTGCACCCTTCACACCCTTCCACCATTCTTGGGCTACATCCCGTAGCATTGAAGAAGCAAGCAAACCTTTTGCTTTGGGGTACAAACTATTGTCTCGAACACAACTTCAATGTGTTCAATCCATTCATCAGTTGCTAAGGCATCTTCCTTGCCTTGAAATTCTGTAGCTCCTCTCTTTCTAAATTATTCATAAAGAACATTTGGATATTTCTCTTTTGCTTGTACCACCACTTGAGTAGCCACTTGAGGTTATGGGTTAACTGGTGGTACAAGTGGAGCTTGTATCTGAGCTTGCAGTTGTGCTTGTACTTGTAACATAGCCGTGATTTGAGCTTGCATATTCAACTGCGCCTCATGGCTTTTAGCCATCTGCTCACTATTTCTAGCTAGTAGCTCCATAAGTGCAGTGAACCTCGCATCACTATCATTAGGGGTAGGAGGCGTAGGAATAGGACCTCCATTACCACCGACAGTCTGATCAGGGTTATCATTTCTATCACCACTTCTTCCAGAACCAGATGCCATTCTGAAAAGCAGATATAGGAAGATAAGATATTTATATCTGTACCTTCCATGACATAACCATGTATGAACATTACTCACATTGACAGTGAAATTAAATCACATACAATGAAAACAGTATAAACCTATACAGGATTTAATCCCTTATCTAACGTTTCCTCACTGTGTTTTTATCGTTCTACGATTGTTACGATTAATATTTGTTTAGGTCACTTATGCTCTGATACCATATAATAAATATGTCACGACCCGAACCCGGAATTTAATCAATTCGAGTTAACCGGAGTCGAAACCATATTTACTCCCGTGAATTTTAACACATAAAACTCACAAGGGGTGACAGAATACACATAATGCGGAATACAAAACCAATATATACAATGATTTCAAAATGATTTACAACATGATCCTGATTATACCTTGCATACGTAAAACAATGCAAGGATCATAGTATAAAATATTTACAAAAGTTTCCATATTCATTTACAGGATTTACATCAAAAGATTCATAAGACATATAGCGTCATTTCCATTCAACTAATCCGCCTAGAGGAACCGGAGTGGTCTCCTCCGCTGCCGGTGCGGTCGCACAATCGGTAGGGGCAGCTGAGCCTGTAATGTCATCATAACACTTGTGAATTCAACAATTCAACAAAGTATAAATAGTGTTTATGATCATACATGCTATTTACAAAGACAAATTGTCTAACAGTAAACAATACACAATAAACGAGTCAGTAAAATTCTTATTATTCATTGGCAACTAACATAATATCTCCAGTCAAATCAAGTATAATACCATCTTCCTTACAAGGAAGAACTACCATCTCCCTAAACCAGGAGGATTTACCATCTTCCTTACGGAAGAATAATATGTGGGAATTATCAGTGTCCGGGCCAGGAACTACTGACATCACCACGGAGTTCCGGAACACTCCACAAATAAACTGCTTCAGACAGTATCAGCTCAATGAGCTTGAGAAATCATTATGTAGTGCCAACTCATGTGTAATTCATGTCATTAATTTCGTTTACATATAATGAGCGTTTATGAGTCAACCTTTATAGTTTCAATGACAATGACAATTCAAATGATTACCAACCAAATGGGTGTAATTCTAAGTGATTTAATGTACATGTGTTATGCTCGATAGACATTACAGTTCTTATGGAAAACTGTACATTAAAATCCCTTAATAACACCTATTAAATGTATATCCAAAGCGAATGACCTCGATTAATTCAAGAGGCTTATCTCAATTCGAAAATCATAAATTACATTTGATTCCCAATTTCGGTTACCTTTTCGGTTACCTGTCGGTTAACCGATATGCGTTCGGCTAACCGCTCGTAGTTCGGTTCGAAATCCATAGGACAATCTCTGAATACAGCAACTTGACATTTCGGTTAACCGAAATGCCTGCTTCGGCTGACTGACCTGTTTCAATCAAGTTCGGTCAGAAATCCAGAGACGTGATTTTCCCTGATTTTTACACTATCGGTTAGAATTTCGGTTAGGCTGACTAAAATCACACAACACAGAATTCAGACACGAATTCTGTTCCGCTTCAACTTCTTTCTATCCTACACAAAACCATTGGAATCTCCTGTTCCCTTCTTTACACATCATTTATCACTTATAATTCATTCAAAAAGGAATTTTAACACCCAACACCATATTATATCATTCAAGTCAAAAGATAGAACTAATTCCTCCATCCATTCAATCAAATTCAATCCAACAAAAACTACAAGTCATAAATAATCTAAAAGAAACTAACATGCAGTAGCATTGGAAGTATATAACTTATTTATACTTGCCTCTATGCAAAAACCCCTTTCTTCTTAGGCTTGATGGGTATAAAACCACTCCCATGAAACTAAATAGAGCAATCCTAGCTTTCCTGCTCCAAGCCTTTTTCTTCAAGAAAACCCAAGCACAGAGAGGAGAAGATTACAGCACCAATTTCTCTTTGGTGATTCACTTACACAATATCCCTTCTCCCAACACTACTCAATGACTAAGGAGAAGAACAAAGAAGAAGAACCCACTTGCCATATCCGTTCCAGATGATGAACAAAGAACAAAGAACAAAGAAGAAGAAGGCAGAAATGACAAGATGAAGAAGAAACTTGAGGCTATCTTTCAGTTGATCCAAGACACCTCCATCATTTGGAATTGGTCCAGCTGAAATGTGTTGGAACACTTGCAAGTATGAAGACATCTGGCTTCTCCTCCAGAATTGCATGTACTGGGTTTGCATTTTTATAACTTAACCCCAAACACAAATTGAAATTACACTGAAGGTCAATCTAAGACCTCTTTGATTTATCTTAAGTCAAATGAAGTTAAGTGTATTATGACATTTGATGTACTGATTAAGATACACATGTTGGTATCAAATTCCACCCAATTCGACTATATACACATAAATTAATATTTACGAAAAAGTCCTCAACTTCGCTAATTGGGGTCAAAAACCAATTTCATGTCTTCCAAACTATTGCATTAGGCTTAATCTAACCGTCCAAGACTAATTTAAGTCACATTAATCATTAATCTTATTTAATTTAATTAATCGCATTTTAATCAACGATAATCACGATTAATTAGAGTTAATTTGGATTAACTCGGGGTGTGGTGTAACAGGGGAGGTGGGGTGGCTTAGGGTTCATGAAAACCCCATGTTACTGTAAAATTACTGCTAAACTCATAATAATGGCATGACAATTGTAAGTATTTGGCGGGGGTGGCACATTAGCACCGCACGATTTAAACATAATGTACAAGAAGATGACCAAATTTACACAAATCCCTTTCATTGGCTTGAAGCTTTATACAAAATGTCCTGTCCAAAAGAAAGGAAAACTTCTTGAGAATATGGCCAAAGGGATTTTGGGAAGGAGTTGTGCGGTGTCCAGTTAAACTAGCTATCTTGCAGGTATGTTACCTCATTCGATGTTTCTGAGTGTCATACATGACTAGTCAGCAGGGACTTCAACTTTCATTTTGAGATTGGAGTTCTCCAAGATCTGAAACAGATAACCATAGTAAAAATAAGAAATTGTGTTCGTCGGTAGACTTTTAAACATCCTGATCTAATAGTTACATCACTCATTACATAAAATTCAAAAACTATATAATGCAGTTTTGCCAAACAAGTAATGAACACTAAAAAGATTCATGCTCATTCTCAACTTGCTATTGATGACTAAAATATTTTGGATGTTAATTGACTACTCAGGCGTTCTTCAAGATCTAGGTTTCAGATACTATGGTGATGCCAATGTCACAAGGAGAGGAGTTAGAGATTGATTTCAAAATTACTCTTGTAGTAAATTTTCATGGAAGTTCCACATGAAAATGTACTACAAAGATAACATAGTTCAAGAATTCATTGCGCGACTGTCTGCTTTAACTACACCTGTGATGTTAGTCAATTCGTGCATGCACCTTGGACCGAACATCTAAACATTGTTCATTGAATGCTGAAGTCACTAAAGGAGTCTCCACAGAATGGTATTTTTTATGTGTGTCATACTGTCATGGTCACTTAAATTAAGTTTTTACAAATGCAAATCTGGCAAGATCAAAGGGAGAGTTCACTACAAGCAACTGTTGTCAGTCATTGGTAATACCAACTCACGTAACTCAAACTGTCAAAGTCATTTTGATCAATTTCCAAATCCAAAACACTCCACGAACAAAGAATCAAAGGAAAAATCATGTAGTCGAATGTATATATCCACTAGTATTGTCTGATGCGCAGTCAGATTAATTAGGAACATGTAATTCACAAGGTTGAGCAAATCACAAAAGCCTGAAAATATGGAAGAGTGGAAAACTCGACCAGCTCTTTTTATGAGTATACATTATACATTCTCTAACATAACAATGCCTTCAGATGTTTTAATCTTAGCCATAGATTTAAATAAAAAGCAAGATGACATTAATACCCTTAACAGAATAAAAAGGCAAAGCAGACAATCCAATGGTGGCTCAGTTAGTGAGGCACTTCTTCCACAGAATAAAAGTAAAGCATTAATAACTATATGTAAAACATGTCAAAAGAATCGCGATCATCCCATGTGGAATATAGCTTGTCTATAGTTATATTGAGGTTCCATCTAAACCACATGGGCCACCTATATAACTGATCCAACATTTCCATTTACTCATGCTAATACTAAGACAAGATCAATTTGGTGATCATCATCAGTTAGCTACCTTTAAAATAGTCAGGCACTCATGGCCTGGTTTTAATATGAAACAAAGTCACTGAAGTAGCTGAATTGGCCAATCACGACGAATGGATAGACAATTATAACAATTGTTTAAGACTACTATCTTTACTGTGTTTGCACTTGGAATGAGGAAGAATTTGAGCTGCTCATGCACAATGTGGCAAGTGAGAATGAGATAAGATAGAAAAAATGGCTAGCAGTCTGTAAGTTTGACCTTTATTTACCCTTGAATCTAAAAAAAAAAAAAAACACATGTGACGTGCGAGCCAACAAAACTATGGAAACCCATTTCTTGAAATCTTTCTGGAGTATTAAAACTTCCTTTTCCCTAGACGACATGACTTTCAATTGAATTATATGAAGCATAATTCCAAATGACAACCCTTCATAAGAAAAAAAACAAAAATCATGGAAAGGAACATTCAATACCTTAACGAAGTCATCTAACAACATAGAGCAGTCCCCCCTGTAACCAGCTTCCTCCAACACATGGGTCAAGACTTGCTAAAACAAAATACAATAAACTCAAATAGTATTAAAGCCAATGTAAGTGCATGTAAAATTAAAATAAAACCATAACAATAAATATTAAACAAGTTTTATTCATATGGTGCATCCATTGATTTAAAGGAGGATAAATTATAGAGCATAAAGTGAAAACTACTGCAAGAATTTGATATTCAGTTTTCAATTGCCACCTTCCTATTTTGGTAGGGGAGAGATTTTCTCCTCATTTTGGTACTCTTTTATCCGGGTAGGCTTCCTAAATCGAAAGAAAACCCTATGAAAATGTGAAGTGCGCGCTACCTGGGGCCAGCTTATTGACTAAAGCAAAATAAAATTATTCCATACAGAAGAGAAAGGATGTGAATCCAAAAGGACCTGTAGGAATACAATATACTAGATCAAATTCATACTGAAATGATTTCATGGAATGTTGTCCTCAATTGAGATTTCAGAAATTTGTTGAGACACAAAACTGTAAGAAGTATTTATGAATTTCAAAAGCATTTACTCTGTTCTACGGAATCATTTAACCTATATCAAGAATTCTTCAGCCCAACCCCACCCCAAAAAGAACACAAAAAAGAAAAAAAGAGACAAGGAAAGAACTTTATTTCATTCTTCTACTATAAATCTATAAACCATTTTCTGATGTCAAATTTTTGTCGATGAACATATGGAAGCATGGGACCCTGAATCAAATTTTATAAGTTACCACACTGTGGAAACCAGGGATATGCTGGAAAGGATTCAATTTGGACAGCCTAGGGGCTCCTCTCCCCAAGGAGAGGGGGTGGGTTAAGATTCAATCTGGGCCACCTAGGGTAGGTGGGATGTTTAGGAGACCATGTTGATAGGGTCTGAGTGAAGTTTAGCCCCTATCTGACCTAATTTGGCCTTTGAATTTCTATTATATATAAAATAGAACATCATTAAAACCATCAAAATGATTGGCTCCCTACTTCCGTAGGTCGACCTTTTAGACGACTCCCCCCCCCCCCCCCCCCCCCAAAAAAAAAAAAAAAAAAAAAGAGAAAAGAGAAAAGAGAAAAGAAAAGAAAATTCGGATACAGTGGGTGAAGTTTAACCTCTTTCAACCAATATCCACTGTTGAATTTCCATGACAAAAAATAAGCACATTACTCCCAAGTCCCAAAGATTTTCATGGTTGTTGGTTTAGGGGTCCAATTTAATGGGGGTAATTGATCTAGAAATGAGGATTCCCACCACCCATCCCATTCTGCTAGGGCCTCTAGAGGGCCTATTTTACCGTCTTCAGTCCGGGACCCAGACTTTTAGGGATTGTTTCAATGTGAGAAAAAATATCCGCATGTGCAGAGCCCGTGAATATACACAACACACCTTTCATGGGAGAATACAGGGCACCAAGGCACAACAGAATCCTCAGGATTCAAATACTTGACCTCCTGCTTTGATACCATGTTGACAACCACTTACTCTAAAAGCTTAAGCTAATAAAGAATGACGTAACAATGTATATAAAAGGGCACAACACAAATGCCACTGTAGGGGCATGTGATTTTGAAAAGCACAAAAACGGGATTGGATCCTGTAAACATGCTAGTTGATTGGGTCATGAAAGCAGGTCCATCCTGATTTCAAGTGAAATTCGCATAGTTGTCAATTCCATTTCATACGTTGTTTTGGTTTGGCCGTGAAAGGGAATATTTTGGCATTTTGATTTGTCATTATGTACTAGAATAGACATGATGGAGGAAAGAAAAAAGAGGAAAAAAATCTGAAAAAGATCAAGATAGTAGAAAGCTAAAACAAGACTTCAACTAAAGCATATTTATTCATTTGTATGTGTCAAATGTCAACATTATGCATCTAAGTCACAGATTAAATAGAAATGATCAATTCCAAGTTTCTAACAAGCAATAAAGCACATAAATGAGTGCTTAAAGTACATTTTCTCTATTATGTCTCTCTTAAGTCCTTTCATTCAATTGGAAGGATTAAAAAAAAAAAAAACTAATGCCACTAATATCAGCCATCGGGGGGAGGTCAAAATTGTGAACAAAATTCAGACTGGAATGGAATGGAACTGACAACTATTGAAGCTGAAGCATTAAATTTAGACAACTATGGAATGATTTTGCACTTTGATAATACAAACAGCCATCTATACTGTGCCAAACCTTGTAAACTTAGTATACGATGACTCATGAGCATACAAAACATATTGAAGTTTTCTATCATTTCATACATGAATAAGTGACAAGAAAAGAGGTACAATTAGAGTTTGCAAGGCCAGACAATCAAGTAGTAATTTCCTTACAAACTCAAAAGATTGGCTTGAGGCATATGACAAGTATTGAGTCTGAGTCTAGACTTGGCCAATTCTAAAAAAATGATAAAATCTGATTGAAAAAAAATAAAAATTGAAACAGGTCTTTCATGAAACTATAATGTCTCAAAACCTATGATGCACAGATACGGCAAGGACACGCCATAAGAATGGCAGGGACACGGATTTAACACATAAAAAGTGAAGTATCGGATACGTTACGACATGATACGTTGCCCATTTTGAAGTATCCGTGCATCATAGCTCAAAACACTTATCAACAAAGTAGGGAGATTGGTCCATATGTATGTTGCATGGGTTCTCCTAATGGGCGTAGCAAGAATACTAATTGAAAAAGTGAGCAAGATATTATAAAAAACTGACAAGAAAATGAAAACTTGACGTGCTTCATTAGTAGAAGTTTAGGGTCATTGCTTTGGTTCAATGGTAAAAGTCTCGGGTGCCATATGTGATAAAGCGGGTTCAAGACTTGTGAGCAGCCACTTTGTGCAAAAACTGCCAAAGGTTAGGTCTATCTCCAATCTGGACCCTCCTAGGACCTGCTTCTCCCAGGACCTGCTTCGGTGGGACCGCACTGGATGATGACCTTTTTTTTTTAAACATCCTCCGAATTATAGACGAAATAGTTCTGCTTGACAAGGAATATTACTTGCATGACTTTTTTGGATTGCTCATTATCCTGTTGTGCAACAAAGATCAACTTCCTTCTATTAAGTAGGTTTGTCTTCCGCTTCCTAATAGTTTAAGCTTTTGGGATGTATTGGCTGGTCGGACTTGACATGGTATCAGAGCCATGCTAGGTCGCAATTCCAAATCCCGGGGAGGCATTATTCTTCCAAGTTGTGTGGGCGGGCATATATCGATTGGCTAGGCATGCGTGGGTACTTATTCAAACTGTGTCCCATTCAAGAGGGTTTTATTCAAACTGTGTCCCATTCAAGAGGGTTTTATTCAAACTGTGTCCCATTCAAGAGGGTTTTAAGAAGATTTTGTCTACTACTTCCCAATAGCTTAAGCTTTTGGGATGCATTGGATAGTTGGACATGACAACTTCAGCTATCAATTATATAAAACACCTATATATGTTCATGCCCAGGTTTATCCCGGCGAACCTTTGACATATTTTAATTAAGAAGACTGTAAGCATTTTTTAGTGTTGGCAAATTCATTGGGTGTCTTCAAAGACAATGGTAACAGAGTGGTTGAAACTTGAAAGAGACAAAAGAAAGAAATTATT
This sequence comes from Litsea cubeba, assembly GCA_012931725.1. Taxonomy (NCBI): domain Eukaryota; kingdom Viridiplantae; phylum Streptophyta; class Magnoliopsida; order Laurales; family Lauraceae; genus Litsea; species Litsea cubeba. The sequence goes on from CM022949.1 coordinate 60,414,901, forward strand.
ACAATCTGAAATGTCAATGAATAACTTTCATGTATAAACCACGTGAAAGGATGAGAGAGAGAGAGAGAGAGAGAGAGAGAGAGAGGCAGAAATCTGCTCAAAGCTACCTCTCTTTGATTCTCCGACATGAATGATCCTGTCACATCTCGCAACACCTCTAATATATCACTGAAGATCACCTTCCCCTTACAGTCTGAATCGCATACTCTGAAGATGACTGATCGGCCGAAAAGGCGCAGAAGTGTCAGTGTAAAAAGAGAGAAAGGAGAATCAATTTAATAACACTGGTTAGAAAGCAGCAATGCTGAAATCATGTGACATCATCAAAATAGAATGCCTCTCTTGCAGTAACATATACTAATCCTCTTTCATAGGCAGAGGTTTTTCAAATCCATGCTCGTGTAGAGTTAGACCCTCTACATGAAGCTGCACATGATAGCTTGGCAATGTCACCTCCAAGATGTATGAGCCCTGGTCCAAAAATTAGGCTGGTCCATGAATACAATGTATGGAAAGTAAAATTATTCTCCGAAACTTTATATTGAACACACAAATTCGGAACCAATAGAGTGGACCCTGATAAGCATGACTTAGCCTCTATCCCTAAAAGACAGCAACCACTACCACACCTGGCAGCAGTTTCACATCCACTGCAACAATCACTACCACACCTGGCGCAATTGCACACCTACTCTAGTATTCTAAGCAATACTGTCCAAGATTTCAGCAACAAATACAACAAGCTTCCTTATCTATTCATGTATCCATTAATATATATAATGTCATTGTAGACAGTCTGAATGTATGAAAAATAATCAAGGAATATTAAGTTTCTTCATGGTATCAAGAGCCTTATTCACTTCACTGTGATTTTTTTTTCTCCCCTGAATTTCATCAAATATGGCATCTTCTACATCAACTGGTGTTGATTTGCAACAGCTTACCAAATCCCTATCCACTCTTGTTAACCTTGTCACTGTGCCTATACTCTATAAAATGTCAACACAGATTCATTGTAAGGACCATCAAAATTTAGAAAATAAATATGGATAAAGGTACCACAATGGATGGTTTAATACCATGAGAAAGGTTCTTGGAAATTCTGAAACTTTGAATAAATATTATTCAGGAGTAACACTACAAATTTATCAATAGTAAACTAGTTCAAAGAAGAAAAGGCAGGTTTTGTTGATATTAACAGATCCAATGAGTGGTCATAACTAACTGTTCAAGGGAAGGGAGCCTTACGTTCAATTTTTTGTATAACGTTTGCACGAGTGCTGAAGGCTGAGAGGAAGGCCACAAAGTCTTTGAAGTTCAAGCCATCTACCAGACTAAGCAGCCTCTGCAAAGGAACAGATATGCCATTGATCATAACTACTGCAGCTGAAAATTTTCCAAAGAACACCATAAATAATCAAAAAGTTCAAATACTATGTACAGGAGACGTTCAAATATAAAGCAAGGGCACATTTTCTGGATGATGCAGGCTGAGCATTGTAGAGGTACCGTAGAAGGGGCCAGGCCCAACAGGACCAGTGAACCAAACCCAGCCAACTCAGGCCATACCAAATCAAACTAAGCCTCTGAAGGGCCAGCCCAACCAACTCAGTCCCTCACAGGACCAACTGGCAGTCCCACAGGCCCATTCAACCATAATTCAAGTCTGAAAATTTTTTTTTTTTCCTTTTTCTGGTTCCTGCCATATTGGCAGGTCACAGCCCTAGTGGCAGTAGGGCCGTCCTTTGAAAGATCAAGAGTCAAGACCCCCCTGCCTATCCGCAACGACAGGAAACCTAGAGAGCACATTTAGCTATAACTCCATGTTACCATGATGGCTCAAACCTGCAGGGGATACCCCTTGAAGGAGGATTTTGATGTCTTAAACATACTTAAGTTAGTTATAATAGTCTATTAGTTGTCCTTTTTTTGGTACCCTGATGTAATTAGTGTGAACATAATTTCTAGTCTGAACACAATGGATGTCATGTGGCAGATCTCTTCTTCAAAGAGATCGTGTGACTACATGGAGTGTCAAGGACTCTTCTGACCATCATACGAAGTTTTCTTTTTCTTATTTAGGGCGAACATTATGAAGGTGATCAGGGATGTAACTAAAATTTTCATGCATTACCATCCTCAAATAGACGAACAAACAAAGGTGATAAACAAGATTTTCAGAAATTCTGTAAGAAGTACTGTTGGGCAAATGAGAGAATGGAATTTAATTTTTCCACAAGTGGATTTTGTATTGTTCATATGACAATTCCATCAACAGCACAACAGGAAAGTCACTATTCCAAATTGTGCAAGGATGGAATCCTGTCCATCTATTGGATTGCCTGAACCTATCTGGTACAGATGTTGGCGTGGAAGCCTTCACAGATCATATCTAACAAGTCCCTAAGAAAGCAAGACAAAGGATTAAACCAAACATTTTGAAGAAAACCTCTGATTTATGAGGAAGAAAGAAGGTACTAATCTTGAGAGAGAGTGATGGTGTACTGCCACAAAGGGGTCTTTCTCGCTGAAACTTATAACAAGCTCAAAGCAAAGAAGATTTGGCATGACAAAATATATCGAAGTTTGGAGACAATGATTGTAAGTTAGAGCTAAAACAGAGATTTAACATCTCGCTGACATTTGATGTATCCAAACTATTTAATTGTAATGGAGGACAAGGTAACATGGAAGTCTAAATGATAATGCCAGATCAGCCAAAAGAAATTGTTAAAGAGACAAAGTGTTAGAGGCTCTCCAAATTAATGACAGTTTTTTTCCCCAAGTGGAAAGGCAGCCAGGTCTGGAACAGACATGGATTACAGATGAACTTTAAGCAATGGATACTAACAAGCTTGAAACCTGTAGACAGGCCAACTTGTAGAAGCCAAGTTCAAGTGCTTTCCAAATTCCAACCCAGGGGAATAATGTAAGTTGACTTTCGCCGATCTCTCATAGAATGGAACAGACCCGGCAGGCACAGCTGAGCCAAGATCAGGCCTATCAAGCCTGGCAACCCAGGCCTATCCACATCACACAAAGACTCAGGAGGCCATGCAGGACCAGCGGGCAGTCCCATATGCCCAGTTAATAGTAATTCCAGTCTGAAACAGACTAAAGTTAGTTATGTTTTTTTTTTTTTTTGTTAGAAAAACTAAAGTTAGTTATGTTAGTGCAGCAGGAATCCTTTTTAGTGCACTGATGCAGGTAGTAGTATGGGAAAACATAGAATCAGAGTTTGTTTAGGGGGATTATGAGGTTGGTCAAAACTTCTGTGTGTCACCTTTTCATTCAGAATTTCACAATATGTTGTTCGTTTTGATTGTTATAATATTCTTCTAGGTCTCATTGAAGAGAGCTCTTGGGGAATTTGATTTCAACTTTCAAGATCAGTGGTTCAATCAACATATTCCTCACATTCTGGTTTTCCTTGGGACTTGGGAGTCCAGTAGTCATCAATCTGCCTCTTCCCATGTTGTGTCTTTAATAACCTATGATTCTGCACTCCTTGTTGAATCCTTCTTAGCTGCAAGTACTACAGGAACAGAACATGTAAAGATCCATGTTTAATTGAAGACCAAATAAATGGAAAGATCAGTGACATCGCCATGCTGTATTGTGCGGGCAGTAGACAGCCAATTCAGGCTGTTAACTGCACTGTTTTGGAGAACAGTAGGCCAAATTTTAGTGATTGAGTTCAAACAGTCCTTTGACCGTGGATCTATGCAATTAATAAAATAATTTTTTTAAAAACTTTCTAATTGTTACAAGTCCAGCAGCAGTATATTGAGTTTACTAGATCCAAGAAAATTCTTTCCCTACTGTTCTCATACAAGAAAAGTATTATGGATCAGCTTCCCTGAAATGGGGTTGCAAGTGTGTCAGACCTTAACACGCAATTATATTAGCAATCAAGGAAACAATTGACCCAGACATAGTTACTTAATTCCTAGATATGAATATGGCTACTGCAAACTGGTTCAATGTTGTTCTGTTTTATTGCTAGATTCTATAATCATATTGTTTGTCCACATTGATCGAATCTTAATGTATAGTTTAATGTTTCACACAATAATCTAATATGCGTAAAGGGCGGTTTCACACAGTATTCTAATATTCTAAAAATGTATCTCTTGATTAGTGAAAATGGACCTACAAACTAGGACAAATGAATTAAACCATATCAACTAGTAAAACCTGAAGCCATTGAAGTTGAATTAAAAATTAGGTGAAACAAGAATTCAAACTAAATGAACCTTATCCAACAAATTAGCAAACTGTGACAGGTTCTGAATTGCAAGCTGACTTCTTTAAGAAATAGTCCAACCACAAACCAAATATCACTCCAAACTAGAGTAGCATATCAAGACTATTATATGATACTTTATAAGAAGCTTTCTTTCTGTTTTTTTTTTTAATATAAATATACCATCATTTTCAAAATGATGACTTACTTTTGAATCTGAATGTTAGTTTTGAAAGGTTAGGATAGTAATGGTAATGACTGATACAGTGATTGATGGCTGGACAGGGATCTCTTAAGTTCATTTTCAAACGCTAAGAAATTAAATGTAATGTTGAACGGGATTGTCTCATCAGCTTTGCATTTGACCCTTGATCAATTTTGTTGTGGGACCCACCAAATGGGTACCACCCATAACTTTGCATCCATTTGTTAAATGAGGTGCTCTGCAATACTATCACATGCATCTAAATCATATCATTGGAAGAGGGCAAGTGGGGTACTATTTCCTGATGTTGGTTTCACCATACAAGTGGGTTCCATAATTTGGACCACCCAGAAGCAGGCCCACCAATACAATACCCATCAAACTCTATCTGATGAACCCCAGACACAAAACTAAACACTAAATTGCTTCAATCTTCCAATCCAGAAGCGTTTAGGCAGTGACCCAACTCATGGTAGGCCAACAAAATCAAACGCCTCGATGGAACCCCACGAAATATATAATATATAGAGAGAAAGAGAGAGAGAGAGAGTTTGTATTTTACATGAGAGTGGGGATTGACGGCAAACTCAGGGACAGACAAGAACTCATCCGCAGAGATGAAGCCCTTGGCGTTTCGATCGAGCTGACAAAACCTCTCATACAGAGACACGATCTCTTGCTGCGAAACTGCCAATTCACAAAGCAATTAGATTACATAGAAGAAACTAGGACATTGTGAAATTCTCATAAATGGCCTAAGCAAGGAACAGGCTGTGGCCTGTGGGGCCCACCTGCCCACCTTTTGATCACTGTAGTGTATGGTGTAAGCCCCTCAAACTACCCCAGCTACTAGAAATCACGGATTTTGTGGGCACTTGATCCATCATGTAAATATGACACCTACCCAACAAAACTGTACCTCCCACAACGATGGTTCCAGTTTTTAGCAATGATCATGGGAGAGTTTTCAAACCTCCTAACCCACTAATGCTCATGTTTACAGGTGGGCCCACAGGCTACGGATCATGCAGTTCCAAAAAATAGTTCATAGATATGGGTAGCAGATACGCCGAGAAGAGAGGAGAAGAGAAGGGGTACAGATGCAGTTGCAGTGGTGTTGGACTTCTTCTATATCGTATTGAGTGAGCATGGACGACGCATTCCCCATTATTTTCTTCTCTTCTCCGTAGAAACCTACTGCAATTGCTTTATCAAAAACAAAGGATTTGGATTTTACTAAGAAGTAGCGTAGAGATAGAGAGGGAGGAAGTGGACAAGTTTACAATGCCGAGGTGGTCTTTGGTTTCTTCAAAGATCCATGCAAAGAAGACTAGAGAGACGAGAGGGAGCTGTATCACCATTCGATTTCGACGAGGATGGTCGCCAACCGTTTCTCCAAAACATTGGGATATTTTTCGCTTTTGAACTTGGAAAATGCTAACAATACAAAGGTGATTGGAAAACAAAGAACGAAGATGCCATGTGTTTGCTGTGTCCAAGAATGGGCATGTCACGCACACCTTTCCAAAAAAATCGTTTTATTCCAATATCACCCTCTTCCACCTAAAGACACTCGATCAATGTCTCTCCATCTTCGAGAGTCATTTTGCCAAAAAGAATCATTCATGTGGGACACAGCTTTCTACCCAATTACCACTTCTCTACATCCCATATGGGGCTCATGAATTCCGGATTCCTACTCGTTAACAACTTCTAGCCTTTCTTGGGCACCTAGTGTGAATGTTCTTCCAATCCAATCCGGTGCTCAAAGCATTCTAGAATTAGATAAAGCAAACTTTGATTGAAGTGATAGCTCAGAACTTATTCATCTCTGCAATTAAAATAGCTCAGAACTTATTCATCTCTGCAATTAAAATTTAAGTTGATGGTTTGCATTTGGATTTAATTGAACAGTGCATTACACTTAGAATTAAGACACTTCTATAGAATACAGAATGCCGTCAAATTCACCGTAGATCAAAATTAAATTAGATTTTTTATACTCTATAAATACCAAACTATTTGAAAGTCCAGGGCCAAATCCTAAAGGGGGGTGAATAGGGTGAGCTTAATTTATAGACCGATTATGCCAAATTTTAATTTCTTTTTAAACAATTAAACACAAGTAATAATTATGAACATAAAGTGCGGAAGCATATAACATAAACAATCACCACAAACACTCAACACAACGATGTATAGTGATTCGGCCGAAATGCCTAATTCCACTCCGGCATGTGTTCCTATATCCCACTGGCATTCCATCATAAATTTGTAATTTTTAATAGGCTAAGTAATAACCTTTACAATATGCTTTTTAATAGGCTAAGCAATAACCTCTACAAGCTAGATGTTTTTCAATAGGCTAAGTAATAACCTTTGCACATGTTTTTCTAAACTAAGCATAACCTTTACAACCGAAATGTGTTTCTCTTTAAGATGTGTCTAAGATACACTAAAAGAGATACAATTTGAGTACAAAATCATGCCTCTAGAATAGGCTGATATGAAAGTGAGAATCCAACTCAAAACATATACTATAGAAATGCAAAGATGCAAGCTCAATGTGTATGCATGATGTCCTCAATTAAATTTAAAATGAAGGCTCCTAAATGTATGCTAAAGACTTTTGAAAGTTTAAACCATAAAAGCATTTGATTGAGGTTAAAATGCTAATCACATGTGAAAACAAATTGTAAAAGATATTACTATCTAATCTAAGCAAGTTGTGAAGTTTCAAACCATGTGATGCTTGGGCAATGTTGTTTCAAAATGCAAACAAGTCTAACTATGTGTTCAAGGTATGAAAATCAACAAGCTACAGATTCAACCAAGTATGAGAATCATGCTACAAGTGATTTCAAAGGTGTTGGCAAAGCATGATTCAATAAGATATATATAAATTTGAGTCCAAACTTGGTGTGAATCAAAATGAGAAATACAAAGCAATAAATCAATTCAAAATGATGTTCATACTATGAATTCAACAAATCATAGTTCTCATTCTAAAATAGATTCACCAATAATTTAATCAAAGTATGAGAGACGTATGATGTGAAAATCAAAGCTTACTAAAAATGATTTAACTAATGAGTCCAAGATTTTCCATCCCAAATGACCCTCTAGCTTTCCTTAGCCCATTCCCCTTTCTTTGGCCTTAAACCATTTCAAAGAGTCCCTCAAAGTTCATTACCTATGGCCTTAGAATGAGCTGGATTTTATAGGAAAATTTTCCCAATGGCTAGTTATCGGTTGACCCGGAACACGGCTCGATCGACGGGGTTCCCAACGGTCGAAAAATTGCAATGGTTGAAAAATGGCTATAACCTCAATCGACCATAGCCATGTACTTGGTCGACCAAGTACATTGGCCTAACACCAGAATTTCAAACTTTTTGATTTTTCAAGTTTTTCTTGTGGGAACTCAGAGCAATGGAAATCATACTTGGTTTCATGTTGAAATCAATTCAAAGATGGTTTTCAAAACATGAACTGATAATGCCTAAGATGTTTGACTATGAGTCATGGGCATACATGATTAAAATAAAATCTTCATTATTTATGTATCCAAGTCTAAAAAATGCATGAAAAGTAAGATTTAAAAGTTATAAAACCATGCATGAGTAATTTTCAAGATTTCAATATTTTCAAAATCAATGTATGTATGAAAATTCAAATGAACTAAATGAGCATGCATATGCAACCATCAAATTGCAACACACAAAATTCAAAAAACTGTTCACAAGGGAAATAGAGATAGTAAAATCATAACTTCAATATCTTCTGATTTCATTATAATAGAAATTCATTTTACCCTTTCATATGTAACTTCTCAATATTATCCATTATTGCCTTCAACACATTATATTCTCAATCAAGTCAGGATTATTTAGAGTATGGTTGGAAAAGAATAAATAAGAAAATAGAAAAACAAACTGATAAAGTTTGGCCAATATTGTTTTTCAATTTTCATGACATGATATAAGCCAAAAGAGTTTGGCCAATATTATGTTAAAACAACATCTTTATTTCCGTTGCTCATTTGACAAAAGAACTATTCAAATTATATTTTCGCTCTCTTGTTCTCTTCTAATGCCTTAGGAAAATCATAAGTAATAATAAGAATTCATTTAATTATAAAGTAGAAAAAGAAAAAAGATCATACTATTTATATACTTTATTTGAATTATACCTATGTCTGGGAAAGCCTGGAAACAAGATTCTAATTGTAAAAAAAAAACTTTCTTCAATGCCTCTGATTCATAAAAAAAAACTGATTCATAAAAAAAATGAATTTTTTTTTTTAAATAGAAGCAGATTTACCACTATTATATAAAAAAAATAATATAAATCTTCACTTAGAAAAGTTTGTTGGAAAAATCTTCCTCTTGGGAACCTAAATTGTGTGTGACACTTGGATCACTTAACCCTATGATAAACAATGTTAAAAATGGTAAGTAAAAATATTCTCCTTTATTATAAATGAAAAAAATATACTAACCGATAAAAGTTTATCAATTAGTTAATCATTTTCACATCTTGTATTGGTGTAGACCGTGTCCAAAAAGTGATTGCTATGAGATTGCCAAGTAAAACATTTTGCAAACATATATATGCTTTTCACTCTATCTTGCGTGAGAGAGATTGGCATATCTTCATTTCTATTTATCATGAGTTTACACGACACAGACAATTTGCACATGCCTTGACATGATCTGTTTACATGATTTTGCATCGTTACAATTCTGTATAATAGGTAGTTGGGTACACGGTTTTTTGTTTTTAGGCTCATTGGATAAAGAATTGTGAGCAACTTTTGTTCTTTGAGTTTATTAATTTGGTATCGCAATTGACCTGAAATTTTATTTTTTATCACAAGGTGTTCTTTTGAGAATTCAAGAAATCTGCCTACATATACATTTCCAGAAATTTTCCCATTCCTTTTGATTTCTCTTCATTTCTCTCCACGGTTCCAGTTGATTCTTAGCCACCCAGCCCCTCTTCTCTTCCTCTTGATCTTCTCCATGATCACCTAGAAATTATCTTCATTATTTCCACTAAGCTCATCATCTTCACCAAGTTTACTTGATTGAAAGCTTAGCATGGATTAGCTAGATACCCAAACTAAGGCAAGTAACTTGTATGATTTCATGTCATGTATATTATTTCCATTGAATTCCTAGCATTTCGTCATAAATAACTTGAACTTCAGCTCAATTTGTGAGTTACATAGACATTCATATCATGAATAGATTTGTTGTAACAGATGTAGAAAGAGAGTTTTGATGGTCTGAATAAGAGATACAATGTTGAGTCATATGCTTCACAATGTGATTCAATGAAATTGAAACAGTTACTGAAACAAAATCGAACCAGCTTCGATTTCAGAAGTTTTGAAGCTTTTGGCTAGAGGTAAGTCCTCTATGACTAACTATGATTCCAGTAAAAACTAACCATATACACACACATACATCGGTTAGAATTCCAGGAAGTTTATTTTCAGGGTTTTTGAACGAAGGTGACCTTACGACGAGCTGTTGGTCATCCCATGTCACGTCCCAAATTCTGATTAACATACGTATACCGAATTTAGGAACGTGAATATTTGCCCACAGGACAATAATTCTTAGTTATAGAGCAGAATAGAGCATAAACAGAACTATTTTATTCACAATATTAAAGTTATAGACAGAAAATAAGAGTATTTAATAAACAACCCGACAAAAAGACAAACAAATGTCAGTACAAGTGCTCAGAAAGAAAACCCATCCTAGTGACAGCACAGCTCACGGAACCCAATGTCTATATGATATCTACAAAACTTAACTAAAATCCTAAGTCTCCTAATCATATAACCTAAAATGTAAGAGATTACATCAGATAAACTGGCAAGAGACTGATATGCTAAACAATAACATGATAATCATGATATCTGAGAAAAATAGCATAAGTCTGAAATAATGTCTGAAATAGTAGAAATAACGTGATAACTGATAAGTAAGATAAATCTGAACAATGCATGTGTCTGAGACATTAATATCAAAATAACCGATGTACGTAAGAGAAATAACAAGAGGGTAAAACCACCTTAGCAAACTTGTCTTGATCTCAATTAGGAGATGATTTAATAAATTGAATACAATGGGTACCGTGTCTAGCATGAGGTGGCCACAGATTTTCTAAAAGTATAATATAGAGGTACCAAGAGTATAAATACTCCACAGAGAACGGAACTAAGTTGCAGCTAGTATGCGGAACAAAACAATCCAACCTTTACCACGTCCAGTTCCAGAAGGACCAAGCTAAGTGGTGCCAATATTTGAGTGTACTCGTATACATATATCCACCTGTAACAAAATACAGATGTTTCTTATAAAATGAAAACATGTATTTTCAAGATGCTTGAAAGGAAAAACTACCAGAAAAATATATCCCCATAAGACCTTATAGGACCGACAAGGACCTAATAGCATGTTGAAGACGGGATGGGTCTTTTGACCTTTTTTGTAGGTTGGTCGATATCGACCATTCTGTAGTGTTCATTTCGGTCCCTTATCCTTCTTTCTCCCTTCTCCTCCCCCGGCCCCGCACCCACCTGTGTTGCACTTCCTATCCCCGCACTGCTCCTGCACCACTGCACTGCACACCCAGCCATCTCATCTCCTTCATCCTTCTTCTTTTTCTCTCCCTCCCTTTCTTTCTCCCTTTCCATCTTGTCTTCCTTCCTCCCTTCTCCCCCAGCACTCATTGGCACGCTGCCACTACAAATGCACCACTTTCACTCCATTGCCGCACCTACTCTCATTTCCTCGATTCTCCTTCATAACACCAGTGCTGCCACCTTCACTACATTGCCCACCATTGTGCGACTACACCTGCAGCAGCACCACACTCGTAACCCCACGACGCCCACCTACACTCACAGCCTACTCGAATTGTCTCCCTGCACTAGCACCCCACTTGTTCATACTACACAGCCCCATACACTCACTTACTACCCCCACCCTATGGCAGTTAGACACCCTTCTTCTTACCCGAGTCCAAATCCACTCAAGGCTGACCCCATTTCAATACAAATACTTGCATAGACACAAAAATATATTTCAGGAGACAGTTCTCTTCGCCCTCATTATCTCTCTTTCGTCTCTCGCTCTTAGTACTCTTTCAGTCATTTTGTTGAACATCTGATCTGTGTTCTTCTCGCTCGCCTGCAAAAGAGAGAAGAGTGCGTTTTTTTCTTCTTAGCTCTAATGGTCGATATCGGCCATCACTATTTAGCTCTAATAGTCGATATTGACCAATGATTTGTCAGTCAGATTTTTTTCAACCTATAACCGTCTTATTCGTTGAACACGGCATAATGGTTTGTCGGTCATATTTTTTCCAACATGTAACTGTCTTATTTACTGAACAGTACAAAATGGTCGATATCGACCATATCGCAAAATGATAAAAAAATACTAAAAAGGAACTTGAAGACCCCTCCCGTCTTCAACATGCTACTGGGTCCTCGTCGGTCCTATGGGGATTTTCCTGTAGTTTTCCCTACTTGAAATATACTTATATTCATAACAATATTTGATAACTGATAAATCATGACAAGATGTTAATCAGAATATCAATCCACATTGGGCAGATAGGATTGAATACAGAAGGTAAATCCTCAAAATTAACTAAAAGGTCCATCATAGGGTCTAGATTACTTAATATCATCATTAGATACTAATGTGTTCCATGTGTTGGCGTTTTAGATGTTAATTTAATAAACAAAACCTCTTTGGCAGTACATTGATGTTTAATGGTGGTATTTCTGGATAAATGATAATTTAATCTATTTGTAGGTCAATTTCAGTTTTAGACATCTCTTACTATGGTCTCATAAAGTTTCAGGGTCATTGGACTATCATATAGTACATTTTCAAGTTATAAAACTAGGCTAGAAACAAATAGAAGAAGTTTTAGTGTGAATGGTTGACCAAGGGGTCGACTAGGCATGAACCATAGTGTGGTCAGTCGACATCATAAGATAAGAGGTCGACATCCAATGAAGGAAAAATTGGGACAGAAGTTGCAGAAAAGCAACTGACTGTCAGTCCTGTGTTGTCGGTCGATTGCATGACCAAGTATCGGTGAACCGAGTACAAAGGAAAACAAAATCTGAGTTAAGAAATTCCTTTGTCTCGATCCTAAACGAATTCTTTTTCACCTCCTTTCCATTTCTAACATTCTAAACTTCATGTATAAGATCCAAAACTTATATAAAATGAAAAGATTGCATGTATGAGCAATTTATTTGAATTTTGATGGGATTTATAGTAATTTACAGAAAATAATGATTAATTGGAATAAACATAAATTAACTTGAATTTAAATCCAAAACCATGTTCAAAATAACAATTACTTTCCTCGGGATCAAGCTCTAACTGATTCTAACTGAGCTCAAGCTAATTCTCTGAAAATCACCTCAAAACCCACTCTATTGAGCTTTTCCCTTATAAGCTCTAACAGAGAAGATAAAAAGGAAAGGATGAAGAAGAAGATGGTGATGATGGTGGGCTGATGAGATGAAGAAGAGGAGAGAGTTGGAGAGGGAGAGGGTTGATAGTCGTTGAAATAGGGGAGAGAAAACGAGAGAGAACAAGAGAGATGGAGAGAACCGGAGAAGTTGCTGGAGCCTTTCCAAAATGGTGGGTATTTTCTGGCATTTGCAAATAACCCCTATGTTTTCTGCAAAGTAGAACCAAGTCCCTCCAAAACCAGAAAATCACAAATAAGTCTTTAGAAATCAAAATTCACTAAATAAATTACGTAACTAAACATAATTAATTAGGACTAATGACCTTACTAAAAATCAGAATCTCACATCCCACAGCTTACCATGCAGCTAACTGTAGAGTGTAGAGTACCTGATTTTTTAAATAATTCCTGACTAAGGTTTTTAGCTTGGAATGATACCCTATGATACTTAAATCATCCTTTATTTTCTATGAGCCCTTAGTTTTGAGTTGACGTTCACTTACATATTGCCTTAAAAATTATGTATACACAATGCTAAATGAAAAATGTGTAATTTTAAGGTTTTCTTTGGTGAAATAACCTCAGTAATGCCAATAATAGAGACCTTAAAACTACACAATATTGATTAGTAATACTTTGAGGCAATCCAGACCTTAGAAATGGTATATATATTATCATTTGTAATTATCATTGATCATGCATTAATCATAATTGCACAAGTATTCTCATGGTTAGTGCATGCGTCCCTATATTTTGTTTATTTGTCATATGTATCCTATTTTCTATACCTGGTCTGTTAAGATTAGAGAAATTACTCATTAAGTACATGATATGCTAAGTTAAGCATGTTGATTTCAAAATAGTTATCTATTATTAATAGAAATATGTATCCGGTGTTATGTGATTCATTAGTTGACACCATTTAGCTTTGGTTCTATTGTAGTCGAACGAGGCAAGGTATGGACTATATTTATCTATTTGGCTCGCTGCAATATAGTCACTGCGTGGAAGTGACTTTGTCCTCTAGGTACCACCATGTTATCTGTAAATTAATGATATTATTTTTTTCTCGTGGACTTGTACGTGGGTAGCATTGCTTTATTTATTATTTTATCTACATGCTCTCATTACGGTTACAATTATCTTTGGCGAATACAGCTTATGTGGTTATGTCATTTCGCTAGGACTCGCCGTTAGACATGTCATTATCTGATTATTTTATATCTCATATATTTATGCATGTTTAATTGTAGACTTTATTTGCCATCATATGATGATAGGATCCAAGGGCCAAGCACAGGCCATGCAAGTTGTGGGACCTAAAGGGGACTGTACAACTCCATTAGATTGCTTTGAATAAAAATAGCAATATTAGGTTGTAAATCTTTGGTCATGTGAATATCCTTTTAGCATGGAGATAATAAAGTAATGATTAATTACCTTGATTTAGGCAATATGATTACTGATTGATTACCTTGACTTGAGGTAATTGACATCCATCATTTAAGGTAATTGATTATTAATTGATATCCATGAGATAAGGTAATTGATTAGTGATTGATAGAATAGTTTCTATGTGTGAGGTAAGGAATTCTATAAATATCTTGTATCCCTCTTTATGAAAATTAAAAAATTATTCCCCAAAATTCTGTGCTTTCACAAGGAGTTCGTCCATCCTCGAATTGGGCAATCTTATCATCATCACCCTACTGGTATCATAGCATATGATCACTTGTCTTTATTCGTATTTGATACATCATGATTGTGTTTATTATACTTGCTTGCTCAGTTTTTGTACGATGGTGTAACCTTTAGTATTACATGTAACAACATCCATACCCTTACGTAGGAAATTGAGGCGGTCGAGAAGACTCATTAGGGCCCGAGTGAATGGACTCCTGGTGATGTTGTATAGACATCTGGTAACTTGAGTTTGGTCACCGAGGATGATTTATGGTTGGATGGATGTATTGACCTTTATTGGTCATTACATAGGAGATTTTTTTTTAAGATAGACTTTTGATTTTGGGATTATATGTAAACACTTTTATTTATATTGTGAACTTAAACACTCATGTATTATACATATTTTGGGATTTGTATATGCACTGTTTATATTATTAATGTTGATACAAGCTTCCGTAGGAAAATTTTAAATTTTGATATTAAATATGCCTTTACCCTCACACGTGATATCCTGTGGGTGATGGGTAAATACATCAGAGTCGAAATGACTTAAATCCCCACATTAGTTACATCTTGAAATTAAGACTATTGGACCGGATGTAGAGTGGCTCTCATGCCACGCATGAGGCTCACTCATGATCTCCCTCCTCCAATCTAAGGGCCTTTTCATTTACTAGAATTTAAGAAATTCGTGTCTGGGGACTTCCTGAATTTCCAGGCAAGGTGTAATTCTTAAATGCTCCTTTGGACTTGAGCATTTAGGAATTCCACCAAAATGCAAAGACGGTGGAGTTCCTAAATTCTCAAAGGCCAATTGAAACTTTTCATGTGCTGGAATTGTTACACCCCGTCCCGAGTTAATCAAAATTAACTCTAATTAATTAGAATTAATGCTAATTAACTATTATAATATATTAAGGTAGGAGGTTTTGCCTTCAATTTTGACTAGAACTTCTGATTTTGACTGGGAGTTATAACTTCCCACTTTTAATATGTAACCACTCATCTCCACTTTCCACATATAACCAGTACTCATTTCCTCCACTTTATGCAACTACTTCTTCTTCCCACTTCTCACTTTTCTAAAAAAATAAAATAAAAAAATAATCATTTCTATCCCTATCATAATCACCAAATCATTGCATGAGTATTTGAGGATTGATTTTGCATAATAATTTGAGTTTTCTTAATAAATGAATAAATATACTTTTCAGCTATTGGTGAACATGCCCGAGCTAGGCACGGGTTGTTGTGCTAGTACTTAATTAAACTAATGATGGTTAATGACCAAATGCAATGGAATTAGTCTCAAAAGGTTGATTTGAGCTTAATAAAATGATATTGAATGAGATTGAACTAATTGAGTTGAGTTTAGACTTGAACAAGGAGAGATAAGGATTTTTCTGTAAATATAGATTTTTACGCATTTTGTCGAATACGGTCACTCTTAATACCAACACGTGTATCTCAAAGAGCATGTCGACTTTCATAATAGACTTGCATTCATTCGACAAGAATCGGACCAAATGACATTTCATTTGACTTGAATTGTAAATAAGAGAATTGGAGGAGGAGCTAAGTGCAAACTTATGCTTATTAGGGATTGGAATGAACTCCAATGAGTTCATTCACTCATTTTCCAGCCCAAGTAAAGGAGAACCCAAACACTTGGCATCTTTCTTCTTTTTTCTTCCATTTTGCTTCATTAAGTATCAAGATTGGAATGGTTCAAGGAATTATGAAGAGGCTTCATCTTCTTCATCCTCTCCTTCAATAGCTTGGAGTGAAAGCTTGAGAGAAAGTGCAAAATTCTTTTCACAAAAGTGCTTAGATGTGTTTATAGAACTTTCAAGTTCTATTAAGCGTTTAGAAGTGGTTCCGAGCACAAGCAACTCAAGCGATATGGTTTTTTAATGTTTTCATGGAATTAGGGCTTGGATTGAAGGGATATTGATTTCAAATCAAGCTAAGCAAAGAGGGGTTTTTGTCAATTGATTGTCATTAGAGGCAAGTATATGCATTTCATGTGATTTAGGATGCTAGAATTGAAGTATGAACTCATGGAGTTCAAAATAGAGATTTCAGTTTAGAAATTTTCTGAACTTTAGGGCTCTATTCGGCCAGCCGAAAGCTGACCGAACAGGTGGCCGAGTGCCCCTGTACTGATTTTCCGCAAAAATTTCAGTAGCTGGAAAGCTGACCGAGTGTTGATCGAAGACTGTTCGGCTAGCCGAATAGGTAACCAAAATTCCGAAATGGTGAATTCGACCAGCCAAACAGGTGACCGAAGGGTGACTGAACATACTTTCAGGGAATTTTAGAAAATATAAGGTTCTGGAAAGCTGACCGAGAGGTGGCCGAATTTATTCAGCTAGCCGAACTTTGCAGTTCGGTCAGCCAAAAGGGTGGCCGAACTCACAGGATTTTCTATAATGGAAATTATGCATTTTTATACTTTGACCCTATTGAATCAGAGATTCTTTATGGCTATTAATTGAATAGTTTTGAGACTAATTGAGTGAACTTAATGGTCATAATTGGTTTTGAGTCGTGACAAATACAAGTCCCGAATTGACAAAAATAAATGATGAATTGATTGAGAATGGTACTTAAACCTTCATAGGTGTTTGCTAAGGATATCATAATGTACAAATTACAAATAAAGTGATGTTCATCGAGAATAACATGTACATTAGATAATGAATGTTTCACCTAAATCTTTGGTATATATGGAAGTTTAAAAATCATAGGAAGGAATTTGTTGGTTTGAATTGATTCTTGAGTCTGGCACTACATTGTAGTTTATTAAGCTCGTTGTAGAACTAAAATGAATTAATGAATGGAATAATGAATAATCCTACTGCAGTAGATGGAACGAGGGCGTTCCGGAGCTCTCTGATGATGCCAGTGATCTCTAATCCAGACATTAGTAGATCCTACATTTTTTGAATGAAAAGTTACTGAATGTAACGTATATGAATGAACAACTAGTATTTGTGTTTACAAATACAATGAATGCATCCTTATGGAAGAACTGGAATGAAATGAATACTATTGTAGTTGCCAACTAGTAGTCGTCATTACTTGACTCTAATGCATACGCTATTGTATTGATTTGATTTGTCTAGAATTTGATAATTGATGAATTGAACAGATTTATTACATGTGTTAGTATGTACTATTATTGATCCGTGTATACATTCACTACAACAACTTGCACTTTTAGCCACGTTTTTTAGCCACGTTTTTTAATTTCGTCGGCAAAAGTTATGCTTTTATCGACGTTTTTTAAATTTCGTTGCTAAAATTACCTTTTTACCGACGTTTAAAATTTCGTCGGTAAAAATGCACTTTTACCAACGTTTTTTAATTAAACGTCGGTAAAAGTTAGAATTTTACCGACGTTTTTGAGGAATTCGTCGGCAAAAGTTTATTCTTATATTTAAAAAAATTATCTATTTACCGACGAAAATAGAAACGTCGGTAAAATATTAATTATTTTTATTTTAATTATTTACCGACGTTTAATTTCGTCGGTAAATATTTTTTCCATTTTTTATTTTACTTTTGTCTATTATTTTACCGACGAAATATAAAACGTCGGTATAATAATATTTATTTTTATTTTCATTATTTACCGACGAAAAAAAAACGTCGGTAAATGTTTTTTCCATTTTTTATTTTACTTTTTTCTATTTTTTTACCCACGAAATATAAAACGTCGGTAAAATATTTTTTATTTTTATTTTAATTATTTACCGACGTTTAATTTCGTCGGTAAATATTTTTTCCATTTTTTATTTTACTTTTGTCTATTATTTTACCGACGAAATATAAAACGTCGGTATAATAATATTTATTTTTATTTTCATTATTTACCGACGAAAAAAAAATGTCGGTAAATGGTTTTTCCATTTTTTATTTTACTTTTTTCGATTTTTTTACCCACGAAATATAAAACGTCGGTAAAATATTTTTATTTTTATTTTTTAATTATTTACCGACGAAACAAAAACGTCGGTAAATATTTTTTCCATATTTTATTTTACTTTTGTCTATTATTTTACCGACGAAATATAAAACGTCGGTATAATAATATTTATTTTTATTTTCATTATTTACCGACGAAAAAAAAACGTCGGTAAATGGTTTTTCCATTTTTTATTTTACTTTTTTCGATTTTTTTACCCACGAAATATAAAACGTCGGTAAAATATTTTTTATTTTTATTTTAATTATTTACCGACGAAACAAAAACGTCGGTAAATATTTTTTCCATTTTTTATTTTACTTTTGTCGATTATGTTACCTACGAAAAATAAAACGTCGGTAAAAGATTATTTATTTTTATTTTAATTATTTACCGACGAAACAAAACGTTGGTAAATATTTTTCCATTTTTTATTTTACTTTTGTCTATTATTTTAGCGACCAAAAATAAAACGTCGGTAAAATATTATTGATTTTTTATTTAAATTATTTACCGACGAAAAAAATGTCGGTAAATGTTTTTTCTATTTTTTATTTTACTGTTGTCGATTATTTTACCGACGAAAAATAAAACGTCGGTAACATATTTTTTGTTTTTATTTTAATTATTTACCGTCGAAAAAAAACGTCAGTAAATTCCTTGTCCATTTTTATTTTACTTTTGTCTATTATTTTACCGACGAAAAATAAAATGTCGGTGAAATATTATTGTATTTTATTTTAATTATTTACCGACGAAAAAAAACATCGGTAAATGATTTTTCCATTTTTTATTTTACTTTTGTCGATTATTTGACCGATGAAAAATAAAACGT
Organism: Litsea cubeba; assembly: GCA_012931725.1. Classification (NCBI taxonomy): domain Eukaryota; kingdom Viridiplantae; phylum Streptophyta; class Magnoliopsida; order Laurales; family Lauraceae; genus Litsea; species Litsea cubeba. The sequence continues at coordinate 60,434,360 of CM022949.1, forward strand.
CGATACAATATTATTTCTTTTTATCTTAATTATTTTCCAACGAAAGAAAACCTCGGTAAATGTGTTTTCATTTTTTATTTTACTGTTTCGATTTATTTTACCGACGAAAATGTAAACGTTGGTAAAATATTTTTTTACTTTTATTTTAATTATTTACCGACAAAAAATTAAGGGGTCCAAATGTATACAAATCTATATCCACAAGGCCAAAACCATTCCCTTTCCCATCTCTTCGATCTCTCTCTCTCTATCCCTTGTGTTTTATTCATTGTTAAATAACTGTTATATGGGTACCAACTGCCTATCTCATATATTTACCACACATAAATGCACATCCTGCACCCATTCCTGTTCATGTTCCTCTTTTCCATCCTCTGCTTGCGACCTGTATAATTAGGGGTGTACATCGAGTCGGGTCCCGGGTTATCGGGCTGGGTTTCACCCGACCCGGTTATGTTATGCACACTGGGAACCCGACCGAATACCCGGTAAGCTCTATCCAGGTTTGCCGGGTTACCGGGTAACCCGGTTACTTTTTTTTTAAACGCCATAAATCATTTGACCAGTGCAGTTATTTACTCATGTGATTTGTGGAATGCACTAATTAAATGCACAGTTTAGATCGACAGAACAAACTGAACGAATGGGGTTTAATTAGATCAACGATATGGACACTCCACCTGTGAGGGTGCGATTTGTGCACCATGCACCCAGATCACTAATTATTTTATTCATGTAGTATTTCACTAATCAAATTCATATAGTATTGTACAGCTCTAATTACATAACTCACACACACCAACTTTTAATCCTTTACAGCATGCTTCCCACCATCTCTGGCTTTCCTTTTTCTTCCTCAAAACCCCTCCATCTCATCTCTGGCAGTGGCTCAGTCTCTGCAATATAAAGCTCATTTCGGACATCCAAAACAACCGATTCCTCTTGAAAAGAACACTTGCCATTTCCTATGTCTGCAGTTTGCACTGCTTCCGTTTCTTGTCTGTCTTGATGTTCTCCTGGGGGGTCTTTTTCTTTCTTTGTAGAGTGGAGAAACATCTCTTTGTTTCCTTTGCTTCTTAGACTTTTGGGGTTAGAGAGACTCAAAAGGTTTGGTAGCAAGAGCTTGTCAGTCTTGCCTTGCTTGAGGTCTTGACAGAACCAGACCGCATACCAGACCGGACCACAAAAACGGACCTATCCAGATTGGATTTGTGGTTTTAGTGGTCCAAATTCGGTCCGGTCCAGACCAGACTTGAAAAACCGGTTATATCCGGATTGACCGGACCGGACCGGATTTGGACTACTAAAATTCTAAAACCATTAAACCATCGTTACTTCAAAAATCTCCATCACCATCTCCTCAACATATCTATATCGATCTAGGGTTTTGAACTCGCAAAGCATAAATCCTCTTTTCTCGCTTGATTCGGAGAACATTTCTCGATCTCGAACGCCGTTTCCAGTGTTTCTAAAACATCTCTTTCATCGATCCCTTCAAAAAAAAATGCAGAGGTAATCTTTTTAAACTGATAATCTCATGAATGCCGATTCCAACTCGATGGTAGGGCTTGACGTTTTCCCCCTAATCTGGGAGAGTTTTGAGTAGGCGAATGGAGAATCGATGTGCTGTTTCTATGTGGTTGTGTTGTTTATTTCGAAGATTAGTAGCATATTGGTTGTTTGTTTATTTTCGTTATGATTCTGTTCATTTTTTGTTGTTTTATGGTTGTTTGGTGAAGTGTTGAAGGCAGGGTCTGCAACTCTGCATCATCTCTTATAAAATTTGTTGTCAGGTGACTGGGGTACTTTGAGATTGTTCGATAGTGAAGATCCCTTGTTGTTCACCCATCTGGGGTGGGACCCACATACGATTGGTGTCATTGATGCTGCCCGAACGGGAAAATGGGGGGTCAACAAATTGCAGAATGCATATCTGAATAACAAGTATGAATTACGAGATGCATAGCTGAAAGAAATCGATGCCCCTAATTATAAATCAACCATTTATAATTGGTTGAAAATTTTAAACCGGTCTGGACCGGTTTAAGTGGTCCAACCGGACCGTTTTGGACTGGACCAGACCGGATAGGACCACGTTCAAGTGGTCTGGTCCGGTCCTTCATTTTCGGCCGGACCGGAAATCCGATGCTTCCGGGAACCCACGGCGGGCCGTTTGTTTGAAGAATTCGAAACCTCATTATGATGAGTACCGGGTTGAGATGTGCAATGCCATGTCGATTAATGATGAATCCAAGAACATAGTAACCAAGCGAATCTACAAGAAAATATAAGCAGGTAACTTCAGAAGATGCATCATCGATCTCCTCGGTTTTTAGGTGATGCCTCCCATGTCATGCAGTTGTATTTGTCAAAAGCGGAAAGATGCAGTGCTACATTGCCCAACTTAGGCAACCCTAATTCTTTTTTGTTTTTTTTTTTATAATTATAAGTTCCTGTGTGATAATCCAAACCGTTGTTTTTTTTAGGATCGTTTGTCGTCGCGGTGGTGCCGATCCTCCGCGTCGCGATTGCTTCTATGCTTGTGATCTCGATTTAGATCGTGCTGGAGATCGAGGTCTTTGTGATGGTCTCTTTCTCGATCTCGTTCGTCTCTGTACTTTCTGCTCGATGTCTTTAAACCCCATTCTGGAGGACTCATTCACAAGATAACAGATTCGAACCCATCTATGCTCCAAACCCACTTCAACAAATCCAAACAAGAAACCACAGATTGCAAAATAGCATTCAAAGATTTCGATGTCAACAGAAAAAGGAATCATTGCAGAAGTAGAAGAAATCCCAAAAACCCTAAGCAGAGAAAGTTGAGAGGTATCTTGAGATGGTGAGAGTGAGCCGAGAGATGCAAATTGGTGACTTGAGGCAGATATCATCAACCAGCCAACGATGGTACGTAGTTTCTTCCTGGGTTATCAGGTCACCCGAAACCCGAACCCGATAACTCGGTAACCCGGTGACCCGGGAACCCGATAACCCGGTTTTACTTAACAGGGTTATCGGACCGGGTTCAGATGTCTTAAAAAATACCGGGTCGGGTCAAACCCGGTCCGATAACCCGGAACCCGACCCGATGTGCACCCCTACTCGGCGGGCCGTTTACCGAACCTAATGGTTGGAAAATCCTATGCTTCCCTTATAATTTTATAACCGGGAGTCCTTGCGAACCGTCAATTCCGTCAAGTTACCTTACCCTCGAGAAAAGTGCTCTCGCAAGTTTTCACATTTTTTCAGGGGCCGTTTCCCGTTTCGGACCCCCAGCGGGCTGAAGTGTTAGAAAATCCTGTCCGATGTTTATTTTACGTCAGTAAAAACTATCAGATACTATTATCGACGAATTATATGACGTTGGTAAAATGACCATTTACTGATGTTATTTGTAAAACGTTGGGGTACTGTTTAATTTATAATTTTTAGAAAAATTAAAAATCATAGTCCTTATAACGACGATGAAAAAATTATTTACCCGACGAAAATTAGCTCGGTTGGTAGAGGATTGGAAGAGGTTTCAAATAATAAAATAAAATAATTTTCTCGACAAAAAAATAGTATTATGCTGAAAAAAAATATGTGGAAATATCCCCCCGATTTTTCCCTCGCCCGCCAACCGAATCCCCTTTTCCCCCCCCTTTTCTCTCTTCCTCGGCTGTCTCCTCACGCGCTGCGCTCTCACTCTGCATATCCCATCTCTCTAGTCTATTCACTCCATCGAGGGGGTCTGCTATCTTCTCTTCTTCTTCTCTCATATATTCCTCTCCCCGATCTGTGCACTGCTCTCTATCTCTCTCGTCCTTTTCTATTCCTCGCGCTCCTCGACCGTCGATCCGGCGATCTCAGTGCGACTGCAGTCATCTATTCTCTCTCTCTCGATCGGGCGACCCTCTCGTCTCTGTCTCTCTCTCTCTCTCTCGATCGGTCGAGATCGGTGGGCCGTCCCCTCTCTGCTATCTCACTCTCCCCCTCTCTGCTATCTTCTATCTTCTCTCTCTCTCTCTCTCTCTCTCTCTCTCTCTCGATCGGTCGAGATCGGTGGGCGTCCCTCTCTGCTATCTCACTCTCGCCCCCTCTTGCTATATCTATCTCTCTCTCTCTCTCTCTCCTCTCTCTTCTCTCTCTCTCTCTCTCTCTCGATCGGTCGAGATCTGTGGGCCGCTCTCCATCTCGCTTTTCTCTCTGCTCTCTCTCTGTTCTCTCTCACTCTCTCGATCTGCTCTCTCTCTCTCTGTTTCTCTCTCTCGGTTGAGATCGCTCTCTCGATCTGCTCTCTCTCTGTTCTCTCCTCTGTTTCTCTCTCTCTCGCTCTCTCTCTCTCTCTCTCTCTCTCTCTCTCTCGGTCGAGATCGGTGGGCCGCTCTCCATCTTGCTCTTTCTCTCTGCTCTCTCTCTGTTCTCTCTCACTCTCTCGCTCGCTCTCTCGATCTGCTCTCTCTCTTGCTCTCTCTCTGTTCTCTCACTCTCTCGCTCGCTCTCTCGATCTGCTCTCTCTCTCTGTTGCTCCCTCATCTCTCTCTCTCTGCCCGACAACGACCGTCGCTCGAAGTGAAACCGGGACTCTCGCCGCTGTCCCTGCTCGGTTAGAGAATCTGCCATTGCATCTCCCCACTCTGCAGGTAATGTCTCATTCTCATCTCTTCTCTCTTCATCCCTATCTGATATGGTTATTTGGTTGACAGCCGCCCCCTCAACTTGTGTTTTTCCCTTTCATAACATGATGGAATTGGAGAAGTTACAAAGGTTTTTGCCTTTTGCTTGTTTGCCGTTCAAAATTCAACAAAGAAATGTTTCATCAAGAGAGGCTATGATGCTAAGATGATTCAATGCAATATCATCTGGTTTCAGAGATTGATGATGCATTCATTTCAGGGTATCAACTTGAAAACCAATTCAGTATAGTAGCTTGGTGGCAATGTTTTGATCATGCTTTTAAAACAAGGCTTTGTCAAAGCTCTTATCAAATGTTAGGCTAAATAACTCCATCAACATGCCACATAATGAGCACTGCAACACCAATGTCACTTTTAAGTTTGCTTAATTTTCTTATTTTAGAAAGTGTTGATTAAATGTTAAGCTCAACTCATATGCCTGTTATCAAGGACATGGGGCACAATAGATGGCCCACATTTTGGATGAGAAATGACAATAGTTTTTGCAAGAATAGGACATTTGACCATTTCAGTGATTTTTTTTCTCTTTCGAAATTATCGCACTGGGATATCTTCAACTGGTTCCATTGAAATATTATCAAGAGATATCATGGAAAGTATTTTATTCTGAGTTTCTCATGATTTTGTCTTGGTATTTTGTTCAAAAGTGGAAGGATTTCATGCCATTGCTCTTTATGCATTTTATTCTTAGATTTGTGTTTAATAGAATTTTTTAAGTAGGTGCTTGTGGGGCATTTTCCCTTGCTGTGGAAGGAATTCACCATATGAAGATAAGAAAGTAAGAAACAAATCCATGCTGAAAAGTGCAAGCACTGGGAATTGGTACCATATAATCAGAGATGGATTCAAATATTGGATACTTAGGAAGAGAGAATCAAATATTGGATGATTAAGAACTATACAAGTACCACCCATCTAGCTGTTTTTTATTCTTTTTCCTTTTCTTTTTACACTTCAGCTTTGCAAGAAAATGATACCCTTACCATTGCAGAAGCTCCAATCTGTAGATATAAATTTGAAATATTTAATGCATTAGCTAGAATCTCTAGATTTCTTTTTACTTAAAAAACCATTTACACAGATCATTAAAACATAGTATTAATTGGAGATTATAGAATATCTGTCCAATCAAAACAATAACAGAGGAAAATCATAAAATTAATGTCAGTTATGGGATCCAACCTCTATTTGAGGATGGAAGAGAATGCCCCAATCCCACGAACAGGCTGGGTTTTGATCAGTCTACCGTTTCAACATTTTCCATCCAACTTCATTTCATTTGATAGAGCTTAACAATCCTAATGAGGCCAATTTCTTAGATATTTAATGTACTAAATCTCCGTTTATGTTAAGCCCCATCTTATACAAGAGCACGTTTAGGATTAATCAAGAATAATAATAATAAAAAAAAAAAAAACTGTTCCTTACAGCTTGCTGTTTGGGGTGCTAATTAGTGGGACGTCCATGCGGCCATGCGGCCATGCACAAGCAAGGGATGATGATGTATCAGAAAATGCATAAAACCTAATGCATATGAAACTGATAAACACAAACAGGGGAAATATTATATACACAATTCTTTGGGATCAAAGAAGTATGATTGTGATAAGGATTGTCGCTTCATATTCTAGGTCCCCCATTGTTTCCAGTGTGACAAAGATTTTTAAGAAGTTGAGAAGCATAGATTCCAATTGCAATCCTCAATGGGCCAATTAGTGACTTTTAGGCCCGTTAATAAACAGTTCAATTCAACCCTAATTTTGATATTAGGAGGGGGTGTTAATGGACTTGTCCCCAGCACAACGAACCCCTCCCTGTCTATCGGTGGCTAGTTTTGGGAATAAGTATCAGCCCAATATTCTGAAATTTATTTGATGTAATCTATGGTTTCATAGTCTCTAATATGAGGGCTCATGTATTAAAACAATATGACATGTTCAGTTTAGAACCCGTTCAAAATTCACTTATTAGGAGTGAATTTTGAATAGTCCCCATTTTTGGGACTGTCTTGTATGTCATGCTCCCACTTAGGCTGGTGTCAACTACTGAAGCAATGTATTTGTTTGTTATAAGAAATTTTGCTTTGTTTATCTTCTATTGTTCTCCGGGTGCATACTTAGACTGTATAAATTATAGTCTATTTCGTGTACTCGGAAGACCGATGGGAGATGCTGCCGAAATTCTTTTGAACACATGATGCATTTGTTTGCGTCGTTGACATAGTGGGACGTCGCATACAAGAACGGGGTAGGAAGCCTGACCGGTGTAATAAGGGTAGAGACATTTAGATAGGAACCCGGTTATAAGCGTCCTGGAAAGAATCTTGATGTTTACTTGAGACCTCTGATAGACGAGGTGAAGGTATTGTGGGATGATGGAGTACAGACTCGTCATTTCTTGGTCTATTTTTGCACTTGCACTCCCTAGTCTACATGCAGACCTTATCATTTCTAATGAATGCACCTGAGTGCCCCCACATCCCAGACCACACATTGGTTAATAGATATTCTTTTACACATGGATTTGCTTTCCTTTTCTTAAATACATTCATTGGACATAGGCTATAAGAAAAATGGATACATTGGCCGTAGGTTCGGTATACTTGAGCATTTGTGAAACGAACATATGAGTAGAGTGGAGAATTCTTGAAACCCCAAAGCATGCACATAAATGCTCATATCTAATTGCTATTTACTTGGGATATGACCAGATATGGACAGGAGTTGGATATTACGTTATCAGAACCGATTTATGCGGAGTACATAGATGGGGTGATCTCATTTATTGATTTTGCAAAGGCGAATTCGGGCGGTGCGGTGTTGATTAGGTGCCCGTTGTAATGATTGCTTGTAACCATATGATGCAGGACTATGATACAGTGAGAAGGCATTTGTACATTAACGGAATGATGGTCTCATAAATGCGGTGGATATATCACGGGGAACCCATAGTTCAACCCGATGATTCGGATGAGAGCGAGGCTGAATCAGAAGATAATCATGATGAATACGATGAGTTGATAGAGGACCATCGTAGGGGAACTTATTTGGATGAAGATACTCGAGAGAGGGATGATGTGCATGATTTTGAAAATTGTTGAGGCTTCTCAGCGTGGCTTGTACCCAGGATGCAAAAGCTCGGATACTTTGTTATCGTTTGTCATCAAGGTATTGCATGTGAAGGTAGAAAGTGGGTGCAGCAATAAGTCATTCGACAAGGTTCTGCAGATTTTTAAAGGACTTTTTACCCGAAGGTCATGTGGTGCCGGCATCGGTTTACGAGGCGAGAAATTATTGCGTGACATTGGGCATGGGATACTAAGAACAATAGATGCTTGCAAACACAATTGTGTGCTATATTGGAAGGAGAATGCTCAATTGGATAAATGTCCAGAATGCGAAGAGCCTAGGTACAAGGTCAGTGATGGCAAGCGAAAGAAGATCCCTCATAAGGTGCTCCGTTACTTCCCATTGATGCCGAGGTTACGCAGATTGTATATGTCAAGGAAGACAGCCACAGAGATGAGATGGCATAGTGATAAGCGGGTTGATGATGGGATAGCGCGGCATCCGGCTGATTCAGTGGAATGGAAAGAATTTGATATGAAATATCCAGAGTTTGCCCAAGAGACACGTAATGTGAGACTGGGGTTAGCCACCGATGGATTCAATCCTTTTGGTAACAATGAGCACCTCGTATAGCATGTGGCCTGTCATACTTATGCCTTATAATTTGCCACCATGGATGTGCATGAGGAGCCATTCTTGATGATGTCATTACTCAATTCCAGGACCTCACTCACCGGGAAACGATATCGATGTATATCTGAGGCCCTTGGTTGATGAGTTGAAGGAGTTGTGGGATCATGGTGTATCTACTTATGATGCCTCCTACTAAGGAAATCTTTCAAATGCATGCGGCTTGTGATGTGACGATAAATGACTTTCCTGTATATGGTAACTTGTCTGGGTGGAGCACAAAGGGTTATAACGCTTGCCCCTCGTGTAATGACAGCTCTTTAGGGGTGAAGTTGAAAGATCAGATTGGTTACATTGGCCATCGAAAATACTTGGGAACTAACCACCAACTGGCGTAGAAGCAAGCCTTCAACGGCTCAGCATGAGACGTGAAAAGAATTCTTTGGATCTACCGGTGGCAGAAGGTACTGGACCAACTCGAAGAGCTAGCGCTGGTCAAAGTTTGGCAAGAATAACCAAAAGACCGCGGACTTATGGAGAACTGAATTGGACAAGAAAAGCATCCTATTTGAATGGCCTGATTGGAAGTGCAAAAGACTCCGACACAACCTTGATCCTATGCACATTGAGAAGAACGTCTGTGTAGCTTTGGTTGGAACAATTTTGGGCATCAAGGGCAAAAACAAGGACACCGAGAAAGCGCGTAAGGATTTGAAAAATATGGGCATCAGACCAGAGTTGCATCTAGTGGAGAGAGGTGATGGATCAAGCTTGAAGCCGCGTGCCTCTTACACTCTGGAGCCAAAACATAGAGATGAATTTTTTTGAATTCTTGAAAATCCATCAAATACCCGGAACGGCTATGCGGCGAACCTCTCGAGGTGTGTAACATCGAAAAATGATAAATTAGCTGGTTTGAAAAGCCATGATTGCCACGTCCTTATCCAACGCATCCTTCCTATTGGCATGCGCGGCTTTCTGAATAAGGATACCTGTACTACATTGTTTTGAGTTAGGCAGCTTTTTTCCAAGACCTATGCTCGAAAACACAGAGACAAGAAGATTTGAAAAAATTGGAGGAGCGGATAGTTTTTCATATTGTGCAAGGCTTGAGAGGATCTTTCCTCCTGCTTTCTTTGATGTGATGGTCCATCTATCGGTTCACTTGCCACGCGACGGCCATGCTTGGTGGACCTGTGCAATATCGGTGGATGTATCCGATTGAAAGGTAATAGTTGATGTGATTGATTAATTATTTATGTATTAATTCTATTGCCTTCCATTGGAAATCATAGTTGTTATCATTGATTGTTTAAAGGTTTCTGAAGACCCTAAAAGGGTACGTTCGCAACCGAGCTCGGCCTGAAGGTTCGATTGCGGAGGCCTACATTGTCAAAGAGTGTCTCACTTTTTGCTCAATGTATTTAAGGCAGACTGATCGAGTAGATCGTTATGATGATGGTGGCGAACGTGGCCCAGGGATGTCGGTCTTCACACAAATTGTCCGTCCCATTGGGTTGATGCCAAGGGCACATGATCCTTCTCAAAAAGCTCGTGACATGGCTCATTGGTTTGTGCTGAATAATTGCCCCGAGGTGTTGCCATATCTACAGTATGTGCTTCAATCTAAACATATTTGTACAATGCTTGTTGATTCCTTTATTCATTATCTACTTTTATTTATTCAGTAAAAACTATCTTGAGTAGGGAACACAAGAATTTAGTGCAAGATCAAAGATGTGGAGATGTCGGGCAGATACAACGAAGAGAATTTTCAAAATGGTTCAAACAACGTGTAAGACATATAAAATATGTTCATTTTAATTGCTAGTTATTATTGGATTTGTTTTAAAATAACATTAGTTCAATGCATTTGACTTAATCTTCCTATGTAGATGAATCAATTGCGAACCCTAGGTTCACCAGAAGCTTCTGATGAGATGTGGTCATTAGCAAATGGCCCTAGGTCCCAAGTGAATCTTTATCAGGGTTGTGATTGCAATTGTGTCCGATACCACACTAAAGACCGTGAGAAGTGTCGTAGGAGCCAGAGTAGCGGCGTGGTCGTGGAAGGGGAATACGAAGGGGAGAAACATGACTACTATGGCTACATTTGTAAAGTCTGGGAATTGTCCTATCGACACGGGTGGGTAAGGTGGTCTTATTTGAATGTGAATGGTACAACACTAGTACCAAGCACAAGGTAAACATCGAAGACCATGTTACAAGCATTGATATCACTGGTCGTTGGTGTATGGATGATCCATTTGTCCTACCAAGTCAGGTGACACAAGTCTTCTACGTCAATGACACCAGCAGGGGAAAAAATTGGAGGGTCGTAGAACGGGTCAAGCCTCGGGGAGCATGGGATGTACCTGCTAAGCGGGATGACGACGACGACGATTGTGATGTGCCTGTTGATGCATTTCAGCAGGACGAAATGACATTTGTTGTCCCAGTCCTCGTCGATGGTACTAGTGTCCAATATTCTAGGGATGATATAGATCCTGAGATCGTTCTCGGTGATGAGTCAGCGGACAAGGATGACCAAGACGAGGATGAAACACTGGCGGAGTACGAAGATGAAGAAACTGATGTTCATAGTGAGGAAGATGATGACATTGAATATGACATGTAGTGTTTGTTTCAAGTTTTGCACATGTAACGATTAAGTAAATTAATAAAGATCTTATCTTACATAATGACATTGTCTTCAATTTCATTTTCTCTTCTGATTTGTTCATATATGGATAAAAAGTTTTTTACATTTCACATTTTAATCCTATTTATATATATCATAGTTGCAAGAGATGCCAAACAGAGGGAAAAAATGGGTCAAACCAGGAGAGTTGTCACGTCAAGTGCAAGCTTCCAATTATTTATTAAAGAGAAAACAGACAATTAAACAGAATGCAGAAAAACTTGCATCTCTAGGGCTCCAACGGACCGCACGTGCTATATTTGGTTCGGTTAAAGGGACAAACGAGAAGGGAAAGAAGAATGTCATTGGGAATGATAAGATGGAGAACTACATTCCCACAGAAGATGATGATGTAGATGATGATACATCTCGGTCTCAATCGGATGAGGTAATCGTTATGTGAATGTCATGACATGTACTTTAAAAATATCATTTTTGATGTTGAAACTCGTGCTAAAATGATTTCCATTTCCATTTAATGTAAGTTGTTGACGTTCACTGTACTAATACTCTTGATTTTTGCTATTAATTATTTATTTTCCTTGTCACTTTGCTCTAATCCAGATTGCAGATATGCCTCGGGCTAGTAGGGTGAAACGTGCTCGGACTATTGCAGCTGCACTCGGTTTAGCTGGTGTAGAGAGCACACATGAGCCCTTACCGACTCAGCCTCCGACCACACAACCCTCACCGACACAGCCTTCGACCACACAGCCCTCATCGACTCAGCCTCCGACCACAGAGCCCTTACCGACCCAGCCTCAACCGTCCCAGCTGCTGCTGAGTCCTCATACAGTGAGTAGCAGCGTAGGTGAGAACATTATGACATTTTTAAAATCATGAATTCACTTCAATTTAATGATATCTGTTCACTAACTCATTTACCGTTGTAATTGTAACAGCATCAGCCCCACTCTCTTCGCAACAGACTCGTGTAAGGGGTGTTACGCGAGGGAAGAATGCGACGAAGCTTAGAAGACAGCTGGGTCATAACATCCACGTTCCGATCTCCATCTCCAGCCATAGGCCAGAAGGGGAACATGCCCCATTACTGGTTAACCATCTTGGGTTAGCCATTAGAGAGGTTGCTCCGGTAAGGCCTCATGGTTGGAAGAAGCTTGAAAGTGGGATCAAGCATGCAGTTATTGCTACAGTTCAGGTAAACTGAAGCATAAGATGTCTACCCAAATTATTATAGTTGTGCGCCTCATTACAATATCTGATTATATTTTGTTATTACTAATCTTTGTATGGCTCTCCCCTAATTGCAGCAATTGTTTGATATCGGGGATTACGAGGGTGATATGCAGATCAGGGCGGACATTGACCGCCAATGCGGAGTTTTGTATAAGAGTTGGAAGTACGAGCTGCACAGTCACTACCTCGAGTTGTTGGAGCAGGGGGTTCCCCGACCCCAGGACCACCCGACATCGGGTTGTGATCCAGCTGATTGGCAGATGATGATCTCACAATGCTGGGAGTCACCATCTTGGAAGGTAAATTCGGGATGTTATCTACAACAATTAATTATATTCCAACGTAATTCTATTAGTAATGATTTTATAAATGACTGCTATTGTATTATTGCTTTTCTATGTAGGCGAAGTCTAAAAAGGCTCAAGAGAGTCGAGCCAAGTTGCCATATAATCATACGTGGCTCCAGATCATTTGCATCGAGGATGTCTATGATGGTACTGATTATATTCATATGACGAGCATTGCATTAAGTTTATTAATTTATCAATATGTAGCTAGGTTCATATCTAAACAAAGCCTTTTCAATTAACAGATGTCACAGAATGCCGGTCAAGCGCCGCCTATTACTCAGTTCTTCCGCGACACCCACTACAGACAAAAGAGTAATGAGTGGGTAAACGGAGTGGCTGAGCAGAGACATGTACGTTTGCTAATAAATAAATTAGAAATCGGAAAATAATGATCCTAGCTAAGCATTCTAAATCCCTTGTTGTTTTAAATGGCAGGATGCACTGGTGCAGCGGATTGAGGAGCAGTCGCAGCCCTCAGTCACAACTCCTATGAGCGAGGAGGAGATTGCTGTTGATGTGCTTGGGAAGAGGTCTGGATACTTAAATGGATATGGGATATATACAAGATCCTCTGCACAGTCTCGGGCAGCGCATTCTGAGGTGATTGCCTTGCGGGAGCAAGTGGCTGATCAGGCTAGGAGGCAGGCTGAGCAGGACAAGAGGCAGGCTGAACAAGACAAGAGGCAGGCTGAACAAGACTTGAGGCAGGCTGAGCAGGAGAAGAGGGTGGCTGAACAAGACAAGAGGGTGGCTGAGCAGGACAGAAGATATCATGCACTTGAGGCAATCATTAAACAGTTGGCATCTGCAACAGGGATAGACCCGACCGGCTTATTGGACATCACGAGAGGGACCACTTCTGCTGGTGATGGCACAACTATTGGAGATCATGATGCAAACCTGGGTGGTGGGGGCGCTCACCTAGGCCCATAGGTAAAAATAAATAAAATAAAAAATTGCATCTAAAAAATATATATTACAAAACGTAATCCTTATATTGTGCTTTTTTATATCTTTCCGTTTCTGGGTGTCGATCGATTTTGTTGATTTTATGGCTTTTGGTTTTATATTCTCACTTTTTATCCGGTGTGATTGGTGAGCTTTTTAAATGGGTTTTCTTCCTTTTATTCTTTTATTTAGTATTGTTAGGATTGGTGAGCTTAGGATTGTCACAATTGTGTGCTATATTGGTAGAATAAATTAAAGCATCTAATGGACAGCCCTAGTGAACCGTAGTGCTTGTTGTTTGGACATGGCCCATGTATGGTGAGGTCCATTATATGAATGGCTTGGATTTCTTGCGTGTGTCATGTTATGAGAAGATCACTGAAAAAAGTGACTTGCACAGTAGCTTCTGTAATCATTATAACATCAGTTCATTCCATTAAGTTTTGATTATTGGATATTTGTAAAAAGGGGCAACAAGTAGACCTCAGGAGCTTGATGAAGCTGCTCGTAGACGACTTACAAAGCGACTATACATTCCTCTCCCTTCCTCAGGTGAGTGATCTTCATGTTTCCTCATTTAAGAATTATTTAGAAAACAATTTTATAATGTTTATTGTTGGTGAAGAAGCAAGAGCCTGGATTATCCATAATCTTTTGAAGAAGGATGGGTTGTTTAAGCTTTCCCTTCCTCAGGTGAGTGATCTTCACTGTTTCCTCACCGTTCACTAGCAAAAACTTCTATTGCCCCTGAAACCTGGGTTTACTTTTGCTGCCTCATCTAATGTCTAAGTTGATGGGCTAGTGGCAACTTGCAGACTACATTAGGCAGTAAAAGTGACCAGGGACTACCTATTAAGATCTGCACCCCTCAAATCAAAATACTGGTCCGCCACTGAAAGTGACCTGTCTATAAACATAAACTTCATTCTACAAACCATTGGAATTTTCCATGTATTTATTCTCTTTTGACTGAACTTCTACATGGCTAGTAGAAATTCCAACATCCTGTGTTCACCATAGGTACCCCCAAGTCTCTAATTCATAATACATTTGAATTAGTTTTTTTTTTTTAATTTGTAGCCATTTGTTTTCAGCATTTGAGATTGTGAAAAACTCATAATTCACTCTTGCTGGGATAATGTCTTTTAAGTTTAGTATCCCTATTACAATTCCAAAAAGAAGAAGAAAAAGAAGAGGAGGAGGATGAGGTTCTATATCCTCAATCAATAGCAATCATTGATGTCAACATCAACCTAAGAAGTATAAGGCAGTATGCACCCATCGAAGAAAAGTACATAACCCATTTCAAAAAACCAAGTATAGAACATGATGTCAATTCTTAATTACTCTCCACTATATAACTGAATGACAGAATATAAACTATCAATTCTGCCAAAAAAATAACAAAAACTATTGCAACTCTGGGGTACAAGACAACAACCAAATACACCCTAAAACTTGTATGATCCTTCCTCAAACCAGATTATGACTGTCAAGATTTGAATCTTCTTCTCTTTTTTCCTTCTGACATAATTTTACCACACAAGGCAAAAAAAACTAATCTATTTAAAAAAAAATATTGTGAACTTATGCATGGATTGATAACTGTTGCGAACCCATTAAACAGTAAGAAATGGGGTTTTGCAAACATGGGTTTTAAGGAGTCCTTTCCCTAGATACATTGCATAAATAATACAATCAAAACGAACTTCAATTTTATGTAATAGGATTCCATGTGGCAGAAATCTGAAAAGGGGATGCCGCCCTTATTTGTTAACCAACATAATTCATTAAATGGTAACGAAAACGATAGGACGGTTGGCAAATAGGACTCCCGGTTATAGAATTACGAGCGAAAATAGGATTTTCCAACACTTTAGGCTCGAAAACGGCCCGTCGGGGGTCCGAAACGAGAAACGCCCACTGGAAAAATCAAAAACCGACACGAGCACTTCGCTCGAGGGTAGAGTGAGTTGTAGGAACTGACGGTTCATGAATTGGATTCCCGGTTAGAGAATTACGACAGAAACATTAGATTTTCCATCACTTAGGCTCGAAAACGGCCCGCCGGGGGCCCGGAACGGGAAACGGCCGCGGGAAAAATCGGAAACCGGCACGAGCACTTCGTTCGAGGGTAGAGTGACTTGTAGGAACTGACGGTTCGCAAATTGGACTCCCGGTTAGAGAATAACGATCGAACATAGGATTTTCCAACACTTTAGGCTTGAAAACGGCCCGTCGGGGGACCGGAACGGGAAACGGCCTCCGGAAAAATTGAAAACCGGCACGAGCGCTTCCCTCGAGGATATAGTAACTTGTAGGAGCTGGCGGTTCACAAATAGGACTCCCGGTTAGAGAATTACGACATAAACATTGGATTTTCCATCACTTAGGCTCGAAAACAGCCCGTCGGGGGACTGTAACGGGAAACGGCCGCGGAAAAAATCGGAAACCGGCACGAGCACTTCGCTCGAGGGTAGAGTAACTTGTAGGAACTGACGGTTCGCAAATAGGACTCTCGGTTAGAGAATTACGACAGAAACATTAGATTTTCCATCACTTAGGCTCGAAAACGGCCCGCCGGGGGCCCGGAACGGGAAACGGCCGCGGGAAAAATCGGAAACCGGCACGAGCACTTCGTTCGAGGGTAGAGTGACTTGTAGGAACTGACGGTTCGCAAATTGGACTCCCGGTTAGAGAATAACGATCGAACATAGGATTTTCCAACACTTTAGGCTTGAAAACGGCCCGTCGGGGGACCGGAACGGGAAACGGCCTCCGGAAAAATTGAAAACCGGCACGAACGCTTCCCTCGAGGATATAGTAACTTGTAGGAGCTGGCGGTTCACAAATAGGACTCCCGGTTAGAGAATTACGACATAAACATTGGATTTTCCATCACTTAGGCTCGAAAACAGCCCGTCGGGGGACTGGAACGGGAAACGGCCGCGGGAAAAATCGAAAACCGGCACGAGCACTTCGCTCGAGGGTAGAGAGACTTGTAGGAACTGACGGTTGGCAAATAGGACTCCCGGTTAATGAATTACGACAGAAACATTAGATTTTCCATCACTTAGGCTCGAAAACGGCCCGCCGGGGGCCCGGAACGGGAAACGGCCGCGGGAAAAATCGGAAACCGGCACGAGCACTTCGTTCGAGGGTAGAGTGACTTGTAGGAACTGACGGTTCGCAAATTGGACTCCCGGTTAGAGAATAACGATCGAACATAGGATTTTCCAACACTTTAGGCTTGAAAACAGCCCGTCGGGGGACCGGAACGGGAAACGGCCTCCGGAAAAATTGAAAACCGGCACGAGCGCTTCCCTCGAGGATATAGTAACTTGTAGGAGCTGGCGGTTCACAAATAGGACTCCCGGTTAGAGAATTACGACATAAACATTGGATTTTCCATCACTTAGGCTCGAAAACAGCCCTCACTGCACTGTATATCAGAAGAGGCTTGGCCTATCTAGGATCAGCTTTATTCAGCTCAACATAATTTAAAGTCATGCTCTCATAAATTTACGATATATCAGGCCTTTTCACTAGTTTATTCAATGTACTTAGTAATCCTAATTTCTTGATCAACTCGCTACTCTTTAAAACATGAGATTGTTTATCATGAGTTGTGTTTCCCCAAACCATTTTAATGAAATTCTTGATTTTTCGTTGTTGCTAGAGCTGTTGCGAATTTTCTTTTTATCTGCTCATATATCCTTTACTATAACACCTTACATCAATCTTAGCATTGCTTCTCGGATGAATATGTGGATCTACAAGAGAGGATAGAATTTATAACTGGATTTCGCCTAGATTGCCAAAGCAGTTATTACTAGTTTGGATGTCAAAGTTTGATCAGTGTAAGGATGAGGTATTTTGTTTCTTTTTATATTTTCAAAATCACCATCAAAAACCATCTGGAACAGAATACAAGTTGAACTAGCTCACAGCCAATAGTGATCTGCGGGTGATATAATGGTGACCCAGATGTAGTTCACATGGGGCAATAGCTATCCAGCCGTGAAAAGTCCTGGCTAAGGCCAAGGCTTGAGTTTGACAATTATGAGTAGATGATATATATGAGCTCACAAAAGAAATTGCAACACCTCTTTTGCTCCCCCTCATACAGAACTCCAAACATAGATCACATCACTATGATATTGTTAATATGTGATACTATCTATTTTTAACTGAACAGGACTTCTCTAGAACAAATCAGCTGTGAACTCTGCCATTACTCATATGATACTCAGATGATGAAAGTGACCCATGAGACCTATAATTGTGGGCCACTAAATCACAATCCGTGCAAATAGAATCATGCATCGATGATTGAGACTGACTGCAGCCTTATCCTTGGGGCTTTTGTTTGGAAAGAGGGAGAGATAGGCCCACCATTGCCAGGTAAGAGCAGGCGCATGTGACTGCCGCGTGTTAGATAGGACTCCAATTCTCTGGTACAGAGAAACTAAAAAGGCAACGACATGACACAAATTGAGGGGGGGGACCTAGCTACCAGCTTAAAACTTGTGGATAGCCAATGAGAATATCGTGAAGGAGACAATCATCTTGAGTTGAATCTAGAGATCTATGACAGAGATTGAAATGTAACTGTCAACCCCAACCATGCATGAAGCTTCTACTGACACTTAAAAGCTTGTAACTGCAATTTTGCAAAAGGTCAGAGAGAATCTTGTTATTGATACGGTAGGTGTAGCCGTGTTGCTGCCACATGGAGAAACTGGATTGTAATTCTTTGAAGAGTAAGATGATAGTGGTCCAATTGGGGTCCTTGTTGCAGCCGAGATGGTCCCAGATTGTGAAGGAGAGGGCTGAAAATAGGGGAGCAATTTGCTGCTTAGGCTTGTGCCAATGTTGGAAGGACTTGATCAGTACATGTGATTTCCTCATGGGCTAGAAAGCGAAGGGGAGTTGCACTTAGATTTGGTTTTAGCTACTTGTCATTGTTCATTAAATGGCAGCCATGGTTGACAGAAGTCATTTCTGGATTACATTCATGATCGTCAAATAAAACATGATTGAACTTAGAGTCATGCAGCCTCTAGATATTTGGGTTCATGTGTTACATAACATTAGGCTTTGTTGATGCAATGACAAATTTTATACAACTTAACCATGTGTGTTTTTTTTTTTTTGTCCTTAAAGTTGTAGTAATTGACTCATTTTAATTCGGCTATATTCATCTGGTCCGGTGCGGCCCAGCCTGATTGTAGCAGGCTTCTTGGGCGTATCAGGGCTGGACCTAGGTTTGAGACACAGCCCGTTCAATAAATGGGAAGGAATATAAGCTACAATAGACCCATTAGGCCCATTTATGTATTTGGACAATTTCACAAATGGATTGACCGTTCAGGAGCGCGGAAGGGCAAGCCCTGTGTCGCCCACTTGATAAATGCCAGTCACTGGGATCTGTTTGGTTGCTATGAGCATGTCTATTGTTACTTGTGATCTCTCCTTCCCCTTGCAAGACAGTGAATTGCCATCGATTTGAATTGACCTCATCAAACTGGCCTTACCGTTGCAGATAGATCACACATTCAAAACAAAAATAAATTGGAGAGTATTCATGTGATAGATTGCAATAGCATAGAAATTGCAGTAACTTGCAGAGAAATAAAAGAAGTGCCTTGGAATGTCTATGTCTATATGAAGATCTCAATTATTTCTCTTGCTTGCTTCTTTCAGGCAACATTGTTTCAGTGCTAATCTTTGCTTCTCCCATGTAAGTAAGAAAGTTATATTGAATGGATTTTGTGATCATGGGTTGTCTCATAAATTAAGATGATGGATTTGTACCTCTCCCTTAAACATTAATTCTACAAGTTGATGACACGAGATCATAAAATGTCAGCAGAGTCGCTTGACTATGTTTGATTTATAATTTAATTCATTGAAAAGAATTTAATGTTATTTTTGTCATTGCAGATTGATAGACGCTTTGGGGTCGGTTGCTGACTTGTGGGAGTGTAGGACTTTTTTTTGGTTTATTTGTATATATGTATGTTGGACATTTGTTATATGTTTATGTTTGATTTATAATTTAATTCATTGAAAAAGAATTTAATGTTATTTTTGTCATTGCAGATTGATAGACGCTTTGGGGTCGGTTGCTTACTTGTGGGAGTGTAGGACTTTTTTTCGGTTTATTTGTATATATATGTATGTTGGACATTTGTATGAGACGGTATCATTATTGATTGTAATATTTGTTTAATGAGATGAATGAAACAATTGAAAAATGGAGATTTGTTTATTTAGTAATGTTTTATTTCATTGCATTTTTTATGTTGAATATAGGTATATGAACAGATTTATTTTTATACAGGTGTATGAACAGGTTTATAGAAAAATATAATGCAAATACAAGTAAAATTTTAAAAAAAATAAAAGACCTTTGCCGACGAAATTTTCGTCGGCAATATTCAAAATCGTCGGCGAAGGTATAAAAAAAAGTAAAAAAAAAAATTTTAAAAATGATTTTGCCGACGAAAAGGATCGAAAAATTTCGTCGGGAAAAGTAAAAATTATAAAAATAAAATTATTTTGACCGACGAAATAAAAACGTCGGGAAAGTTAAAAATGAGAAAAAAAAAATAAAATTATTTTCCCGACGAAACAAAAACGTCGGAAAAGTTAAAAATGTTAATGAAAAGAAAATAAAAATATTTGGCCGACGAAATAAAAACGTCGGCAAAATTAGATATTAAAAATGAAAAGAAAATAAAATTAGTGTCCCGACGAAAACAAAACGTCGGAAAAATTAAATATAAAAAATTAAAAAAAATGAAATATTTTGGGCGACGAAAAATAACGTCGGTCAAATTAAATATTAAAAATAAAAAAAAATAAAATTTTTCCGACGAAACAAAAACGTCGGCAAAATTAAATATGAAAAATTAAAAATAAAATAAAATATTTTGGGCGACGAAAAAAAACGTCGGTAAAATTAAATATTAAAAATCAAAAGAAAATAAAATGATTTTTCCGACGAAACAAAAACGTCGGCAAAATTAAATATGAAAAATTAAAAATAAAATAAAATATTTTGGGCGACGAAAAAAAACGTCGGTAAAACTAAATATTAAAAATCAAAAGAAAATAAAATTATTTTCCCGACGAAACAAAAACGTCGGGAAAATTAAATATGAAAAATTAAAATAAAATAAAATATTTTGGGCAACGAAAAATACGTCGGTAAAATTAAATATTAACGTCGGTAAAAAGTTTTATTTTGCCGAAAAATAATTTCGTCGATAAAATGGATTGCTGACGGTGTCTTACCGACGTCTTGCCGACGAAAAAAATTTCGTCGGTAAATATTATTACCGACGAAAATAGACTTTTGGCGACGAAAATATTTCGTCACCAAAAGTTCATTTTCTTGTAGTGATACTGTTATGTTTACTTACTGAGAAGTAAAGATGAGGCCTTGAAAATTTTCAAACATTACAAGAATGAGGTTGAGAATCAACTTGAGAAAAAAATTAAGGTGATAAGAAGCGATAGAGGAGGTGAATACGAATCACCTTTTGGTGAATTTTGTTCACAACATGGTATTATACACCCAACTACTACTCCTTATTCACCTCAGCAAAATGGTGTTGCTGAAAGGAAAAATAGAACTTTAAAAGAAATGATGAATGCTATGTTAACAAGTTCTGGATTACCTCAGAATTTGTGGGGGGATGCTATACTCTCCGCAAATATATTCTGAACCGAATACCTCAAAAGAAAACAAATAAGACCCCTTACGAATTGTGGAAAGGCAGAATGCCTACTTACAAATACTTGAAAGTGTGGGGGTGTTTGGCTAAAGTGGCGGTTTCTACACCTAAAAAGGTTAAAATAGGACCAAATACAGTTGACTGTGTTTTCATTGGGTATGCTCATAATAGCAGTGCGTATCGGTTTCTAATTCACAAATCTGAGATTCCAGATATGCATCCTAACACTATTATTGAGTCAAGGAATGCATCGTTCTTTGAACATGTATTTCCTAATAAACCCTCGCAGGAATCGAGTTCTCTTAAACGAACTCAAGATTCTGCTAATAGCAGTCATCAAAACCAACAAGAGATTGATAAACCTAGACGGAGTAAGAGGGCTAGAACATCAAAAACGTTTGGTTCAGATTTTCTAACATTTCTGTTAGAAGATGAGCCTCAAAGCTTTAAAGCAGCGGTGTCCTGTCCCGAGGCACCATATTGGAAAGAGGTAATAAACAGTGAAATTAAATCCATTTTGCAAAATCATACGTGGGAACTAGTGGATCTTCCACAAGATTGTAAAACTCTTGGGTGCAAGTGGATATTCAAGAGGAAGATGAAAGCAGATGTATCAATTGAAAAGTACAAAACCAGGCTTGTTGTTAAAGGGTACAGACAAAAGGAAAGCTTGGATTATTTCGACACTTATTCACCAGTTACGAGAATAACATCCATTCGAATGTTAATTGCAATTGCTGCCATACACAACTTCGATATACATCAAATGGATGTAAAGACCGCTTTCTTAAATGGTGAATTAGATGAGGAAATATACATGGAACAACCCAAGGGTTTAATGCTCCAGGACAAACCAAGAAAGTTTGTCGACTTATCAAATCTCTATATGGATTAAAACAAGCACCAAAGCAATGGCATGAGAAATTTGACAGTTTGATGCTGTCAAATGGGTTTAAGATCAATGAATATGACAAGTGTGTATATGTCAAGAGCACTAACAATGGCTGTGTCATTATTTGCTTATATGTTGATGATTTGCTGATTATAGGTAGTAATGATGAAATCATTCAAGCTACCAAGAGAATGTTAAACAATAAGTTTGATATGAAAGATATGGGTGTTGCCGATGTCATACTAGGAATAAAAATTTCTAAATCATCGGATGGACTGATATTTTCTCAATCGCACTATATTGAGAAAATACTCCAGAAATATAATCAAGATAATAGCAGTCCAGCGAGAACACCTATAGATATTAGTATCCATCTATCCAAAAATACTGGAAAAGGCATATCACAACGCGAATATGCGCAAATAATTGGGAGCCTAATGTATGTCATGAATTGCACTCGTCCTGACATTGCATATGCTGTTAGTAAATTGAGTAGATACACAAGTAACCCAGGTTCAGACCATTGGAAGGCCATAGTCAGGGTTTTAAGATATTTAAAATACACCAAAAACTATGGATTGTGACATTGAATATGTTGTTAGTAAATTGAGTAGATACATAAGTAACCCAGGTTCAGACCATTGGAAGGCCATAGTCAGGGTTTTAAGATATTTAAAATACACCAAAAACTATGGATTGTATTACTCGAGATATCCAGTAGTACTTGAAGGCTACTGTGATGCCAACTGGATATCAGATACCACCGATTCAAAATCCACAAGTGGATATCTATTCACACTTGGTGGTGCAGCGGTATCATGGAAATCTTCTAAACAAACATGCATTGCTAGATCCACTATGGAATCTGAGTTCATTGCACTGGATAAAGCTGGCGAAGAAGTGAATGGCTTCGTCAATTCCTAGAAGATATTCCAATGTGGTCAAAACCTGTGCCTCCTATCTGCATTCATTGCGATAGTCAATCAACAATTGGAAGGGCATAGAGTAAAATATATAACGGTAAATCTCGACATATTCGTCGGAGACATAATACCGTGAGACAACTGCTCTCTAATGTCATTATGACTATTGAGTACATAAAGTCCATGGATAACATTGCGGATCCCTTTACCAAAGGTTTAGCAAGAGAGCAAGTAAATCGGTCATCGAAGGAAATGGGCTTAAAGCCTATGAATGACAAGTCGCCATAATGGCAACCCAACCTAGTTGACTGGAGATCCCAAGATCTAGGTTCAAAGGGACAACCGAATTGTGGTGAACTGGGCCGATTCTATGAGAACTCTTGGGCTGGACACACCCTTTCACAATTGAAAGGACACACACTTCTTGGACACACCCCATTTAATAAAAAAGAAATGTTTATTTTAATAAAAATTTCTTCAAAAAATTAATAATGGGTAGTGTGCCGAGCCAGGCCCGACCCGCGCGTGAAGCCTAAGCTTGAAGCGAGGCGCACGCGTGTGTGGTGGTGACCCAACATAGGTCTACGTCCTCCCTCCTCCACAAAAGTGGGATGCCCCTTAGGGCTCATCTTATACCACTAAGGTAAACATATTTATACCAAAGAAATGTTTTGCTCTCAAGCAATGTGGGAGGGCTCATCTTATACCACTAAGGTGAAATATTTATACCAAAAAAATGTTTTGCTCTCAAACAATGTGGGAAGCAAGTTTTTCACTTCCTTTTCTTTCCATGTTTAACATGTTCAAGTAGTAGTGTTTAGGAGGCAATTTCTCATTCACTCCTTAATGGATTAGAGCAACCCAATACATGTCTTTAATCTACTCATGGAGGAGATTACATTCCCATGTATTCCCACCTAAAAGAATAAGTGGGTCCCACTTTTAGTTTGGCTCAAAGATGACCAAAATAGTGGGTTCTCTAGCCATTTTTTCCAACATACTTTTCCCCTCATTTGATAGTAAAAATATTTAGCGACTTTGGAGATCTTTAATTAGCCACCGTGATTTTCTTGGCTAATTATCAAATTCCTTGTAATGACTACTTGCTGGCTAAATTATTCAAACATGACTTTAAAGAAAACATATTATTGACCCATCTATTAAAATTCCAGTCGTCATCACGTGAGTTAGTGTTACGTATTATCTACCCCTTTGAGCCCTTCGTTTATCTCCACGGCACCTAATCTATATCTCCATGTCATTGCGACAACAAGGTGCTGACGCAGGCGGCAATGACGTGATCAAATGACCTGTAATGCCATACGTGAAACGCAAAGCGGGCGTAACCCACGTGTTGACTGGAATGGAGCCTATTTTTGTCGACTATGCAGTTGTTGGAGACTGATTGTTAAGACACTTAGACCAGCTCGGTTGGCACAAGGCAGGCTCATTCTCCCCTCTATAAATACCACCTTTGCATCAATCTCAAATTCAACCTCAACCTCAAACATCAAAAAAACTTCAAATTCAAATTCAAATTGATCAAACTCTCGGTAATGGCAATGTCAAAGCCCATTCTCACAGAGCAGCTCAGTAAGAATGGCCATGTTCCTCCTCAGTACATCCGACCCTTATCCGACCGTCCAACTCTCCTCTATGTCGTTCCATCCGAGCCGTCCATTCCCTTGATCGATTTCGAAGGCTTCAATGGCCCCAATCGGCCGAGAATCATCAACGAGATTGGCCTGGAATGTCAAACTGATGGCTTCTTCCAGGTATTTCCATAGATCAATATTTAGCATGGTATTGCATGAAACATTGTCTTTTTTTTTCTTCCCAGTTGCCAACCAACTTGGTGGGTTTTTCTGCATATAAAGAACCATGGGATACCCAAATCTGTGACAGAGGACATGGTGTGTGTTTCTAGGGAGTTCTTCAAGATGCCGGAATCTGAGCGATTGAAGAGTTACTCCGATGACGCTACGAATTATCGACTCGGCTATCGACTAGTTTCAATGTTAAGAAGGAGAAAGGTCTCTAACTGGAGAGACTATTTGAGGCTCCATTGCTACCCTTTGGAGGATTTTGTTCATGAATGGCCTTCTAACCCTCCAGCATTCAAGTAAGCCTGTCATTTCCACTTGGTCTCATTTCATTATTAGTAGCTTTGAATTTCCCAATGCCAAATGGACTCAGACTCAGGTCAAGGAGCATCCTCATGATCTTTATTCCTCCATAATAAGTGATTCTTTGTAAGAAAACAATAAGAGGAATATTTTTTTAACTTTTCTTCACGGTATCCCATGATATCATGGGATAGTCCCATGATATTACGGGATTTATCCAATTCACTTTTTTTTTAAAGAATTGTTAAGTAAGGGGGATATTTCCGTGCATCCTTTCCTCACCATACTTAATGGGGCTCACTTAGGGACTCACTGATCATGGGACTTGTGGGGGATGGGAAATGACATCTTGGATGAGACCATATATCAAATTTTGGGTCAATCTCATGCCTCTAACATCTTCATCCGTGGCTCACAAATTTAATTACTTTATATTAAAAGAAATAAATTAACCCTTGATCCAACGGTCCAATCCATTTGAATATGTGAAAATTCAATGGGTCTAGTGTACTTAAGGAGATTCCATATGTGTGGATGGTTCAGATGTATTATAAAGTCAATCATACTATGTTGTCTCTCACCGTAACATGGTGAGAGATGGATGCACATGAATATATCCCGTTAAGTAAATACACGTATGATAACTATTATTAAGTTTTATCATTTTGGAAAAAAAAATTAAATCTCCCTAAAATGCCACATAAAAGTCATAATATCATGGGATTAGAGGCAAATAAGTTTTTTAAAAAAGTTGACCAGAGTCTAAGGACTCTAGTGACACTAAAATTAGAACATCTTAATTTAAGGATAACTAATATGTAAAAACCCCTAAATTAAAACTTGTTAAACCACATTTTAAGCTTTCCTTTTAAAACAAAAGTTTCAATAGGCCTTCTAGCCAATTCATTTATGAATGATAGTAGTATTATTTCCACCTTGACCGGGACATTGTTAGTAAGTACAGTACAAGCGCAAGAAGAAGCAATATCAGAGAGCATGGGGCTCGACAAGGATCGCATGGAAAAAGCATTGGGGAACCAGGACAGCACATGGGCATTAATTACTAGGGAAAGTCCACATGACCCGAGGCTTGTGCCCGGGCCATAGCACGGTCCCCGAGGACCGCCCAACGGCACCACGAGACGGTGCCATGGGCGGGGCATAAGCTCGGGCCATGTAGCACGGTTGTAATTACTATCCCCAATGTCCACAACCAGAACTGACATACGGGCTGCCAGGTCACACAGACCCGAATGCCCTGACTGTTCTTCTTCAAGATCAAGTGGCAGGCAAGTTCTGCGAAATGGGCGATGGGTGGCTGTCAATCCCATTCCAGATTCCTTTGTTGTGAATATTGGAGACCAAATTCAGGTGAGTGTGAAATCTTGTCAAAAGAAATAGCAGTAGATTCCTTTGTTGTGAATAGTGGAGACCAAATTCAGGTGAGTGTGAAATCTTGTCAAAAGAAATAGCAGTAAACTCCATGTGACTCGCCCGAGAGTTACTGATTCAAAACCTTTTTCAGTACCCCATCTGACTATGACCTAAAAATGCTAAAAACTTATTTCTTAGTATTTTGCTGAAAATCCCATCATCCCATCCCATTCCATCCATTTGCAATGAAACCATGGGACTTGAACATTGTCAGAGTGGTGTTAGATCTCCCAATAGCTTCTACTCGCTCCTAAAGATTTGTAGCTAATAGTGTGGCAATATCTAACCCGATCTGCTAAACAGAACCCTGCCCGGTAGTCAGGGGTAGACCTAGGAAATTCTCCTTTGAGAGGCTATATGTAAAAGAAATTAGGGAAGGGCAAATTTTAAAAAGAAGTGTTAGAATATACAATGGCAAAAGGTCAACAAAAACGGCAGCAGGGGGTTAAAAAAAAAAAGACAACAGGCGATGTCAGAACATAAAAACGCAGTGGAGGCAGAATGCACTCTCGCTATAGCGAGGGTACGCGCTGAGTCACAGTTGGTTCCGGACTCTGTGTAAAAGTTTGAGAAAGACTTTTTCTAAGTGGATTATAATTATGAGTCTTAAGCACGAATTAGGGGCTATATATTGGGTGTTTCTCACAACCCAAAAACACAAGATCATCTCTCAAGTTCTGAATTAGTGATCAAATTGAGAGAAATTTTCTCTAGAGATTTTTGAAGAGTTGTGCTGCCAAGTACTCTAAAGAGCAAGTTTCTTCTGCATCCCTTGTAGAAAATCATCTTCTTGCGTAGAAAATTTAAGGAGTCAAGCGCTGGATCTGTTGCAATCAACGGTGTGATGTTGTTGAAGCGTGATGCGACACAAGGTAACTTCAGTCTTTAGATAAGGGATATCTAGGGAAGAAATCTGAGTTTCTTGTAATTGCGAGATTCATAGTGTTTGATTAGATCCAGTACGAATCGGTGGTTTTTTACCCGATTTGGGTATTCCACCTTAAATTTGGTGTCCTTGTGGTGTGTGCTTATGATTTTATTTCCGCTGCGTAGTTTTATTTTTGCACACTAGGGGTTGATTTATTGAGTGGACCAATCTAGAGATCTCAAACCCTAAACCCTCAATTGGTATCAGAGCGGGTTACACTAATTTACTGTGTTTGATCACAAGAGATTTTTAGAATGATGTTCAATCGAGAAGGGACATCAACTTCTAAGCCCCCTTTGCTAGATGGTTCTAATTATGCATATTGGAAGCAAAGGATGATTGGGTTCCTTAAGTCCACTGATGATGATGTTGGGATATTGTTGAGGAGGGCTACTCCAGACCAACAATTGTGGTTAGTGGACAATCTGTTCCTAAACCTAAAGCTGAATGGACTAAGGATGAGAAGCATGCATCCAATTGTAATAACAAGGCGGTGAGTAGTATATACAATGGAGTGTCTGCTGAAGAGTTCCGTAGGATTTCCACTTGCAAAACAGCAAAAGAAGCGTGGAAGTCTTACAGACAGTATATAAGGGTACAGACACGGTGAAGCAATCTAAATTGCAAAGGCTGACTAAAGAATTTGAAACTATCGTGATACAAGAAGATGAGACCTTTGAGCAATTTTATGCAAAGCTGAATGATAATGTCAATTCTGTTTTCAATCTGGGTGAGGAAATTCAAGAAAACAAGATTGTCAAGAAAATTCTGAGGTCTCTACCTTCGAGGTTCGATTCTAAAGTTAATGCTATTGAAGAAAACAAGAATCTTGATACCCTCAAGGTAAACCAGCTGGTTAGAAATCTTCAAACTTTTGAAGCAAACCGTTTGAATAAAGGAAAATCAAAAGAGAAAGGTATTGCTTTGAAATCCATCTCAGAATCAAGAAAGAAGCCTGAAAAGAAAATTACGTATGATTCTGAGTCTGAGGCTGAAGATGATTTGGCTGAAATGTTCAATTGCTTCAAGGAGTACATGAAGTCAAAACAAGTCAAGTGGAAGGGTTCTAAATTTGCGAAAAAGGATTCTGCAAAAGGAACTAAGTGTTTTGAGTGCCATGGCTATGGTCACTATGCTAGTGAGTGTGCTAACAAGAAAAAGGGTACATGAAAAGGCTATCAAACAACTTGGGAAGAACAGTCATCGGAAGAAGAACAAGATCCTTCAATTGCAACTTCTGAAACTGTGAATGGCAAGTTTGTAGCTTTCATGGCTAATTCTCTATCTGACAATGATACTGATGAAGATCATGCTGATGAGATGTCAGATCAAGAGAAAGATTATGAAGCATTGTATCATAAAATATATGCTGATTGTGTTAAGATGTTCAAGTATGGCTACAAGATCTCTATCAAGTTTAAAACTGCTCAAGAAGAAAATTCTGCATTAAAAATTGAATTAGAGCAAGCACTTGAAAAGGTTCATCTCTTGGAAAGTTAGAAGATCTGCACGGCTGAAACTTTGACCATTGAGAGTCAAAAACTTGAAAAGGCTGAACAAGAGATTGAGAATATGAAGACGGAGTTGCAGACTGTTAAATTTGAAAAAGAAGATTTGCAATGAAGACTGAAGATCACTTTGTCTGAACTAGAAGTGAAAAAAGCTTCAATAAACAAGATGAACACTGGTTCGAAGACTCTTACAAATATCTTGTGTAGTCAGAAGTCTCTTTTTGACAGAAGAGGTCTCGGTTATGATCATGGTGCATCCACTTCAAATGCTAAAGGTAAAACAATTTTTGTTTCAAGTGTTGCACATGCTACTCCACATACTGCACATATACATAATGTGTCGAGTAGTTTCAAGAAAAAGAATGTGTCACGCAATGCAAAACATCCACTTGTCACCATTGTGGAAAGAAAGAACATATTCGTCCCCATTGCAATAAGCTGCAGAGTCTACCAAAGACCAAGCAATGGCGGAAGAATTTTTCTCCACCCAAGACGACTCCAATTAATTTGGGTTAGAAAATCTGATTTGCCTAAGGAGTTTGCTCACACTTTGCAGAAAGTTCAAACTACAAATGTGTGGGTGGCTAATCATAAAAAGCCCTGATCAAGGAGGTCAAGTCCCCACCCCTAGTGCTGATACGAAGATCATAATGAGGGGGAGTCAAAATCGAGGGGAAGCTACTGCATCTAGATTGACGGAAGCTGTATGATTTTTTGTTTGTCAATTATGGACAAATTCAGGGGGAGAAGAATGAAGCCAGGGAGAGTTATACAAGCTAAGACAATTCAAGATCTACAGTGTTGATTTTTTTTGTTTTAAAAAATTCATTGTATTTTGGGTTTTCTTTTGGGTAGATCATATTGTATTAGGGAGATTTGTCCAAGAATTGCCAAAAGGGGGAGATTGTTAGAATATACAATGGCAAAAGGTCAACAAAAACGGCAGCAAGGGGTTAAAAAAAAAGGACAACAGGCGATGTCAGAATATAAAAAACGCAGAGGAGGCAGAATGCACTCTCGCTATAGCGAGAGTACACCTCTCTATAGCGAGGGTACGCGCTGAGTCACAGTTGGTTCCGGACTCTGTGTTAAAGTTTAAGAAAGACTATTTTTCTAAGTGGATTATAATTAGGAGTTTTAAGCATGAATTAGGGGCTATATATTGGGTGTTTCTCACAACCCAAAGACACAAGATCATCTCTCAAGTTCTGAATTAGTGATCAAATTGAGAGAAATTTTCTCTAGAGACTTTTGAAGAGTTGTGCTGCCAAGTACTCTAGAAAGCAAGTTTCCTCTACATCCCTTGTAGAAGATCATCTTCTTGCGTAGAAGATTTGAGGAGTGAAGCGCTGGATCTGTTGTAATCAACGGTGTGATGTCGTTGAAGCCTGATGCGACACAAGGTAACATCAGTCTTTAGATAGGGGATATCTAGGGAAGAAATTTGAGTTTCTTGTAATTGCGAGATTCATAGTGTTTGATTAGATCCAGTACGGATCGGTAGTTTTTTACCCGGTTTGGGTTTTCCACCTTAAATTTGGTGTCCTTGTGGTGTGTGCTTGTAATTTTATTTCCGCTGCGTAGTTATTGTTTTTGCACACTAGTGGGTTGATTTATGAGTGGACCAATCTAGAGATCTCAAACTCTAAACCCTCAAGAAGGCATATTAATTTTCAGAATTTATAAGGTGTTTTAAAAATTGTAATCTTTTTTAAAATTTGGGAGTGTACTTCAGCCCCCACTAAGTCCGCCCCTGCCTGAAATTCATGTCACGGTTGACCCCTTCTGCTTCCGAATTTAAGTTGGCATTTCCAACAAAATTAAGGAACAGGTCAGACACGGGCTTGGTCCATATATGGCTTTTTGACCTGTTAATCCAATTTGAGTCCTACTCAAGTCAACTTACTACACCCTGACCTGCCAATCCAACCCGAACCTGAAGTCAGGTACTTCAGGTTCGGCGTGGGCCTGTAGATATGCTGCCTATACTGGACAACCCAAATCGAGCACAACCTGATCTGTCCCTTGCCACCCTAACTGGGGGTCTTTATTGAAATCTTTTGTTATGCAAGGTACTAAGCAATGGGCGCTACAAGAGTCTACTTCACAGGGTGTGGTGAATAACAAGGATGAAAGGATCTCCATCCCGACTTTCTATTGCCCATCTCAAGATGCTGTCATTGCACCTGCAGAGGAATTGATCGACGAGCAGCACCCTGCACTTTATAGAAGCTTTGCTTATGGAGAATACTACAAAAGTTTCTGGGACCAGGGGCTTCATAAAGAGAACTGCTTGGAGCTGTTTAGAGCCTTTTAGTACTCATAGCTTTTAATTTAGGGACTTTTATGGAATTATACCTCTTAAACTTGATTTCCTCGAGATAATTGAGATATGATATAATTAACGGGCTCCTTCAGCTGCACTCATGAGCGCACGTTAATTATCATGCACTCAAGGCGCTGCCCATTGTTCAATGGGATGTGATGACCTACGTCTTCTCATATGCGGTTTGTTTTGCGCATGATAAGGTGCGCTCATGAGTGTACCTTAAGGATTCCCTTGATATAAAAATGTCACTAGAGTGCTTTGGAATGCACTTTTTCCTCTCACAATCATCCCTCTGAATTGCAATTTTGTGGGTCACCATCGTTATTTTAGATAATATGTGTGAGGATTGCGAACCACGATAATATGGGTGAAAAGTAAGATCATCAAAAAGTATGGCGAGGGCACTATGGTGACATTTCATGTCTTTTATCATTGGCCGGTGGAAGTTAAACGTAAGAGGTACTAATTTGTAAAATCCCAATTTACTTAAAACTTGTAAGAACCTTCAATATCATACCTGCATCTTACTTGTCACGCTTTTATTTGGTCTTCTGTTGTGTTAATGGTTTTGTATCCATCTATTTTTTATGCCCAATCTACCCACTTAAATCAATCTAGCTGCCTAATTTATTAAAAATGATGTTGCAGGTAGATATATTGTGTAATTCACTACTACAATTTAGCTTTTTTGCGACGCCAAAAAAGCGTCGTAGATATTGAAAAATGCATCACAATAAGTAAGCGTGATGCAAAAAGCTAAGCATCACAAAGGGGTCGCAAATAATACGGTCGCAGAAAGATTAGCAACACTAAGGACGACAGCGTAGCAATATGATAGAATATTTGCAACGGTTTAAAAGTGCCGCTAATAAGTATCATTCACGACGTTTCCTAACCATTGCAGATAATGATTTATTTACAACTGTAAAATTGCATCACCAATAATTTTTATTTGCGACGATTCAAAAGCGTCATTAATATATCATTAAGGGCGACACTTATAAAGTTGCAAATAATCTTTTTTTGCAAATCTTCTGTGGTGTAGTAAATAATATTCATCTTGTTACACTTGATTATTTGCAACACAATAAAAGCGCCTCGAATAATAATTTTTTGAGAAAAATAAATATTTTTTATATTTTCAAAAAATATTTATTTTTCATTTTTGATACCCTATCAATACAAATATAATCTCATCATCCATTCACAATCCACCCATTCACAAATCTTTAATGCAAAGTAGCAATTCAGGTATGAAAATAAGACTCCATCGATGTAAAAACATAAACTACATTATTCATTCAATTTGAGTGTCAATTG